>JAODLD010000069.1:26152172-26164581 GCA_026781065.1 Mormyrops boulengeri | reverse complement strand
TTAACCAGTTTACTGTATGTATTGGTGTCAATATCATTTATGTAAATTAGGAACAATAATGGTCCTAAAATTGAACCGTGCGGGACCCCACTATGAACGCAGGCCCACTGTGACATTGTGCCTCTAATAACTAATAATTACTTGCTGCTTCCTGTCTGTTAACCAGACAGGTTATATATAAATATGTGTGTGTGTATGTATCTATGTTTGGTGGAAAATTATTACAGTGGGAAACTACGTAATCTCTTGACTAAGACTAAAGCAACTGAGAAATGTGCCAAATGATGACAATTGTACAAAACCATTTGCATGTACGTAGTAAAGTAAAAATTTGTAAATTTGTGTGAAGCAATAAGAAATGATGTTCTGCTGTGCAGAAGTGACATTATGGTGCGGGGATTAAACTTCCTGTTTTGCAAATGGTAATTTGTCATTTGAGAAATGTTTTGTAAGCATAAGCATAGCACTCCATTCTAACATATGGGCGGGGGGATGGCACTAAGAACTTACGCGTCTCCATAGTCGCACACAAATATTGCAAATTGTGGATTTCCTGAGCAGACATGGACAGCACAACCAACCTTGTAACTCTTTGCCCACACGACCTGGGGATCAGAAATGTGTTAGAACTGGCTCCATGTTTTTCAGTGAGTTGTACATTAAATCACATTCTTTGAATGGAAATGTTTCAAATCAGGCCCACCCAGACATCCCCTATAAGACCCTCAGCTATTCCATAGCCCTGCTTATGTTTCATACAAGGCTTGATTATTAGTTAAACTGGAAGCTCCAATGGGGAAATGTTACCTTCAGGAGGCTTACCTGAGTGTAATGGCCACAGACGTCAGTACATTTCCCCGACACGTACGTGTAATGTTGCACCTCATCAACCCACAGCTGTACAGCTTCCTCCACATTGAATATGGAGATTGGCCATCCCTGCCAGATATTTTCACCTACTGCTCTGAATGAACGGTGTAGCGAGTATGGATTTTGCAGTAAGGGATTATGGTCGAAGATACATTTACTTGCCCAGTCTTTAGCAACTTTGGCTAAAGTCTCATCCCAAGTCTGTGCAGGAAAAGAAAACGTGAAAATTGGAACTGAGCTACAGATGGTAAAGATGGGGCACAAATGCGGTTTATTTATTGTTTCTTCATTACATTAAAAGTCTTAAGGGCAAGAAAACAATTACAACTAGTGTTACAATCAAAGCAAAAGTTATTGCAGCAATTATCGCAAAGTACGCAAAGGAAATTGTAAATTTCATATTGCTCCGTGCAACAAGAAACACCATTTTAAATAGACACATCTTTCTTAATGCCTCACCATGTACATCATGTCGCTCGCAGGGGGGCTCACTCTGGAGCGATGCTTATTGTGAGCGCTGACACACATGTCGATGAATGTTTCATTGGTGATATCGATTAATGGTTGCGCATTCGCCCAAGATGTTGTTATGATGACTGTACAGATTGCTAGGTACAGCGACTGGACCGCCATTGCTACAACGACGGTTCTAAACTTCTGACATCTGAACAACGATCTTCTTCCTGCATCGACTGATTTTAGGAACCGCCGCTACAGTTTCAGCTGACGTTCGTGAAACAGGAAGAAAGGGGGTGTGATATTCACCCAACGGATGAGGTTCTAAAGTCATCTAAGTTTCATTTGTCCTGCCTTAATGTAATTTAATTAAATTCAATGTAATTTAATTTAACGTTTGCTTAAATTATTCACCATGCTATTCCTACTTTATAACGAATGTTAAGATCGGTGCAATGGCATCACATTACCAAAACTGGAAAAGTGTTTATGGCGTGCAATGGACTGGCAGTCCATGGCTGACCATTTCCTTTTGCCCTGGGCTACGTTCGCCGGGACAGGATTGTTCAGGATTATAGGTTAGATAACAGGCGTATTTCCCCGGCGTGCTGGAGGTGCCCCCTGTTGGTCAGATGAAAATGCTATTTAAATATATTCAATAAAATGAAATCGCATTGTAGTCATATCAATGTGCAATAATTGATTGCATATGTGCGTCTCTGGTTTCCCCCCACGGTCCAAAAACATGCTGAGGTTAATTAGAATTACCAAATTGCCCGTAGGTGTGCATGTGTGAGTGAATGGCGTGTGAGTGTGTACCTCGAAGGGTTGGCGCCCGATCCTGGGTTGTTCCCTGCCTTGCGTCCCTAGCTGCCGGGATAGGCTCCGGACCCCCTGCAACTCTGAATAGGACAAGCGGTTTTGGAAAATGGACGGATGGATGGATGGCTTAATGTAAATGTGTGTGTGTGTGTGTGTGTGTGTGTGTGTGTGTGTGTGTGTGTGTGTGTGTGTGTGTGTGTGTGTGTGTGCGCGCGTGCGAATTAGGTTTATATTACAATGTGATGATAACCTGAAAACCCTGTTGTTTTTGACGTTGTGGGGATCATTTTTCTGGTCCCCACAAAGATCTGTGAATGCAATCAAAAAACTAAACATTACATCTAAAGTATCTTTAGTTTTACTGCTTATGGTTAAGGTTAGGGCTGGGCAGGGGTTAAGGTCGTCGTGTAGGGGTTAGCGTTTTCCCCATAGAAATGAATGGAGAGTCTTCCCAAAGATATAATTGTGTGTGTGTGTTCGAGTAGTAAATTGGTCATTATAATAAATATTCACAACAGTCGCCTGTGGGATGGAGGATGGTTGAATAGGAAGGAAAAGCGGCAACTTATTGTGACAGAATTTAATATGACAAACAGCCACTAGATGGCAGCATTGGCTAACTTCTTTATCCTGGGTGACTGATTATACTGAATGTGTTTGTCGTGACTTTGAAAAAGAGACTCAGAAGGCGAGAAACTGCTTTAATATTTAGCATGGATTTTTTTTTCTAGGGGAAATGCAATAAGGAAGCATTTCCACGAGTAAATGATTTTGCCAGCATCCGGCCCATCGCACTAACAGTGGGAATCAAAGAGAGCTGCGCCCTGTCTGGTGCTGATTCCGATTTCTGTCAAGGATGCAGGTTTGACCAGCAAAAGCCTCACTGCCGACACATGACTTCTGCGCTCATGATGACACGTTTCAGTATTTCTGCTGCACTCTGAGGGCCTTTTCCTCATTCTACACAGCCATAAACTTGGAGTTTTTTTTTTCCAGGACACTGGATCTGTTCTTTGTTAGCTTATAATATTTGCTTCTTATTTATAGATGCTGCCCTCTTTTCATCTACTCTGCTGCGGATGGTTCCCAACGCAGACCTGTTCTTGGACTTTCTGCAGAGCAGATTAGTCTGGATGTTTGGAAGCGCTGAGTATTTAGTGGCCCTGGCTGAGGAGTGAGTACAGTGTTAAAAGGTACCACAGTTTCTTTATAAGCCAGTGTCCCACTGCTAAACTGGCACAAGCCAGTGCCAACAGGACTTTAAACATCAACCGGGCTCCCTCATGACAAACGTGTCAAGCATCATATAATGGTGTAAAGGTTCATAGAGTAATTTGAGCATCCGCTTTGGTAAATCTTCATTTTAAATACATATTTTGATTAAGAAAAAATATACATTTAGTTATGATGATTAAAACTGCACTGTGGAACTGGTCAACATCCTGGTGCAGCGATTAGTAGTGTAGCAGCAGGAGGAATGTCATTTCACTTTAATACATACTTGGACGTTGAGAAAGCTGTACTTGGCTTGATAATGATTATGTATGGGGGGTTGCACATCCTCACGCTTGTGTAGGTTCCCTCCAGTACTCAAATCTATAATAGAGCATGTATGAATTTATGTCTCACAGAAACAATAGAGAATTCCTGCTCATTGATTGCAACTAGTTTTTGTCCCGTTTAACTCATGAATGACTTAATTAGCATAATTATGGTAATAAGGCATATGGGTGACAATACTGTCCCTGTGGTTTGGATTTCCCCGTTCAATGGACCCAGGGAATCTGCTTGACTTAATGGGGTTGTCCAGAAATAATTCTGGCACCTTTGCTCCAAATCATTGCCTGGTTGCAGGCTTTAAGAAGCTTTTCCCCTTCCTACTTTAAGGAAGTGTTGGCAGCGTAATAAAAATGCAAATTATTTTAATTAAAGAATGAAAATAGATAGAAATTCTGGCTGCTAGAAAGATTTAAAAGAATACGACAACAAAACTTTTTCACCTAGCCAAAGCATGAAAGAATGCACGTAAGCAATGTTAAAATATTCATACAGTTTAACATGAATAGAAAAAATGGTACATTTTTAAGTTGCCATCTAGTCGAAAAATGAGATTTTTACCTGGTATTTTAATTAACTAAATGTTCCCTTAGTTAAAAGTGTGTGACGCTGAAGGTTTCTCTGTAAACTGTGATTGCTTGCAAGGGCTGAATTATCAGCACAGTACTTTTGCAAAATGTTTGCAGATTCCAGTTCCAGCCGTATGCGTGTCTGCAGATGGAACACTCTAGCAGGGCTTGTGTGGGTTTCCTGTCACATGCCTTTAACGTGTCACACATTAAAGGCATGTGGACCGAGCTTCCCGACTCCAGTATCATTCCAGTCCTGAACTGGGTTTCAGGGTCTGGAAAAGTAAATAAAAGTTTCTGCCCAATTGCTTATATTTATGAGTAACAGTCTAGTTGGAACATTTATATATTTTAAAGTACTAATTGAGTATTGGAATTGGTGGAGCTGTTTCTACAGTCTCTATATTGCATTTCAGTGTTTTTTTTAAATTAGTGCTTGAGTTGTGTTTCAGGGTGACCTAGGAACCGCTGATCACAATGCGGCATGAAGTGCAAAGTCGGTAATGAAGACGGATCATAAAAGAGGCAGCTGGTGACAAAGGGGGATAAAGAGAAGAAAACTTTATGTGAGGCCAGCAAGGTTACCTAAGAGAGGAAATGGGGCAAATCATAAAGATCGACTGAATGGGAAGCATCTTGCAGCGAGAGTGCCAGACACTATACCATCATCATCTTTGCCTTGAAAAAAGCAGCATTTAACATCATAATAATAGTGAAGTCTAACATGGTAGTTCAGTAATAGTTTTTTTTTCCTTTTTTTTAACCACTAACTCCAATATTTAAGCAATGACTTCAACAGAATGTAGTAACTTACTGTTTACCTGTTTAAATGGTTTATTGAAGGACTTTTTAAATATAGGATGATGGAATTTTATTTTCATGTTTTCTCCATTACAGCCTTACCAGGACAGTGGGAGTTTGGGTGGGTAATTCTGCTCCATCAAAACTTGTCAATTTTCTTCTACTTTATTTTTTATTTTTTTTATTTTTTCCAGCTACGCCTCCACAAACCAGAGATCCACTGTAAGCTCCAGATTATCTACTGGATTACTGTCACCCTATCTGGTTAAAATGGTAATTATGGATCAATAATGTTCATGCTCTTTTGCTCACAGGGCCATTATATTTCACGCCGAACATTTAAAAAGGTGCAAAGTTTCATTCTTCTGGGTTTTAACGTTCAACTCGTATGACGAATCGAGAGAATTCATCTGCTGGCGAACGTGATCATGAGGTTGAGATGTTAAGATGCTGATGTTTGGGGCACCTCAAGCACGCTGTGCAAATCCGCCACGCGCTGGAGACCTGGCCTCGTTGACGTAGACACGTGAGAGTGCTAAGCGATCCGGGTGTAAAGTTTCTGGTTGAGCTGGTGGAGATGCAGCACCAGCAGCCAGACTACAGGAAGCCAGGTGGAAAAACGTGAGGAACATGGCAGGGAGATGTTTAGCTGCACATCTGTGTCCTAGCTGGCCCTTGCCCGTCCACGTGGCTTGTCATCCTCTCTTCTGAAAGCTAAAACAAGGGAAAAACACTTACTGGGAACAATTTTGTCTTACAGCTGCATTCTATGTTCAGATGGTTTTATTGCAGGATCGTATAATTACTTGGGATAAGCTGTCTTAACTGATAAATTAACACATTAAACGTACTGTCTGATTAGGAGAGTCCCATTTTTTGTGGGCAGTGACCCTTCATACAGAGTCAAATGCACAGTCATTAAACCCAGCTACTGAGGAAAGCTGCTCTCCTTCTCTGATAGTGTTACCACAGCCCTGAAAATAAACACTGGCTCGTTAGCACAAGTAGGAACCGTGTTAAGGAAATGTATAAATTACGGGTATATTAGATTTTTTTTCCACGCAAGTTAGAATTTAAAGTATTCGTTCCAACCAAAGTTGCGCAAATCGATGTATGTGCGCCTGTTCTTATACGTTCATATACAAGCTAAAACCAGGGGCAGTCGCACTGTGGAGCAACACAGAAAGTACAGGTAGGAACCACAAGCCGCAACGCTGGCCCCGTGTGGCCAGATCAATGCTGTCATAGATTTTTCCAAAGTGGGCTGTTCTAAAGTTGCAATGAAAGGAGCTGAGATCAAAAAGAATCGCGTTACTTGAAAGGGACACATCTTGACCCGTTATTTAGATAATCGTTAGGTTCTGCATAGCCTTCGCATTAGTTTCACGTTTAATCTTAATAGAGGAGCATGGCTGCTCAGCAGTTGGTTGCTCCGCCCGTTTCCTTGTCTACGCCCTGTGATTGACTGCATGTTCTCTTGCTTTATGCTTTATGAAGCCTGGGTTAAGCGCCAGTCTTTCCATAACCATGTGCTAGAAATGCAGGTAGAAGATGGATATGTGTATTCGTAATGTCTCACGCTTCGACATTATTAATATCCTAACTTGAAAGTAAAACCAGGGGAATCAGACGGTGAAAAGTAATTGTTTTGCTCGGAGAGTTTAACTTGGTCGGTTGTAGAGCTACAAGCAAGGATGTCTTATGGAGGCAGAAAACGATGGATCGGGGGTAAAATTAGACTGGGTGAATGGGAAATAGACGCATGAAAAAAGGCTTTAGTGGGTGCCAAGTGTTCGATTTTAGCAAGATATTTCCCAGCATCGAGACGGACTCATACTGACAATTCTAACGTAACCTCAGGGTAATATCCAGCGGCTTCCAAAATGGACACTCCGTGGTTTGAGGATCAGACATCAAATCTGTCAAACTGATTTGCACGTATGCGCTAGCCTAATTATGTCATCCAACCCCAAGGCTAATAACATTATATAGTTTTCATATATTTGACGTCAGAAGGAGCTTGTTGAAATTCTGAGATGTTTGTAACTTCCAATTTATGCAAAACAGTAGCAAGAATTCGCAGTCTATATAGCCCATTGCCCATGGATTTTCTATTAAATGTTTCGAGGGCACATAATATTCACGATTAAGTGTTATCAGTAATTAGATTTGTCAGTGAATCTGAAACAGAACCTTAACAGTGTGTTCATAAAGGCATCAGCCGACGCACCGGGAATATTCCAGTCTGGTCGCACCGCAGACAAAAACAACAATCTTTACAGCCGTACTCATAAGTTGTATGACGTCGATTTGATAAATTTTGCGATAAATAACACATTTACCTTTTTTTGTTTTCACCATTTGCAGACTTGTAATCATTATGATTATAGGGAATGACTACAACTTTGCTCTTTAAACGCACCTGCTACTGGAACTATAAAACAGACTAAAATGCACTGACGGTTCGCCTTCCAGGCAGGTATTTGCGGCAGCACTCATCTAAAATTTAGCCTAGCCTCACTGTGTTATTTTTACTGCCTGTTTACTTTTATGTCTCTTGAGATCTTAAGAAGACCCTTCACTGCCTATGCATCCAGCTTTTTTTTTAATCGAAAAACGTGCTTTTTGTTGGGAATCGGTGAACCGCAGCATAGTATGAAACCATAAGTGTGCCAGACGCGCATCAGCTGAGCAATGCGCAGGTTTCCGACTCATATCGCACCACATTTCTCCGTGACCACCTGGCATTGAGACATCTAATGCCCTCAGTATTTACCTCTGTCCTCACGCGTTGCTCAGCCCTTCAGATTGACTGAAATAAGCCTGTTCAGGGCAGACGGCAAACAAACCACGTCCCGTCGGGTAGTATCCTACTTATGCGTAACGCCAGGAAAACTTATCTATTTATCCACTACTACTACGCGATTCAAATTCCCGTTCGCATCTTTAGGATATAGGCTACCTGGGGAGCTAGGGTGGATTTGTCTGATGTTTTTCAATACATTTTGTTCGGCGTGGGTTAATAAACCAGCCGGATATCGGTATTATAAGATGAAATACCCTCCATTTTACGAAGTCGCAAAAATGCGTAAAGCCAGAACGTCTCAGGGAAGCCCCGATTATGGAATTACACGTTATAATAATGGCTTAATTATGAGGTTTAAAACAGAGTTCCGTGTCCGTGCCGTGTGTGTCCCTGTAGTTAACCATAGGAGCTGAACGGGAATTATTTGGTGCTGAAAGAACAGCTCCGCCAAGATCCTTCGAGACGGAACTGGTTGTCTGACCAAATGCCAACAAGACAGACGTATTGGAATGTAAAAAGGGTGGCTTCAAATATGAAAAATGAATCCAAGAAATGTAAAATGCAAAGCAAAACCAGGCTTTTAGATTCACGTTTTATTTGGTGCCTTGCCTGTTGCGAACGTGCTAGACGCGTAATTGAATGCATTGCACTGGGGCAGAAAATAAAAACTTGAAATATAAAATTTAAAAATAAACAATGTGTAGAAAGAATTCTGTTGCGAATATTACGAAGCACCAGAATCAACAGCGCAAACCGGTAAGTAATTTAGGGATTTTTCCTTGACGCCGCAAATAATAAACAAGTAAATAATAATAATAAAAATGTCGAATAAGGAAAGCGTTTAAATTAAGATAGTATTTTGATATCTGGGGTGGGTAAAATAAGACGGGGTAAACAGATCAAGTTGGCAGATGAATAATCCGAAGGACTATTTGTGTTATTCAATTCGACTTCACCTGCCAGAATGGGAAACAGGAACCACAGAGACGGTGCTCATAAAGGCTACCAGCAACTGCACGCACGTCAATAGCTACTGCCTGATACCACTTGCACAAGGGCAAATCGAAGGAGGTCCGACTAGCGGCAAGCGATTTCTGTTATGAAATTACAGAGCCGTATGCAATCGCATTTAAAAAAACAAACCTGATGCATGCAGGACATTTAGAAGGGACACCTCCGTTGGTTTCTTGGGCAGATAATCTTTCCTGGCTACTCTAGGTGGGCATTCTGATGTTAGTTGGAAAACAAAATATTCGGTACTTTTAAAAAATCTTAATCGAGTCATGTCTTATCCAGAGCGATGGGCAAGATCGACGATAATGAGAGGATAATCCTCAACGTGGGGGGAACCCGGCACGAGACGTACCGGAACACGCTGAGGACGCTGCCCGGCACGCGCCTCGCCCTGCTCGCCTGCGGCTCCGACGGGGAGTCCGCGCCCGCGCGCCTGCAACAAGTATCCGGCTTCATTGAGTTTAACCGGAAAAGCAACGAGTACTTCTTCGACCGGCACCCCGGGGTTTTCGCCTACGTGCTCAACTACTACAGGACGGGGAAGCTCCACTGCCCGGCCGACGTCTGCGGTCCCCTTTTCGAGGAAGAACTATCCTTCTGGGGTATAGATGAGACCGACGTGGAGCCGTGCTGCTGGATGACCTACCGGCAGCACAGGGACGCCGAGGAGGCGCTCGACGTCTTTGATATTAACGTGGAGAACTGCGACGGAGAAGATGATGAGCTGGGCATCGAGGACGTTCAGACGGCCGAAGGCAGTTTGGGTCGCTGGAAAAAGTGGCAGCCGGTGATTTGGAATTTGTTTGAAGATCCTTATTCTTCCAGGGCTGCGAGGGTAAGGAGCCGCACCACAGTGTTCCTGGGGCTGCCCGCACACACGCGGTCGGCTCACAAGTTTTTGCATCCCGCATTATAAAAAACTGCAATTGTAAAAACCATACGTATAAATAACAAACATTCAGTGCACCAATGAATCAGTGACATTCATTATTTAGTACGAACCGAAGAGCGTGCACTGAGGTACACGTGTGTAAAATGCGTTGGAAGGAACTGACAACCACGGTCTGTACCTCGTATAGGTTTTTAAACACCAGTCGCGCAGTTTATGATTTACCCAACGAGTGTGTGATCGTTACCCTCAGTGACCTGCCACCACAACGTGTCCTTAGTTTGCTTTAAGTTGTCCGGATACAGCTGTGTGTCACTCATAGTGTCGCCGAGGGGAAAACAATCGTGTATTTTCCAGTGGCACGACAGTACGCCCGCAAACGTGCGACAATCGATGGATGATTTCCAGATCCTGAATCTGAGACATCAATGTTTCTATAAATAGAGGCTTACAGAAACTCAAACGGAGGTTGTTATGGAAACCGGTATCTGGGAGAGTTCGGGGGGGGGGGTTGTTCTAATAGAAAAGGTGGCATGTCGATATACTCCATATCTGAAGAATGAAAATGAGTTAAATATTCATTCAAACATCATAAGGTATGTCCGTAATGTCTGCCAAAACCCGTTTCGTCTTTAGGTTAACAATTTTTAAGTCCCGCTTGGAAGATTCCATACCTGTGTAAAGTTTACAGGTAACATTGTTAAATAAAATGTTAATTATATTAGGCAATACATTGTTGAAGACTGAAAGTCTTCCCATGGAAGACTTCCCTTGTGACCTTGAACTGACTTTTACGTAGGCTCTGTAGTAAACTCTTGTGTGTAGAAGTACTAGGAGGATGAGAGTTCGCTAGCCAAATCAATAACGATTTACATCTGACACTGGCAACAGCATAATGCTGTTAGTTTGTTAATATAGGTGCCATGCACCTGACACAAGTCTTCATGCTAACCCTATTTCATGACACTGATTAGCACTGTGCTGTTGCAGAGAGTTTCATGTAACAGCAAAATGAATGTAAGGCCACTGAGAATAAAATATCTTCATCTGCAGTGAGCAGATCATCAGACAGCAATAGCTGTGATGCCGAGTTTCCTCTTTTATTTCATGACATGCCACTTGGTGCTGTTGTATTTATATACATTGTACATGAACTCCTGTCCCAAAGGGGGAGGGACTGTAAAATCTTCTTACTGGAAATCCAGCACATTGCTGATGTGAGTTCGACTCAAGACATCTTTGATTAGGTGGTTATTGTGTCATTGCTGAGCTGGCTATCTCCGGTAATTTTTTGTGTAAAGTCATGCCTTCCCATAAGCAACTAAGACTTACTGACATGAGAGATGATTTCCATGTCTTGTTAGTAACAAGGCAGAATGGTGGCTCTGAGGCTAGGGATCTGTGCTACCAATTGAAAGGTTGCTGGCTCGAATCCTGAGAATGCCAGCAGTGATTCTCCTCCGTTGGGCCTTTGAACAGGGCCCTTAACCTGCAATTGCTTCATCCTGGGTATGACGTTAATCTACATCCAGCTGTATAAGGAGGTCCTCCGATTTACGGGGAAATCTGGAGGCTGGTGGCAGGATTGACACTCTAGCCTTTAGGCGAAAAAACAACTCACACTGGTCCATTCGGACTAGTGTGTGGCTGAGGTATCACCAGCCACATGGCTGCACTCAGGTTCTCATCCCTGAGGTGGTTTGTTGTGTGGTGGGAGTGGCAATGTGTTGTAATCAGTGCATGCCCCTTACCTCTCAGTACCAAGTTATTTCATGTTTAGCTGATGTGGCTTTGAGGAACATCTTTGGGCTGGGGGTGGTTCTCCATCATAGTCCATGATGGATTATTGTCTGATGAGGGATGAGCAGGGAGAACAATAAGACTTTCCTTCCATCTGCTCTGAATTAATGGGGTTTGAGGGAGACGTTATGGGATCATGCTGTAGTTCACGTCGTTTATAAATGACTGAAGTGCCAGGCTAGTTACTGTCGGTTTTGTTGTGCTGCACTTTAGATTCCAAATCCACCTTATTTTGGTGCACTTTTCTGCACCTCTGAGATCACCCGTCATTCCAGGCATCTTTGCCAGGACAAGACACAGCAAATGTGAACCCCTGCTGGCGGGGCTTTAAGGTGGAAGAAGCTGATGTTTCATATTTGGAAACAGGAAATCAGTTTTTTTTTTTAAATACATCAGTACTTCAGTACTAAGTTTTTTTTTTACTTCCTTCACTGTTGTTGATTGTTCCAAGGAGATCAAAGTTGTCTGACCTCCCCTTCTTCGCCATTAATACTACATCCTAGGGTCACAACCTTTGTTTTCCTCTTGCAGAGGAACTGTATACATTTTCACATTAATGTTTTTATTGCGTAACACTAGTTTTTAAGTTCAGAAGCACCAATACTTCTGAGTAAAATTATTAATTTAAAAAATGTCCCTGTCACCAATCTGATCTGAGACATTATGCCGACCTCTAACACAGTTTAAGCCTTCAGATGTTACAGAGAGTGATCAGCTCAGTTATGTGTCTGTCCTACTCCCTTTCTCTCATGCACGCCCAGTGACCTGCTCAGTTACGTGTCTGTTCCACACCCTTTCTCACATGCACGCCCAGTGACCTGCTCA
>JAODLD010000069.1:26136228-26146319 GCA_026781065.1 Mormyrops boulengeri | reverse complement strand
GCGTTGTTGTTTGGGGGGGTGGTCGTTCCCTCTCTGCGCGGGGGGGCCCGCCCCGCCCCCCCCCGCCGCGGGCGCGCCCCCCCCCCCCCAGACACAGCTCTCCTGACGGTCACCATAGCAGCTCAGGATATCAGGTTCTCTCAGGTGCTGAATCAAACAAATGAAAGCAGTGACCCTAACTGAAGCGCGCGTCACCGGCACCGAGTGGAGAAGCCAGCGCCCCGCTCATGCGGCATTTTGAATAATGGACCGGTACCAATGACGATCACTGTCTATTGGGAAAAGGACGCTGAAATAACAGTCACCACTGGGGTCAGCAGTGCCCCAAAGTCCAGGGCGGGGTGGAGCGTGGACACCCCCGCAAGGCAGCACCCAAGGAGAGTCCCTCCGTGTCATTGTTCAAACCGTAATGGAACGGCTCACTCCCGTGAGGAACAACTCAGCAGATGTCCGAAGGGGAGGGGAGACACTTCTGCAGCTCACCTGGCCACTGACAGATGGCAGTACTGCTGTCTCATTAACTGGCCACCGATGGAATTTAACAAAACACCAAAAATTTGCACCGGCCACTGCGATGCAACACAGAGAGGCTGCCTGTAATTTAAACTAATTGACTGTTATTACTCACAGGGGATGTGACACACTGTGGACGAAACTGTTACGTGCTGTACATAGAATGTTCTTGTTATATGCTTTATCGTTCAAAAATAGGTGTTGTTTTTGTGAACTTGCACCGACTTGTAATACTTTACAGCACGCAACCATTTGCAGACACAACAGCAGGATTAAATCAGGGGCTGGAGCTCAGCTTTGACACCAGTGTGTCGGTCTGGTTGGAGGGTCCTGCACATAACAAAAGAAACAGCTGGTTTTGAGGGTACCTTGACTTATGCACCAGTGGTTGCATATCTGGTGGATATCTAGCATTGCTCTCATATATTCTCATAGATTGCACTAGCCATGTCAAATACTAGGTCTCCTGTGGGTTCTTCCACATTGATCAAATGTTTAGTTGAAGACAAGCAGAGATTTAACCATTGTCAAAGGAAGCAGGCCAGGAGACATCTAGAAGGGGCCTTGTCTGTCTCTGGCATTGGTCTAATTGTCCGTGTCAGCCCAAAGTTTTACTCCAATGATCATGTCGTACTGCGTGTTGCACATCTCATCAACATTGCGACTCTCAGGAGGACTCGTCGCCAAGAGGCCACATGCATTGAGGAAGGCTGGCCTGCCATAGAGGTACCACCTGGTAAATCTGATGCCTAAACGTGTCGATGTTGAAGAATTCTTAAAGTAGATTGCCGGCATTTATCTGCTTCAGGAAATGTAGTTCATTTGGATATAAATTTTGGATTGTTCATTATGTGACTTAATGTATTGTGATTTTGCAGAGTGAGGACAGCATATGTTGATAAATTGTTTGATTGAAATGATTATGATGTCAGCTCCTCCATTTTTCGTTGTTCATATGGATTCATTAGCCCGGTGCTCTGTGGCCACAGATCACTGATACAGCATGGGTCCACTCACCAAGCCTCTTGCCATTATGTAAGCAGTCCTGGGTATGCCGTGTGTGAGGGTTAGGGTTAGGAACATGGTTGTCGTGAGTTCTGCGGGTCGTCTTGGGTCTTGGAAGAAGAAGAAGCAGAAGAAATCTCAGAAAGAAGTTGACCTGAAAAAAATGTAATAGCTTCTTTCGATTAAAGCTTTTTTTTGTGTGTATATTTGGGTTACTCGTAAAATAGTTGCAAACCCTTGTTGTTTATCCATACTGATAGGATTCTTTGCCCGAAGCTTAAAAAAGAGGCAACAAAGATCAGATCAATTTTATCCTCAGACAGTGAATGATTAGTCAGCTTTCCAGGGTTTGAAGGAAGTTTGTTTCAGCACAGCTAAAATGACTGACAATGCAGCTTGTGGTATTTATGGTTCTGTCTTTTTTTAGAGGCGCAAGACCGATTTGCATAGTATCAGATGTGTACGGTAAAGGGCAGTCTCATGCTATGAGCAATCTGCATCCGCCGTTCGGGCTGTTTACTGGACGAGAAAGGCCATAAGCTGATTTTCCATGGGAAAAATAATCACTGCCTTCACAAATCAGAGTCACACCAGACTCCGGACGTACAGTATCAGGTATCGAGTCACGCACAGGGGCCGGTGAAAGCAGTGTGTGAAAGTGGAGGCCCAGCTCGGGAGGCGCATTAATGCTGATCAAAGGCCCTCGTTACAGGCTCTTTAACCCGGCCTAAATACCGGCCCTGATTCCCGCCATGAGAGAAGGACGTGTGTTTGTAATCAGTGTCACCACAGCGCTGTTTGGTTGCATTAATCATCAATGGGGAGAGGTGCTCGGTGCAACGTTTTAATCATGTACAAATAGCTAAGTTACATGTGGCTAAATGTCTTAATTGGCAGCTCGTTTATGGCTCCTTGATCTGCTTCATTAGGCCTCGTCCCCTTTTATTTTTTAAAAGCCAAATGTTGATGCCTGGGAAGACGCTGATATTCATCCTTCGAACCCCACTGATATTCAATTAATTTTAAAATATTTGTAAAACCCCGCCTGCCACCTTCAGCGTCAGCTTTAGATCGATTGAGATTGTACTTCCACATATCAGTCCAGCCACATGATGCGTGTGAGGTTGAAGTGGTTCAGTTTAAAGTGATGGGATTTGTTGCTGCATTAAAGAAGCACGTGTCCCTGCTTGATCATGGGCTCAGGACATTTGGCTATCGTGCCTATGCTGGCTACCTCATGCAGCCATACTGATAATTCAGTGTTTTGCCAGGAAGTGCCATTTCTGGATAGGGTGTCAGTGAAATTGAGCTTGAGAATGTTCTTGGACTTGCCCTCAGTGTTCTTGGAAACCCGGAAGGAAGTGAACAGGTGACGCCTTGAGAATCCGTCCTCGGCATCTCTGGAACCAGCCTTGTCACCTTGTCAGCGATCAGAGTCATGCGCCCTCAAGGGAAGGGACTTCCATGGATGTTCTGACTGCCTGAGCCATCACGTCCTTCGCTGATTTATTTCTCTTGCACATGGGCGGCTGGGCTGGAAGACGGCCTTTCTCGGCTTTGGTCACCAGTCCCGGGTAGAACCCTCCAAATCAGCAGCACCTCACCCAACGAGAGCTCATATACAAGCAGGAGCCGTTCAGAAGCTCGAGGTTCGCCTGCAGACCCATACCGCCAAGCTAAATAATTCATCAGCGTGCAGATCAGTATTTCTGGGCAGGCTGACCATGTGTGATGTAACGTGACCCATGTGCATTGATCAAGATGGTACAAAACACAGGACAGAGCAAAGCTCATCTTAGCAGTTCTGCTCGTATGTTTGGAGGCATACACACCAGAATATGAATAATCTGATAGATTTCCCTGTTATGGTTTCTGTATATGAATAATCTAATAGATTTCCCTGTTATGGTTTCTGTATATGAATAATCTAATAGATTTTCCTGTTATGGTTTCTGTATATGAATAATCTAATAGATTTCCCTGTTATGGTTTCTGTATATGAATAATCTAATAGATTTCCCTGTTATGGTTTGCTGTCTGTCTTCTATATTTCACCTCTCAATGAGTTAAAACCATGAACTCTTATCTTGCCACGTCTACATATAAAAGCCTAATTCTACTGCTTGTAGTACTGGAGGCTAATGTACTGTGAATTGGGCTGTAACTGTAACTGTCGAAGATGACGGCACATAGGCTCAAAGGGAAAACTTTGGTCTCACCATATCCAATCATCATATTCTATTAGAAAATCGGGATGCACTATTAGGGTCTCGTCTCAATAAGCATTTACCTATGCAAGGCCTTATTCATCTACATAAGCCATGTTGTCCTCTATGCTTTTCACCTGTATCTTCTATAATACTTCTAAAGTAATTCAGAGGTGAAAATTTCAGGTTCAGAAAGTGCAAATTCAGACTAAGATTTCGTTTCAGGCATCCATTTGAGTATAAAGAGGCAGTCACAGAGCACTCAACTGGTTGCTTCAAACACAGTCTTGGTCTGGATTTGTATTTTCTGGACCTGAACTTTCCACCCCATTTTAGAATGTTTCGTTTCATCAGCATGTACTTAGTAGTTGATTTTGCGTATTTTATGCGGGCTCTAATAAGAAGCATTTATCACGTTGTTCACTGAGGGGCTCATTGCAAGTACTTCACATTCTTATTCAGTTCTGCAGGCAGCTTGCAGTCGATCATAGCTGGCTTTGCCCACAGCACATGAAAATATTCTGTATGTCATGTCATCATCGGTTAAACCCCTTTGGCATAGATTGGTACATCCTGACAGTTACAATGAGACAACTTACATGTGGGAATCTTTCACATCATCTATGCCTTAGTACCAGTGCTATAAGACTGAATTCTCTCTTTCTCTCTCACCCTAAAACACTCGAAGAACCTGAACCAACACTTCTTTGTAGCCCTTGTGCCCTTCACAACGTGCCGAGTCCAAAATGACCATCTGTTTTGGGGAGGATGGTGGTGCAGGAGGTAGTGCTATCATTTAGCAACCGGAGGGTTGCAGGTTCGAACCCTGGTTCCTCCTGACCCCATCAAAGTGTCCTTGAGCAAGACACTGAACCCCAAATTGCTCCTGGTGTGCAGGTTGGTGCCCTGCATGGCAGCCTTCGCCACCTGTGTATGAATGGGTGAATGTGAGGCATAACTGTGAAGTGCTTTGAGTACTTGGAAGAGTAGCAAAAATGAGCTATATAAATGCAATCCATTTACCATTTTGCTTTTGTTCCTTTCCCTAAGTTTTGGCAAAACCATTTCCACACTCGCACATGCTTTTGTTTAGCATCCTACCCAGAGCTAGGCTTTACCGATGGTCTCTGCTTTCCTTCACTCATGCTCTGCTTCCAGCGAGACAAGAGCTCCAGACTCTGTAGATTTTGGGGCGGCGTGTGACTCAGCGGGCTAAGCCTGTGTGCTTGTAATCACAAGGTCGCCAGTTCAAACCCAGCCTCAGCACGTCTGCAGGTCCTTGAGCAAGACCCTTAACCCCCAGCTTCCTGGCCGCCGTTACAGGTGGCAGCCCTTCGTGGACAACTCACTCTACAAAGAGCAAGTTGAGGGAGGTGTAAAAGACAATTTCCCTATGGGGATTATTAAAGTATCTATTATTATTATACCTCTTGCACTCCTCCAAAAATCCCTACTTCCTCTCAGTTTTTCTGACCTTGATGAACTGTGACAAGTATAGCTCCGAGATCTTTCAGTCTGCTTTAGGGGTCTTGATTAGTGAAATTGGTGTCCTCTTGAGTCACTGGAGAGGATGTCCAAGGACAAAACAAGGACAGGGAGCGGTACACAACTATGACTGTGACAACAGTAACAGGAGATGTTTGCAGGCTTTGGAACCTTAGCATCTTTCAAATGAAGTGCTTGGCAAGGGTAATCCAATTTCTCATTTACTAATTATGTGAAGAATATAAAGAATAAAATACAGACACTCCTCTACTTATGAACTTTCAACTTACGAACTTTCAGACATATGAACAAAGAGGACTGTAAGTCCAAATTGTGTTCATTGGGCTCCCGTTTCCTGCCCGCAACATCATTTTTTTTTTCTGCGCGCCAATTCCGCCTAGTACGACTTCTCGCCGCGCAGCAGCATAGCGTGCGTTCTTCCAGCATCCTAGTTCTTAGTACTTGCATATACCCTTAAAATTATGTTGAATGACGACTTGCAAACATTTCAAGTTGCGAACGGCCGTTCGGAACGTATCTTGTTCATAAGTAGAGGAGGGTGTGTATATTTTTTTAATACTCTTATTTACAGGAGTTTGTGTATGTTTATTAAAAGTAATGAAGATTCAAGCTCCTGTGTTTGCGTCACCATAATTTGTTCATGTGTGTTGAAACCATGGGACAAGCTTGAGTAATTAATAACTAATCAATAGTTGAGTAACCGGAGTACCTCGGATGGCAGACAGATCTGTGAGGGAAATGGTGGTGCATAGTGTTGATTTCTAGGGCTGGACGGCCCCCTCTGTAAAGAAGTCCCCCACCATGCCTGAAGAAGCTGGGGCTTTGTTTCGCCACTCTGGGTAGTGATGAATGACTGCAGACTCACTGAGGCAGATAAGCCCCCCCTACAATCTATCACCGGAGACACTTTTAATAACCTCATAAATATGGAAATTCACTGATCATCCATATTCATTTCACAAATTGCGTTCAGCGCAAGAAAATAGGATAAATGATTCAAGCTTTTCATTTACTATTCAACAGGTTACAGGAAGGTCTGTCCCTTCCGGAAAGACCAACCTGAAATGTTCTTGCGTGTATGAAGGTAGTATGAATTTCTTTCACCAGCCAAGTGGTGAAAAATTTGTTTTAAAGGCTGACACGGCCAGAGAATGTGTTTGGGTCACATTCACACCTGTCCAGTGAAGATTGGTAGCATTGACTGAGCGTGTAATGAGATCTAAGAGTTTCATGGATGGGGCTCCTATACACCAAGTCTAGTGCATATTGTGAAACAATGCAGAAAGACATAAAACTCAGAGACACATTAACACAGAGGTGTTGATGCAGAGGTGGTTCATTTCTGCACTGTAAACTGGAGGGCACTGCATGAGGACCTGGAGGAGATCACATCTGTGCCTCCAGAGGAACG
Organism: Mormyrops boulengeri; assembly: GCA_026781065.1. Lineage (NCBI taxonomy): Eukaryota > Metazoa > Chordata > Actinopteri > Osteoglossiformes > Mormyridae > Mormyrops > Mormyrops boulengeri. The sequence continues at coordinate 26,139,677 of JAODLD010000069.1, read as the reverse complement.
ATCAGAGCAGCAGTGTACTTCTTAGGCAGGGGAGCTCGAGAACACAGATGCAATTAATAATTCATTCCATAAATGAAATACCCACTTTGTGTAATCTTCGATTCTTTGATCCTGTGTGATGAACAAATATTTTTTCAGAAGAACTGGATAATTTTACAAATTTATGCAGAAATGATATTTGTATAGGAGTGCAGTTCATACACAGAAAATATCTATGTACTGTTATGGAAATGTAAGTAAAAGCTTTGGAGCAAATCCCTAGTCCCTTCGAGCATTTTTTGGGGGTCACAAAAGCCCCCAGAGTTAATCGTTAGCTCGTCTACATTCACATGTCAATTGCATAATCTTTTTCCCAATCCAGTTCAGTAGAAACCATGCCTCGAGGCCATCTTACTGTAACGCAAACCACAATCGGCAACTTTGACGGACCACGCCCTGCAGCTGTAATTTAAACTCAAGGTTAAGTTCACTGGCTAACGGTATGAGAGAACAGAGCAAAGTCTTCCTTTCATCTTTGATGTGAGGGAAAAGCCAGGATTCCGGCCGACAACGAAGGTTACTTCAGCCAAGGATAACTCAGTTTAAATGATAACGAATATGAATTTGGCTCAGATATGGAAGATAGCCCATGATTTAAAGGGATTTGTTATGTTACGATCATTGCTAACTAGCTAACATTTGCTAACTGTACAGCTTTATCCTCCTCACACCCAAAGCAAATGTCTTCTGAAGGATCTTGTTGGCCCAAAGACCTGAGATCATCAAAAGAAATAAAAACCCACATTTATTTTTTCAAAGAACCAGTTATAATTCTGACATTGTAATATTATTGAAGGCTAATGTCAGTTAACCCTGGTGATCAACAGCGTAGACTATAAGATATTAAGGGGGACCAGGCACGCAGCCAGAGGAGAATTTCATGGGAGATCTGGCAAACCTCGGTATATTTTGCTGGCCAGGGGCTGGTGTGGATTTCAGGGTGGGAGGGGGGTCAAACCTGCTGCTATACACCATGTGCACATACCTTTGTGGTCATAAGTTAATAATTTAAGATTAAGATAGACATTATTCATCCCAGTGGGAAATTCTGGTGCATACAGGAGCAAGAACATAGTGTGCAGATGAATGTACATATAGTGGCAAACAGATGCAAGGTGCAAAGAAAGTACTCATAGTGCAAACAAATTATGAAAAAACATAATAGAAATAGAATATCCTGAAAACAGAATATTTTATTTGTCTGCTGTATACTTTTAAAATTTGGTTAAATTTATTGCAAAGTACAAGTCATGCAAAGAAATTTAAAAAGGTCACAGTACACAGACAGAATATTCTAATTAAAATTTTTAATTTTAAAAATTACACAGTACAATTTGTACTGTGTAATTTTTTAAATTAAAAATTTAAATTCTAAGGTATAATTTATTGGGGGGATGAATGAATCTAAATGTAAGTATTGGGGGTAACACGTCCCCCACATCCTATGCCCCTGCTGACCTTATTCATCTTAAATCCTGCTGCTAACCGTGTCATCCACATTCTCACTGTAGTATCAGCACGTGCTGTGTCTTATACTGTTAGCCGGTGAAATCGATCATGAAGTTTCATCAGAGTTGCTTGCCATGATTTGTGTTTAAGTCAGCTGCGGGGCATGGTTTACGCTAAACTGGTTTGGGGAAAAACAATTCATGCATGTCAGTTATCCCTGACAACAACTATTTATGAGTCATTAACTACATGTGATATTGATCATTTCTGTACTTTCTCAAGCAGATTGGAAGCAATGTGACTGGAGATTGGCCGATGATATTTCAGAGGTCACCTGACCAGCCTATGGGCGGGGCAGTCTGGTGGTTGATTAGGCTCATGTCTGGTGCCTCGCAGACCTGTTTGCATGTGTAGAATAACAATAACCTTTGACTACAGGATGGGGAGAGAACAAGAGCTGGGAAGAAGCCATTACCGTGGCAACAGATGTATGACGCAAGGATTTCAATAGAGGGAAATATTATCTGCTGTTTGCTCAGATATTGATGTTTAAAATCGGCTGTATATACTTTTGATGAACCAATTACACAAGGTTCCTTTGTGATCTTCAGTTTAATGATGATGTAATGATACAGCTGTTGAAAAGGATATGTCTTCTTGTCTTTGCCTCCCCATATACAGTATGTTTACTCTGTAAATTAGTCTGTGGCAGGTCCTCGTTAAGAGCACTGTAGAAGAATAAATTAGATTAAAGTAATTTAAATATGTTTTCCATGCTTGGATGATGGGAGCAAGCTAGCATTAGCATTCATGTTCGTGCTATTTGCATGTATAAATGACTTTCTGTCTCGGGTAGGGACGTGGTCTAAGCATAGGCATATTTCAGCACCTGGCCTACTTCAACAGAGAGGGAGCCGCCATTTGACAACTCCAGTCCAAATAACCTGTCAAACTGAAGACTTCAGCTCATGCTGCAGAATTTGAGGTATTCATAATTCACTGGCCAATGATATTTTGATATGGGCACCGTGTAAAATGAATGGGTAACTTTGATTCCCAACAGGGCGCTTTGCCTTCTGTGTCACCGAGCTTTTGTCCTTTGCTCGGTTTGTCCTGTTGAGTTTCAGTAGATCGAGCCTGGAGTAAATCCGTCTGATTCGTGCATTCCTGAAGGAGGAGGTACAGGGGTGCAAAAAGGCCTTATGGTGGGGTAAACTGCTTTTGACCTCTGTGGTGCTGACAATGACAGTGTAGTAGGGTTCTGCAAGCCGGAAACATCGGCAGCTACGATGAGGTTATCCGAGCGCTGGTTTTCGTGGCATCTACACGCACGTATCCCAACAGTTTGCAAAATGCCCTCGGGAGTGACGAGGCGTCCCTCTTAGTTTGTCCCTGTCAACAACAGCTGCACGCGCCTCACGGAAGCTTGACTGACATCGGATCTCCACGGTGCCTCTGAGAGCCATCTTCTCTCCACTCCTAGTGGATATGAGACGCTCAAGAAAAGAGGCCATCGCCACACCTGTCCCCATTTGTAGATGTGTCTTATTTTTTCTGAGCGTCTTGAAGATTTATGTAACACCTTACATATCTCATTGTCATAGCAACATCTTCTTTAGCTTTCAAGGGATTGAGTTTGGGGATGTTTGTTTTGAGAATGTGTATCAAGAGGTTAATGAACTCAAACAATAATTGAGATCCCTTGCTGTTAAATTGAGATTGTGGGGTTCCGTGCTGCATTTGCACTGTTCAGATGGGATGTACCTTTACAGTATTTATTGCTGGGTGCTTTATTTCTTTTTTCCTCCCTCCCATGACATATTTTATCTGGCTGCCAGGTGGCCACCCTTAATGGTTAATGGAGGTAATTTATTTGCTCGTCCGCTAGAGCAACTTCGCTTCGCTTTAACTTCGCTTTATTTTAGTTAAACGAGGTTCAGTAAAATAGTTCCGTCTTAACG
>JAODLD010000069.1:26101192-26136128 GCA_026781065.1 Mormyrops boulengeri | reverse complement strand
TCTCCCCAAACGAGCTTGATGGGCCGAATGGCCTCCTCTCGTTTGTAAATTTCTTATGTTCTTATGTTCTTATGTACAAAGGGCAGCAGCTGAGATCACAGGCACAAACATAGGCACACACATGCTGACAGGGGTGAACATGTGACTGTCACCCGATCTCCGGGCAGTGAGAGGCTAATTGCCCTGAGCTCTCTTCCTCCCAAGCTGAGTGGTGCTTCTTTGGAATCTGAGCCAAGCAGAGTGTAAGAAGCTGAGTGAAGCCCACTCTTCTTCGAGGAAGCTGTGAGTCATAATCACAGGCCTGTTGTAGCTGCACAGGAGGGCTCAACCTGCGGGCTCTAGGGGCCTTGTGTGTGTGTATGTGTGTGTGTGTGTGTGTGTGCGTGCGTGCGTGCATGTGCATGTGCATGCGTGTGTGGGTGTGTGTATTCTGTGTATATTACATTGTGGGGACCAAATCATGTTGGGAGTAGAGTTTTCCCCTTAGAAATTAATGGAGAGTCCCCACAAAGTTATAATTACAAACCTGTGTGTGTATGTCTGGGTGTGTGTGTGTCTGTATCTGGTTGTGTGTGTGTGTGTCTACGCATGCACGAGGAAACCATTCAAGTTTTATGACGTTTGGGAGGCAGCAGCTCATTATTTAATGTTTTTTAACGGAGGTACTCCAAGAACTTGAATATTTAATTTGACCTCAAAGTATTCTGGCTGCTTCACAAGAAGCTGGAAAAGTGAAAAACACTGGCTGCATGTGGCTATCAAAAAAAAATTATAATGATGTAATCTTTCCAGAGCAAAACAGACAGACTCCATGAAAATGAAGGGAATATTTACAGTCGGGAGCAACAGTAAAAATAAAATCCATCCATCTGTCCAGAGCTGAGTGGGAGCAAAAATGTGGACCGGCTGTGGGTCCCTGAGGACCAGACTGGGAAACCCTGCTCTAGATTATTTATCCTGGAAAGGGTAACAGGGAGCCTGGCCCCTATCCCATTAAGTATAGGGCACAAAGCATGGAAACGCCCAGGACCAGAAGACAGTCCTTCATAGGGCACACATACTATGGGTAATTCAGAGATGCTGACTTGTCTATCTGCATGTCTTTGAATTTTGGGAAGAAACCCCAGACCGATGTGTGGACATGGAAACGCCACACAAAACGTGGGAGTACGATTCAAACCCCCGATGCCGGTGCTGTGAGGCAAAGGTAACAGTGCTGGCCACTGAGCCACCATGTCGTCTAATAATATCTGCCTCAAATGTAAAATATCTGTCAACAAAACAGTTTTTGGCTCACTAATTAGTCATTAGTGAAAGCCAGTAGGCATGCTGGAATAACACGAGGACCCAAGGCCCTTTTAGCCTCTCTCTCTCTCTCTCTTGCTCTATCGCCTGTAATGCAAAAACAGGGAACTCACCCAGGAAAAAAGCATGGCCGCTGATCTGAGGCCTGGGAGGGGGAACCAGCAACAGGGCCAAAGAGCTGGACACACAACGGTTCCTCCAATAATCCGCCACCCCTTACTTAAGGCCCGGATTGTAGATTAAATCCTGGTTCTCTGTCTACGACTCTTGTGGTGCGGACGCCTGAACAGTGGCTCGCGACCAAGTTCCCGTTATGCCATGATCATAACGTGAGACAACGTGGTTTTGGCAGGAAAGAGCAGGTTGTGTAGCAGCTAACTGCTCACAATGCTATAATCATAAAATTTGGATTAATAATAATTATAATTTTTTTCTTCTCCCATAACTCACAATCTGCAGTATTTCTGAGTCAGACACAGATTAAATCGCTTTATAGAATTGTCAAATCACGCTAATGACTTTCATTCAGCGGGAACGCTGTAGGGTATCAAGACAAATGGCCTTTCCCAGCAGTATGATCTGTACTCCTGCAGAACGTGCGTCTCCCAACTCACTCTCAAGCTACATGTGGCCAGGGGTCCAGCCAAAGCTCTGCCAAGAATTGTGGGAATCCTGGCGGCGCCGGCAAACTCCTGCCTGTCGAGCTGCCGCCGTCCCGCGCGTTCGAGCAACTGTGCTCTCAGGCGGGGCTTAAAAATGTGCACGGCGGATCAAAATTTTCACGCGGTCTCCCACGTCTTAAACAACTGCACACGTCGAAATGCATGGGGCTTTATTTGTGGTGTATAAAATATCTCCTCAAAGTTTGTAAATCAATGAGTTTTCATTGACTGGAATTCCAGTTATTCTTTAGTGCCATTTCTACTCTGAACACAGCTGAAGGTTTTATGGTCTGGTGTGATGCAAACCCGAAGGGCAGAGGCTTGTGGGAAAGCTTTCCAGTTGACCTGTCAGTGTCACTTTTTAACCCATCCTTTAACCCCAATTCCCAGTCCTCAAGGGGACCTTCCCCGTCTGTCAGTTACAAAAGCAAGAGCCACTGAACGATGAGCCAGTCGTCTCTCTATTAATAGACATGGAGGGTGTCAGTAGAGATTCTCTGCTGTGCAGTGAAGACGCACACCACGGCTTTCCTCGTTTCCCCGTCTCTGAAGTTATGAAGACGGCACAATCCTGTGTCTGGCAAGAACTCTACTGTCTCCTCTTCTTTTTCTGAGGATTAAAGTAACAATGAATTATTCAAATTAGCGTGGCTCCACGTTGTTATGTGTTATTTTTAAGCGAGCATCTGGTTGGTTGGCAAAAGCCTCGAATTTAAAAAGGGGCCCCAGGCGAGTTTGTCATCCTGATGGGATGTATAATGAAGGAGATCAAGCCGTACATCCGTGGGCGGTGGGAGGGATCGCATTTTTTTATTTATTTTTTGCTACTGTTTTGCTCCCAATTATACAAGTTTTCCTCCTGCACATAGAGACTGAGCATTTTGCACCACTAGTCCATCTTAATCCTCGAGGGAAGGTTTCTCCTTTGTTTATGTCTTGTTTTTTTCCCCCTGTAGATCCTGCATGGCTTTGAGAAACACACCGGACATTTACTGTACGTGATGGTGTTGATAGCTCCGTCTGAATACAGTGAATTCAGTATTCTGTGTGCTGTCCTTAGGGAAACCTGTTTTATTTTTATATATAGTGAGTGTCCTTATTTTAGTTCAGATGGTATTAAGAAGGTCAGAAAGATTATATCCATATATATGTTGTCTTTTTGCAAAGAATACATTGACAGGCAATTGTTTTTAATGTATAGTTTCATAGAAAAAAACTGTTCTTAACAATGTACCAAATATGTTTTAAATTGTATTAAGGAATGCTTAATGTAATGTGGGTTTGAAATCCTCATCAATGAAGGGAAGTCTAATAATATGGAAATTTAAAGGGCTAGGGATGACCTCTGTAGGGGGGCAGGGCAGCAAGGTGTTATGGGATATGCAGTGCAAATGAAGCTGCTTCTGGTAAGACTTATGGAGCGTGGCCGGTGTAAGGAGTGAAGCGCGCACCTGCTCAGCAGAGCCTTGAACAGGTGGCGGCTAATCGATTTGGCCGTGCGAACTGTGCAGAAGCAGCTTGGAGGGGGATTTGGTTAAAAATATGCCGCGCACTGACACATGGAACATTAGCGCTCACAGCACACGTCTGTCTAGCATGACATGAAACACAACAAACTTGATCCGAGGTGCATTACACAGAATATTGATAAAATAAACACAAAAATCAGGCGTATCAGACGGGAGGCTGCTTGTTTTCTTAATAGCTAGTTGTTGTAAGATGTTAGCATGACAAAAATCACCTCCACTTATTAGTAAGACAACTAACAGTTACATCCCAGTATTTTATAGAACATCCGTTGTTTTGGATATGATTTTGTTACCTATATGGATCGATAAATCTGTCAACTACAGCTTATAATCGCAGTCCTGGGGCACAGAGTCTGTGCACCAACCTTTACATGAAGATACATTGTGTTTGGTCACATGGCTGCACTGTTTTGGCCCACACTGCTCCATCCACTGGACCAGTGCGAATACTCTGCACCCAGTGGCACCCAGTGTTATTCTGCAGTTGCACCCAATGCATATTGACGCTGCGGTTTGTAGATTGTACAGTATGCAGGTCTGCTGCGTTGATGGATATAGGCACCCTATTATAGGCCAATGGCGAGGGCAACCCTGTACAGTTTAAGTACCTTTGCATTTGCATTTTTTTTTATTTGGCAGTTGCTTTTAACCAAAGTAATGTGCATTTTTGAGAGAAAGCAGGATCAGACAATCCCTGGAGCAACTGGAAGTTAAGGGCCTTGCTGGGGGGCCCAACTGGGCAGCTAATACTGTACAGCCATAAATAAACAGCTAATAAAACAGCATTGGGGTTATTAGGCTGTGGTAACTATGCTGTGCTTTAAAGAGACAACATTTATAATGGATCTATGTTTATGCATTCAATAAAAAGGAAATTAGTCATTTAGTCAACATTAATCACAGTCCATGCAGGTATGAACAGAACAGGAAGTCAATTGCATGTTTTACTATGTTTTTATTTCTATTAATATTTACTTTTGTTAGTATTTATTATTATGTGATGTTAATGTATACAGGTTAGTTTTTTGTTGCAGCGCCCCTTCTGGTAGGTTTATGCAGGCACAGGTTTTGTACTGAGACAAGACTACGCCCCGATGAAGGAGGCTAATGGGCCGCAACATTGCAGCTGAAAATCTGTGACGTGCCGTTACCGTGACATACAACTGGGGAATGAGGAAGGTTGCGGCACCTCGACTTCCCTCAGCGCTGACTAATGCCACACAAGTCCGTCGTGCCATAAATGTAATAGTATGGTGAGTGTGACTATGAAAGGTGTCAGTCACAGAGAAAATAAAAACACTCTGCATATGCAACAAGGAACCAGCCAAAGAACTGTTGGTGAACGAATCGGTATTAAGAATGGGTATCCCGAGGCTTGATGGTGATCATGCCGCTGCTCCGTGGGCTGCTTGTGTCTGCAAAGTGTGAAAAGGGCCGTGGCTCGGAGGGATGTGCCTACCATGCGGCTCGCTCTGTTCCACCGGGCAGAGCGCCCGCGGCTGTGCCGAGTGGGTCCTGCTGCTGACTGACGGCTCCCACGCATTCCTTTGGTCTGCCGTTTGATAGGGAGACCGGAACTGTTCTTCTCGTCCCCTCCGGGGGCCGCGCGACAGCAGCGGTAAAAATAGCATGGAGAAAAGCCCCAGAATGTTTCCCACCTCATTCCGGAATGTTTCTGCTGCTGTGTACACAGTTCCTAAATCAAAGTTGTTCCAAAGGGGAAACAGACACTAAATTCTTATTGTGCCCTGGAAAGTGTACTCGGTACAATGAGATTTAGATAGACGTTCATCCAACTTCTGATGCACCGAAATTCAGCTACCTTTAGATTTGGCCCCCCTCTGTCATACTGAGTTTCAGCAGCCTGGTTATTCAGCTGGCCCACTGATACAGTGAGATTCAGGAACCTGGAGATTCAGATACCTAGAGCTTTGTTTAGCCTTCAATTCTCTGAGATTCTAGCATCTCTAGATCTGGCCCACCTTCTGTTACACCAAGATCCAGGTATCTGGATGTTCTGCCAGCTTTCGAAACACATAAGGAATAAAACATGGCTTTCTAGGTCAGCAACTAGCTTTCTACTTCTCACTTGGGACTCTTTGCTTACGTCCCTTTTTAGGACACGGAAAGCCGTATATTATAGCGCCACAATCTGATAAAAAGCCATCGGAAAACAGGTGTGCGTTCCCCAAGTGTGACTGTAACCTGAAAGGAATATCAGAATATAAGAGTTTGAGGAAGCATGTGGAGGGTGATCAAACACCTGGAACAGCAATTATTGGCTTTCATTTAAGGTCATAGGTCATACTCTTTAGTTAGACTGAAGCGAAGCAAGTAGAATTATTGCAGTGGAAAAAACCGATGATAATGTGTGTGTGTATGTCTGCATGTATGTAGCAGTGATTAATCCAGAATAATTTTATGGTACCATGAAAGGCTTCCTTTTGCCACTTATAAATGGTAGTAACTGATTAATAATAAAATAAATGGTGTTATAACTTGTTTATGATTGTCTATAAATGATATACAAAGTGTTACAACCTAATTAATAACCTGATTATAACCGTTCATAAACCCTTTATAAGGTAGTCTTAGTATAAAGTACCGTTTTTATTTACATGTTGTTTTTCAGTTTCCTGTAGTGAATAATAGCCATGGAGTTGACTGATGTTAATTTATTCTATTATTATAAATTGTATGAAAGATAATTATCTAAAAACCTCTTAGTAGAAGCTGTGAAGTGAAACACAGAACTATGTGGATACAGAGACAGAGCCGAAAGAAAAGCAGGTCACTGCCTGTCAGACAGAGTGCAGATAAATGTAAAGCTCGTTGCTGGTGATGACTGCATTTTCCGTGCTGTTCTCTGACTTTTCTGTCCATAATAGGGCGATAATATATCCTAGGTTATTGTTTTATTCTTAGCTCAGCTTTTTCTGAGATTTTGTAATTGGAAGAGACGTGACCCACAGTGATGAGAGACGAAATATATGGGTAGATCATCTGGTTGGAGTGACATTAATATGCTCCTTCCAGACACTGTATTAGTCCTAAAGACGGGCATCCTGGAGCTCTGATGCTGTGGCATCAGATTACTGCTGCCTTACTGGACAAACCCGACAAGCAGCTCCTGTTCATTAAGACAGTCAGCACCAAATTCACACATCCTTGTCTGCTGGTAGATGCTAGTCAGATGAGATTAGAAGAGCGCAACAAGAAAAGGAAATAGTGGTGAATCTTGGCTTCCATCCAGATGCACATTAGCATGGCCAGAGGCCCCTGGGCTGTTTGAGTTGTCAGAGAGCTTCCTACTATATTTTCTACAATGGACCAACAATTATATTTTCCTAGCAATTGGGTGGGGGGTTATGGCAATAAATTTTGCTGAGGTTTTTAAAAACGAATTTTAAGGGGGATCGGTCACGTGGTCCGACGTAAATTATATTTTGGTCTAGGCACAAAAATATGGGACAAATCACGGCCCGTATCGGATCAAAATGGGACACAGCATTTTATTATTCAATATAGTATGGGTGGCAACTCCAGGTTACAAATTTTATTAAACAAGGTTACCTGAGGCCCCTTTTTAGTGGAGGCCTCTGGGCTTCAGCCTGGGTAAACCCGAGCATTAAAGCATCCCATCTCAATAAATGTAAGTCAGACGTAGGAGATATTTACTTTACTTTTACTTAAATGCCTTTTGCAATTAACAGTGAGTTTTCCCTTAATCTTAACTCTGTATACTTAGTTTCCTTCACTATGCCTTTACTGTAATTGCCTGTGTATAATTGTTCTGAACTGCTCCTTTGTCTTCTGTTCTAGTTTATAGCCTTTGCATCCTTATTCTTCATCCTCGTGTCTATCACAACCTTCTGCCTGGAGACCCATGAGGCATTCAACACAATAATCAACAAGACAGAACTAATAAAGAACGACAGCCAAGCGGATCACGGCCTGCAGATCGAGATCGAGACGGACCCAGCGCTGACATATGTGGAGGGCGTCTGCGTGCTGTGGTTCACCTTTGAGTTCCTGGTGCGCGTCATCTCATGCCCAGACAAGCTTGAGTTTGTCAAGAGCGTCTTGAACATCATAGACTTTGTGGCCATTCTGCCCTTCTACCTGGAGGTGGGCCTGAGTGGACTCTCCTCCAAGGCCGCCAAGGATGTGCTGGGATTCCTGCGCGTGGTCCGCTTCGTGCGGATCCTCAGGATCTTTAAGCTGACCCGCCATTTTGTGGGCTTACGTGTCCTGGGCCATACACTGCGAGCCAGCGTCAATGAATTCCTGCTCCTCATTATCTTCCTGGCATTGGGTGTGCTCATCTTCGCCACCATGATCTATTATGCCGAGCGCATCGGCGCCAATCCCAACGACCTCACAGCCAGTGACCACACCCACTTCAAGAACATCCCCATTGGGTTCTGGTGGGCGGTAGTGACGATGACCACCCTCGGCTATGGCGACATGTACCCCCAAACATGGTCGGGCATGTTGGTGGGTGCCCTCTGCGCACTGGCGGGGGTGCTGACCATCGCAATGCCTGTGCCCGTCATCGTCAACAACTTTGGGATGTACTACTCGCTGGCCATGGCCAAGCAGAAGCTGCCCAAGAAGAGGAAGAAGCACATTCCTCAGACGATTCACGGCGGGTCGCCCACATGCTGCAAATCAGAGCACAACATGGCGTGTAACAGTACCCAGGGTGAACTCTGCCTCAACAAGGGCAACAGGGCATTGGAGCACAACAGATCAGGTGAGTTGTTTGGACTCCGCTCTACTCAGAGGTTGCATGATGGCTCAGGGGTGCCTGAGGGAAGCCCTCACTTTCATACCAGAATATCTCCTTCAGATGCCTGTTTGATCTTTGCATCTGACATGTTGTGTATGCTTTGACCAGTCTTGTCAGGTGAATGCAGCGTGGAAAGTGACCTCACCGTGTCCCCGGAGGACAGCCACCCCACACGCAGGTCCAGCGCCCAGGACCGGCACGTCCACAGCGGAAGGGCCTGCTACTTGCTGGCCACCAGCGACTACACGTGCTCCAGTGATGGAGGGATCCGGAAATCAGGTGCGCAGGTTCCTCATGCTGTCCGTGGACGTGCTTTAGACCCGAGGTCTCACTGATCGCCCTGGCAGGCACTGTCCTCTCCGGCATCCCATCCCCACCTTAGGAACAGTGTCTTTTTCTTCCCCATGAAGCAGCACTACATGCAAAGCTATATGTCAAACATGCATAACTGCACCTCATCTTCCTGCATCCTACATCCTTAATCACCCCAGGAAAGAAAACTCACTCACAAGAACCAGAACAGTGGTTAGTCATAGAATCATGTGGGACCGGGGCAACACTAGGAGGCTGTTGAAGCCCGTCGGGGCCGCGTGCTTAGCAGCCTTGGTACAGTTACTTTACATACGCACCAACTGTGATGTCATAATCTGGGGCTCGTTTCAGGCCTTATAGAATATGTACTATATTACTTGCATATCAAGAGTAACTCCTAAGAATGTACAGTTAGCTAATTCAGTGCTTCCCAACCCAGGCCTCAGGGACCACTGGACAGTCCACGTTTTTGTTCCCTCCCAGTTGGAGCGAAAACGTGGACCATCTGGAGGTCCCTGAGGACCGGGTTGGGAAACACCAAGCTAATTATCATAGTGAGGATTACATCAGTACTTCCCTTCTTGGAAAGCACCCTCTGCGGTCACGTCACCTGTATATTCTGATATTTAGAAATTTTGTGTAATGTCATTGTGAATAAAGAGGTTCATATAAAGAACTATGTAACAGAAATGTTTTAATGCCTCAGTAGGCCAAAAAAAAATCTCTATCCATAACAAAACTTCATCTCAGGTTTCTTCGAAGATAATGTTTAATTAGAGACAGTGCTTTCTTGAGAGGCTTTATTAAACTATGATAAATTACTTACACTAAAAATCTAACAGCCTCTGAAGTCAGAGATTTGAAGCCAGTGAGGTGGATGTAGCTGAGCAAATGTGAATTTCACTTGCAGAAATATCAGACTCATTCAGTTCTGCTTTACTTTAAATTAACCAAAAAGAAGCGACTAAAAAATGTCTCCCAGATCCTTAAGTGTTGCCGCCATTGAACCCATCTGGGTCAGAGAGATTTAGGCTCTGTAGTTAGGTGGTCCTCGTGTGCTGCACAGCGGGCGATCTGAACCAACATCCAGCCTCCTGAAACCACGCGCCGTGGGTGACGAGGCCCCCCCCACCCCCCCGAGACATCTCACCAGATGACCTCCGTGCAACATAATGACATGGAGCCACATCCTGCACAAAAACAGCCACAGATCGCCATGCCTGTCCCTCCATCAGTCCATCTCCTACCGCCCTCAGACCTTTCAGCAGGCTGGATCTCGTAGGGGAGGCATAAAGGACCCCATCAATGTAACACAGCTGCTTGACATGGTATTACCTTTACCTTTTTAGGTAACTAGTTCAGTGTTGGTACCAAAACCAGCTACCCTCTTGAAATGACTGCTTCAGAGCCCAAACTGTCCTACTGATGATGTTCAAGCCAGAGATCATCCTGATCCAAGTTGACAAGAGACACAGACTTGAGTAATAACGATAGCGTGTGTGGGTGTACAATCAATACTCTGAGTTATGTGTGAATATTAATTGCTGTACTGCCAATAGAACATGTAAAATGATAGAAATTAATATTTTTGAGTCAAAATGTGATTATTTTATTAATGTAATTTTCACTGTAAGTGTGTAAGTTCTGGCTATGTATGGATTTGACTTGAAGTGGATAATATGTAGCATTCATAACGCTTAAACAAGCCTAAATATGTATTATATACAATGTTTCCAATCACGTAAGATGCAAAACCATGGAGTCTAGTGGATGTGCTGTGAATGCTACAGTACGTGGTTTTTTCTGGTTTGGTTTTATTTTCACCACTCAGTTGGACTAATGTAAATGAACCACAATACCGTCGGACATCTGGACGAAATGTCATCTAACTGCTATGGAAAAAAGCTGAATCAAGTTTTAACTGATTATTGATGAACATGGAACATGTAAAATGATATGTCATATGGAAATCCGACTGAAAAGTCCTGCTTCACATCATGTATGCTCTATCTATTTCACCCAGTCATGAATAATTCCGTTAATTAATGGATATTTGCCTGTCAAACCACTGTTCCACAGTTTATGCATGACGTCTGTAGCATTACAGTTTCTGTGCCTGTCTTGTTCTCCAAACTTACTGTGTGTCTTGTGCGTTCTTTTGCATTAAGGGTATGGAAAGTCCTGAAGCTAAGACGAAGTAGCTGGTGTAACAGGCAATGTGCTGAGTCCGACTGCCCAATGAGGCGCTCGCGCTCTCCTATCCCATTCATCTTCTGAGGCTACTGCCCATCCGAGCCCTGAAAACTGAATGGAGATCCGTTCTTTAACACTAGGACTAGGCACTGATAGGCTAATAGGAATTTTGCATGGTGTTAACTGTAAAAAAAAAAACAACTATAAATAGGAGCTAATTCTGCTTTATCAATGGAGGGATAACCCCCATGTTTGCGCAGCGATACAACAGCCTTTCAGTAGTGCTAAACAGTAGTGCTCTTTACACCTGTATTATTGTACTTAATGCAATAAAACTACTCTGAATGGTTCTGGATGGAGCCATAAAAACTGAATAGCAATGAATAATCAGGGAGGTTATGTATATAATTAGTATTTAGGTACTGACGTGCTTCCAAAAGTAGTATCTCCATTGGACCTCACATCTGTGATTTTTGTCCTTTATTGATTAAATTTTATTTGTTTACTTTTTTGGAGGGGGTGAGCCTTATCTTGCCAGCCCATTCAGAAAGCAGGGCTCCATCACTGTTGCATGACTCTTCACGTGTTTCTGTCCGAACGCGCCGCGGCGGTTCCGTGCCGCTGAGATGTGGACCGCGCCCAGGACACATGCATGCGTGTGCTGCTGGGGGGAAAAACTCGCAACCGTAAGGAACGAAGAATGCAAATATTTATGCATTATTTTTGTATGTGGGTCCGTGTTTACACTGATGTCTCTTTGGTTATTTTTTCAGCTTTTTTTTTTTTTTGGTGGGGGGGGGGGGCGCAAACTGGAGAATTGTGGTGTCTCCGGCTGTACATGTGCAGAAAACCGCAAAGGGACTGTCGCTATTGGTCACAAACAAGCAGTGAACTGGGAGACAGACTCGAGACAAAAAGGTTACACTGTCACCTTAGCTTGTTTCGTGAGCACGACACAGCACACCCCATGTACCTTTGCGATTATTTGTTTATTATTATTGTTATTTTTTACATGCAGTGGGAGTAATTCAACAGCATTGTTTAACACAGATATGCTCACTATATATGCAGTTTTAATCAACAGTCCCTATCCGAGTATGACTGGATATGGTAGCTGCAGTAAATTTATTTGCAAGGTTGATCGCTTTGGTTTTCTCAGCATAAAAGATATACAGACACATTCATGAACATTTAATTTCTCTTTTTATCTGATCGAAAAGTGTAAATACATCAACACTTTAACATATTAGTGAAATAATGTTGTCGTAAAAACGTAAAGAGAGTTCACTGGTCCTTAATTAAGGGTCCCAAGTGTACTGCAAGGGATTGAAGAGTGAAATGTCTACACCCAGTAGCTGTCTACAGATCTAACCCAGTAGTACGACCCTGCATGCCGATTCTTGTATAGTACACTCCACTGTCCTGCAGGGGGCGTCTGTCACATTTAAGGGATAAACACTGATTTGTGTTGTTCAGATACAGTTCCTCCCAAAAATGGAATTTATTGGAACTTCATCTTCAGTGGAACGGATGGAACGATTGGTGGTACTGTTTTTTGACTCCTGTATTGTCACTTGTGGGACTCAAATGGAGTCAGGACATCACAGGTGTCCCCATTTTCCAGCGGCGACCCCTTCTGGCACGGAGAGCTCCTGCAGGGGGCAGCTGGCAAGATGTGTTGAATGAAGGGGACTGGCCTTTGGACATGAACCTTGACTCAACCTCAGCAGAACACACATATAAAAAAATGGGGGAGAGGTGCACGTCTGTGTTGGCTAACATGTCTCTGAGCAAATAGCAGGGTCTTCACTGAAGGTCTTTGACAAGCCTGATGTTTAACGCTCAACCCTACTCATGCAATACCTGCAATGATTGAGTTAGGATCTGCAGCAAAGGTACATTGTTTAGACTGAAGAATATACAGTATAAATATAGAAATATATAGACAAAAAAATGCTAAAAAAATAAATGTGACATATGGTCATCAACTGTTTATTTTACTTTAGTATTTTGGTGAATTTCTTCTTCTGGTGTCTAGTTTTAATGTGTGATGTCTACACTATGTGTTGGGGACAGAGGGGAATTTCAGATTCATAACCACTGAGAGATAAATGCTCAGGTAGTGTGTCACTCCTTTTGGGGGCGACTGTATTGATAACAAATATGTTTCAGTGCAGGTCTCTGCCTGGAACAGCTCAGCGTTGCGTTCTGTCTTTTGCTATGTGTGTCATTCATCCGAAGACACTCCTGTCCCCTGGGTTCATTAACACCGGCTACCTGGGGTTGCTGTAGACACAGATAAGATCCTAATTATCCAGTCTTATTTGGGTGCTAGGTAACCGCAAGGACGCTTTACACACTGCAAGGTCGCTTGTGAACAAACCATGTATTTGCACAAGTCATGCAAGCTTGTGATTCCTATTTTTATAAAGATTTCAGATGCATATGATTATTATTCTCCTTTCGTTGTGTCTCCCCAGTGCATGTGCAGTGAACGCAATTGTCCTTACACTGATAATGGGAAGCAACCAATATGTATTGTGCTTTAATTACAGTTTAATTACATGATATGAAATGGCTCATTTTCTACTCAGTCTGAGGCTGTGACACTCCATCATTTTAGAGGGGGATTACAAGTTTTCACATCACTTCACATCACTTCACATCACTTCACATCACTTCACGCTGGAGTGATTTGCACGATGGCTGTGCCTAATTACTGACCGTGCATGTTCTCTGTCTGCCTGTCACTCACTAAGACAAAAAAAAAGTAATTTCATAAAGAATTATGTGCTTATCATCTGGTGCTTTGACCTTTGGAAATTCAGAGGATGTTCTTGAAAATGCCTGGATTCAAAACGCTTTATTTTGAGGGAAAAATGTACGTGCATTTTTGTGTCTGTGTAGGGCCGCGTTTTTCCGGCATACCGATTGAAAAACACTGCCTTGTGGAAAGTGTGTCGTGGCAGAAAAAAAGGTTGGGAAAGACTGGTTTAGGAGTCAGCATACTGAAGATTAGCCCAGTGATGTAATTTTACAAATTGTCTTCAGTTATCTACAGTATCTGTTCTCCCCAGAGTGCAGATTTTCACTTTATGTTGGACAATTAATCATTTAAACCTAAGTTGAAAAGCCAGTTTTGGCATTCCGTTAGCTCATGAAGCATTGTAAGGAATTAAACACACCCACACTTGGTTAAACCATTTTGACAACAGATGTACAGATCAGACATTTATATAATTTAGGCAAGAGGTTTCATCTTTTCACTCCCAGTACAAAATCTGTTTGAATATTTACTGACACAAACTTGCTTACTCGTTATTATTGTTCATACTTGGTACAGCTCTGTTACATTTATTATAAGGTAACAATGAAGTGTATAAATGCTATATTTTTATAACTTTGTGTTTGTATTGTAACCCACGACAGCTACCGTACAAAATACAGAGGGTGTGCATTGACGTCACTTTCCCGCCGGAACACGCCCGCTCAGACGCACTGAGTGGCAAAACATAATGCAACATGGTTGATTTTAGTTAGGGAAACTGCTATGGACTATCTGCTTAAATTAAAGGCAGTTGGATTTGCCAGGGATCCGTCCAACTTCTCAAAGGCTTTGATATATGGCCAGCATTGGTGTTTGCTAACAACATATTTTGTAGAAACTTTTTAAGTTATCTGGCTAACTATCTAAACTTGCTTTGTGCAGCAGCCCCTTATAAAGAAACCTGGGTACGTCTTGGCTAGTTAACACTATCTACCCATCCCCCGCTTTGTTTCTGCAACACAAGACTCATCATTATGGATAGTTTTTTTTAATAAATGCTGACAAAAACTCTACAGTTAAGCAGAATATAAATGAATGATGCTAAATATTTAATTGATAAGTAATCAACACAGTATAGAACTTTTACCCAAAAATCCAACGTAACTAGCACAAAATAACAATGGCAAATCCATGTTTTGGGGCCTGGATTCCAGTTGTTTCTGAGGATTTGAGCAATCAATTTACTTCTCTTTTCTTTAGTTTTTGGCAGCCTGTAAAAAGATAGGTCCGATTTCTTATTGAATCAATTTGTACAATCAATCGCACAAAAGCTCTTTCCCATTTTGGATGTGTTTTCTGGACACCCAAACTGAACATTAATGCTGACACTCACTGGTTGTGACCGCAGTGACTTCCACCTTCGGTGACATGATGCACCTACCCTCTATTCAAAACAAATCTCCAAGCATTCACCTAGCCTTCAAAATTAAACAACAGCTTAGATTTTTTACCTTTTTTGTCTGATATTTTAAAAAATCTCTCACTTGAGTATTTGAGAATTAACAATAATCCATGATTTCAGTGTCTGGCTGGCCCAGCATCTTTGTTTACTCATATTTGCCAGCCCAAAATCCAAATGGCCATTTTTTTCGGCATGTTGCTGCTGCCTTTGCAGCCCACTACCTTCTGTTCGATTACCATGGAAACAGTCCCCAAGTCGAGAAGATGCGAACAGCCGAGTATGAAGCATTTTTACCAGAGAGACGACCTCACGCTTGCTCTACATGAACCTGTACTGAAGGACTCAAGGGGAAAAATGCTTTGTGCCAACAGATGAACGTGAAAAATATCAGAGAGGCATCTGGGCTGTGTTATCCCCTAACAAACGGCATTCTCATCTTCTCTGTGTAGCAGGAGATTTTCCGATGAGCCGGCTTTCATGACATCTTCATGTGGAACGTCCTCATAGCGTGGTCACATGGACAAGCCCAGGCTGGGTTGGCACAGTGGCAACAGGTTTCAGGAAAGGCTTTGCTTTTTACGTCTTTCAACTGGGTCATGTAACTGAATGCTCTAGCAAGATTAATATATATAAATGATTCAAGTGTGAAGTGTTGAGCCGTTTATTACGCCATAAATCCTATCTTTGCATCCAGCTGTCGTATCAAAGAAGAGCTGCTTTTTGAAAGAAAGTTTGCTGTATGTCAGAATATGATAAGGTCCTTCTTAGATACCAGTGATGAACTCGCCTCACCTGAGAGGGCTTCGTCAAGAAACCACCAGTGTTCTTCAGGTTCAAGTGTCCCATTAACAGGTCTTAGAAGTGCATTCCTCTCACACGATGCAAGATATTCATTGACCGCTCAGTAAAAACCATATCTGAACGAACTCATACAATGCCGAACATAGTATTGTGCCATTAGATTTGCATTGGATCAATAATGGGGTGGTCGAAATTTGCAAAGCTTGAATGTAGAACTGAGCCCTCTGATGTGCATGCATGACGTTTTAGCCACAAAAGGGCTCATTAAACTGACAAACTGGTGGAGAATGACACCCGGTAGTCTGTTATTATGTGTTATTGTGAACTGCTGTATGTTTCGTGACTCGTCAGCTTGTACAAACCAGCTACCTGTGCTGCAAATGTCAGAAAATGCAAAGCCACTGCGAGTTAACAATCATGAAGAGTCATAGTATTGACATTCCCAAGATTTTCATGCCACCCTGAAATTAAAATAGCAGTCTCAGAGTGATGAGCATGACATTCCGACGCAATAGATATAAGACATTTTACGCTCAGAGGACCGTTCATTAAGTACTGAGCTGCTTCTCACCACATGTGGTACCAACAACCATATCATGTTTAAAATACATTTAGCCATGTTTTGGTTACTTAGCCATTCTGATGTTTACTCAAACAGTAACTAAACCTCTTGACCCTGTCTGGGTACTGAATGTATTCAATTACAACCACATGATTCACTGGAGGACTAGGCTGTTTGCATTAGTAAGCAAGTGTACCTAATAATGGGGCCTTGTTCATATGACATACTGTTTGACATCCTAGAAATATATGATTTTAATGTCTTCCACAGCAATGAACGCAGTATGAACTGATTACTCTGTGTAATCTAAGAATCTAGCTGCGATATGGATCCAGAAGATGGTCGTATATACAGTAGGTGCAACTAGGTTCGGTCCAATTCATATGTGTGGTAGATCCCTTTTACAAATAGCACAGCAGTGTGCCTACACAACCTTAAACAACCCTTAAAGCCTAAAGCTAGGTCAGGTTGTAGGAAACTGCACTCTGGGGAGCGCTGAGGTGATATGGAGCCTGCCTCTGTGGGGCAACTAGGACCTTAAGCGTGCGATTAATTAGACGGTGCCGGTATCTTACTGCAAGAGACGAAACAGAACGGGAGCCGGCGGCACGACAAGCGCTGACAGAAGCCTTGCTGACATCTGCTACACGACGAAGCGTCTGACACCTTCAAAGTAACCATCTGTCTAGTACAGCCGACTCCAAGAGAGCGTCTTCGCTTCCCTCAGCACGTGCTCCGAGATGTTTCCCAAATTCACATCTAGGACGGCATCAATGCAGTGGAGCTACAAGTTTGGTTCAAAAATCAGTGCAGTTTAATATTTGTCATGAATATTGTACCCTTAGCAATTACCAGGAGGCTAATATTTAGAGTAGCCATAACATTACTATTATCATTGAAGTCTGGAATATCATCATTTCATTTTATATTTTAGCTACAATTGTAAAATGAGGCTCCATTCATTTGCTGCAAAATAGCAAATAAAAGCTGTCAATTACAATTAAGTATTACCTTAATTATTTGTAAACATTCAAACAGGAAGTCAGGGTGAAGAAGGAGTTTATCTTTGTCCATGGCAGGTAAGTGATGTCCTACTGGCCTGAAATGGCTGATGTTGCTAACAGGGCCTTCTGGGACACTCATCTGAGCTGAGGCGATATTCTGTATTGTTCAGTCCCACCTGAAAGGCATACAAAATCAGACAGATTATTCAGGAGGTCCAGCACTTTAGAGACCACCCCTACTGCAAAAAGATTACTATTCATATGGTCAAGGAATATTTTATTTCTATTCTCAGTATATTCCCCGCACCACTTTAGGTACATTTTTCCTTGAGGGGCTGGCCCAAGGTGACATTTTATTGGTAGGGAGGGGGGCAGAATTTCTAGCTACACACCTGCCCCTGATATAACCAAAATGTCCCTACCAGAAACAAAAAGAAATCCATCTTTTCCTTCAATGATGCCTTCAGTTTTATATGTCCTCTAACAGAAAACAGTGCTGCTTGACAAAATATGTAGTAAAGAATTTATATTAAATTGCAAAAAAAAAATTAGAAGATTAATTTACTAGAATTATTTAAATCGCATTTTGTTTTAGGGTCCTTACTATACTACTGCCGGTGAGTAAGTGACCCAGCCTTACAGATTAAATTATGAAATGATATCAAACATTAAAAAATGTGTTTTACAAAGCTTAAAAATAGCTTTACAGCCTACATTTTGAGGAAAAAAATTGTTCATTTAGGAAACAAACGATAGAACGCTTTTCTTTTTTTCAGCTGGAATTTCTGTTTTGTTTTAAATGTAACAAATTTTGTAGAACCAAGTGAAATAGGCTTGACCCATATTAGGTTTTTAAAAAGGAAATTTATTTAAATACCGTAACACATATTTGTACATTGGTGTGGTTTTTCATTCAGGGAGTCTTTGCACCTAAAACACATTACATTTCATAATTATTGGCCTTTTTAAAAATGACAAAAAATAATGAAAAATGAAAAAATGTCTTCATTATTCACTAAACTAATCATTAAAGAAACGTAACTGTAGAAATCTGGGAGATATGGCCTACTCATATATTTTTAAAACTCATCATAAAACACAATTATTGGCACCCATAAACATTCTCATGAACATAATTTAATTAACACATATTTACATTCCTATTTCACCTTTCACAAGCATGGCCTGAGTTTTTTCGGAACTCTTTAGTGGTACAAATATGAGGTAACACACAGGCCAAACCCCTTCCGTTAACCATGAACATAAGCAAGCCTTGAGAATACTCAAATGAGAAAGAAGATTGTCGATCTATATAAATCAGATAATCGCTATAAAAAGTAGCAAGCTTGAAAATCTCCATTTTTACTATTTGAGCAATATTTAATCTGCGATGCATCTGTGCGATTTTAGCTGTGATGCATCTTCTTGAAGTGGACATAGACCTGTTTTTCCTTCACACACAGAGGTTTCAATAGGCAAAATATTCCCCAAAAATTGTAGTTATACATCTGTGGCAGTTGGTTGCATCCTGGGGTTATCAGGTCTCCAAAATGACAATCACACATCACCTCCACACCAACAAAGCATTTCACAGACTTGTCAGAAGAAAACTTCTGCTGATGTCAGGCCACAAAGATTTTGGATGGAGGGGCAGTGCCAGAGAAGACTCAGTGCTGTTTTCTTGGCACAAAATATTAAATGCTGAGGTGTGAATAATTGTGACAAATGTCTGGAGAAAAATAATTGATTTTCTTGTATTTCTTTGAGTAAATTTACCTCAGTGAAAGAGTATATTTTTCCTATTGTGTGTAAGATCAAGCCAATGAACAATAAAGATATTTTGGTAACACTTAAGGCCATGTTTTTAATAATTTATAAACACATTCATAACAAATAATAATGCATTCATAAAGCATTATACGCATGGCTATAAATATTTATCAAAAGGCATAACACATTATAGCATTTGCATTATGAATGCTTTTTACTAAGTGTGCATTCTAGTTTTCATGGACATTCTCCATTGTGTCTTGACCTTGGATACTTACCAGCATTGGATACTTTGAAAACAATCAGGCAGGAAGGAACAGTAAAGACACAACAAAAGGATTTATGCTGCACAGCCAGGAAAAGCTGCTTCAACATCACATTCTCGGAAGAATCATCTCTGAACTTACTTCCTCTGAAGCGCGTGACTCTCGTGTTCTTTCCTAAAGTACACATCCCGCACATCTTTTTCCTTCTGACTGACCCCTCTATTTCCATAGGCTACAATAGGGTTTTAAGTGATTACAATATGCTTGTGTCATCAAAAGGCACCCAAGTATGGATTCAGATAAACCAAATCATACAACAGGAAATGTATAGTAAAGCAAAACATATTGAATTGCTAGAATGTACCGAATTATTTGCTCATCAATAGTAACGAAAGTGGTATATTAGAAAAGGGAAATTATATAAAGCCAGGTAGTGAGCCTCTGCAATCAAGGGCTAAACTGATCAGATGGAAAGGTATAAAGGGAGAAGCCATGCGTAGGTATAAGAAAAGGATGACAGAGTCCATATCTGATCGCAGGGTTTCAAGTTGGAGATGTGGGAGAATCAGAAAATGTGATTACTATAGGAGTGAGTATGAGTGTCTTCAGTGATTCTGGTGGATTAGTGACTGAAATAAACTGAAACATAGTCATTGGTTTCCCTGGTGGAATTTCCATAACCTCCATATGAATCTCAGACCATGTCGACAAGTGTGAAATGCAGGAAGATTCATCTTTAGCCGAAAATTGCGAGTCTTAATTTTCCGGGTTCGGTTTTCAGCATCTGTTGTGCGTTACTGAGTGAATTAGATTTGTAGGCATTCACCGAGATAATTTGGATTCACTCCAATGAAGAACCTCATTTATTGCTAATATTATTCATGACTCCTCCTCTTGTATGTGATTAATAATTTATGGTATGATCTCCATGGGGCAGTGCAGTGGTTAGTAATGTCGCCTCACACCTCTAGGACCAGGGTTTGAGTCTCCACCGTGGCTCCATCTATGTGGTCTCCCAGGGTGCTCTGGTTTCCCGCCCACAGCCCAAAAACATGCTGAGGTTAATTGGAGTTGCCAAATTGTTCATAGGTGTGCATGTGTGTGTGAGTGGTGTGTGTATGTGTGCCCTGTGATGGACTGGCGCCCCATCCTGGGTTGATCCCTGCCTTGCGCCTCCGGGATAGGCTCCGAACCCCCCCGCGGCCCTGACAAACAGCACCTCCGTCTCTGTAGTAGTGCTGGTCGCCTAGATTCCAACACCAGGAAATAAGACCTGTCCAGCAAAGACAACAGAGGGCAAACTGGTTATGCTCCGCTTTACATGCACGTGTCGAAGATGAATATAAAAGACTATTAAAGCAGGAGAATCACATACCATTTTTTTTCAGGAGTTCAGCCAAAGAACACAATCTGTCCTGATTGAAACTGGATAGACTGCATGCCAATTTTACTTGACTAGATTGAAAGGCTGTAATAATTCTCTCTTCTGCTCTTAACAGTTGTTAAATGATTACTCAGAAAACTGAGTTTTAAATGTGCAATCTGGTAATGTCAAATATAAGTCACAAAGAGGATTTGCATAGTAACACTAGTACTGCTCATGAGGGAGTCCTACAAAATCAAAATACCAAAGACTATAACTGCACCCTTTTAATTAATTGGATCTAAATTTGGAACTATATACTTATTAAATTCAAATTATTGCTGGCTTTTCATCATGTAAATGGCTTTTTTTTCATATTGCTCTCTAAGTTTCTGCAGGAAATTGCTCTCACTTAGTATGGATTTCTGAAAGCCTTAGATATTTCCTGCTTTATTGTTTTAAAACAGAAAAATCTACAATCACCGGAGGTTTATATTATATATCTCATCATTTTTTCAGTTGCCGGCATATAATTTCCAGGTTGCTGTATAAATAAGAGTTGTACATGTGAGCCTTGTTCCAGACAGCCTTTCCTTACAGTGACCTAGTTTTTCTGGGGATTTTGAGCTAACCCTTTCCATCTGGGTAAACTTTACTGAACTCTGACCTTGTTTGAGCAACCGAGACTTTATAGTTGGATCTGTTTCAGCCAATTCACAATTTTAGACCATCAATTGTCTGTGGGTAAGGCCTAAAAGACCCTTACATACATACCTCTGTTATGTCAGGTTGGGAAACACTCCAGGTCCTCATGGAAACAGGAGAACCCTGGAATCTTCCCCTAGAAAAGCCTCCAGAATTCCTGTGTCCTGGAAGCTTCCACTTGGGTTATGAACACCTCTTACCCCAAATCTGTCTTCATTCAGGGTCAATTATAAACCTGATATCTAACTGGTTGGACATTTAGGGATGCTGACAAAAATGACTTTCTCTGTACATTTTAGCCTCAGAGGAGAAGCTAATGGGATCTGGGAGAGTCTACTTGATACTCTACTTGATACTCTACTTCATGCTCTCTTGATACTCTGGAGGGTTTTACAGGAGACAACCTGTTTTTTTAGTTGCAAGGACTTCCCATAACCTGATTGACTTAACCTGACGTGGCTTCAGGGTATAGAGACATTGAGTCCGAAGCTCCCTTACACTCCTTAACAGCCATACTTACCTCCTCTCAATAGAGTCTCAGACTGTGATGGAGTATAATCAAAAATATAATTAAAAACCTCACCAGTGGGAATGGGATTTTTCTTAATAGGTAATGAAGATGGGGCTTCTGGTCTTACATTGACTAGAAGATGCTTTTCCATCACCTTTATGAACAGATACCTATCTACTGCTAATTCCAAGGCATATTGACCAGGTTTCATCAGCTAATGTGTCTATGGTTAGATATTCAGAGAACATCCATCATAAAATCAAAGACGGGGGTCTGTGGAAGGCATTCTTGCCTGCCAGCATTGGTCACGCCCTTTGGCTTAACCAGTGCCTTTTACATGTCCTAAGGAACATGTTTAACTGGTTTAACATTGTCTCAGTTATACCCAGTGTGCATTAAAATCTTATACTGGCTTCTAGAAACAGCCTCAATGCTACATTACAGAAATAGTCGCTTTAATTCCAGGTCTTCTAATTATGCAGGTGCATCCGGATAATTGATTGTGTCTTAATGGACTCAAAAAATGTCATCTCAAATACTAAACCTAACACTCCAGATCAGCCAGATAGGCATCTGCATAACCCTGAACTTGACACCATAGTATGATAGTCATCATTTATTGTAGTCAAATTGTAGCTCCCAGAAGATTAGCCTACGGCAGGAACAGCTAACAAAGCCTTTTTTTCCACGTGTCAGTAAGCTGTTTGACACCTGAGTGCTTTAATCTGGTTTTAGACTGGTGCTGAAGATTATTTTTGGATCATCTGGGACATTAACATTAGTTCTTGTTTTGGTTCATGATGGTAAGAAAATGTTTGTGTTATTTGTCATCAGTCTTTTCAATTTCTGTACACAGTAAACCTACCAGACAACTAGTTTACTGCAGGCCATTCTCTCGTGATAGATCAATTATCTCCAGCAATGATATTTGTTACTGTATCTGTTAATTCTGTAAACCTTTGTGAACTACTGGAGGAACTACTGGAGGAACTACTAAGGAACTACTAAGGAAATACTGAAGGTACTACTGAAGGACAAGTCATGAAGAACTCATACCCACTCCCTGGCCTCAGGGTAGGCCATGCTATCACTGCTGACAGTCCCTGGCATAAGAACGTCTGACTCACGGACAACTTGTACTTAAGAGCAGGCTGCCATAAAGCATATTATATTAAAAATTCATGCTAAATAAAATGATGTTATTAATGAACGCACACGCTACTTTGCTGATGCTCATGGGTTAGCTGGCTTAAGGTACAGTACAGTTCTGTGTGTAGTTACTTTTGTTGTTATTATTATTATTATTACGATAAAGATGTATTGGTGTATTTGAAAGTGTTTTTTAAGTGTTTTATATGCATAGAAAGGTCAAATATATAGTATATACTAAGACAAACATTTGACTAACTGACATTAAATAAGAACTGTATGTATGTTTTTCAACTAACGTATAAATTTGACTTACAGACCAAGGCAACAGATCTCATCTGTAAATGGGGGACTGGCTGTGTATCAATTCTGGTTTAAGCTTACTGGAGTTTTACTTACACAAAAATGTTCTGAGGGCAGAAAGAAAAATGATCCAGGCAACTAGAGGAGGGGGTATCAAGACATTTGATTGGTTCCTCCCGTCTCCTAGAGTTGCTTAGACCCACCTCCTCTACAATCTGATTGGTTATCTCTCTGAGCCAATTCATCACTTTTCTTTCTGCCCTCAGAACACATTTTTATGTAAGGAAAACTCCCCTGAGCCTGCTTTAACATCCTGTAGTGGGTGGATCAGGCTCCAATCCATAGTTATATGATTAAGCCATACAGCTCAGTTTGTCGCAATTCAGACAGCCTTGCCTGTTTCTAGAGTGAGGAAAGCTCTCTTCTCTTGGCTTTATTTCAGCTGATCTAGAAAGTTAGCCTCTTCATTGTCTGCTGCTCAGCCTGGTGACTATCTTGTTCCTTAGTGTTCAACCAACAGAAACATAATTCCAGCAGGCGAATAACCCAGATATGTAGGCATCAAAAGTCCCGATGTGTGTCTCTACAAAGTGATGAATGATAACATGAATGATGATAACATGAATCTGCACCCTTGTGCGTAACAATGCAAATCTAAATTCAAATTCACACTCCGTGGGTCTTACTGGTCCTTGTCATACCAAGATGTATTAATTGTGAACCAAAACAACCAAATTATTGTCTGTGTCATCTTCAGGTCTGGTATCTTTAGGATAACAGCTCCTGGGACCGGAGAATGCCTACGTTTGATCTGCCCTGCTTTGGTCCGCCTTTCTCCCTCAGTGCTCTCCTCATCTATTTTTGGGTACTCAGGCAATTTCAGAGCTCTGCTGCACTGAGATTGCTTGTATAAATAAGTAATCCTCGGATACAAATATACATCTGTATCTGTGGTTCAAACTGGTGGTTGTCTTTGTGACCTATGCCCTCTGACCAATTATCATGTGACCGCTAATTATGTGCTGCAGTCCCCCTTGTGGGAGGGCCGGCCTTTCATTATGTTTTTGAATTCCATTCCAAAATTCTTCCATGATTGACATGAGCCCCTTTTCATGTGTTCTGTTAAAAAAACAGAGCTGATATTCTTAACGTGAATGAATCATGGTCTCAGTATATTCATCAGATTAGGAAAATTGGATGAAATCGAGACATGCAGAATTTATGACCAGTCTAATCATATATTCATTGTATAGTGGCTGGCTGGAGCAAGCATCTAGCTAAACTGTACACCTTCCTGGGGGCACCTTCCGGGGGTACCTGAGTGTGGCGAGACTAATGGGCCACCAATCCCAGTCTCAGGTGTAGGAAACATTACAGACTGTCAACATGGCTCACTGCTGCCAGGGACAGGATGGGGGGGGGGGGGCAGGGTCTGTTATTCAATCAGCCTGCGTCGACTTCAACCTCAAATATTTCTCTGTGCTCAAAATCCCATTAGCGTAACTAAAACAAAACTTTTGTTTGTAGTTGATTCATTACATTAAAAAAAAACCATAAACACTTCCAAATACCATAACTCATAATAATACTCTGTATAAAAAGGAATACAGTGTAATCTCTGAATCGATCTTCCACCTGTTTATCCAGAACAGGGTTGCAGGGGAGTCTGGAGCCGATCCCAGACAGCACAAGGCTGGGGCTCATCCTGGACAGGATACTGGCCAATGCAGGGCACACATATGCACATACTTAACCACTACAGGCAATTTCGAGATGACAATTAGCCTAAATGTGTGGCGTAGGACTGCAGGAGGAGCATAGAGAGGGCACACACGGGATAGGCCGCAGACGCAGGGAAAGGCCGCACACAGGGGGAAAGACCGCACACATGGAGAAAGGCCACACACACGGGAAAGGCCGCACACACGGGAAAGGCCGCACACACGGAGAATTGCCTCACACAAAGGGAAAGGCCGTACATGAAGGGAAAGGCCACCACACACGGAGAAATGCCGTACAGACAGGGAAAGGCCGCACACACGGGAAAAGGCCGCATACACGAGGAAAGGCCGCACACACGAGGAAAGGCCACACACACGGAGAAAGGCCGTACACAAAGGGAAAGGCCGCACAAACGGAGAAAGGCCGTATGCGAAGGGAAAGGCCGCACCCACGAAGAAAAGGCCGTACGCAAACGGGAAAGGTCGCACACACAGAGAATGGGCGTACGCGAAGGGAAAGGCCGCACACATGGAGAAAGGCCGTACGCGAAGGGAAAGGCCGCACACACGGAGAAAGGCCGTACGCGAAGGGAAAGGCCGCACACATGGAGAAAGGCCGTACGCGAAGGGAAAGGCCGCACACATGGAGAAATGGCGTACATGAAGGGAAAAGCCACACAGACGGAGAAATGCTGCACACACAGGGCAGGGATGATGGACCTGGTTGAATCAGACTATAATGTTGCCATCATGCCACCCCAGTACAATATGAAAATGCTTTTTAAATTATACATATAAAGAAATATGAATTATAAATATCAAAATGACAGTGATTAAATATAAGGATATACATACATTTTATCACTGACTGCTTGAGTGGTATCAACCCCTCAGTATGATATTCTGAGGTCATAGCTAAGGGTGTAGGAGAAGGTCTGGTACTGGAGGGGGGGGTACAACTTAATAATTAAAATACAAAGTCATGCTTTTGGGGGGGGGGGGTGCAAATGAAGCCAAATTAAATATTGGGTGAGGCAGGGCACGTCACCCCCTTCCTCCCTGATTCCAGTGCCCCTGGTCAAAGCCGCATCATTACAATCATTTTGACCTACCTGCATCAGAAGTCAGGATTCGTTAGTCTTATCGGTCGGTTAATCTTGGTGTAATTAAAAGGCAGTTAATGGACTGTCGCCTCCGCAGCAGTGACTGGAGGCTTCTGGTAACTCAAGGACGACTGCTGTGGCGGTTTGAGGTCCATGTTTTTGTGGAGTCTGGAGTGACAAGGGAACAAAGTGAAAACCGTGCATCAGGTTCACCTCAGGATGCGGCGGGAGATACATCCTGCCAGGTGTGTTATAGGGTTGCGATTCTTTTTGGCTGTCTGGAATGTTCTTTGTGATATCAGTGTTTGCCACACACAGACTTTACTTGGGCGGACTGCCCAGGTATATTAACATCCAAGTATATTTTATCATTTTATGGGTTATTCTTTATGTTTTTATCCAACCAGGAGAACGACACCGTCCGTGATTGATTAGCTTTTGGACAGTCTCCCCTTGCTCTATCCATTCTTGTTCTGGTCGTTCAGCTATCATGAGAAGGGCACCGACAAACACACATGCAGAGAAACAGAAACAGAGAAAGATGCCCTCTAGAAACAGGTGGATACTGCAGAAGCACATGGGGGGGGGGGGGGCGATATGGCAAAAATATATCATGATTTTTCATGATTTTTTTTAAAACAGGATCACAATCTGCGATGTTACAAAGATTCTTTTCCATGTTGGTTTTTAGACTATTTTGCAAGTTACTAAACAGTACAACTAAACGAATTCCGCTATTTTTTAACAATAGTCCTATATGGAAATAAAACCTAAAACGGAAAAAATGGCATACTCTTTCAAATATTTCTTTTCAGGTGGTTAAAAAAGTCGTCAGGTTGTCAGTTGCCCTCAAACGTGCAAACCTTATCTTTGCAAATTTTGCAAATAACTGTTGTTTGCGCCATGTCGGTTTTGGATAATCCAGAGAAATTACTATATTACTGATGTCAGATTCTTTGAAGGGACCAGCTCCTTCATGATGTCCATGCTGCTACATTGCCAAATATGGAATGTGTCGCAGGTTGTGCATTGCATGTCGGGACGAGAGTGCGAAAGGGGGAGAGGAAGAACGCCAAGGCACTACCTACTGTTTCCTATTACCGGGTTACTGGTGTGTCAAAACAGATTTGGCTGACAAAACAACTTTAGATGCGTGTATGAGCCATAGAACTGCAAGTGATAGAATGTGCACCGTAGCGCACATTCTGTAAATAAGATCATGGAGACATCATTTTAATTGTTCACCATCTAATACACCCCTACAAGCACGGATCTCCTTTTCTCCTTATTTTGTAATTATGTGAATTCTATAAAAGAAAGCAGAAGTTGTGCGGTAGCAACAAGATTAAGAGTGTGTTTGAATGAGTGTCACATTTACATAGTGCTTTCCACAACAGCCAAAGCACTATACAGAATGAATGGGGAGCCACTTCAACCACCGTGTGGCACCCACTTGGATGATGCGACGGCAGCCAGTACGCTCACCGTACAGTAGCTAAGGTGTCTTCCCATGTAGGTAGGGGTAGAGGAGGGGGTTGGAGGGTTAGATCTGTGAAATAGTATGTTAAATTAATAGAAATATTCAACAAATCAAAATATTGTGTTAAAGGTCCCACTTATTTGTTGTTCATCACATATAGTAGACTAGTGCTAGGTAGTGCCGGCCCTTTCTGCCAGCTACCGCCACAAGTATACAGACGCTCCTCTATTTACGAACTTTTAACTTACGAACTTTCAGACATACGAACGAAGAGGAATGTAAATCCAGATTGTGTTCATTGGGCTCCTGTGTCCTGTCTGCAACATCATTATTTTTCTGCGCTCCGGTTCCGCCTAGTACGACTCCAGGCCGCTACTCCCGCCGCGCAGCACCGTAGCGTGCGTACTCCCGGCATCCTAGTTCTTAGTACTTGTGTATACCGTCAAAATGATGGTGAATAACAACTTACGAACATTACAAGTTACGAACAGCTATTCGGAATGTATCTTGTTCGCAAGTAGAGGAGCGTCTGTATTTCAGACCTGTGGGAAACACTGGATATTATTCCCAAAGTAAAGGTAATCATATCCAAGCAACACAGACTTGAGTGTCCTAACATAATCGCCGTTCGATGAAAACCATGTATGTGCACTTTTGGCGATTATGACTTTATACTCTAGATGGAATACGCCCCTGTCTACTGATAGCGTTTGACATCTAATTGACCAATGAAAGCATGCTTTACGAATCTATTTAATTAGTATTTATGTTTGTACTAGTTAATACTTATACTTTTACGTATTATATTTACAGTACTATTCATTATAGCCATTTGTATTGATTACTTTATTTTGCTAATTTTAACAGCTTAACATCGATAGCTAGATCGCTATTTAATATCATGGTCAATTGTGAATATTAAGCAAGATTAGTTTGTATCTTGTTAACTCATTTGACACTGACAACAATCCATCTAATACCGTTTAAAACATGAAACCATTCGCTGACAGCTGTATAAAGATAGATTTCTATTTGTGGTGCTATAGGTGTCTCATTACATTATTGTTTCTGAGAATATACATTTTTTCACACTCCGGAAATAATGGATTTTTGGAGATTTTCATTGGACAACGACAGTATATTGGTGATCTAAAGATGCCTGACACTGACAGAGCAACTCATTTAATTATGGTTGCTTGATTGATTTTTTTTTGTTGTTTGTTTGTATGGGTGGATCTCTGACCTAGAAATGCCTACTTGGGTGTGTGTAGGCTGATAAGAACCATGCCTCTGAAGCCCCCAGGCAGTGCTACATCGCCTCAGTGGATCATGGGAAACTCCGCTTGAGTCATGCGAACGGGCGCACCGTGCAAATTCTGGGCAACAGACCAAACAAGCCGGTCGACAAGCTACAAGTGTTGTCAGTACAACACATCAAGAGCAACGTACAACTGAGGGTGTAGGGTTATATTATAAGGAGAAAGTGAGTAAACATCAAACACTGTTGAATAAATATGGGCAGACAACCAAGGAATAGATCAAATGGAATGCTGAAATCTCCTCATATAATTCACGATGGTAAGCTTGTTAAGAAGGTTTGTAAGTCTTGCCATACTGGGCAAACTCGGTTAATTCAGCAAAAGATCGGTCAAATGGGGATATTAAATTAAATTTAAGTGGAATTTCAATTCTTCCACCAGAGGCAATAACTTAAATGTAACATACACACAGTTTCACTCAATGACGTTTGTCATGGGAGTCAGATGCATGTGTGGTTCACACAAGTACATCTGTGTGAAATATCAAATCTGATTCAATACTGATTCCTTTAAGTTCCAGTTACGTGTAAACATATTTTTAACCTCGTTGGTGCCAGGGGATCTGCACTGCATTTTGTGTTTCTGTTTCATTTTTTTTTCTATGGCTTTACAGAAAAAAAGCATTGAGGGGCACTAAGGAATTGTGAATTTCAGACACCAAGGCTGTTCATGACTTTCAGGCAAGGATTGCCTTTCAGTAATGGCTGCAGAAATGCGAGGCCCATTCAAAAATGCCTGAAACCCCGAGGCGAAACATCACTTTCAATTAAATGTAAACTGACCTCCTCTGACATGTATCCCTCTGGTGCAAAGGAGCATAGGATGTTTTGTGCATTCATTCCTTTTGAGTTAAAATGTAAGAAAAAAAAATCTCACAGATGCCATCAGTTTGACTATAAAATGCACACATGCTCAGGGATGTCGCATAAAAGCAGGAGTGGTGAATTACACTGACATTTTATGTAGATTATTTTTTGTTATTTTTTCCTTGGAACTCCTTAAATACTTCCTTTTACCCATTTGAACAGTCATGAGTGTTGTTAAAGCCTAACCTAAATGAACCGGATTCATAATTAAGCCGTCTGCCTATCTAGCATCCACAAGGTTTTACACAGGCGTTTGGCGGATTTAATTTATAATTACATAAACTGTTCAACCACAAAGCTCTTCGCTCACCTGCTTTGACATCCCCTGTCACGCATAGCCCTACACGCTTTTTCCCGCTCGTTACCCTGTGTCTAGTGAGTCACTCATAATAAAATCTGCAGTTCTGCTACCACGCACTCACTGCGTGACTAAAAAGTGTCCTCCTTTATAGTGCCGCCCCTAG
The DNA here is from genome assembly GCA_026781065.1 of Mormyrops boulengeri. NCBI lineage: Eukaryota > Metazoa > Chordata > Actinopteri > Osteoglossiformes > Mormyridae > Mormyrops > Mormyrops boulengeri. The sequence continues at coordinate 26,105,719 of JAODLD010000069.1, read as the reverse complement.
TAGTGGGGGTGGGGCTTCAGAATGGGGGTGGCTAAATCTGTTGGTGATTGACAGCACGCAACAGTCCCACTCACCAAGGGAATTAAAGCTTTTAAACAGCTTTCCAGCTCTAATCACTGAGGAGTTAATGCTAATCATGACCATTACCCCCCTCCCCCAGCCACATTATGAGGCCCAACCTCTTCCTGCACTTCATCCGGATAAGGTTATAACGGGGCAACAGTAATTATTGGGACTGTGACCTTTATTCTTGCCAGCATAATGGGACGAATCACCGTAGAGAGCCATATGGGGAGACTGAGCGTTAGGGGGGTGCCATCAGCCATCTGTGTCGGTTGGCCAGCCCCTTTCCTGCATTTCCTTTCATAATCGGGGGAATAATAGTCAAACTCCATCACTCTGTCTGCAGACTCTTCAGCATATCCCTGGTCGAAAAGGCATAATGTGGTCATTAGCGATGATCAGGTTGATAACTAATTGATGAGGCATTGACGTGGAGGTGCAGTCTCCACGAGGCACACAGTACGACGATTGAACCCGATCTCATGATTCGGATGCTCAAAATGCCTGTGATTTTACCGGGGTTATAACTAACTTTAGACACGTTCTGCAAATGAGAAATGAGGTTTTCACAAGTGAGGCGAACTTCAAAATGAATTTATAATCATCTGGCCCTAATGAGAGCTGAGTGGAAGCAGTGAGACGACCCATATGTTGACTGTAGGGTTGACAACAAGTGTTGGCAGCCATATGTAAACAAAATTCATAGCATAAACCGTAACATATTTAACTCTTTATATCATAAGATCAGGCTGATATTCTCTGATATGTAGAGAACGTTACATTACATTTACGCACTTAGCAGACACTTTCGTCCAAAGTAATATACAAGTGAGGCAGATAACACACTGCAAACATGCAGCGGCTAAGGAGTCGACTAGGCATATGTGCAGCCAGGCTGAGCCTCCAATGAATGCCCAGATATAGGTGTAAGAGGTACTGGAGTAAGAGCTACACAGCATATATCAAAGAAAGTGAAAACCAGGGGAGCCATAAGAGGGGGAAAGTTGGGACAATTTCAAAGGCCCCTGAGTAATGAGCTGAGGTGGACATTTCAGGTGCAGAAAGTAAAAGTCCAAACCAGGATTCTGTTTCAACCAACCAGTTGCATAATAAGAGTCACAGTCACAGAGCACTCAACTGGTTGGTTGAAACAAAATCCTGGTTTGGATTTTTACTTTCTGCACCTGAAATGTCCACCTCTGGTAATGAGGCCCAAAATATCTAGCGGCACCCCTGGCGAGAACCCGCTAAGATTATTCAATGGCCAGGAGTGCAATATTAAGAACATTCAGGAAACAGGAAGAGTCAGCAGACTAGTATAGGAATTTATGGAACAGAGGGGTGTTGAGGCGCTCTTGAAGGTAACACTTAACATTGAGCTCTAGAGCCACTTTTTCTGTAAAGACATACTGTATAAGAAAAAGTATTTGTGTGTGTGTGTGTAAAACATTTATGAATAGCTTAGATTCTGCTGATTTAGTTCACACTGTTGTCAAGCTGTGAACTTAAGCCAAGGCAGACATGGACAGGGGAAGTGTTTCTGAGCAATGAAAAATGGGTAAATCACCCTCTGAGAAGGGAAAGTCTTCTTCATGGACTGAGGCTGCCGTGTTGAGGTTGCTGGTTCCACTGTAATGACGACGACTTTGTCAATAGACATAGGACAGTAATATATAATTGAATTGTGACTGACACACATACACAAGACACCTTAATGACAGCAGGGCAGAAAAATTGTCCAATGAGCAGCAGCTACCAGGGACACATGATGTGTCACATGACAAAGCACGCCTATGGTCAACCAGAGAGGGGGAGGGGTGTCCCGGCCTTCTCATCATTCCAACATTTTAAGCAGGGACAGCAAGATATAGTATAAGAAGGCTTGTTTGGCTTTGATTGCAGAAAGGAAGCCCTCCAGACCCCAAGGGGGAGCTATTTAAATTTTATGCGCTGTCCATCACTGTTTCCAGTCATAATGGAATCAATAAAGAAACGAGTGGAAATAAGGGAGGCGGGCTGAATGACTGAAAGAGTTTGATGTTCCATCTGACTGTGTGTCAGAACCTTGTTCCTCCCAGTTCCTGCCAATGTCCAGGCATGGGAAACAGGGAAGGGGGTGACACTACACCGGCTCACTCAGATTTTTATCCCATGAAATGCTGAGGGTGCTTCGCAGGACCTCGAGTAACGATCTTCACAAGATAATGACACAGCGTGCGATCAGTTACTGCTCTTAACATGAGCATCATGTGAAGTGCACTCAAAGGTCAACATACCTCAAGACTAACCGAGTCACTTAAATCCTCAGGCGAGTTTCTTCAGCTGGGCTTGTTTTTACTACCTCCAGTCATTTACAGCTATCTAATTTTTCATTTACATCCTACAACTATAATTGCATTTTCTGCATAGCTGAGACTCAAATATTGATTTTGAGTATGTGTTTGAGACCCATTTTTCTACATTAGATGATTATGATAGTGTTTCCCAACCCAGTCTTTGGGGACCCTCAAACAGTCCATGTTTTTGCTGTGGACTGTCTGGCTGGGAGCTGGAAAGGAGCAAAAATGTGGACCGTCTGGGGGTCCCTGAGGACCAAGTCGGGAATCACTGGTTTATGATGATAGTTTGACTCCTCTTGTAGTGACTGTGCTGCCCACAGCAATTTCCCTCATGGGTCAGTGAGGTGCGTGTCCTTGCCCAGGTCTACGACCACCAGAGGTGGAGATTTCAGGTCCAGAGAGTACAAATCCAGATCAAGATTTTGTTTCAACCAACCAGTTGAGTATAAAGAGTCACAGTCACAGAGCACTCAACTGGTAGGTTGAAGCAAAGTCTTGGTCTGGATTTGTACTTTCTGGACCTGAAATCTCCACCTCTGGCGACCACGGCCCTCACATCAAGAAGCCAGTTCGCTGTGACAGGAACGCGTCTCCGACGCATCAGCACTGAGCAGCTACGTGCGTAATGATCCCACTCCCACACAGTGCTGACCTTGAAAGGTTTCGACATTCATCATGGGCCAGTGCCATCTAAATGCAAAAAGACACAGGAGAAGGAGGAGAGCCCAGAGCCGTGAGCGTGAGACACAGTGATGGGTGAGGCCTCCAGTGGGGGGGAACAAATTGATATGGCACAGAAGGTGTGATGTCTCCCACCCCGCCCCACGGAAAACGCCCCCTGGGCACCTGCAGACACTCGCCTGTCCACAGCGCCTGTCGCTCCTGCCCAGGAGCCCGGTGGGTGGGGGTGTATGCTCACACAACCCCTGCTTGTTGTCAGCTTAATTTTGGATCCACACACAGATTGCTGCTGCCGCCAGCAATCTTCACAGCGAAATCTTCATGTTGAAAGAAGCCTCATTCATACCTTTCCTTGCTCCTTCATGTTGATCATTTTTTGAACATTTTTATTTTGGAGATGCAAATTACAGTGGCAGAAACATTTTTCCTGTACACCCCCTGTACTGAATACGTGGTCGGAAGACGGATGCATACATTTGTGTTGTTCTTTTACTGGAAACATGTTCTAAAAGGTTAATGGGTACGAGGAATGCCAGTGGATTGGTTTTTCACATATTACAGCAGTTAATTCTGAGAATATGCTTCTGAAATTTCTAGCAAATGGATTCAGTCTGCAACCCAGCCCATAATATGTAGCAGACAATGGATGGATGGATGGATGGATGGATGATTCAACCAAAAAGACAAGATGCAAATCACATTTTGAAGTACTTACTGCTCAATACGGCTGTATACTGAATAAGGCATTTTAATGACTCTCGACTGCTATTAGAGTTTGAACATGGGCACATGCAGGCATTATCAGCTAAACTGTGGTTTTGCTTCGTTTGTTATCCTTATGAATCCCACTGAAACAACAGGAACAGAACACATGAAAACGTCTGGTCATAATAAATGAAAAATATTATAAACAACTGTCCTGAAAAACATGGAAGAATTACTTTTTTAAATCTTCCAGTTTCTTCAAAAGCTTTAAGTACAGCATAATATTGAAATAAATAATGAACAGCATTTGCTTTGCATATTGCCATCCATCCATCCATCCATCCATGTTTTGCATATTGCCATAGTGGTGGTTTATCTTTCTGATCTGTATGCTGAAGTACTTCCCCTCATTAAATCTCAGACCCTTCTGTCTAATAGTTCTCCAGCACAGGACTCAAATAACTAAAGCGAACATCTTAAAGGGACATCCCCAGTCTTTTTTTGCATGTTGACAGCTTGGCTTCAGGCACTGCCATAGTAAGTCTCTCAGGGCTTAAATCTTCCCACTTCCCACTCAAAACCAAAAGCAGTATTAACTCAAATCCAAAAGCAATTAAACAAGCCTGTGGGGGGGGGGGGGGGGGGGGCCGCGGGCGCGCCGGCCGCCCCGCGCGGCCCCCCCCCCCCCCCGCCCCCCGCCGGCGGGGGGGGGGGGGGGGGGGCGGGGGGGGGGGGGGGG
>JAODLD010000069.1:26069173-26101092 GCA_026781065.1 Mormyrops boulengeri | reverse complement strand
CACCACCCAAAAAAAAGGCTTCTGTGATTGTGCGGGGAAATGAGTCTCAGTGTACTTTTCAGAGAATCGCATCAGAAACACCAGAGTGCTGCAGCGGGCAGCAGAATCTCAGCGGCTCAGCAACTGCATGGAGCTCAGAATTAGGGCGAGGTAAAAAAACAGCTTTCCTCTCCAAACTTTTACTGCAGGCTTGCGGCTTCATCTTGGCATCTGCCTGCCGGTCGACTGGAAGAAATCATCCACAATCTACAGAAAGTGCTTCTGAAACCCGGAGGTAAGCAGACACATTGTTCATTTCGTCATTAGCCAATGATATGTTTTGAATTGGTGAGTGACACGGGAGGGGATACTCTGGGGCCAATCAGCTTTCAGCTGGGGCCACTGCCCCTGTGGCACCACCCCTATATATCCCTCTGCTCAAAGCTACCAGCATGCCATGTCTTACAGTGGAATCGCAGAGACTAAGGTTTCCCGGGGACCCCCAACCGGTCCTCATTTTTGCTCCCTCCCAGCTCCCTGCTAGGTTGTCCACAAAAACGTGGAAGTCTCAGGTTCAGAAAGTAGAAATCCAGAGCAAGATTTTGTTTCAACCAACCAGTTTAGTATAAAGAGTCACATTCACAGATGACTCAACTGGTTGGTTAAAACTAAATCTTGGTCTGGATTTCTACTTTCTGGACCTGAGCTTTCCATCTGTGCTGAGGGTCCCCGACGACCAGTTTGGGAAACACTGGCCTAGATTGCGCATTTGCAAAACTAATGTTAAGGTGCTTCTCCGCTACTGCAAGACTTGCCTTTTAGTCCCCATCCTGCTGCCATTCACACGCCATCTGTGTCACTTCCAGTGCCAATGTAGCTTCGACCATCCCAGGAAATTTACGGTGGCAATATAGTGGAGGTATGAGGCATATTCATCTTGGTCACGTGCAAACCTGCAGCCAGATGATCACATAACTCATCTCTGTTTACTGAGACAGGTTATACCTCACTGGATTCACGCCTCCTAAGCTGTAGTGACTGTTGAGATTCTTCTCCGGAGACGTTGCTCCCTAATTCCCACCTCTGCTCTGTTACTATTTTAACATTATTAATGAAGAGCTTAAGCACTGGTATGCCGAGATAACAGCTGAGGGCCTTCTTCTTCCTGCCTGGAGAGTTTGCTGGCAGCTTGTTAGCTATGAGGCATCCTCAAACACTGCATCTCCAGCACTGCAAAGCACAAATAAAACTGACGGGCATACTGAGATACCTGCCTTGAACCTGGATCTGAATGTCCTACCATGCTAACTGAACACAACCTTCATCTTCCATAACAGTTCCATCTTAAAAAAGGAACTGTCATGTCTTGTCTCTGTCATTACAGAAATAGCACTATGACTGGTGCTGATAATTACTGAATAATCTGACAGTTTGTAATAAATATAATGTTGTATTTATCCCAGGGGGAAATACTTAAATCAACATAGAATTTCATAGTTTATGTATTCAGAGTTGGGTAATTCAGGTCCAGAGAGTAAAAGTCCAGAGCGGGATTTTCTTTCAACCAACCAGTCAAACATTCTGTAACTGTGACTCTTTATGCTCAGCTGGTTGGTTGAAACAAAATCCTGGTCTGGACTTTTACTATCTGGACCTAAATTACCCAACTCTGTATGTATTACATTAGTTTGATAATTGCCATGCATCATTGATGATGTGATGTATACTACTGTGTCTGAATAAAATTTTAAATGGAGGCTATTTTCCTGTATTATACAGTATTACAGATACTAATGAGATCTGTGTTTATTTAAGCCACTTAAACTTATGACCTTAAACGAGGGCTGATTTTTACCCTTATTTATCTGCACTTTATTTAATCAGGCAAAGTTGCCAAAAAGGCACATGCAAAAAATGCGGGGATGCTTGCATAATTCAGTAAAAATATTGCAGATTTATTGGTTGTATAACAAAAATCATTATGTCATTCATGTCAATATATATCACATTAGAAACAATCCATAGTTTTAAGTAAAGCATTCATTTCAAGTAGCAGGGGATTGAAACCCAAATTATATTCTAAAAGAGTTAAAAACTTCATTGACACAAGCAGTCTCATTGGGTGATTTTTAAATAGTAGCACCTCTGCAATAACATAAAATGCCAAACATTTGTGTTTAGTGTCCCTTTGGGAGCCAGTGACCACAACTGCAATTAATGGTAAAATGGCAAGAGCAGAACTGAATGAGTCAGTCAAAAAAAATTATGACACTTAATAAAAAAAATGTCTCTGTGGAAGATATGTGCAGATACACTATATTGGCAAATGTATTGGGGCACCCGTCCAAATCATTGAATTCAGGTGTTCCAATCACTTCCATAGCCACAGGTGTATAAAATCAAGCACCTAGGCAGGCAGACTGCTTCAACGAACATTTCTGAAAGAATGGGTCGCTCTTCAGTGAGTTCAAACGTGGTGCTGTGATAGGATGCTGCCTGTGGGGGGGGAAAAAGTCCATTCATGAAATTTCCTCACTATTAAATATTCCACGATCAACTGTTAATGATATTATAACAAAGTGGAAGCAATTGGGAACAACAGCAACTCATCCACGAAGTGGTAGGCCATGTAAAATCACAGAGCAGGGACAACGCATGCTGAGGCACACAGTGTGTAGACCAACTGTCTGCAGAGTCCATAGCTACAGACCTCCAAACTTGTGGCCTTCAGATTAACTCAGGAACAGTGCAGAGAACTTCATGGATTTCCATGGGTTTCCATGGCTGAGCAGCTGCTCTCCTTAAGGAAGTTAAGTAAATTCATATTGAAATAATCTCCAACATATCAGTTAGATCCTATGACTGTGTACATACATAATCTCTCCATCTTCAAGAAACGCCTCAAGACCCATCTGATCCATGAATTTCTCCACTAGCCTGATGCCTCTTCATATTCCCTGAATGTTTTATTTTTACGTTGCACTTCTGCCCCTTGAATAGTCTTATTAGGTTCTTGTTTTGTTAGAAGTTGTTGTGTAGCTCCTGCTCCAGTGCTGTTTACACTGTACCTGGGCTTTCACAGGAAGCTCAGCCTAGCTGTACTTATGCTTAGTCTGTAATGGGCTACTTGCTTCACTTGTTGTATATTTTCCAGACTTGTGGGATCTCTTGCTAAGCAAAAACCAGGATGCCACACACACACAGTTGGGGTCAGTGCCTGCCCGATCCTGCCCTCCGTGTCCCCTCCCCGTTTGGCCAGCTGGTACTGCTGGCCACCCTGTCCTCCTCCCTGTATCTTGCCCTTCAGCCCCAGTGTACCCAGTCCCTACTGTGTTTTCCCTGTTTCCCAGACTGCCGCATAGGTCAGTGGGCTGAGTGTGCGGCTCAGACTCTATTCCTTTGTGGCAGGGGTCCAAGGCTGGCTTGAGGCGAGTCTCACCTGTATTTTTGTTCTCTAGTGTTTATTTCATGTTTCCTTATTCCAGAGTTTGCCCAGGTTTATTGTGATTATTTCTGCGTTCTTGTTTCTAGTTTTTCCTGGTGGTGTTTCCCCTTGCTGCAGATTCTTAGTCTTTAATGCGTGTTATGCGATAAAAAGCAACTTCTTGTTTTTTGTTCCTCCGACGCCAAAACGCAATCGTACAACTCATCTGTAGTTGCATTAAGAAACACTGTAAAACAAAAAAGGGACAGAACAATTGGGATAATAAAGTGTATTTGCATGTAAACATGCTTAATATGCAGCAACATGAGTTTGTGTTGCTAACTAGTAACTACCTAGTCGAATTTACAACTTTACAACTGTAATATATATAGGCAAAACAAAAATGAGTACATTATTTTTCATAATCCCTTGCTTAAACAACCGGTAGCTAACCAGCTACATATCAAATATTGAGACAAAAAGCTATCAGTTTTTTTGACAGTAGATCATTTAATAGTTATTAAAATAACCAATCATCTCAACATTCAAAATAATTCAGATCAAGTTTTGAAATGACACACTACGTAAAATGTACTTTTTTCAAAATAATTTCTCTTTCGCAGTGGAGTTACCCATTGCCTCCGTCATGATTGTTGTAATGATGCCCTGAACTGGTGAATACGACTTTGTAGTGGCGTTCATGTGCTTTCATCTCGTATTTACGATTTTTCCGACATGACTTGAAGGCAGGGTTAGAGTTATTGTATCCACCTGTTTCTCGTTGCTCATGTGTCTCCCTTGATTGGTTCATTGATTAGGTTGTACCTGTTCCTTGTTTTCCCTGGATGTCTGTGTATTTAAGTGCCTTCCCTCACACTGTGCTTCAGTCGGCCATTGTAAGGTCACGGTGTAATGTTGCCATATGTTTTGCTCCTTAAATCCTGTTCCTGGTTTTGCTCCCTGCTTGTGTTTCCCTTCTGGTTTTCGTAGTTTGTTTTTAGTGTTAAGCTCTGTTATAGTTTTCTGACTCCTCGTGGTCCTTTATTTTTTGTGATTCCCAGTGTTCTCTACTTCCCTTAAATGAAACCCCTTTTTTTTTGGAATCACAAGTGGATTGTCCACCTCACTTCCTGCCTCCACCATGACACACACACAGACACACTGACAATACAAACAAGACAGAGAACCGGGGAATAAAACAAGAAGTGCTACGGTACATTTATCAGATTCATATTATATGTACAAATCCATGGCTTTTATAAGACCCACCTAAGATGAGCACGAGTCCAACTTTTGTCCACACCACTTGTTCAAGTACCGTTCAGCTGACTCCTGTTCTTAGTAACCAAGAAGTGATCCAAAATGACACTGGTTTTTAAGTCATGTCTTGCCATGTGAGTTGACTAGTCCCTGATCTCTGTAATGACGTCTTCTTCAGCCAAGTTTGCAGTTTCACCTGACCTCTAACTGTAGATAGTCCAACAGAATTTTTTCTTAAAATGTTGAACAGATATATACTGGCTTTTAAAACATTGTGGTACTAAAGTTATTTTAGTTAAATACTGCCTTCTAACCTTGGTAGACATTATGGCAGCATGGTGATCGATACCTGTTTTTTATGTTGCTGAAATGCATTGCACAAAATCTGCCATCAAGCGTGAAGGACGAACAGAGGCCTTTCTGGATTTGTAAAGCTTATTACTACATAAAAAAACATGGATGGTAAGTCCATTCCGGTTCATTCCAGTTCTCAAGGTCTGTTTTTGTCATGTTTGGTTAAAATTTGGTCTCTTATGTCCTTTCTGTCCTGGGTCAATTATGGAGGATTCAATAAACAAACACTTGCCTGTAAAAAATACATTACTCATGTAATTGCTTATCACTTAAATAAAAATGATTATAGATAAAGATGGCAGAGATTTGAGGGCATTTCTCAAAATGCAAGACCTCATCATGACAGTGTCAGTGCATGCAGTGCTTTCTGTCAAAAGAACTGAATGAACGCAACGCTTCACACAGCTAGAAATGAAGATGGATTGTGGCAGTTTGTTTCCATGACAACCGAAGCCAGTCAAAACTATAAAAAGCCCGTCTGCATTACTTTACATAATTCCAGTCAGTTCTCGATATTCCACTCACTACTCTTTGTCTGGTTGCTTACTTTATTAATGTTTTTAGAGCAGCATCTATGTTTATAAGCATTTTCTTTTACTAATCTATGTTAAAACCATTCTTTAAAAAAAGATATAAGTATTGTGCTTGGGTGTTCTTCTGTAGGCTGGCTTGTTGCTGCCTTTGCAGCCCTGAGCAGCTACTTGTAGCTAATCTGTCCATTTTCTGTCAAACTATGAGGGAACTATGAAAAGCTTTTCTCTGTGGTTTGGCTTTTATACAAAACAAAGTATGACTTCTATGTACACTGTGACCTATTAAGCTTAAAATCTAGACCATATCTTGATATTGTATAGATCGTATTACAGATCTGTTTTATTGTGGGATTGAGGGTTTTTCCGCACTGATCCAAAGAAACTGGGTATTTAAATAGATTTTCAAATTAGGACTTCATTAAATATGAAACTGCGTACCCTGTATGAAACTATGTTGGGTAATAATATTCCAGCGATACAGGTGTTCATTTACAACTGTATTGCTCATATTACCTCAGATTATTCTGAAGGCAAAACACACTGGGCTGCATTCACATTTACACACAGTTTTGTGGTCCTTTCCTCATTCACACTGATGTGTTTTTTTCTACCACAGCACTTCAGGTTAAGAACCTCGCTGGAGAAAAACCCCTTGGCAGATATGAATCAGTAACTTCATAGTTGGAGTCCATATCTTTAAGCACTGCTTCCATGTTCACACCTTTTGATAGGGCGTCTGTAGTTTCTATGCCAACATCTAATTATTTTGTCCTGCCTCCTGTAGTTGCTTGGCCCCACCTCCTCTACAATCTGATTGGTCATCTCTCTGAACCAATCAGCTTTCCTTCTGCCCTCAGAACGTTTTTGTGTAAGTAACAACAGTAATGCTAATAATAGGTTTTGGATATTTAAGTTGTTTTGGATAAAGTCTACCAAAAAATATATGTAAAGTACAGAAAGCATAAAAAATATTTTTTGATCAAAGACTGATGTTTGACGCAAAAACCATAAACCATGAAGAAATGTGTGATCTGTTACAATGATGCGAGTAAATTAACACTGTGTTTTAAATAGATTGAGGGAAAAAAATGCCACAATTTAACAAGCCTTTGCAACACTAACACTTTCACAGAATCTATCAGGATATACAAAAAAATTCCACTATCTGGCAACATTTGTTGTTGCTAAACACAAAATAGAATGTAAAATCAAGTTGTTTTATCAATGATATTTGCCAGCTATACATGCTCTGGTTATCCTGCTAACAGACTAACAGCCGTTGAGGCACCGTAACCTCACGGAGGGTTTGGGATGGAAGTAAATAGTGAGGTATTTCTCGTCACCTGCCATTGTTATCTGCGACCACTAAATTAATGTGAGATACCTTCAAAAGAAGTTGTTCTCTGGGCCCCATGAGGATAGCCTACAGAGACCATCAATCATTTTTCCAGGTCTTAAAAGTCCCCCCTCCCATTTAGTTAAGCATGGCCCAATCCCGCTCCCTCCCCCTACCTTACTTATCTCACACATTTCACTACCGGTCCCACCCTTGGGTTCTGACCTCATGTCCACGCGTCATCCTCTGCGGCACAGCAATATATTACAGCTTCCCACCTGCACTAATTACACGTGCCATGTGAGTGTGCAGCTTTTCCAAAGTCAGTCACCATTCAGACCCGTACCGACTCTGCTGCTGATCCAGTCGGAGCTAAATTTCACCTCTCAGACAGAATACTGCAATGTTTATTTTCTGAATTATGTTAGGATCGTGTTTTAAATGGGCATTTAATTTTGAAAACATACATATTTATTTTGAGGCTTGCAATAAGGTACGTACCTTCAAAGGAAATATGCTAAAATATTACAGACGTACCAGCATTTTTTTAATAAAGCAACATGTGGTGGATATATGTACGCTCAACGGCCATTTTAAAAGGTACACCTAGCTAGTATGGATTAGGACCCACTTTTGCTTCCAGAACCGCTTTCACAGGTTCATGAGTTTCTGACATCCCTTTCTGCACACCACTGCTGTTTTGAGATGTTATTTTTGTACTTGTGCTCTTCCTGTTAACTTTAATCAGTCTGGCCATTTTCCTCCGACCTCTGTCATTAACAAGGATGTTTTTTGTTTACTGCGCCATTCTCTGTGAACTCTGGACACTGTATTGTGTGAAAATCCCAGGAGGGAGACTGCTTCTGAGACGTGGGAAACACCACGTTCGGCGCCAACAATCACAGCACATTCAAAATAACTTAGATCACTGATGTCACCCACTCTAATACTTAGCAGCACCTTATCTATGTGCTCTATGTATTAAGTTACAGCCATATAATTTACTGTTTGGAAGAGCTGGCTGTTTGAAATAGCTAGCAGGTATACCTAATAAACTGTCCACTGAGTAAATTTTAAAATAACATTATTATTTAAATCAAATCACTAGTTATAGAGTGAGAATTCGTTTTGGTCCAGATTCATGCCGATTTTGTTTTCAGCTATTTTGGAAGAGACTGATGATGTTATCCGGCTCCTAAGCCTCTATGAAGCGCAGCCACACGCATCATAAGACTAATGGTATCCATGGCAACAGGCCTTCCACACATCAAAACGAATTCCGAGGCAAAGGCGACCACTTGATCTGGCAACTTGATTCATTTTTCCTGAATTTCATCCTGTTGTTTTTTTTAATTCGATGTGCATTAACCACAGTTGGTGCTGATAATTCCACGGCGCCGTGTTTAAGACGTGTGGGACGCTCTGTGACGTCTGTATCGAAGCTGACGCGGGAGGTATACCTAGTGCATGTGCGTGATGGATCAAAATAATCATGGCAGACCTTCCAAGTTCTGCAGGCCTAAAAATAGCCGTGGAAGGGTTCCCCTAAACAAGACTGGTGCAAGTTGCTTGAACAGATTTGATGTAATGGCTTTTTCGCAGCCTTGGTGTGAATGAGCCTCTGGTTCAAGCATGGCTAATTAATTGTTTTATAGCAACCTAACTGGGCCCTGTATTCTGCATTCTGTCCATGACATGTTTATCAAAGCATTGTGATAATCATCACAGGTTGACATGTTCTAAACACTATGAACATAACCTGTTTTCTTTTTGTTTCCAACCCCCAAAAATGTCAACTGTTCAAAAATTTTGCCGCAAACAACATCCATGCTCCATTTAACTTGAAATTAATCAGACAGACTCCCTCCCCATCAGTGTTGCACAACTAGTGTTTTTGGGCTTTTGAAAATAGAGGTTGTCGTTACATGTTCAGTGTGTGCTTTCTGCACTCATTTCAATGAAAGCAGCTCTGTAAAGTGATGCAGAAATTAATACAGACACAGAAACCTTCTTTGGTTGGCTCCCTAGAAACACTAACTCTTAAGTAATACTAAAACGAGCAGAATTCAGTGGTAATTCACTTCAAACGACAGGTAAAACAAACCAGCTTGTGCTTTTTGACCACTCTTCCCCTAACAGTTCCCCTTCTCAGTCAAACTGGCCCGTTTGCAGTCCTTCAGACAGTCTAACGTGAGCCAGCTGGGAATCATTACTGGAAAGTATCAGGCAGAGGACAGGAAGCGATTAACGGTCATTATCCAGCCCTCTGCCTGTGATGTGCCTCTCAGATGCATATAGCGCGCATAGATATTGATGAGTGACAACAGATGAGCGGTAAGGTAAACATTAGGAACACTTTGGCGCTGTATTATGTGAATTGCAGTCCCAGAATATGGATTTTTGCACTGCCCTGAGGTCAGACGTTGTGGTCAAGTAAAAGCCATAATGATAAAGCCGTCGAGTTTTTGTGTAATTTTCGGTTTCTCATGCTGTAAAACAAGATTAGTATTTCCAGTGGACAACTCTACCGGATGTGTTTCCTAAATGTTAACTAGAAATCATCAGTCAATGAGAGTCTTTCCAGGTTTATTAGATTAGATTCAGCCTCGATAACAATTGTGCTGTGTGGTGTAAGACTTAGAAGGTGATGCCATATTCGCAAGAACGAAGAGATTAATATCTCAAATCAAACTCATGATTGTCAAAAAAACTTAATAATTTATTTCCTGCGTTATGTCTTCTTGGACAACCAATGCATCTCCGTTCCCCGGTACCTTGCGGGCTTTTACCTGGCCGCTCCTTGAGGGTGGGGGTATACCTTATTATCTATGGGGGTGACTATCCTGCCCCCCTCCCAGATCGCGGCTCTGCTGCCGCTGTCTCTGTCCGTCCTCTTACACTCCAACACGTATATTAAAACCAATGGGGCCAGGGGACGTCTTTTGGAGATGCTATCGGGACTTTTCCATTACCCCTCACCTTGGCTGCCTTTGCTCCAGCGCTGCTGCGACAGTGAAATCAGTCCCGCCCCCCGGGGAGGAGGCGCCCGGCGTATCGAGCGTCTGCGAGGGCATCGCCCCACACCCCCAATGTCACGCTGTTCCTGAAGCTCCACGGGCTTCCCCGGAACCCCCAGTATCATGACTCCCAGGGTTTGACCGGGTTTGACCGCCCAATGTACCAAAAGAGATCCCGGACAGCGATGGATCGGTTGTTCGTATCGGCGCTAATTGCAAAAATAAAAGCCCAATGGACTCGGGATAAACGGATGGGGGATATTGCGGGACATGCAGAGACCTCACTACCTGGATCGCGCCTCCATCGAAGAAGCCCAGCCAGCCGTTTCGCATTGGCAAAAAACTGCGGACTTCGTGCGTTTTAAAACCTACAAGTCATTCAACACAAATCTGTTTGATCCTTAAAATTAAATAACAAGGAATTGTCTCCAAGCAACAAAGTGGTTGCCTAGTGATAGTTCACTTTGGTACCTGTTCCGCATTAGTGAATGAGGATAGATAATGTTTTGCCCATGAACGGAAATATAAATAGGCCTATATAAAGAGAAAAAGCACACTTAACGTCACGCTGTATAACTATTAATACGGATATATGTGCAGTCATCTGAATTTCTTATCTGTTGAATTATGATGCAGTACAGTAATCTTGGGTCTGCTTGTTCATCAATTCTGTTGATGTCCCAGCTGATAAAGCAGTGGTGTCTGTTTACTGATTAGCCAGCTAGCCATATTGACCTTGTAGACCACAATGTGTCCTTTGAAGGCGCAGCCCAGCACACTGGTGCTCCCCCATTGAATCTGCCCACTGCTTAGCATAATATGTGGGTCGGATTGCTGAGAGAACGCCTGCAATACGCATCACCTTTGTGGTGCTTTTCAGTGTAACTAAATGGTTCTGGTTCATCTTCTTGAATTCCATGAAAGAATGAAACAATACAGTAAAAGGGGAGTTAGTTTACACAGTTTGCATCTGCATGGGATCAATGTAGGCAGAAGTTCAGCTAGGTTGAGCTTCCAATGAGGAATCTGTAATAAATGCATGTTAGCAATGAAGAAAGAGCTACACAAACCATAAGAACCTAAGAGGATGAATAATGGCCCTTCCCATCCTTTTTATTATCTGCCACTTGTATCATGCTAGTATGACATGCACTCCTACTAATAATGCTGCTATAATATTGTAAACAGTGCAGCCTAGTGGTGATACCAAAAACTGGCTTGCTAAAGCGAATAGGCTGCTCCACTAAACGGCGGATCTTGTGTCTGTAACTAAATACACAGAAGGGGTCATGAGTTTCACTCGCTGAGTGGGCTGAGTATTAGAAGCGCTAAGATGCCCGAGATGTCTACGTGTTTGGTAATGTGCTGTGATTGTTGGTGCCATTCTAGGTTCCGGAACCTCAGAAACAGCCACCCCTTCTTGGAGAAACTGGCTACTGAGTGTATAAAATATTAACTGACAGCTGAAACAGGCTCTAACTAATACATATTTTTCTTAAGGTGGACCATATACAATAATAATAACTGCAACCAAAGACTTGACTCCACCAGGCACAGAGTAACATTCAAGGTGACCCCCAGCAACCTCAAGTGACCACCAGGTGGCAGCAGTGATTCGTAAAAGCCCTGCTATTTTGGACAGTGGCAGTTCTAGACCATTTCAGCAGGAGGGTGGGCATTTTGGGGCCAGTTGTTCTGTTAGGGGGGTCATGTGCATTTGACCTTAAGAAGCAAAAGGCAATTTTGAAAACTGATAAGTTATTTATGCAATGCTTTGCAGTTACATTTGACACTTTTTACAAATATGCAACTCACTCTGATTTTTTGTTTAAACTGTCTTGTTTCCACAAGCTTGATTATTTTTGCTCTGTCGTTAACTTCGCTCTTCACCAGCTGCAGCGACTCGACCAGCCGGCGCCCCCACGTTAAAAGTCCGTCACGAAAACGCAGATACGTTTGTGTTACACCTGTGCCCAGCACACAAAATTTTAGCCCGCATATATAAATTCAAATAATAATAATAATAACGATACATTTATGTCAGACCCACATAGCATACGTATTTACCAGGGCACGGGGGGGCATGCATGTTGTCACAAGGCCACTGTCCCCCAAGAACCGCCCCTGATTCTAGAGTATTGATTTCATATTTACATCTTACTTTTAATTAGCAGACGCTTTTGTCCAGAACTGACATACTAGTGAGGCAAAAAGCATGTTTCATCACTGATTTTTAAATATGAACTAATGTGCAATTTACAATGGAATTTATAATTACAATGACGAGCGTTTTAACAGTTTAAACAGTTAAAATTGGAAACATGAAGCTAGCTATTTGCTTTTCAATATAAGGTTGGTTTAAATTTGTTGTTAAGATTCAAATCTAGTATTGGACAGAGTATAGGCTATTAATGCCATCCCCGAATGACTATAGTATGTTGCCTAATAAACACTGTAATCAGTGCATGCTCCTTACCTCTACCTCTAATAAACACTGTAATCAGTGCATGCTCCTTACCTCTACCTCTAATAAACACTGTAATCAGTGCATGCTCCTTACCTCTACCTCTAATAAACACTGTAATCAGTGCATGCTCCTTACTTCTACCTCTAATAAACACTGTAATCAGTGCACGCTCCTTATCTCTACCTCTAATAAACACTGTAATCAGTGCATGCTCCTTACCTCTAATAAACACTGTAATCAGTACATGCTCCTTACCTCTACCTCTAATAAACAGCACTAAAGCTGACATAGATAGCCTACAGGGTAGAAAGCTGGGGAGCCCTTGGACAGGATGCCAGTCCATCATAGGCCAAATGCACAAAGTCACACTGTGGGCAATTCAAAGGCACCCGCTCACTAACTGCTTGTTTTTAGGCTGTAGGAACAAACCTATGTAAGCACACGGGGAAGATTAAAAACTCCTGATTGGGACCTTAGTCCAGAACCCGGAAGCTGTGAGGCCACAGTGTCTCCTAGTACTTGAACTATAAAGGTTTAAAATACACCAAAAAAGGGAAAAAAAGATTGTTATTGTAATTTTTTTATAAATTTCATTTACACATTATTATTGGTGGTAGAACTACCCTCTCATTAACGCACCAAACAATTTTTAAATAATGATAAAATCACTTTATCTGTAGAAAACACAAAAACAGAGCAGGTCTCTAGTCAGCTGGCCAGCTTACTCCATCTCTGTGCGTAATGTGTGAAACGGGCAGTGTTTGTGATGTGAGGTCACATGACAGGTCTTCAGCTGGCCGGCTCTGGGGATTGGTTCGTGTCGGCGTGGGTGCTCATGCGTTCCCGGCCCTGCTGCAGGGTGTGCTGCGTCGGCCCCAGGCGCAATATTTTCCCGCTGCCCAGGCATTCGTCCCCTCTGTAGAGTACTGCAAACTGACCCAAGCAAGATAGGTGTAAATGTGAGGTTTGACCAACAGGGGGAGCCATAATAATACAAACCACTGAGAGAATGAGAGCGAAACTGTAGGGGTACTTTACAGACAGGCGGCCGCATGTAACAGAAAGCACGGCCTAACTAACAGGTGGTTCAGCATTCAGCCCCAGCAAGCCTCGTCCAATGAGCAAAGTAGCCAAATGGGCAGCCTATCAGAACCTCCACCTCTTCATCTCTTCCAGTGCTGAGATTTCATTTGACCACAGGTGGGCAATCTCTGCACTAACAAAGCCTACCCTAATATTCTCCATGCTGGGAGATCAGCATGACACAGGGTCTAACTGGATAGAGGTGTCTGGGAATATACTGGAACCATTAAGGGAAAATTATGTAATCCATCCATTTTCCATATGCATTAATCCAATCCAGTCACAGTTGAGTTATGATATGAATGTGTCACATATTTAAAATTATTCATACCTAATATTAATATTAAATATTTAAAAATTCATTATATTTTTCTTGTTATACATCCTGCCTGAATAGGGTGTATTCCAAAATGTCATTTTGCATTTCTGCAGGGAAAACTTAACTCACCTGCCCCAGAGTTAGTGCCCTGATAGGCTGAGCGATTGTGATCCAAACAGATCCATCCTGATTCAGGACCACAGTGCACGGTGCTGGACAAAAAAAGCACCAGTCATGTCACCGGAACAATCTGCTGGGAGCACGCCCAGGTACAGCCCCTTCGCGGGGAGCCGGACTCACTGAGAGGCATCTGGTGCTGGAAGCGGAACATGCAATCCATCATTTTGGTGTGGATCAGATCCGCCGGCGGCTCCTCGGCGATCCAGTGGAACCGGGTGGTTCTTAGTGTGTCCCGGTACAGCGCTGGGTGATTGGTGCCTGGAGCCTGACAGAAACATTCATATCAGTCAGGAATCTGTCCATGGAGAACAGCTGTATGTCGTACATGTTACTATGGAAACTCCTCCCTAATATGACTGACATCATCCCATAACAGGATGTGCCAAAGACCCATCTGAAAAAAACACCCGTCTGTACTGATGTAGACCACAAACAGCCATAAACAGCTCATCCATATGCAACATGATGCCCTGTTACTGTTTATCATTGTGTATTATTTATTGTTACAATTATGTCCAATTTCTGTTACTGTCTAGATGTGTATTGTGCTACCGTATACCAGCAATATCTTTCAGGATTAATAACGGAACAATCAATCAATCAAGTCAGTCTATTTATCCGTCTGTCTGTCTGACTAACTGACCAAAATGCAGACCTATTAGCAAAGCAACATTACCACAAACACTTCTCGTGTGGTGACGTCCTTGTCCACCACGAACCAGGCATCTTTCTGTCCTCCAATCCTTGCCCTCTGACCTAACGTGACGGTAAACCAGCCTGTGGAAGACAAACAGCATTAAATCCATAAGTGCCGTAAAATGAAGGTGTTGCGTATTTCCGATCTTCACTATCGATTTTTTCCTGACCTCTGTGCTCCCCCATGATTCTCCCATCGTTGATTGAGACAAAGTTCCCAGGCTGGGGCTCTAAATACTAAGAAAATGACAGAATGTTAATGTATATTCTTCATATTTGTTTATAAAATAAGTAAGCAGGCCTACACATCTTTGAAGAGTGTAAAACTGATAAAAAATATAGCCGAATTTATAATGTGTTGTACCTCTAAAATGAAATCATCAAAGTTCCTTTCTCCAATAAAGCAAATTCCCATGCTCTAGAAAGTAGAAAACAACCATCGTCAGGTATATTCACTTTAATCACACCATCATTATTTCACAGAATAAAATTTTCCAGGTCACAACGCTGCATTACTTATACGAAGCAGTCCGCAAACGGCACCACGCTATTCCTAAAGCTGACGATATTGTAGCTAAGAAAAAAGCTGGTGACATCACCTCCTTCTTCTTCAGGAGGTGATGGAAGCCTGCTTCTGCTGCCAACTTCCTCACAAAGTCCTTAGTGAGCCCCGCCAGCGGGAAGAGTGTGTGCCGCAGTGCATTCTGGGAGATCTGGCTGAGGAAAAACGTCTGGTCCTTAAAGAGGTCTGCTCCCTGATACAGTCTTACCGCTTTAAGAAAGACAGCAGGCAATTAATGAGGAAAGTCAATACACGAATATGACAGGTACATTATTATGCTGTACATTAGATGTCAGTCAGTCTTGAATAAATTAATTTCGTTATTTTCTAAGGTGTAGGACTAAGAACCCTAATAAAATGCAGCACTCAAAGAGCCAAAGTGAAAGTGTGGTGCCAAGCAAACGAAAGGATCGTGTTAAATAAGTGGAGATTAA
Source organism: Mormyrops boulengeri (assembly GCA_026781065.1). NCBI lineage: Eukaryota > Metazoa > Chordata > Actinopteri > Osteoglossiformes > Mormyridae > Mormyrops > Mormyrops boulengeri. Next base: position 26,085,448 of record JAODLD010000069.1, on the reverse strand, counting down.
AAGGAAGTCTGCTTACGATTTCTGATCTCAAACCGATCCCTGAATAGAGTTTGGCGAGGGGGGGTGTGTCTCTGCTGAAAGACCTCATCATCCTCCTGGGACGTCCTGGCGTAGTGGCCTGTCGCCATGGCGTCAGCACCTGTGTGTGCGCCGAGGGGAGTCACATTAATTACACCTGAATTTATCGGCATCCAAAGGGAAAATAAGGGTGGGTTGTTATAACAACACAGCTGAAGAGCACTAATTTTCGAGGCAGGTAGATGACAGGATGTCAGCTCCACCTACCCAAGGTGTCGATGGCGTATTGGAAGAAGTGACTGAACTTAACGTGCTTGTTGCATAATATGTCAGGATTGGGTGTCCTGCCATTCTGGTACTCTTTTAAAAGGTTACTGCAAATAGAGATAAAATTGGATATTCTTAAAAAGCTTATTGTATTAATATATCAAAGTATTGCTAGCCAATTGAAGCTCTGTTCATGAAAAGGCTCAAAGCAAGTCCCAAAGCAAATCATGATCGCCATCTAGTGGGGTCAGAAAATACAGCAAATGGTTCATGGAGCTTCATTTGGCCGTCACTATATGAAACTACAAACATGGGATACTGACACTACTATTATATCAACAGCGAGTACAACCAAAACACATTTTTAATATCCAAAGCAAACACCTGCCATTGTAATTAAACAATCTTTTGACATTATTATTATCTCTACATGTCACTGTGCTTCACTGAGCCTTTTTACGGAACTGGCATACAGTCGTGGATGTAACTTGTGGCTTTGAACAAAAGTGCCAAGCATACATTAAGACTCGTCACCTGAAGACTTCATTCCAGTATTCCTTGACGAAAGACACCCGATGAAAAGGCATGTCTAGTATCTGACACACTTTGTAGGCGTCTTCACAGTCCTGCTCGGAAGTACAGACGCCTCTCTCCTCAAGGTAATCCCAGTTTTTCATGAACACTCCTGTTACATGGTACCCTAAAAACAATGTCAGTCATCCCCGATGTCAGTGCTGTTAGATCACGCTTTATTAATTTCAGTACTACTAAAAGCATGCATATATCAATGGTCTCCTTGATGTCAACAAAAATCGCCTGTAAATAACAAACAGGTTGTAGGGAATGTCCGGGGTTATGAGACCAAATTACCTGTGCGTTTGAGCAGAAGAGCCGCTACGGCGCTGTCCACGCCTCCTGACAAGGCACACACGACGTGTCTCACAACGCCCATGGTTGTTACAGCCACTCGAAAAATACGAATCTAGCTACACGTGCTCATGTCAACAGTGAGTCAAAGCTGCACGACACCCTTGATGGAGGCCGCCATGTTTAAGCGTCCGCCTGACTATACCGTCCCTCCCGCAACACGGCGCGCGCTGCAGGACCGTCCTGCGTTCCGCTGCACTTTCACTTGTTAGTCAAGTGATCCGCCTGGTGTAGAACTTCTATTTATGAAAAAAAGAGAATAATTATCTTATACAGGCAGGAGTCGAGGAATAAGCTTCAAATTCAAAAGGGATTTTTTTTCAAATACAGCGTGCATATAGGCTATGGGCTGATAACGGTAGACAACAGAGAAGTACTGCGTTAAAAATGCTGAAGAACGTCCGTGGCAGAATTGTCGTTCGGCTGTAAGTTAACACCAGTAGTTCTTTCGGGCCAGAACAAACTGCCCGTTGTCTATTTATACATCATTCAGAAGAAACTGAAATATGCATGACTTCCATACAGTGTGACTGACCTTACAACATTAACTGTGCTACAAATGTCAATGTGACACTTTCAAGCCAGTACTATTAAAAACTGATGCTTGTCTTGCGCAACTCAGAACAAGTTGAAATGTATATTTTTTGGACAGAAGTTCCTTGTTAGACCAAATTATGAATTTTAGAATTTACAATGTTGGAGATGCATTACAAATTTTATCCTTTCTTAGACCATCTTAATACAGAAAGACTGTATATTGTCTCACTGAATTAAATAAGCACATACACCGTGTATCTGACTCTCACTATCCCAAGAACCACACTGGGTCTGCAGATGGTTTGTGGATCACATCCTAATAGCCGACTCACTGAAGTCACTGACACCTCTGAAATTACCACCAGCATCACCCCCCCCGGAGGGAACAGAAGCATTAAAGGTGAAGTTCCCAGCTTCTGACCCCCCTTTCCCATAAGTTCGGATTAAAATCAGTCACATTGTTTTAAATTTAATCAAAATTTATTTGTAAATAACTAATTTAAGGAAAAAAATAAATAAATCTAAGGAACTTATACAGTACAGGTATGCAACATTACAGACATGAAATAAAGGATTTAAACATTCAATCTGTGATCTTATTCAATATTACACATGATTGTTAAAAGATGACACTACTACTACTACATGTTCTCATAGAAATCTTCTAGCCTTCAGAATTTCTTTAACACATTGTTGTTACAGCCGATTCTGATTGTTACAGTATCTTCTTCCATTTATTTTAATATTGAAACAGAAATATTACAGACACACCGATTAAAATGACAGGTTGATTAGAGGAGCACTGTCCACTGTGTTCTCCTTCTCCACTGGACTCCAGGTTATTAGCGGAGAACTCAGATCGATTAACTGGAGGTAGAAAACCCATTTACACACACTGGAGTACAGAGCACAATTTTTACATTTAAAATTAATAATAAAAGCAATACTCTTACCTGTCCACTAGGGGGCTTATTTGGCGCGGTCTTAAGGTCTGGGGTGTTTGAGAGGTCAATAAGAAGCCGTTCTTCCATTTTCAACCTAGGGGCTGGAGCATCCACAAGCAAAACCTGGGACAGAAATCGCGCCACCTGATTAACAGAGAACATACTGCCAGCAGCTCAGTGAAGGATTATCTCATCTCATCTTATCATCTTATGCCTGCTTAGTCCACCAGGAGCAAAACACCATCATTCTCTAGCTGGACCGAGGCATTACCTCATCGTTTTCAGGCGTCTTTTCAGCATCATCCTGAGGCGCCTCACTGCTCCCCTCTGGACTGGCGGGGTCTGTGTCCTGTGGAGCGAGTTTGGCGGGACACTCCGCCGTCGGATTAGAAGTGCATTCTGGGGAGTTTGGGGCAGGCACAGCACCCGGGGTCTCGTCCTCCAGGGAGAAGGACAGGGAATAGGGCTGCAGCTGCGCCGAGTCAAAGGTTTCTTTGCTGGCAAGACACTCTGGCTCTTGGGAACTCATCCTCAGGATCATCTGGTGCACTGGGCTAGTGGGAGATCCTCAGTGTCAGAAAAGGATTGTGGGAAAACAATTGTGATGCAGAAATGACACTAATTCAAATGTCTGTTCTAAGAGTCATAAATTATTAAACAAGCAGCACAATCAAACACCAATATTAATGTACAGTAACCCCTTCACATTTGAGAGGGTTAGGGGTGGAAAATCCCTGCAAATGTGATATTTCATGAATAATACTTGGACACCCCTAATCCTAACCCAGAACAGTCTGCTAGCCTGAAGGATAAAATAAAATTATTATTATTTATTACCTAGACAAACAGTAGGCTGCTAATGTACACATTGCACACCATTGCTGCCTTATCGCTGACGTGTCACATCCTCTTTGTTTACCACTGTCTAACTGGACTTTAAGAGGTCTGGGAGACGAGGGATGTGCAATTTGACAATATTAGATCGTGAACGATTAAAATGTCTCCACAATTTGCCTTTATGGAGAGAAAATAATAGCAGCAAACAGTAGGTAGTGCCTTGGATTTTTTCCTCTCTGCCATTCATGCGCTCGTCGCAACATGCAACACACTCACTATTTGGTAACATAACGGCATGGATATCATGGAGAAGTAGGGTCATTAAAACTTTGACATCAGTAATATGGAATTTGTTTGAATTATCGAAAACCGATACAGCGCAAAACAGTTGCTGGCAAAATTTGCAACATGACAAAACTTTTTAACCACATCAAAAGAAAACACTGGAAAGAGTATGCCATTATTTTTTGTTTTAGGTTTTATTACTGTATAGGGCTATTTATTTAAAGAAGGGGAATTAGTTTGGTCGTACTGTTAAATAACTTAAAAACAGACATGAAAAAGAACTGTGATAAGACCATGATCCTGCTTGAAAAAAAATCAACCCCCCCCCAAGGGAGACCGTTTCCTGCGGCCTTGTCCCACCTCTCCCGGTTGACCTTTCCCACAGAGGCAGGAAGCTTCTCTTTCTCGCTGGCCTGGCTGAGCCTGCCAGGCCGTGTTAGGCTTTTGGGGGTCAGCATAGGGATCCCTGAGACCCGCCGATTCACTGGAGTGGGCAGTGCAGAGGCTCGCCTCAACTTGGACTGCGCCGACCCGAGTCCTCCAGGAGTCTGGGGCACTTCCAGAGCATCTGGAATCTGATTAAGGCTGAAAAAGATTACACTGTTAGCACCTAAGGATAGCACAGCTAGGGTTGCAAAATTCTGGGAATTTTCCATTAACTCCCATATATTCCCGTTTCCCATGGAACGTTTCCAAAATTCCCCAGCTTAACTTCCCATGGAACGGAAAGTTTCCAGAAATTTTGCGCCCCTTTGCAACCCTAAGCACAGCATCTGGCAGGACCTTATACAGTAGGCACTTCATAAGATCAATTTCATTCCCTTACCTTTCAAGACTGTAAGCTGACATCAACTTTCTTGGCTTCACAGTTTTTGATGGATCAGGGCATGGAACTGCAATAAATTAAGACAAAGACTTAAAAAATGTTTAGACTATTTTGCTGTAAAAATAAAAGTTGTGTGATTTAAATGTAACATTAGTTCGTGGACTGCATCATGTGACATGATTTAAAATACACATGAACACTGATCTGACGAATTATGGAGTCAAGTATTGGGACTGCTGGCCAATTAGACAAAACCCTCACCTTCTGAGCTCTGTGGTCCCTTGAACTGACCCGTTGGAGTTGGGGGAACGATGCATTTAGGTTTGGGGTTGACTTTGACCGCACTGCTGGTCCGGGTGGAGGCACCCGGGATGCTGGGAAGCGAGGCGGACCTCTCTGAAATGCGCCTGGACAATGGGTGCTGAGGGGTGTTCTCCAGTTTCTTCACAGGAGTAGCCTTGGCCTGCCGGGGCTGTAGCTCCGCAGGCTTCTTGGCCACAACAGGTGAGGGATGGTTCTTGCCCAGCACCCCAGAGCTCAGCAGTCTGCTGACACCTGAAGGCATTCGGGCCCTCGTGCCATTCACACCCAAGTTCAAGGATGTGTTGAGCTTGCCTGCAGAAATCAAGGGGAACATTTCACCCTCTAGGCTATTCGGACTTCTGACAAATGACCCCCCTCACCACAGCAGTATTCACCAGAGATGGACTACCTTTGCCCATGGGAGAGGCAGACAGACTGGAATTCAAACTGGAGACTGAGGAGGAGGATGACGAGGTCTTCCTGCCATCTTCAATCTTGCCGTACAGCGCTTGAGCCTTCATTGGAACTTGTCTCTGGTGTCCAGACTTAATAGGGAAGTAGCATTTGCAAACAAAATGTCGTCATTCCCATGCTAGCTACTCAATGCTCTTCAAAAATTAGACCTCTCAATGCTTTCATTACACAAAAAAGAATTATCTAGTGTTTACTAAAGGCTTATCTACCGACTGATAAAAGTTTAAGCAGAAAAGCTTTAAAAAAAAATGGCCATAGAGTCTCAAATCATAGCTACAAAACCTTCCTACTTTAGCGTATTAGGCAGCAAGCTCTGTGTATGACCCCCCACTGTACCTTCCTCATAGCTGGGAAGCTCCTTTTTGCTGGTTGGCTGATGTTGATAGAGCAGTCGCTGACATCAGAAGCTACGCTGGCAGAGTCAGACAGCAGATCCTCAGAAGAGCTGGCCGCGCTAAGGGGTCGACCACGGGGGCTCCGCTGCAGTCCCAGCTTAGCCTACAAGAGCATCTCAGTACTAAGCTTTTCACAGATGCTTCAGTATTCACATTACAAAGAGTCAAACCTGGAACAGAATCCTACCATCCTCCCTATTTTCCTCTTGTGCATTGGTTAGGGAAGTGTTTCTCAAACCAGTTCTAAGGGACCCCCACGTTCATGGATCATCTGGGGGTCCCCGTGGACTGGTTTGAGAAACACTGGGTTAGGCCATGCACAGTAAAAGGACACAAGATCAGAGCGAATCAATTCCAGTACTCCAATATTTCAGGCTGTGGTCTCTTACACTGTATAGTTTTGCAGAGTAATGTCACCCCAACTACCTTCCATTTACTCCAAAAAAATGCTAAAGCGAGGATCTTGCATGGCTGCAACCTCATAGACTAGAGTCGTTAACGGAAGAAACACTCAAGGATAGTTCATACATGAGGAAACACTGCTAACATTCATGTGAAACGTTAAACAATATGAAGAAACTAACACCTTCTCCAGGGGTGCAAGTCTGTTCTTGTCTGAAGGTGGAGGTTTCGTTTTCATAGATATCCGGGTTCTTCCTGGAGCTGCCAGTTTGCTGGGAAGCACCCCAGTTTGGGGTAAGGCTGCTTTCATTCTCAGAGTGCTCCTGGGCTGGACTTTGCACATTTTCACTGGGCTGGAGGTGCTGACAGATGTTCCAGTAGGGCTAGCAGTTCTTCCTGCCTTCAGGAGGCGATGCTGAATGGCCGGGGGCAGCTGTTTCATGGGACTATCCTGGACGCAGAAGGTGTCTCGTTTGATAGGACTGAGTGCGGGATCTGCCTTGCCAAACAGGCCAAGTTTTTCTCTGGAGCCTTCCACAAACTTTTCCTTTACCAATTCTTTGCCGTCAGCAGTTTTAGAGGCATCATCCTCCACTGCCAGCCTGACCGAGCTACTCGTCTCAATTTGCTGGGCTAGCAGATGGGCCTCCTTCGAGATCTCTATGAAGTTATTCTCTGCCAGTGGGCTCCAGCTTGGCTCCTCACCCAGTGAATGTCCGCTGCTGGTGTCCTTTTGCGTGCGTGTTTCAATCCCAACGGAGATGCATTTCTCCTTGTGTTTGACCGGCCCCAGGAAAACCTCGTCTTCATCATGCTCCTCACCACTATAAGCAAAGATGGCTTACAATTACACCCCAAAGGCTTTTGACCTAGACAACTCAAATCATAAGAAAAAAACATACATCAAGAATACAAAGAAACGCATGTTCAGAGGTGGAAGAGAATCACAGAATTTAAGCCGTACATTGATTAAATTATTAGTTCTTAAGATCGGAAGAGACTCTAGACAGTACAGATATTAACTGAAAATACTACTGAATGCGCCTCTTTTACAATTTAGAAACAATTTGGTCATTATTTCCAGTTTGGTACGGCTTTTAATGTTCGTTGGACTTTTTGTCAGCCAGCTGTCGGCAAGACTGCACGAAAGAAGGTTTAACAGACTCAACGGTGAACAAACCAAACCTTGAAGCGGAAAGCGAAACGTCAAAGTCAAACTGCTCCTCGGACAGTGGAATAAAATCTGCGACGACAGAAAAGGCCATTTAATTTACATCCAAATATTACAATTACCCTGCTACAAGCGTTCTGGATCTAGCTAAAGTTTTGTCACGCCTCTCAAAGGGAGAAATAAGTGCAGGTTTACCAGTGCTATTTTGGGACGCCATGTCACAGATCCGACTGTGTCGAGGACCGCAGTCTGCAAAAAAAAAAACACATTTCCATTAAAATGCATACCAAATAAGTCACCATCTGGGGAACCTCCCCAGTTATCCGTCGTGATAAGGGGGCACACCTCTCAGTAAAATATTCCCTATGCTTTTCATTCAGTCCTACTCCAAATTATTTAAGGGAAGAAGAGCACTTAGCTAATCTAGCCGGTTATGTGAAAAATACGTATAAAAACATCTTCAAACAGGCATTAACTAACACAATACGCATCTCACACTGCTAAGTCAGTAAAGGTTATAAGAGTCAATTATTCAGGAGAGCCTGCATGTTCTCCTCGATACACCTTATATGAACCTTTCATATAAATAAATTATAAAGTTCAATTAGCCAACTTTGACCACGTCTTCAGAAATCCTAATTACGAAATCTACAATTAACTTACATTTAAAGGAACGTTAATTGTATCCTTGTAAAATAGTAACACACAACGAAAAAGATTAAATCCCAATCAATGCATTCGTTATTATACTTGTATAAACTTGCTTCCTCTTCAAATAGTCCAATGCATTTCAAACTACGAGAACGACCGCTTGAAGGGTCATGTGATTTTCCGCTTACTTTTGATTGGCTGAAGCATCCCCCCGGAAGAACATGTGACGGTTTCTGTCGCGGTTAAACTTTTGATGGTACGTGTAGTTTTTAATGCATTTATAAGTGGAAATTTTACATAGTAGCGTTTAAAACTGCAATATAATTACCAGTTTAATTTTATGTGCTTGTTTAATTCATTCCATATTAAAATAATATCGGTATTTCATAATGTTTATACTATCTAAGTGTTTTACAATACTGTTGAAACTGCCTGTCTGTATAATCCACCTGAAATCAGTATCTTTTCAAAATGTTTTTTCAAGTGATCTCCGTGGGTAAGGAGAATAGGTTTTTCAAGAAGAACGTATCTCCTCTAAATACTTCACTCATTCACTTTAACAAGTAATACTTTAATACTTTGTAGGGGACCTTCGGGAACTATGAGGAATCATTGGCGTTTGCTACACGGAAGTTTTAATAAACGGACACGCCATCTGTCAAAATAAAATTTGGAATTATTCCTTTCATCTGAATTTACAGGAGCCTTTTAACGCATTCCTAAGAATGTGATGGACTGTCTATGAATTGTTTCAGAGCGATACTTTGAGGTTTAGAAAGATGGAGAGATTTGAAGTTTATATTTTTACTGCTCTGTGCACCACGAACTTTCTTATTGCTTGCTTACTGTTTTCAAAAATAACACGAGAACAAAGGAAGCCGTATATGGATGAAATATTTCACATACCGCAAGCCCAGAAATATTGTGAGGGGAATTTCAACGAGGTACGTAATTTACCATTTCTCACTGAGTCGTAAGCTAGAATTTGGGTAGATGGTGATTTACTTTTAATCTATTATTATTATTATTATTATTATTATTAGTAGTAGTAGTAGTAGTAGTAGTAGTAGTTTATGGCTCAATAACTGGTGTGTTTCAACCTGAAATTAACCGAGGTACATACTAATTAAATAATATTAATTGTATTAATGTAACTGATGAATTACATCTGGAGTCCTGGTATTACTTTATTTCCTTATGTTGACGTTTGTTTATACATAGTGGGACCCCATGATCACCACCCTCCCCGGCCTTTATCTCGTGTCTGTCGGCTTAATTAAGCCCCTGGTATGGCTGGCTGGCTGGACGGGAGACGTGGTCTGTTCCACAGGGATGCTCCGGTTCATCAACTTGCTCTTTAATTGCGGAAATCTCTACCTGCTTTCACTCATCATATGCAAATTGCATTTGAAAGATAAGGTGAGCCCTTACCTATAGTTTAATACCTCTAAAAAGGAATTCGGAAAAACTGTTAGTTATAAATTAGTAGGCAGAGTAGATAGTTTTACTTCTAAATCCTGTTGAATAAAACTAACGTTTAAAGGAAGTGGATGAAGGATGTTTATTGTAATTCCAAAACATGCTGTATATGAAAGGAACGAAGTGACATACTCAGGTCCAGCATAAGTAGCACTGACAAAATAGAAATCAAATCCGAAACAATATTCAATGAATAAAATAAGGTAAAAGAAATAAAGAATATAAATAAAACGATAACATTAGAAAAATATAACTATGACTGCTTAATTCATGATCCATAATTGTACAACACCTTAGTATATACAATAGTGACATTCTTTAAAATGTTACTTTTTCTGTTCTAGGCTCGCACAACATCTCGAAGAATACTGTTAGCCTTGTCCCTGTCGACCTTCCCAGTACTGTATTTTTTCACATTTCTTTACTACACTGATGCTGGTTCCACCTTCTTCACCCTCTTTACTTACCTCATGTCCTTGTATGGGAGCCACAAAACCGCTGCCCTTTTTGGTGTCGGAGCTATCCTGTTCCGGCAGACCAACGTCATCTGGGTGGCATTTAGCGCCGGCTCTGTGGTGGCCCAGAAACTGGACGAGGCCTGGAGGACCGAACGCGCGAAGAAAAAGGAGGAAAAGTCACCCACCCCAATTCCACTCTCTGTCGGCGGTATAGGGAGAGCGATCACCTTCCTGTTTCAGTATATGATGTCAGCAAGCAACATAAAAACTTTACTTTTGACACTGTGGCCCTACATTGCCGTGGCGATTGGGTTCCTTGGGTTTGTTGTAGCAAATGGTGGGATCGTAGTTGGTGACAGGAGCAGCCATAAAGCTTGTCTGAACTTCCCTCAACTGTTTTACTTCTTCTCATTTACTTTAATGTTCTCAATCCCTGCTTCCATATCCTATGGACAAATTGTGAGCTTTCTACACTCCTTGAAAAGGAAACCAGTGTCGTACATCTTTACGACTGCTGTTGTTTTGCTCCTAGTGTGGAAATTCACCTTTGTTCACAAGTATCTGGTTTCAGATAACAGGCACTATACATTTTATGTATGGAAGAAGATCTTTCAGAGACATAAGTTAGTTCCCTACCTGCTGGTTCCAGGCTACGTCTTCGCCGCATGGAACTTTATGGAGACTCTGAAATCAAGGTCTGTGTTCTGGAACCTGGTCTTCTTCATGTGTCTCACTGTGGCAACAGTGCCCCAGAAGCTTCTGGAGTTCCGCTACTTCATCCTGCCATACCTGATGTTTCGCCTCCATGCACCGCTGGCCTCCGTGCTCAGACTGACGCTAGAGTTTGGCCTGTACACTGCAGTCAACGCAGTGACGCTCTACATCTTTGTTGCAAAGACTTTCCATTGGCCTGACAGTTCAGACGTGGAAAGGTTCATGTGGTGATGTCGAAAATGGACTCAGAAATCTGTTTTAAACAGTATGTCCAAAACAGGAGGGCTGATTCGAAGCACAATATGTTTAAATAAAGACAGAAAATTATTTTCTTAATCAATGTCAAACATAAAATCAGCATCAGATCCATATGACAGAAGTAAATAGTCTCTTACATAGTTATAAAATATATGATTCTTTAAGATTAATGAAATCAGATACTTGTGATAATCCTATTTTATATATACTTGTATGATGTGGATACGTGTTAAGGACCAAAGAGAAGTCATGTGGTTCTCATATTGATTTAAAAATGTCAGGAGCAAAGTTTGAGTAACATGAGTGTTTACGTCCTTGGGTGTTGGGTTACTCTGAAGAAGTGTAAATGTTAGATGTGGTGTAGTATAGTGTCTGGTGTTATATTTCCTTTCTGCTCAGTGTAATTTTTTTCATGGCCAAGTTAGTCCTGCCAATCTGTATTGTGCATTGTGTAATTGTGCTTAACGAGGCAGTTAGAAATGTTAAGAGTATTTAGAGTAAATTATACTAGCCTACTGAGGTGTAAAGTATGCAGTACTCGCTGATGTTTTTTGTCATGTTTTATTGTCATGTTGTGTGTAGGTTCCTTGTGTTTTAGTCTTTTATTTTATTTGTTCAGTCTTAGTTATCTGTTTTTCAGTCAAGTAAGCAAAAGTTAATAAATTCCAGGACCTACTGAGTGTTAAACTTCAGCCTGTCTGTGCATTTGGAGATGATTATGAGCTGATAGAATGGAGACTTTATGTGGTTAAAATTTCATGATTTTCATGCTTAGTAAAAATATGAAGTACTGCATTCTGATAGTGAAGATGATTTTGTTACAGTAGCACAACGGTTTGCACTGTTGTCTTGCACATCTGGGAACAGGGTTTCAGTCTCTGTCCTCACTCAGTTTGTGTGCTTGCTCTCCCTATGTTGTCAAAGGCATTGTATTTTTCCCCCAGAATGCTAAAACATACTAATAGCCCTGTGACCTTTCATAGGACAAGTGGGTATAAAAAATGGACAGATGGATTAAGTACCTTTTGAGCACACGTCCAGTCCTTCAATGAACCCTGGGCACAGCCTCAGCAGAGTGAATGTCAACGTCGTCGAGAGGTTCATCTACATGGGCAGCGATATTCATGTCTCTGGTGAGGTAGCTGGAAAGGGGTGTGTGGCGCTCTCAATATCTTTGTAAGAGGAGGAAAGTCCAAGTCTTTAGAGTCCTGGTGCTTCCTGTCTTGCTGCACGGCTGCGAGACTTGGACGCTATCTGGTGACCTGAGACGAAGACTGGACTCCTTTGGTACGGTGTCTCTTCTGAGAATCCTGAGGTATCGCTGGTTTGATTTTGTGTAGAGCGAGCAGTAGAGCTAATGAGGCGCATTGTGAGGGAGCGTCGGTTAACCCTGGGATACCCTGGGATAACCTGGGAAAACCCTCTAAATGTCTCATAACCACCTTCAGTTTCACCGCCTTCCTACCCTCCCCCATGGATGGCTTTGCAAAGGTCTTCCGTGGCTGGATCTTTTGGCCAACCTTGTTGAGCCAACTTCGCACCATGTCGCGCGTTCCCCGAGCGGTTGGACCAGGCCAAGGGGACCCCCACGTAAAACCTGGCTGCGGCAAATGGGTGACCATTTCTGGAGGGTGGGACTGGACCGTGTGTCTGCCTGGGGGGTGGCCAATTGGCATCCTGAGGTGTTTCATCGTGTGCTGGGTGCAGTGATGCGCTGTAGTGCATGCTCCCCAACCTGACCAGACCTGAGCACACAAACATAACGTCTGCTGAGAGGCCCCTCCATGAGGGTGTTGCAGTGATTCAGCTGACCACTAGATGTCACTTTGCTCCTATTCATTCCATGCAAAATATGCTGTTCAGTCACATTGATCATTTAAAGTTTTGCCAATACAATTAATGTATAAGTCAAGTAACAACCCTATGATGTATATAATGACTATACACTCTCCCTGTCTGTCATGTGACATTAATAGTTCAGCTTCCTCTTTTTAGGACTGACGTGCAGGTCCTAGTTATTCCCTTTAAGCAGTCAGTATGTATGCCCCAGCAATCTGATTCACGCCAGGTCCTGTTTCTCTCAGACCTGCAGTTATATGCTGCAGCACAGAGACAGCTGCCTGAAACTTTGCACAGGTTCAGGAAAGACCCGTGAGCAAACAGACAGCTGCCGGCAACCATGATGCTGGTACGCATACACTATGAAGCAACATGCAGGAATGACATTGCACAGCTACAGGCACAAACAGCACACCAACACTAATCTGTGTGATGTATAATGTCAGCCGAAGGGGCTTGTATTAGATTTTAATATCAAGGTTGCCTATATCCTATGTTTTATGAAACTGGGTATTAGTAATAAATTGAAAGAACATTTCTCTCACTGTAGCAGAAATAAATTGCTTTTTGTTTCAGTTATGAATCACCCAGGGTAATTTAAAGAAGGTTAATCAAAGGGGGACATGGTGTTAAAATGCTTGGTCTATAATTAAAATAATTATTGTTTGCAAAGCCAGCAACAATAATGTAAATTTCGTCGAACGGTGCAGCCCTACGTTTAGTGAAGTTTGTCAGCCATGCTTTCACTGAGTGTTCCACCTGTGATATGATTGAAATTATATACCATGAAGGGTTCATTACTTTATCCATGTATGCGGTATTGAGGAATGGCCTCATGTCAGAACTGATCAGACTGACTCAGCTTTCCAGACCCAGAGATGGCTTCCGCCAGTCTTAGATTTAGTCGCTAGATGAACACAAGGTCCTCTGTTTCTGAGGGGACATTGATGTATTTATGCTTTAAACCTAGCCCAGGCAGTAAATATTTTATGAGGTCTTATTTCGCAGATATACCCTGGGATAACCCTCTAAATGTCTCATAACCACTTTCAGTTTCACCGCCTTCCTACCCTCCCCCATGGATGGCTTTGCAAAGGTCCTCTGTGGCTGGATGTTTTGGCCAACCTTGTTGAGACAACTTCGCACCTTAAACAGTAGGTGCGGTGTTGCACTCCCAGCACTGCAGTCCCAATTGCTACATCAATTAAGCAACGCAGACTTCAAGACAGCCTTGGCATTGTACTCAAACATTACCGATAATACTTAGCATGTTACCGCAAAATTGACGTACTGATCATTCAGGGGGTGGTTTGATTCACAGTGACTGCATGATTATTTTGGGCCTGCATCAGACATATATAAAACTGATGGTGTCGTAGTCATGTAATCAGCTAATTTAAATAAACTGCCTGCACTTCAATTTCACCCTTAGAGCCCCATGACAAACACTAAGCACGTGACTTACGTAACGGACGGTACTGTGGCTCCCACAAACCGAATTTTGATGCTCATGGGCTGAAAATGAGTACCAAAATCATTTACTAAGATTTTTGCTCAAGAGTGCCAGTCATCCTGATAGTGTCCAAATTTAGAAATTTCAACAGTGTTATGCCTAGCGGTGGTTCTCAGGCAAAAATCCCTTTAAATCCAAGGTGTCCAAACATCCTGATGGTGACGCTGAACCCCAGGGCGACAATTCCAGATATGCAGGTAACTCAAGTGTCAATTAATGTCACTCTTTGTTAGTGGGGATAGTAAAACGAAAGGAGGAGACCGTTGTTCTCCAAAATATACACTGATGCCCATCGCAAGTTTTCCAAAGCTGTTGGTTTAAACAACTAATTGGAAACACTAGTGTGAACTTCCAAAAACCCATGGGAGTGCAATACTTTTACGAAAGACTATGAATGCCAGATCAATGTGTTCAATAAAGACAATCTTTGAAAGAAAAAGACCTTTACTGAGGCAACATGATAATGCAAAATAATGCAGGAAGGAAGAGCTTTTTATGTGCTTAGGTGTGACCATCGATTGCATTGCTACTGTGCTTTAGTAGGTAACAATGGTTGCAGTCCTTTTCCTTTTGAACAATGAAGACATTTTTGTATGCATGATTGTCAATATTTTAATATTTTTCATCAATAATGTATTAGGGCACAATTCAGAACACAGAAATCAATTTAAGCTGTTAGGAAAGTGTCTTTGTTGTTTTTCCAGGGGTACCTGCTTTTCAAAGGCTGGACAAATAGAGGCAGACGCAGTCTGATAATGACTGAAAATGAAAGCAGAAAGAGCGTACCCCCTGCGGTCAAGAAAACCGCCAGTCCAGCCTCAGATATGGCCGTAAAAGCGACGAGGCTCCCTTTAATGATGCGGAAGGTCATCCACGGCTCGGAAATAAACAGTATGTGTGCCAGGTCGGATGAAAAGACCATCCAAAGCCTGGAGACGGGGCTGCGGTGCAGCACAAGAGCACCGTGACCCATTAGCATTTGGGCCAGTATGAATGACACGGAATGAGAGGCCTTTGTATTGCCAAGAATAATGTGAATATATTGAGAGTAATGGAGAGGCAGGGGGGCGGGTCTATTAATCAATCTCTGCTTTTCACATAAACACAGCAAAGTATTTGCCAGAATCTCTACTGATGTTTCGTCAATAACCTACCATGGCTGCTGAACGGATCCATCCAATGCATCCTTCATTCAGGAACAGAGGATTCTATCTGAAGTCATGTTTTTCCCTTGCTAAGCGGTAATATTCATTAAGTCAGACTTATTTCTGTTCATTGTCTGTGCCTTTCAGTCTGCATCAATATACAGTACATAATAAATATATACAGTTCTTTGCAGTATTTAAATGCCTTAATTATAGTGCCATGAAAATCAAATAACCCTTTTATTTCCCCCTAACAAATTTGTAGTGATGCCGTCTCTCCTACCATTGTATATAATTTAGCTACATATCCACAAAACATACATTGTGAGGGATAAAGGCTTTAGCTATATAGAGCAAACCACATTTTAAATCCTATTTTTCAGAGAATTGCATTACATCAAAATAAAATATCTTTCAGTATATGTTGGATGATATTCTCAGTGTTTGTTTTCAGATACTTTGATCCATATACTTTAGTTGATGCAGTCAGACCTGCCTGATTTTTTATCTTTCCTCACAGACCTGCGACACCACTGCGAACCTTTATGGCCGTAAAAGTGCACCCCATTTTTTTGTTTTTGCACAGCTAATCATCCCGCGAGAGATCGCGCGGAAAGGCCAAGCCCAGCAGATTGGCGTGCAGCTCAGGAATGTTCTGAACTTTTCAGAGTGGCACACTGTGATCGCGCCTGAGGTCTCTCCCCAGCAACTGTGCATAAACTGTGACGTTAAAATCCATGCAGACTGTAGCAGTGAAGCGCCTGGAGGGTTGCAGGATGGGGGGGGGGCGCGGGGGGGGGGGGGGGGGGGGGGGGGGGGGGGGGGGGGGGGG
>JAODLD010000069.1:26051878-26069073 GCA_026781065.1 Mormyrops boulengeri | reverse complement strand
TAAATTGACTCTCATGGTTGGAAAAATGCTGATTGTACCATTTGTCACTAGGTTGCACAAATTGCAAATGTTTTAGTATAGCACACGCTGTGTTTTCTTTAAGGCATGGTCATAATAGTATTTTTCTTTCGTTCTTATTCACCTCTTATTCAATATATTTTCAGTGTGCACTGTGACATTTTTACTG
This sequence comes from Mormyrops boulengeri, assembly GCA_026781065.1. Classification (NCBI taxonomy): domain Eukaryota; kingdom Metazoa; phylum Chordata; class Actinopteri; order Osteoglossiformes; family Mormyridae; genus Mormyrops; species Mormyrops boulengeri. The sequence continues at coordinate 26,068,886 of JAODLD010000069.1, read as the reverse complement.
CCATTTAGCAGAGAGGAGGCTTGTCTGAGGGAAAGACCTTGGCCGATTCTCCTGCCTGGCTTGCTGCCTCTCTCTCTATCTCTCTCTCTCTCTCTTTCTCTGAAACTCAGACTCCTAGATATATCATCCTTGAGAAGAACTTCCGTGCTTTTTTTTTTTGACTAGGGCACATAATAGGCTATGTTGTTCTTCATTCTTCATCCCGAGTTGAAGACGACCAGTAATTTTCTTGAAAAGCCCAACACTAAATATTATTCAACAGAACCACCTAGTTTTACCAAATGGTTTATACACTCTTCTTGCAAACCTGCAAGAGATCTTAGATGGCAGCCTATTGCTGAATGGACATATTACATAATATGATGATATGCTTGGTAAGTCTCTTTTTCAAGGCCAGGTATATTCAGTCCTGAGTAATTATCTGGAATCCACCACTACGTTGTATTGTAAAGGTTTTGCACTACTGACCATCCAGGGGAAATGTTACAGCAATACAGCTATCCCTTGTACTAATACCCCCCTGGCATTATCCTTAAAATGTGAGAACAAAAAAAATCTTCAAGGCTTCAAAAGGAACCTCTAAAAATATAATATTTAGCAACAAACTGCGTAAAAATATAATGTCTTACTGATTTATTAAAAGCTTGTAGAGTTTCCTTATTGCAGCATACTAATAGTTAAACATTCGCTTTTCGATTTGTTTTATGACAGAATACTGTTGTGGCAATGGGGCATGATAGAAGGACGACGTACAGTGCAGCTGTGATGAAATGGAATTTTATTATAAACAGACTAAACAAGCAAGGGACCACAAGGGATCAGACCAAAGGATGGTAAGAAAATAACTAGCCAGGCTAAAACTAAAGTTACGGATACTTGGGGAAACATAAATAAGAGACACATGCAGGAAACAAACACAATGCAGCACATACAACCTCAACAAAGACTACACAGGAACAAAACACTGAAGCTAGGGGCAATGAGGAACAGGTGAGGGTAATAAACAAATACTAAGGGTACAAACACACAAAGATGCTAGAACGTGGGAACAGAACACACTACAAGACTACAATCAGGGATACCTAAGGTACAAAACAAGGGTCCAAACAGAGATACTAGAAAACATAATCAACAATGTTATTTACAACAGAATCCAGGGCACAAGAACAAAATATCCATCAGGGAGAGATGGCCCCTAGCCAGCCTCAAACCCATGATGGAAGGGTTGCTTGATGTGAGTCCAGTTAGTCATGCAGTGGCCTGGGGAGCAGGGGAACACACTAGGAATAGAACAAACTTGGGAAACATCAGGAAAATGGGATGGCCAGCAACACCTGCTGGCCAAATGGGGAGATGACGGACTAAATGGGACAAGATAGGGACCCATCCTGACAGAATACTCTCACCACCCACAATGTATTTAGTAGGAATGTTTATTTTAAAATGTATTTCATACATATTGCCAGACATTGTTTTTTTACTGTTTAACACACTATATCTGACTGGCCACATTTTTTTCCAAAAGTACAACAGATTATTTTCCTAATGTATTAAGTTGTGCAGAGAAATTATATATTACAAAGCAAATGAACACTGACCAAAAATATAGATATTAAACATTTGAGCATATATAAGAAAAAATCAGTGAGAAATTAAGGCCATTGTCATTTTACCAAACAGATAACTGAGAAAACATCAACTAAAGCCTTTTGGAAAAACCAAACATGCAGATCGATCGTTGGTTATAGTAAAATATAACAACATCATAACATACATTATTTGGATATTTTCAGTAAACATATCTTAATCAGAATGCTGTAATGCATCCTTCTGATTGGCTTGTACATGCCCATACGTAGCAGGGATTGGTTGGATGGTGCCCAGGCTGGGACAAAGGAAGATGTAAGATAATGGAAACACACAGGCTGGAGAGTTCCTCATAAGCCCCGCCCACGGCTACATCTTATTAGGTAAACTGAGGCAGAAACAGCCAGTGCTAGTATAATCTGGTCCAAGTACCTCACAGGGTAAATCACCTTCTGAGAATGCACATGAAAATTCCACAGTGGGAACGGGAAGACCGTGAATGAGAGCCAATTCATAGGAATGTGTATGTGTCAGTATAAGTGGGAGCATTCATTTTAAAGAAAATTAAGTATCCACATAAAATTAAGAGTCCTGTTCGCCACTTTAGTCCATTAGTGATAATATCGTTTGGATGCACATACCACTGTCTTGCCTGGCCATAGCGTAAAGCAATGCTCTTTGTAACCAGTCTGGTTTACAGTGCCATGTCCTCTGTGGGTACTAAATTGTTTCCACCAGCACAGGGATTCGGAAAACATTGCAAATTTAGAATGTGATATGCACTCAGGCCCAGAAAAACCAAGTCATAAAATTGGCAAGCACAGCAGGAAGAATGTTGGATCATTAGAAAAACAGTTGAGATATCCTGAGAAGATGTTTCATCTGAGGCTGCTAACTACAAGAGTGTGGCAACAGGCTAAGAATGCAAAATTTGACTGCAATGGAATTCGCTGTATAAAACTGGTTTCGATTTCAGTTTCACTTTGTTGGCTGACGGACCTCAGCGTAGGACTTCCAGCTGTGCATAGTTAGACGAGGACCATCACGTCGCAGTTAACACTGCAATTAACAAGTTATAGTGAAACACCTCAAATTCAGTTTACAAGACGTTTGGCAAATTAGTTCTTGTACCATAAAGCTTGCAAACACAATAAAACCAGTCTACTTCAATCAAGATAAATTAGCACAATGTACCAGTGATGCTATATTTCAAAGCATGACAACACACAGCAGAATGACACAAATTAAAATCACTCTTTTTGACAGTTGGGCTTGCTGCTCCCAGTTCTGCTTGCTACTGTTCATAAATAAGGCTAGTTTCAGTCGATCTCGTTTTTGTTTTTGTGCAAACGAGTCACCATTAGGTCAAGGTGGCGGCATCGGTATAAAACGATAGCAAACCCCGTAATGTTGCACGCTCTGCTTTTGATGCGTGCTTTGTACTCTACTGATGCCTGTGACTCCGCCATCCAAGAGCTGCTGCAACTCAATACATCGGGAGTAGAAACACTGGAAAAGTTGTGCTGAAGCTTATAAAAGTATTCAATGGTAAAATCCGCCATTAGTTAACATGTAAACATTGATAGTGAGATAGAGAGAAAGAGAGAAAATCCATTCGGGCTTTTATTTACAACAGACTAGGGATTGTGGGTCCACAGATCCAGAGGTCCTAGAAAGGTCACTCCCACAGGTGGCCTCCACGCAGGCTGTGGCAGGTCCGCAGGATGTCCTCCATGACCTGCACAAGCCCGCGAGATGCTTCGGAATAGAAGTAAACATGCCTTTCGGCGCCTTAGTCCACCACAAGTGGCACCACCTGGCCCAGAATTCCTGTCTCCATAGTGCAGCAGGTGGTTCCCCACAAAGTGTGTGAATATTGGAACGGTATCCATCAGATCTGTGTCTGTATGGAGTGTCCTGGAGGGGTGTATGGAGGGGGAGCTGGCGAGGGCTTGATACCCCGCGTCCTCATGTAGGACAGGAACTGATCGGGGATCTCAGCCAGGACATCCTTGGCCAGTCGGGCCATGCTCAGGATGTGGTTCCCGGTCGGGTCGATGTAGTCTCGGAATGGGACAAACTAGTCAGCAGGAAAGGAGCACACAGGAGTCAGGTTTAGGGTTGGGTTTCACTTGAGTAGTTTTAGCCTCTCTATGCCTCAGGCGTTGAGTTGCCCTGTTAGTGTTCTCAGAGACGCGAGAATACCCGCACTAAAATCTCGAGGATAAAACTAGTTTGCCTAAAATAACCTATAAAATTTTCTATTTTCAGCCTCTACTTCCAACACAGTGAGAGAAATGACACAAAGGACATCCCAAGCACACCTCAGGTTTGCGGCAGCATGAAACCCAAGGCTAACAGTAATGATGTCCTTATCATGTTAACAAGGCTGCCTAACGAGCTAATGAGCACCACCGAGCCTGGTCGGATAACAGCTCGCCTCTGGCCAAGACAAGGCGATCCAGGGCTGTAATGAGGAGCAGGTTCACGAGGCACAGAATCAGGAAAAGCTAAACTGAACATCCTCCATCTGGCCCAACGAGAGCAGAGATGATCTGAGGTGATCTGGGACTGAGCCAGGTCCAATCAGATGCCTTTCCTTAGGATTGTGAGGGTGACCGGGGGCTGGAGACACACTGCTGTGTCAGCAAGCCCAGTCAGAGTTTCGTACCACTGTCCGGTCACTCCGACCAATGGATCAAGTAAAGCTGCCCGGTATCAGAGACCCCCTACGCACCCATCTGAAGAATATATCCCCGTGTCTCTAACCTTTTCCTGAAATCACCCAGAATAAATTAAATCACTATGCTGTCAAGCCACAGAGGAATACTGTTGGGTTTCACATGACTGTCAGAAGTGATTGGTTGGTACTTGGAAACACAGGTATTTTCCTCCATATTTAGATGCATAATTATTTTAATTGCAGGTCAAATACAGACCCAAGAAGCTCAGCAGCACCTCACTTGCCGTCCATATAATCGTGGAAGTCTCTAAATCTGTCACTGACAACAAGGAAAAGACAGCTACAGCTCAGAATACCTGAACAATGTCTCTCTCTGCATACCGTCCTCTCGATGAGATACGGACCTCATCCCCATCCAGTTCTTCCATGGCTGAGGAGACACACAAATCAACTTTTCCCATTATAAGGAAAGATGGAACACGAAGCCCTATCATCTCTGCGTCAGCATGCGTAGGCTGCAAGCTAAATAAATATGCTTATGCATAAATATACTCTATTAGGCACTGGATAATGATACTGTAATATTATAGAAACACAACTGCTATGATTGCTCAGAACTGTCATTGTTCACAGGAATTAAATATGTTACGCAGAGTGTAAAAAAAACAGATCTTTCAAAAGCACTTTTGTATGATGCAGACAGAGCATGAAATTAGTTAAAAGCCAAACAATGAAAATAGGAGAAAGAGGGGTAGTCAGTGAGCTGAAGGAATTTATTGACTGGCAGCAGAGAAGACATTGTGAAAAAAGAGGCATGGACGATACGTTTTGCATGCTACCTTACCATCAAATTCTGCAGGCCCGACACCCACAATAATAATCGACATTGGCAGGCAGGAGGCCTAAAGACGGGGGTAGAAAAAAAGTTTAATGAAGATACTTTAGTAAAAGATATATTTTTAAAACATATTCTGCTAATAGCAAATCCTCACTCCCAGAACTGCTGCTTTTCATGACCCCTAGTCCTGTTTGTATCTGTATGTATAACAGAAGACGCTGGACTAACATCAACCAGGAACCCCGAAATGACATTTGAGGCTCAGCATAACCTCTTTTTTTGAGTCCGTTAAGTTATCGATCCCCTCGTAGTTCTTAGCTGAAGCATTACTGCGACGATCCTAAGTGGGCGTGTTCACCTCTTTTCTATAGCTACAAGCATGGACATCATCTAAATGAATAAATGCATTCCAGCAAGCACCCTTATCTACACCGATTACCATGTATTAAGTTGGATATTCACCGGAGCGTCTCAAATGAACAACAGTAGCCCCATAAAATAAACGTATATAAGGTCAAGGTGTCAGCAACTGGAAATCCCACTCATTCATTGGAAATTGAGGGTCCTTACGTTGATGATAGACTCCTTGGTCTGGGCCATGTCTGAGATGACTCCGTCAGTGATGATGAGGAGGACGAAGTACTGTGAGCCGTCCTTCACTGATGATGCGTATCTGGGTTTGGATGAAAGTGGACCAACACAGTACAGGTACTCCGGGGGTCATAGGAGATATGCTGGTCTCTTACTGCATTCTGTGCACATCATAAAGGCAAGAGGCATAGCATGGACAGGTGCGGTACAGTGTGTGAGCCTCAAGAAATGTTTATAGCTGTTTATCTGGGTAGTAAGTGGACTTTTGCTCAGAACAAAAAACACAATTTAACATTAGAACACATGCAGATCAAGACCAACACAATAAAAATTCTCTAAAAAGTTAGGATGGTTAGATGAAACCTAGTTCCCAAACCTCTCTTCTAGGGCACCTCAGCTATTCCAAGTATTTATTAAATTTCACCACTAGCTCAATTAATTAATTAATTAATTTAGTTAGTTGAAAAAAAGCCAATATTAATTAGCCATACGAGGTGTGCTAATGGTAGAGTGAAAAAATCCATGGATGAACTGGATAGTTGCTGAGAATATTGGGGTGAATTTAGCAGAGGTTTTGAAACGGCTACACTGACACAATTTGACAGGCATAACAGCCAAATTTTACACCAACATAAAGATCATTTAGAGATTATTTTCTTTGGCTGCCTAACACTTTTGCACAGTACTCTATCTGCAGCTTAATGTAAATGAAGGCAGTTGTAAACAGTGAAAGGCGTAAGACCTGTATCTCCATTAAAATGATGAACACCTTAGCAGTGAGATGGTTTCTGAGGAGGCTGATAAGAATACTGAACACTATAGACACCTCATGAAAGTATAAGTCTATCCTAGAATTTAATCTGACTAGAACACACTGCCCCTACACTGCCTAAATGCCCGATGTTGCTATTAAACATTCTTACTTTTGAAAGATTCTGTGCCTTGATCTTAAGGTGCTAGATCAATAAAGCGCAGAGCCGGGCCTACCCTGTGCCTATAGATTACACCTAGAGACCTAGAGTTTCTGGAGCATCCTGGATATCGGACTTCAGTGAGAAGAAAAACAACCAGCGTGAGAGGCGCACTGAGCGGTAATGAAATTATGCCAGTTAGAGGCTAGCGGAGAAGATATTGAACTCTGAGGGTGTGAAGCAAACGCAGAGAGGCATGGAAGAGAGGATTAGAGGGGAATTAGATTAGAGGGAGTGTGGTATGACGATTGACGGCATCAGCCAGGAGATGGCTGATTGGAATTAATGGCAGTGACTCCGATCAGCATAACCTGCCCCCTTGTTAGTCTGCATACTGGCAACAGCTTCGTTTCATGCAAGATGGATATCAAAAGCATTAGCATACATCACAGCTGTTCTAAGCTGTATTTTTAGTTTGTAGACGTACATCTAAAAATGAACATTTATGCAAATTTGTGCTATCTTTTATGCTAATTGAGTAATTTGCCTTTTTGTTTGAATAGTGCACATCATCGGCTGTACACGTAAATTGGCATCGAGCATGCTGGTGTGATGGCTTAATGTTCACATTCAACCTGGCATAAGTTTGAAATCAGGAGTTACAATGCTAGGTGTCAATCCAGTTTAACCACAGTTTAAGCACCTTGTACTGGTTTCATGCCGGACCTTGTGTGTGTGTTTCTGGGGGTGTAGGCATTTCTGGAGCTTACCTGGCCACATGGTTGATGACGGGAGAGAAGTTGGTGGGACCGTACAGGTGCACAGATTTGAGGCTCTGGTAGTACGCCTCCATCACGCCATCAATCCCATGGCAGTAAGGGTTCTGCGGATTTCCATTCTGCAGAGAAGTGAAGGTGATTTTTCATCACACGCTCGGGTTGACAGTTTCCTTTGTTCGTGCTCATCTAAGAACCACAGCGGCCTCCCTGGGACTGAGGACTCTCCAAACCCAAACGGCGGACACACACCACAGTGTGTGCAACGCACAGATCAGTCACACGTGCAGAAATGGTCCTATCACTGGCTTCCATAAAGCGTGTAATCAAGCCGTTTTCATCAAAACATATCCTGACAGTAGTTAGCTGCTTGGATGAAACGATCCCAGGTGTAAATGCCTTTGACAAGTCGTCCCAGAAGCTTTTTGTTTTGTTCCTTGAGAGGCACCAAGATCGGCATGCAAAACGCAGATGGGTTTGGTTATGTCATCAGTCGATGACGTGGCGTGCTATTGGCTGTCCGCGATGTCATTTATATCTGGTAAGAAGCAGGGGCTGGGACGGCTGCAATATGAGGAGGAGTGATTACACGATAACAAAGAACAGCACAGATAATAAGGGCAGTCAAAATGCAGCTTAGAGACAGCTGAAGATAAAGAGCCATGTTACTCTGATTTACACTGAGAAGTAGCAGGGAAGTTGATTGGCTCACATTGTTTATGGAGGGTTCATCCTCCACCTGCATTTCCACAACAGAGCAGGTCTGCGGTGCTATGACTCAGTGGTGGGTAAAGGACTCAATTTTCATACTAAAAATACAGAAACCACGCCTAAATGTTACTCAAGAAAACGTAAAAGTCACCTAGTAAAATACGACTCAAGTAAAAGTGAACAATTTGGTCATAAAAAAAATCACGATTCATATTTATCAGATTATAGCAGTGCTCAGGTGCAGTAGGTGTAATAGTATTTTTTTAATTGGGTGAGTAATGATGGTCGTGCACAATGTATCTGAGTTAAAAAGTCGTTGTTTGAATCAGAAAGTACAGAACTAAGTTAAGTACAGAACTAAGTTAAATACAGAACTAAGTTAAGTACAGAACCCTCAACCCGGAAAAAACTTACGTAACTGCAGTAACGAAGTATTTGTACTTTGTTAGTTTACACCTCTGGTATGGCTAATTCTCTTTACCTTGTGAAATACTGACACCAGTATACATTCCAGCCTTCACTGAAATACACTGAGAAAAAGTGAAACACTAACAACAAGAATTGCTAAAAATAAATATTGAATACATTTAAAATTCAAAGTTCCCAGCCATTAAGGAACAAAATCCAAATAATTCAAAACTATTTTGCAAAAAGGAAAAAAAAGTGTCATTAGTTTTTTTTTTTTGTCAATGACTGGATGTAATCACACCAACCTCGGGTTAAACATCTGGACTAAACTGTACCAATACGGTCACAGCACAGGGTATTGCGGGGACAGCCTGGAGGATTCTGGGTACAGGATATGTAAGTGTACGTGAACAGGACATTCAATCCGGCCTAGAGAAGGGGTTTTCAACCTTTGGTTTACAACCTCCAGAAATATTATTAGTTTTTAGTTCCTAAATGTGAACTCTTATTGGTGGTAGGGGGTCCCTAACGCTGGTCTGTTTTCTTTTAGGGGCCCCTGCCAGAAGACAGATTGGAAACCCCTGGCTTTGAGCTGGATTTTGTCTACCCAGTCCTGGGGGACCCCCGGATAGTCAACGTGTTTGCTCCCTCCCAACTCCCAGCACTTCTATGTCCAGGGCTTTGGTTACTGAGAGGGAGTAAAAGTGGGGACTGCCTCGGAGCCCCTGATTACTGGGCTGAGAAACACTGGTCTAGAGGATCGCAAACAAGGCCTGAGACTCACCAGCGCAAACTCGTGTGAGACCCTGCCATCGGGGGGCAGCTTTGCACCGAAACCTAGAGCCGGGAACATCTTGTCGCTGTCGTAGTCCTGGATGATCTCACCCACGGCCTTCAGTGCCATTCCGTAGGCGTTCAGCTGGTATGGACTCATGTAGTGAAGGGAAGTGGGCTGGGCCGGGTTACCTGTAAAAGATCCACAGAACCGACTCTTTACTGACCCCAAGAAACCCAATCCAATATTAAATATAACAAAGAGAGTATGGGTTAGCTCTCCGAGGATGACTCTGAGCTTTGTCTTCCTCCCGTCGAGTCATGGATTTAATATAGTTTTCATTCTCAGACTTTGAAGCCACACAACCATTCAAGGAATATTATATTAGGATTAAAAGTTAAATAAGGAAAGTAAAAAAATTTAAAAAACAGACATCATTACCTACTGCATAAACCGTTCTCCCTGGTATTTCATCCGGAGTTCAGAATTATAGCTAATTATACGATATATGACACCAGATTGCCTAGAAAATCATTTTTGTTGTTTTTAGTTGCTTTTCTTCATAGTAAGGGACTCATTGGATAGTACTTACGTGGCCCTCTGCATATATTAAAATAATCTACGTTGCATATTCATTACTTAAACGAGTTCGCTGCACTCACCATTTGACGCCGTGAAATCAATCGCCACTGTGAAGTTGATCTGGGTTCTGAGAAAAACAATAAATAACACTGACATATATGATGCATCTACGAGAAGCAATACAATGCTGTCAGCAGCTTTACGGACAGTGACGTCCCTCGTGTCTGAAAGGGCTGTAACAATAATATTGGAGTCAAGATAACATTCACTTTGAGATCCATAATTCTAAAAAGAATATGAGGTATTGTCATCCTAAGATGAATGTCTTAGAAACATGGCGGTAAGAGTCTGACACATATATTTTTCCCATGAGCCCTCAGCGGCCTTGGCAATACACAAGCCAGCAGTGATTGATGTAGATGGGCCAGCAGTAATCTATGCACTAACACACAGTAACATAGGGCTGAAAGAGGACAATGTCGCCTCTTGCTAGGGGAGAGTTATTGCCACGGCTCAGACAGGAAAGAGACTCGGATAATGAAAGAGGGAGAGAGAGGAAAAGCATCAGAGAAGAAAAAAGCAGGACGAGTGGGACAGGGGACGGTGGCATCGCTCATTGTCTCCATGGATCATGTTTTTGCAGAATCCACAGCATGCACCATTATCAGCTACCCGTCTGCTTTTAAGAACTACTTACGCAACCAGGGTCAAGGTGATCTGGAACCGTTCCCAGAAGGCACAGGGAATCCCTTCTACTGGCAAATGTGCACACACAGTCTAACTGTGAGATAATGGCCCAAGCAGCTGATCTGCATGTCAATGAGCTATGGAAGGAAATCCCACAAGACCATGGGAGGACCCTGGAAAACTCACAGAGAGCTGCATCTGGTTGTAACCTGGCAACGGAAGAGGCAACGGTGCTACGCGCCAAGCTGCTCAGAACACACCTGTCTAAGTAGCATTCATCCTGGAGTGAGGCTCCACAGTGGTAGGTAAGGATCGCTGAAGAAGGTGCTTGGCCAACATGTTCAAGATCAGGTACAGAGTGCAACCAGACACGTCCTATTTCAGCACCGAGCAGGGAACAAGAGCTTAACACAGCTGAAACATCATTGCATGGAGATGGCTGTGGGTGAAACAGATGCAAATTCATGGCTCGTAGGTGCCGGATAAGGTGACAGAGCATCTAAGTGATCGCTCAGAAGAAGAGGCAGAGGAAGCATGCAGTGCTTTTTCCCACCTCACCTTTTCTACAGGTAGTGCAATTTTCTCAGAATCCTCACCTGCAACTCCTGTCTCAATTATAATGGTTGGAATTTTGGTCGGTGGGGCTTCAGCGAAGCTCGAATTGAAGGTAACGCAGTGCACCAAGGGACTCGGAGTCTGGGAGCTCCACCAGTCTGACACATCTGCTGAAATCATCCAGCTACCATGCCTGTGTGGGATGACGGCGCTCGAATATTTAGCTCAAAATAGACCTGGAAAGTCTCGTCTTACGAAACAATTAACCTTATCCCACGGATCCTCTGTAGAGCTGCTTATACAGAAATGGTGAGTCACAAAGAAGTGTATAGTCCTCCAGCAGAGTTATTAGGATTAAATTGATTAAATTGTGTTGTTTTGTTATATTTCAATAGAAGGCTTATAAATTCCATTAAATTTCATTGAAAGGGAGCTGTGTTTTAAATGTATTTTCAATGGCGAGTGGCACAACAGCTATGGTCAGAAACACAAACAATATAATGAGTGTGAAACAGATTTTCTGAAGACACATACAGCTTTCCCTAATGAGGTATGATATCAGGGGTGTCAAACTCCAGTCCTGGAGGGCCAGAGCCCTACCTATTTTTGGGTTTCCCCTCGTTTAACACACCTGATTCAACTCCTTGCACCTCTCTGCGCTAATTCCCACACAGCTCTTGAACTGAATCACTTGTGATGGAACAGGGAAAGAACTAAGCTACACAGGGCTCCGGCCCCCCAGGACTGGCGTTTGACACCCCTGATCTATATGATGAGGTAAAAGTACAGAGACAGTAGTTCCTTTTCCAGAACCTGTCCACTAAACACTTCTACTGCTCTCAAAGCAGGACTGGTCATGCCTGATGCCAGAAGCCAACAAAGGCAGGAAGAATCGAGATGGACATACCTGCTGATCTGACAGCAGAATAACAACAATCCCTTTCAAATTTCACAGACCTACCCCTCTGGCAAAACGTAAATCAGCAAATTCATTTGACGACCTTTTGAAGAACCAGTCTGTTCTGTGACAGATAAAATATTTAGAGCAGTTTTTTTATGACTAAGTCTGAAAGGCACCAATTGACTAGCTTTGATGAGAGCTGGGTTAACGTTTTGTTGTTTTTTTTGCTGACAAAAACATTTTCAATATACAGTGATCCCCGCCTATCGCCGAAGTTATGTTCTAGACCCATCCATCAGCGATAGATGAAAATCCGCGATATAGAAAGACCATATACTGTAAATAAATATTTTTGTATAGTTTAAGTCTTAAAATACCTCTCCCACATGCTTTAAATACATGTAAACTTATTAAAACATACTTTGTAAACACATATGATATGTGGATGTCGGGCTAAGGATATGAGTAACAAAATAATAATAATAATAATAATAATAATAATAATAATAATAATAATAATATGTAATATATATATGTATGTGATTCCATTTTAACGATGGTTTTATTCCGAGGAGATGCCACCCTCTTTCCTATTTGACTAAAGAAAAGTGATGCGGTGGCTCTTATGTTCTTTTCATCCTTCTTGATGTATCGTACCGTCGATTCATTCAAGCCATAATGGCGAGCGACGTCGGCATAACACTTTCCTTCCCGAAGCATATCCAGGAGTTTTACCTTCTCCTGAATGGTCAAGGTCTTCCTCTGGCGCTTAGGCTCACTACTACCAGAAGGCTTAGAAGATGCAGGACGCTTGGGAGCCATCGTAGGGCTTAAAACAAAACGAAAACAATCGGACCACAAGCAAGGTCCGCGATACGCAGAGAACTGTGACGCGTCGGGGAAAAATCCGCGATATAGCGGGGACGCGTTAGCTGAACCACAGTATAGCGGGGGATCACTGCACCATTAAACCCCTCTCTCCCCAACACAACGAAACTGCAGTAGATCCACAAGAAACAGAAGCAGAGATCCCAAAGCAAACCCAAGTGCCGAGGGTTTGGCTGGTGCCTTCATGAGACAATTTCTGTTTTATAAGCGATTCAACAGAATGACGAGTAAAACATGTACAGACGCCCCCGGCTTACGATGGTCCGTTTTACAATACTTCAAATATCTCGACTTGATGGGTCATAGTTTCATTTTCAGTACACTATTCAATAAATTACATGAGATATTCAGCAGTTTATCATAACATAGGCTTTGCATTAATGCATTTGCACAACTGTAGGCTAATGTAAGTGTTCTAAGCATGTTTAAGTTAGGCTCGGCTAGGCTACGGTGATTGTTAGGTTAGGTGTACTGTATTAAAATGCATTTTAGCCTTACGACTGGTTTATCGGAACATAACCCCTTCGTAACCCAGGGAGCGTCTGTACTGCAGGGGTAGAAAAGCCTGATCCTGACTGCCAGTATCCATCAGGTTTTCTATCCTACCTAATGAGTTACAATCTGCCTGAGGTCAAGTGTGGTTTATCAAAAATCAGGTAGGATGGAAAACTTGCTGGATACTGACTCTTCAAGATCAGGGATGCCTACATCAAACCTTTCCAGACTTATTCTGCTTCTTTTACTGATGATGTATTCCAGGTGTCTCCATTTCAGGGGCTTGTCCTTGCAAGCTAAGTGCTTCATAGTGCCTTTGATCTGACTCAAAAGTGGAATCTACACACAATAGAAAAACTTAGAAGAATATCTAGAGAACAGAGTGATTTATGGTTTGGGGTTACGTATTCCATTTGCCGGGTGAGAAAGCAGGCTGGCATGAAGGACAAACGCTGTTAAACTCATGTCCCAAGCAAGATTAAGAGCTATGTGAATGACCGCCAACCGTGTGATCTGAAATCGCCATCAATCCCATGAACTTCACTGCACGCGTTTCTAGGGAGTCATTCAGCACAGTTGTGACATCTGCATAGTCAATCAACCGAAACTATGCATGGTTTTACAAGGTGGAACGAAACAGGTGTCAGTACCTCCCTTGTGAGGTGCCTGAACACAAGAAGCATCCCCGGTACTCTGAAGAGAAAAACAACAAGAGTGCCAGTACTGCATCCAGGTGAGTACTGGCCCATTTAAAGTACTGCTTCTACAGCACTGCCAGTGAGCAAGGTTATGCCATCAGACATTAGTTATAAACAACCACAGCATTTTGGTACCTTGCACATCATAGAAGTGGTGCACTCTTTTTGTATTCTTACACGTTCCCCGTAGTTACCGGAGCCTGGACACTCAGCTCCCCTGAGCCGTCGCTGGCTGTCACACACAGGTCCGGCCACCCTTGGCAGTTTTGGCGGGAGACGGCTCCTCTCCACCGGCTGACAGTTCGTCAACGAGCACTCCAGTGGGAGTTAAACTGTTCCCTGCACTCAGACCAATTAAGTCAGCTTCATTTTCCAGGACTCACACTACTTCTAATGCAACTGACGAGCAACTGATGCCCAGCGGGAGACAACGGGGCCATGCAGACGTAAACAGGAAAATGCCGCGATCTCGCACCTCGCTTCTGAGAGAGATTGCGGCTCGCTTCACCGCCGTTCCACTGTGCGTCAAACTCCCGCCCACCCGGCTGACTATTTTAAGAAGAAGACAATTTTCTTCCCGTCTTAATGAAAAGCAGTCAAAATGCAGGCATGGCAGCCCGCTCCGCTTGACTGAGCCTATTGTGAAACCCAACTTACAGATGAGTGGGAGTCCTCAGCCTGCAGAGCTCATTGGTTCGGCTTGATAATTATCAGCCATACATCAAGACAGGCCCGCCGCAGGTCTCAAATCAGTTCAGCAGAGCTGTCAGCCTCACACAAGGAGGAACTAATAACATTCTACCTTATTTCAGGCACACTAGAGCATACGTTAATTACCAACAGCAGTACTGTAGCTGAATATGGTTCAGCTGGGCCAAATATCGCCTAAGTAATTAAATTAGCATGCAGCATTGTTTGAGGCTTCAAGCTGACTGCGGAGTCGGGTTCGGGTTTTTTTAACTTACCCGCCTTTGATGTAGTCCAGGAAAGTGACCTCAATATTGACAAGAAATGACAGCAGGGTCACCTGTTGGGATAATAATGTGGAATTACAATGGGGAAGGTCTTCGTCTGGGGAGTTTTAACAGGCCCCTAGAAAGATGCAATTCTGGAACACCGGTTTCAGATTCATTCATGTCACGTTTCTCAAAAATGGTTTGCATGTGGAACACCCAGTTGAAAAATTATTAAATGTAAGTAAGCATTAGCAGTGGAAACGTGGGGAAGCGCTTCAACCGCAGGCCAGGGCTTCCTTTCCGGAAGCAAAGTCCAGCAGAAGTAACACACCTGTGTTTACATTTTGAATGTTGTGAATGTTTTATATGACCTTTCATTTTAATATATGATTCTTAACTAACACTATATTTCCCAAAATACCAACAAAAAAAGGTACAAAAAATAAATAGACACGCACACAGAAACACACAAACCTGTACTCATATTTTTGTGGGGACCGTTCATTCATTTCTGTGGGCAAAACTCTAATCCCAACAATGACAACCTTAACCCCCACCCAGCCCTAACCTTAACCATAAGAAACCAAACAAAATACAAGACTTTTGACATTTTTAGTTTTTTGATTGCATTCAGAGATCTTTGTGGTGACCTGAATAACATCAAAATAACAGGTTTTTAGCACATTGTGGAGACATTTGGTCCATACAATATAAAGTATACCTGAACCACCCACACACCCACACACATACACACACACCAAGCCACTCATCTAGCATGAAATGCCTGTTGAGTTTCTGAGTGTCCATCTGCCTACTTAACACATAAATAAACACATAGCAGCCTGACTCGGGGTTGAGGGCCTGTGATTGTGACTCTGTCGGTGGGGTGACTCGAGTGACTCACTGTTCCCGAGTTCTGGTATTTTTTCTTCCTCTCTTTCTTCTTTGGGTTCAGCACCTGTGGATGCAGCACTGGTTAATGACTCTGGCTCACGTGGCCAAATCGGATGCGAAAAATAGCCAGTTTGTTGCAATGTTGTATCATCCGAATGGAAAGCACATGGATTACAGATTTTAATGAAACCACTGCTCTTACTGATACTGCTTATTGATCCGGTGCTTTAACAGTATCTTAGTATTTTTTATTTACAGAGAAGAAAAAAACAAATTAGGAGCAGAATTAATGTTGCTTTATTTTCTCATACATACTGTTTCGAAATTAACATTCTTGAGTTGCAATAACTTTGTTTTGAATAAGTTACTGTTATAAATTACAATGTGATTATTGAAATGCAAAATATTTTTTTCAGCAAAAGAAACTGAAATGTTTTGAACAATTCACCATTAGACTGTTTTTGTGATGATGGAAATGTAAAAGAAATGTAATAAACAATTTTCACTTTTAAGTGAAAAACTGAATTCAGGACTTTTTTTTTGATAGTGATACTGAAACTGTGAATTTCTGAATGACATATGATGCTCTGACCATTTCAGATTGAATTTATGAATGCACCCATAACAACCAGCTGGCTATTAGTTACTTTTAATCATTAATCTACATTTGTATAAATGATTGAACTCCATGTGTTTGCTCCAGACCGCTAGAATACAACACACACCTGGGGTAACGACAGATAAGGTACGAGATAGGCAGTCAAAAACTGTGTGTTTCTCCATATGCGTGTGGACTTTTGCTAGATGTTTTGACAGATTGCACGTGTTTCCGACCTTACATGCAGAAGACTTGTTGTAATGTCAGCATTCCAGTGAAATGCTAGCACACTTTAGTTCTCCCCACCATCGTCCCTAAAAGCAGATTCTCTGAGTGTGTGCTGCACGTTGCTGCGTGTAAGAGAGTGAAAAAGAGAGCGAGAGCGAATAAGCTGCTCTGTGCCCCGCCCCGCACACACACGCGGCCCAGTGCCCCCCCCCCCACCCCCACGGTGGCCCCGGGGCCCCCCCCCCC
>JAODLD010000069.1:26032802-26044492 GCA_026781065.1 Mormyrops boulengeri | reverse complement strand
CCTGGACTTTGAATGTTACCCTAGACTTTGAGTGTTACCATAGACTTTGAGTGTTACCCTAGACTTTGAGTGTTACCGTAGACTTTGAATTTTACCCTGGACTTTGAGTGTTACCCTAGACTTTGAGTGTTATCGTAGACTTTGAATGTTACCCTAGACTTTGAGTGTTACCGTAGACTTTGAATTTTACCCTAGATGTTGAGTGTTACCCTAGACTTTGAGTGTTACCCTAGACTTTGAGCGTTACCGTAGACTTTGAGCGTTACCCTAAACTTTGAGCATTACCCTAAACTTTGAGTGTTACCCTAGACTTTGAGTTACTGTAGACTTTGAGCATTACCCTAAACTTTGAGTGCTACCCTAGACTTTGAGTGTTACCGTAGACTTTGAGTGTTACCCTAAACTTTGAGTCTTACCCTAGCCTTTGAGCATTACCCTAAACTTTGAGTGTTACCCTAGACTTTGAGTTACTGTAGACTTTGAGCGTTACCCTAAACTTTGAGTGCTACCCTAGACTTTGAGTGTTACTGTAGACTTTGAGCATTACCCTAAACTTTGAGCGTTACCCTAGACTTTGAGAGTTACCCAGCTATTTCAGAAAAGCATTCAGTAGACATATGACAACTATTAAACTAGCCATGCTCTCCTCAACACCCCCCACCCACAGGAGACCGAAGCCTTATTCATCACTCAGTACTGAAGTAGCTTTTACCTTTTTCCTTTACTTTAGTCCACAAACTAGTCCAGTCAACTGATCATGGCAGGATACAGAGAAAAAGTCCAATTATACTTTGAAAATAAGTGTCAACTAAGAAATGGTGATTCCTTTTTAATAAACAAATGTGCATTGGTGGAAATATGACTGCTGAAAAGGTTTATTTTTAAACCTTCTATTAGATGAGCTAAAATAGAAAATCCATACAGAAAGACCAACTTAAAGTGTGAATTCAGCTATGGAGAGTCATTCTCGCAGTAAAAATGTTGCTTTTCAGAGATCAGTTTAAACTGTAGTAGTTTTTATAGGAAAGTGACAAATTGCAGACTGAAATTACCGTAATACTTGCCTCATTAAAGCATAACTACTGCCTGAAGAGATTACTTCAATGACATCAACATTCAGCCCTGACCAAACTGGATTAAATGCCGGAACCATAATGATAATGTTTATGATATCCTGAAGTCACAGTGACTTAAGATTGTCACAGATATAGAGAACAAGGTAGAATGTGCTGAATTATTTCACATTTAGGTTCAGCGATGATGCAAGAGGAAGAGCCATTGTACTGCATTTCAGCTTCTGCAGAATATATACTGCACTGGTGTCCTCTATGCTGAGCCAGAGTATTTGCTGAAGTCATAAGACATACTCCCTTTGAAAAACTTCTACCTACATGCTAAAGCATGAGAACAAAGTTGATGCAGAAAACAGGAATCAATACAAGCAAACAGAAATCAACATAACTATATCTAAGTGCAGAACTGCCTTCATGTTCTGCTATATAATATACTCTAAGAGTGTGCAAAGAATATCTAAATAGACTTAATGAAAGTGTTCAAGTCGAAGAGTAGATGCTGGAAATAAGGTTTCTATTGACTGGAGGGTCAAAGTGCAATGATGGTGAAATGTGCTATGATCAGGAAGGGGTTGTGCATTTGCGGATGGGGGGGACCCTGGTGAAGATGAGGAGAATGAGGGAATGAAGAGAGACGCTTTCTGGCCTCTGTATTCTCTAGGCGTCAAGGTGCTGAGCCAAAACCACTTTTCCTGATAAAAACGGATTTACACAAAGCTGATTCCCAAACAAACGCATCACCTGACTGCTCAACTCATTAAGCACAATCTACGACTCACTGCTCAACTCAGTCATTCTCCAGACCTAGATTAATTAACTGCATGCATGGACGAATAGGCAACAACACACTGTCGGAAAAACAGGTTTACAATAAAAGGATGCATTACAAATGAATCCCAAAGGCAGCCACCACGTCTCCGTGGGTAACGGCGCATTTGCATGCGAGATGAACCGCTGAGACCGACTAGGTGGGTATGGCCGCAGACATTGGTGTGGCTGACATGCATTCTCCTTGGAGAGAGGGACTGGTAATGAAATCCATACTGACTCCATGGGGGAGGTCACTTAAAGGGGTTCATTTGAATCTGAACCGTACTGGGGTGCTCAGGGCGGGGGCATCCGGGAGGGCGTGATGTCAGGACTGAGCTGAAAGCACTAACTTTAGTAACTTGGAATACTTCCTAAACCTGCTGCATTGCTGTGGGAGCGATGTGACAGTGTCATATAATGCGACATGCACTTCATTTACGGAAGCAGACTGGAGCTCTTCCAGGGCCTGTTCTGCCAAATGCATCTTGGTACAGTCAATAAGTCATATTAAAAATGGATGGATGGATGGAAGAAGGGAGGGATAGATGGATGGATGGGCGATTTCAGTT
The DNA here is from genome assembly GCA_026781065.1 of Mormyrops boulengeri. NCBI lineage: Eukaryota > Metazoa > Chordata > Actinopteri > Osteoglossiformes > Mormyridae > Mormyrops > Mormyrops boulengeri. Next base: position 26,042,040 of record JAODLD010000069.1, on the reverse strand, counting down.
AAAGACTACACTGTATGGCTCTTCTAGTTGAAAATGACCATTCCCAGTCACAAAATGCTCACTTTTCCATGGATGGCGCTGGGCTACCACAATCGCACAAGATCTCTCTTGTCATTTGTGGGATGTCACACCCCTAAGTAACAGCAAGGGTTATCCGAATGACCTGCTCTCAAAACAAGACCCATCTTTTCGAATTTCTGAAACATCTAATCAAGGCACTCTGATTTGCAATCAGTATCTCCGGAACTAATTAGGCATCAGCTGCAGCTTGGGTATCAGTTCTAATTACCTTGACACACACAACGAGGGAGATGAAAGTAATTACAATGCAAACACACACTACGTGGTGCATCACGGCCGCCCTCCTTTCGTGCAGAGCTCAGAGCTCCTGCGATGTACGGGCTGTCGCAGCGAGGAAGTAATCATTCATCTGGATTTTGTGGTGAACATTTAGCCTGCGGTTGGCAAAAGTGGGGAACAGATTATGGTGCTCAGGGGAATGGCCTCTGAAGAGCTGAAGGTTAATTTAAATGCTAATGAATTAATTATGCCAATGCTCTTCAAGATGGGAGAAAAGGAAAAAATTGGATGCTACTGCAGAAGCCTCACACTAGAAATATATTCGTCTTCCATTGGGTTGTTGATGACTCATATATATAATTAATATATATATAATATATAATTTTTTTACAGCTGGATCTCTGTTGTTCTCAGCCCTTAGGCAGTCAAACACAGCTTTAAAGATTTAAATTAATGTTCAGTACTAATTTGCTTTTTGCTTCACAAATGATCGAATAAAGTAAGTGTAATTTATGAGAGACATGTACACACTCATTTCTTTGAATAATTACTGATTAAGAAAGTAATGAATGCTGCAAGCTATAATTTATTTTGTGTTGAAACAAAACATTATATTACCCCTTTATCTTTCGCATTTACGAGAATTCCTGTTTTAACACGTGTTTCAGTGCATTTCAAAACACTCTTCAGCTACGCATAAATTTTGATGCTGCTTGAATCCATTAATTCATCAGCTCAATCAAGACTAATTAAATGAAAGCTTAGAGGTGACTTGTCAAGTGCCACCATTATGAAATCCTGGTCTAGATAATGACATTTTTCAAAGGCTTGTTTATCTGCATATTTCTTACACAGGTACACACACTTTTTTTTTCTTCCACAAATGTTTGTGTAATCAGTCGACCAGAAGTGATGAAAAGCTCTGCAGTAAGAACAGTTGTATGTATCGTCACTTTAATACTAACAGCTAAAGGTAATCACTATGAACGATTGGAAAGCATTTAAAAATAACCAATACATACTTCATATAAGTAATTTTACGACTCATCGTCTCAAATTTTTGCCTATGAATCTATGAAAACAAACCTAAACAATAAGGCATAATATAGAGATGGAAGTAAATGTACAGTGGTTTCAGATCTTGATTACTTACTTGAAAATGCAGCTCTGGAAAAAATGACGAGACCCCAGCACAACTTTCTGTTTCACTCATTTCTCAATTTATGGGTGTGCGTCTGTGAATGATATATTTAAAAAAAAAAACGCATCCTGGTTCTTTCCTGTTTCTCATCAATGAAGAGCTTCTTCCCTGCTTTATGGGTCTTCAGTTGTGATTCTAGGACCTTGATATGAACTGTCCTAGCAATGCACTTCACACCACTTAATGTTTCCCATTCCTTTTGAAGGTCACTTGATGTCATCCCCCGATTCATGTGGCACTGCCAGATAATTTGACGGTCATCTCTGGCATTAGAAAGTCACTTCCGCCCTCTATCTGGCTGGTTTCCGGTCGTTCCCAGTGTCTCCTGCTTCACCTTGTTCTTGTGTACTGCTGTCTTACTTACTTTGAGCCTGGAAGCAGCCTGCCGCGCAGTGCAGCCTTCTGCCAGCCGAAACATGTTTAAACAAAACCTTAAAAATACGGATTTGTTTAATAATATAGAGTGGTCTCTCAGTTTTTTCCAGAGCTGCGTATTAAGATTCTAAGAAGTCTGGATGCTGTTCAGCCACATGACTTCAATATTAGTTTAAATACTAGAACTCGTGGCCATAGGTGGAAATTAGCGGGAGAACATTTTAAAATGGATTTGAGAAAACATTTCTTTACACAGCATGCAGTTAGAGTATAGAATAGTCTTCCTGTTAGTGTAGTGCAAGCTAAAATCCTGGCTTCCTTTAAATCAGAGCTAGATAAGATTTTAACAACTCTGAGCTATTAGTTAAGATCTCCCCAAATGAGCTTGATGGGCCGAATGGCCTCCTCTCATCTTTAAATTTCTTATGTTGTTATGTTCTTGTTATTAACATTTATTAACAGTACTTTCATGTACCTGAAATGAATAAAGATTTAGGGTCATTATAGTTTATAACAGTGCATCCCTTGACCCCAGAGCTGCAACAATGTTGTTGTGAAATACCACTGAATATCTGGGTCAGAGTTACCCGCCCATCCCAGAAGGTGCCAGCTTTCTGTGTGCACCAGAAAGAAGAAGGAGGAACAGCCACCAGCTCACAGGAGTCATTCTCAGGGCCGATGATGCTGCTTTTCTGTATGCATCACAGAGCTGATTCATACTGTGATGGCTTTAGCTGTGACTGAATCTTAAAGCTGTAACCTCTGATGTACTTCCCCGGTAAACCAACTTACTCACACGTTTGTGGTGATCCTGGTGTAAACAAACCTACTACGCTACCAGCTGTATCAAAGTAACATACAATACAAAGTAATATACATTACATAATACTTGATAATGATACACAACTATGTTACTGATTTATGCAGGGGTGCCGTAAAGGGGGGGGGCGGAGTTTGGATGAGTCCAAATCATTTCCTGGGGATGCCTGACGCACAAAGGCAATCGCGGCATTTCTAAAATCATTGCCTGTTTTTACCCTGAGTGACAGGGGCCCTAAAAATTTTGGAACATGATTGGATTGGTCTAGGTTGGGGGCCCAGTGTGATTGGCTTTCATGAGGTCCAAAATCTCTAGCAGCACCTCTGGGTTTATGTATTTACTATACCGTGCTGTAATTTTTATCGTTATTTAAGCTATACCATCATGCCTAGGTGTATACTAGGCTATACCATCTAGTAATTGTGTAAGTGCACTCTATGACATTCACACAACGACAAAATCACCTCATGACGCATTTCTCAGAACATAGCCGTCGTTAAGTGGCGCATGACTAAAGACCATGTCCATCACTAAAATATATTATAAACAGAAACTGTTGAGCTACCCTTAACACCCCTAATGCTGCAGTAATATGCAGACAATAAAGACCTACACTCTCAAGAAAAAGGGTACCAGTTTGTACCTTTACTTGTCAGAGGGGCTGTACCCTCAAGGGTAAATGTACCTTTTAAGATACAGATATGGATTCTGAGGAACATTTTTGTGCCATAGGGGGTACATTAATGTTGTTTGTACCTTGAGGATGTTCCTCAAAGTCCATTTCTGTATCTTAAAAAGTACATTTACCTACAGCTAGGGTACGATTGGCAGACCCTTGAAGGTACAGAAGGTACAAGCAAAGGTACAAATTACACATTGTATGGTGGATTAAAACTGAACATCCAGATGTTATTATAGCTTTCTTATAGCAGTGCTTTTATCCATTGCAGTAGGGAAGAGCATGAGGTACATTGCTAGCAAATGTAAAGCCGTGAGGAAGATGTTACGTACAGCAAGGGTTTCTCCACGCGACTCCCCAAGGATCCCACCACCTCCCCCAAGGTGCAGAAGGCCTGGCCCAAGAAGTCCTGCACGGACGGAGACACCAGTCAGAGATCTGTATTCGCACCTCGTTCCTTAGTCTTGATCTTTCGTTTGAGGTTCTGCTTGAGCTCAATTCAGATAGTTAAACACCAAAATGCAAAAGGCCTTTCCATGAAGAGGACTTCATTGACACCCACAGCTGCAGATCCGAGGGAATCCAGCTGTTACTGCAATAGGACCAAAAGGTCTACAACTAAACTACACGAATCAGCAGCCTCGTGCAACAAAACATCACAACCTTTTGAATCAATTACTGCCCTATTTTCTGGCTTTGGATTTATCAGTCAGGATATTTATAATGCAGCAGGCAGCCATGTCAGCAATTTCACTCGGCAAAAAAAAATACATTAAATAATGCACTAGGGAAAATGCATCAGGAGACGCAAGGGACTGGCCTTTTTAGCCACAAATCGAAATCGTTTCCTGCCAGTCAATAAGCTGTAAGTGAGTTTGAGCAGCACTGCAGTTGTTGTCTAACAGTAATAAGATAGGAAAGGGGAGCCATTCTAGCTGGAAAGGCAGAGAGCAAAGCTCAGCAAAACTCTGCTTCATAGCCCTGTGTCTGAGCCAGACAGTGTGGGTAAGTAGCTCCTCTGCATTTACAGGCTGCACAGATAACTTATACAAAAACCGAGCCTCCCAGCTTGATCGTGACGATATTCACATCTTTACGGAAAACCACAGGAAATAAATGGTGGGAAAAGAAGGAGCTTCTGTGGTACAAAATAGCAGTAAATGGCTGCGGGTGTTTTGTGAAGCTATGTGATCTACACTCTCATTTCCTGGGGTTGCCTGATGCGATCGCGGCATTTCTAAAATCATTGCCTCTTTTTACCGTCGATGTTCACAGTCGACGACGGGAACTCCCTCTCTGCCATCAGTGGCCATCTGGCTTAACCGAAAGAGAAATTCCCAGGTAATTGGTAGGAAATGGGGCAAATCAGACTTCGAGACAGGGAAATATATTTCATCCATTTCTGGGAATGATAATATTGTGATAAACTATAACTGCCAACTCGCTCATGGGAGTTTTACTTATACAAAATGGTTCTGAGGGCAGAACGAAAAATGAGAGTTCAGAGAGATAACTAATCATAGGTAGGTCCAAGCAACTAGAGGAGGCAGGACCGAGACATCTGATTGGTTGGTCTTGCCTCCTCTAGTTGCTTGGATCCACCTCCACTACAATGTGAACCAATCATTTTTCATGCTGCCCTCAGAACACTTTTCTGTAAGAAAAAACTCCCACAATCAGGTTTGTTGAGGAGCCAGGGGTCACAGATGGGTCACGCCAATGAGGTGGAAGAAAAACTCACGTGTTTTGACAAGTTGGCACTTTTCGAGTCCACGTCGTACCTGAGGTAAGAGAAAACCAAAAGCGGCTGTTAGCGGTCGTGCCCCCTCGCTTCCCACACCCATTCTGAGTTGACACCCCCCCTCGCCAGACAGGCCCTTGTCCACTCTCGGGAGCATACCGCCCGCATCCTACTCGCCAGAGACTCTGCCTTACCTGTCACCCTGAATTTTATCACTGGGGCCGGAGAGCACATTATGTAACACATCAGTCTGGGCACAACCGAACCTTCCATCCCCAGCCAAAGGGAGCTGCTCCTTCACAATACTTCTCACTTTAGAAGTATTACTAGAGTACAAACACTAGTATTACCAATAAAATCATACTTTCATATTAGATTCATACTAATTCATACTCATATTGGGAGGTGGGGGCACAAATCATAAAAGCAGCAGGCGCATAAATGCCGGTAACACTTTACTTGAGGGGGCGCAATTAACTTAGTTACTCAGTTACTACTCAAGTATAAATCATGAACAAATAGAGTATGCATGAAATACATGAACCATTATGACTGCTCAATACATAACTAACAATGAGTTTCTGGTTAATTAATACATTAAGTAAGAGTGTACTACTACATTATCTGTACCCCCTCAAGTAAAGTGTTACCGAAATGCACAGTTTTATTTATTTATGGTAAATGTAAGTGTCTTAAAGGCAAGTTAGACTTTTTACTTTGCTTTTTACACCTTTAAAGCCATGGAGGAATAATGCAAAGTAATTCAGGGGAATAGTATGACTAAGACAGGTACACAAATTAAAATTAGTTGCTGTTTAAATTTCATTATCCATATTGTCAGAGTGACCAGACAGACCTACAGTAGGAGACGATAAATTAGGAAAATCAAGCCGCAGAGTGTCCTTTTGTGGCTTGCATGTAAACGACATCCGTAACACACACCGAACGTTTTACTCCATATACCCCGCACACACTCTGACCCCCGAGAAACATTGGGAAAGACAGTTTGAAAGAATGAATTTGGAAGAGAGAGAGAGAGAGAGAGAAGAAAATACACATTCAGAGCTATACCCACAGATAAGCATGTTACCGCTGACTAAAACTAGCCATCACCGTGGGATATAATTTGGGCAGAAGCTAGCCCCAGCACATAGCCAGGGCCTGGGGGAGGTTCGCTACCCAGCACAAAGCCATTTACACTCCCTCTGCCTCACTGGACAACATTAAGGGCTCTGAGCTATTTATAGGCTGCATTTTATTTGCGCATTTCTGTCACCATCCGCCTGTGACCGAACAGGGCTCCATCTATTCAGCGAGTCCGCAGCAGGTGCATTGGGAGCATGGTGGCGTTTGCCTCATTTCAGCAGCCTAACAGGTAACAACTTAATATTGTCATCACCTGCTGTTCTGCCAAAACGCTCGTAATATTTGTTCCTAATGTTTTTTACAGGGTATATTAATTTACCTGCAGCATTCTTTTAATTATCCATGGCAGCACAGTTTTAATGACACTGCCAGTAGTATATGCATTTTGAAATGCATCATTAAATACCATAAAATGGAAAAAAAGCTACTGGTCAGGTATGTCTCAGGGGAGGGGAGTGAATTCACTTGAATCCATGAGGACATTTCTTTATGGGAGCCCACCTTTCAGTCAAATGCTGAGCCTTAAACTCCGTGGCTGGCCCCCTCCTCACCATAACAAGGAGCCATGCTGCCCCCTTCTTCAGGGCCACACAGCCCCCCAACCCCTTTCCAATCTGTGTGAGACTCAAATACACACATGCAAACACTTCTGTCTTTCACGAAATCTGTTTACGTACTGGAAACTTCATAAAGTCTATTATATTAAAAATTCAGGTTAAATACAGTGGTTCGTAATAACGAATCACAATGTTTTATGACGCTCGTGAAAACAGAAGTCAATCGGCTTCATGTACAGTACAGTCCATATGTAGTTACTCTTATTATCACTGTATAATTATTATTATGTACTGTATCATTATTTTTTCTGATTTACTTACAAATTCGACTTAAAGACAGACTTAGGGAGCGGATCTCATTCATAATCTGGGGATGGCCTGTAAATGCGCGTTTGTTGGTGCCCTAGGTTTCTCGCTGCTGTATGCACAAGAATTTCCTCCTGGGATCAATAAAGAGTATCTAATCTAATCTAATCTAATATAATCTAATCTAATCTAACCTAAACTTATCTCATCTGTTACTCACAGGTCAAACCGTAGGTTCTGACGCTCTTCAAAGAAATAGTCCAGGATGAATTTGCGTACAAACTCTGGGTTCAGGGTATTGTCGATGACTTCTGTCCTCCCAGCCTGTAGAACGATGAAGTCAGAAACTAAGAACGTGAGAAGGATTTTTCACAAATGTAGACGCTCCTCTACTTACGAACGTTCAACTTACGAACTTTCAACTTAGAAACTTTCAGACATTCAGACAAATGAAGAGGATCTTTAAGTCCAAATTGTGTTCACTGGGTTCCCGTTTCCTGTCCGCAACATCATTGTTTTTTTTCTGCGCGCCAGTTCCGCCTAGTATGACTTTTGGCCGCTACTCCCACTGCACAGCAGCGTAGCGTGCGTACTCCCAGGATCCTAGTTCTTTGTACTTGCATATGCCCTTAAGATGATGGTGAATTACGAGTTTCGAACATTTCAAGTTACGAACGGCCGTTCGGAACGTATCTCGTTCATTGTTAGAGGAGCATCTGTACTTGCAATCCCATAGCCTCGGTTATCTATCACCCCAGGCACTGATGCTGTACTTAATTTATTTACAAATCCCCAGTGTGCCAAACATCAAAGAAATCTTGGTCTAGTTCTCTGGGGCTGTCTGTGTGGGTAGGGCATTATATGAAGATGAATCCTGTCTTTATAGATTGCTATACAAAGCACAACAGAAATGGCCGGAGATGCTCTTACTGTAACCCAGGGACAGCACAATGAGATCCGGTACTCACTTCTTTCCATTCTTTGTTGCTCTGTATGCTCTGCGTGTACAGAACACAAACTGCAAAAGACAGAAGACATGAACCATGTTATAAACAGCCCACCGAAACCACACCGTAAGTGCCCCGAGCCTGGAACCCATTGTTACCTCCATCCCAATACCCACAGACAACCCTCATTATACATGAAAAGGCATAGGATTCTTACCGAAGTGCGAAAACCACAGAGACGAGAATGTGACATGAGGGTGTATAATGAACAGTGTTGGGCATACCAGGTCCAGAAGCTACAAATCCAGACCAAGATTTTGTTTCTACCAACCAGGTGAGTACTCTGTGACAGTGACTCTTTTTAATAAACTGGGTGGTAGAAAAAAATTCCTGGTCTGGATTTGTAGTTTTTGGACCTGAAACGGCTAACTCTGGCAATGAAGGAAACAGACACTTACAAAGGGTTGTGCATGGCTACTGGAGAGCATGAAGATAAAATAGAGAAGAAGGCAAGCCCTAATCTACGGGGGGATGACGCTGACACATTACCTACAAAGGCATGCTGATTAACTGCACCGGAATGCCTAATCAGTCTGTACTGCTTCGGCGTGTTATCTCTGTATTAAACATTTGGTTCTGCTCTTGTTGGAGGACCAGCTGCCTCACCCTCAGCTGCAGGTCACCAAAGCCAGAGAAATCTGGGAATATCATGCATGTAGGGGAAGTGAATTTGGCAGAGTGGGCAAGACGACACAACTAGACGCTGATACTGTCAAACAGTGTCGAAATGCAGCAGGGAGAAAATAACTGCAGGCTCTGTATCATCTATGGTTTTGTAAGAGGGTGTACCTTTACTTATTGAAGGTATAAAATAATAATTACACAGTCTGAGCCTTAATAATTTATTGTGTAAATTGCATCTTAATTCATTTTAAAATCTCTGTTAGTAGTCTTATATTATACTTTAGTTTTATCGCACAGTATTTGTACTTATATTAAATTGTATTATTACCACTCAGCAATGTATTTATACCTGTGTTATACAGTACTGTACTATTGCCACACAGTGATGTATTTCGTCAGGAGGGCTCTAGACCCGCTGCAGTTTGCCTACCAGCCGAACATCGGGGTGGATGACGCTGTCATTTACCTGCTGCATCGGGCCT
>JAODLD010000069.1:25986588-26017744 GCA_026781065.1 Mormyrops boulengeri | reverse complement strand
TGCAATCTTATTATGGTAGGACTGCACCACTTAGGTTGGGAAAATGTGGCTTAGTCTATTGTTAAAGGGATTTTATTAGCAATAAAATTCAATAACTTTCTTACTATAAAGTGTAGTTCCACCAAAATCGCTCTACTCATCTAGGGTGTCATCATGGTCATACTACAGCACTTAGTTTGTGGAACGTCCCCATTAAATAAAAAAATTATGTTATATAGTGTATAGTGTAGTGTATTTATTGAAATGCGTTATTTAATAGTGTGTGTTTGTTGCATTGAATATTAAAAAGTTGACATGTATTTGTGGCTCTTTTTTTCTTTTTTGACCAATACGATCTATTGTTTTCAGTTCGTAAAGTATGAGTGGTAATCAAATTTGATTAAAACTTCAGATTATTTTTGTTTCATATCCTTCATACTTCTTTGCCAGTATGGATGTGAAATGTCTTACGTTGTCTCCAAAGAGGTCTAACAAGATCTTGGTCTTAAATTTAACTTTTTGAAACTTGAAATGTATGCCCTGAAATGTATTTTTGTTTCTGGCTGTATTCATCTGTATGCAGATGCCTCTTGGGAATTAAACTGCACGTTGGGAAGCAAAATGTTTATGAAGTTCATGCATAATTTTTTATTAAATTCACATTTAGTATTAAACAATTTCTAAGTTTACAGTTAATGAATTTTTGTATGTTAAAAATAATTATAATCAGTACTTGTGATTGTAAAACCGATGTAATTTTGTTTGTTTGTTTAAGCTTTGTTTGTAATAAATTTCAAATGTTTAAGTTTCCTGAGTCATATTTCATAATGCCAAAAATTCTAGGTTTCCAATCTGAAATATAAATGTATTTTAACAAGGTAGTGCTGTTATGTTGCTAAATTCCCAGAATTGCCACTTTATTGTGGTGAAGGGGTTTGTTCCTCAAGCATCTAGTTCCTAGTGGCGATTTAGTTACTCATTAGAATTAGTGGCATAAGAAAATAAGCTTGACATTCAACAAATGTATGCTACTACTTGATTTAGTAGTAATATTAAGTATTTATAAAATCCACAAAATGAGCTGGTCCAGATCCAATACGGATCTGGGCCAAACTTGCCCTGATCTGTCCCAAATGTGGCCCAGATTCAGTACAGAACTGGTCCAGATCTGGCCCAGATTTGGGCCGAATCACTATAAAAGAATCCTCATCTGGTCTGGAGCTGGCCCAGTTCTGGTCCAGATAAAGAAAACCAGATCCGCGCCAGTATTGGCCCGTTGTGCAGATATGGCCCAGAACTTACAAAGGATCTGGGCCAAATGATTTTTGCTATCTGGGATGTTACTGAGTAAAAATTATTTAAATTTCTACTTATTACAACCTTATGACCATAGTAGGTGAAAAAGGTAGGTCAAGTTCCCGACCCCAAGCACAGAGTTCGGCCCAAGGTGGTATGTACTGCCCAAAGCAGGCAGAAGCACATTTGTCATGGGGATAATATTATGGCATAGTATTAGCGGCCATGATGGATCGGAAACGTTTCACAGGGTCAAACTGAACAGTTGACCTCGCAGCGGAAGGACGGCTGGCAGACACGCATCTCAGATGCCACGCTGGACGGCTGCTGTCCCAGCCTGAGCAGGTCAAGCGTTTGACAGCCGGCGTGATGGCCCCTGGATTCGGGTTCGACTCGGCCTCCTGTCCCAGGGAGGGTCACGGCGGGCCAGCGGGCCTGTGATCCAACATCACCCTAATATCATCCTCATTCCCCATCAGAGTGAAATCACACTGGTAATTAATGAAAGTAATTAATTACTAAAAGTAACTAATTAATTACTATTCATTACAAAAAATTAATAAAAGTATGTAATTTAAGGACTAGCATCCTGTAAGCAATCCTAAAGTAACCGTTATGAGTGGGCGCACATACATTACGGGCGATCATTGCGTTAGCTTATCAACATAGCGAACGCGCTACCATACAGCCCAAAAAGTAAATGAACGTAGCACTGTAAGATGAAAATATAAGGCAATTGCGGTCTTACAAACAACATAAATTGGAATTACAGTACTTACATAATATTCATTGACGCGCAACATCAGGTACATAAACTAAGTGCAGATGCATTAACATTTCGCTACCGTCGTACCAAACCGCACTGACCGGGCGGGAACATTAACTAAATAACTACGTTCCCACGGAAGCCTTTCTAACACTTATTTTCAGGCTGCTTAAATCACAACGCCACAGAGATTTTGACATCCACGTGTTACGCCCGCAAGAGAAATCTGTGCAGAGACTCACATGCCCTCACTCAACGCTGCTGGGAAGGTCGCACAGCCAAAACCTGTGTTGCAGCGCCACCTGATGGATAAGGACAAATTTAAACGCATTGCTGCAAGGTTTATCTCTGGCTTGAAAGGACAGATTTATCTAGCCCATCATCTGATGAACAATATAACATATCAGTGAGTTTGAAATATTAGAGAAAAAACCATTAAAATCAGTATTCGAAGCAATGATCATTAACTAAGAAAGCACTGTTCCTTTTCCCCATGGTTTTCCTACAGTCAATCCCATGATGAAATTTGCAGACAGAATGATACCATCCAAACACGTATAACAGTGTTAGCACAAATTGCTAATAAAATAATATAATTGTGTCATTGTGTGATTTTGAGCACTGAATGGTTATTTCCAATAGAAACACACATACACATATATATATATTTGTAAATAAGCATGCACCTGTTCACAACACAATTATTCAGAGGTTAGTACCTGTACAGCAGGCCCGGAGTGGTTAATCGGGAGGAGCGGGACAATTCCCGGTGGGCCGGTCTCATGCTTGGGCCGCAAGGGCCGGTGTTCAGTCATGGCACTGGGTTGATCACGTACGCTGCTACCGCTGTCCCTGAGCCGCCTCCGCCTCCACTGGCATCTCTCGTTTTTTTTTCTTTTGCAGACGCACCCTGAGGTAACACGTCAGTGTGCGCGGTCAGTGGTGTTTGAAAGATGGAAAGTAGAAAGAGCAAGGGTGGCGCGGAGAAGGCTACAATTAAAAAGAGGAAAGCTGTGCAAACAGACGCAGCTAAATGTGCAGAAATTGCCAACTTTTTACTAAAACGAGCTCGCGGTTTGTAACGTCAAATGAGGACGATGAAACGGGTATTGTATATAAGTAAGGCAAGATGTTGAAATTTGCCTGCAAACCACCGTTCAAGTTAATTAATTGTCAAGTCAATGAATTGTGTGGCGTTGTGGCATATAACATAACGTTATATAATTAAAATAATAGTACGATGCAACTTATTTGCAGAGGTGGGAAGTAACGAAGTACAAATATCCCGAATCAATAATGCGCGCGATCCAGACAACTTGACTGATTGGTTGAGGCTTAAAACGTGTGTAAATAAGCACAGAAAAGTAAAATCCCATTGGTGTATCCGTCTGTACACGTGACGCACAACGCCATAGACACGATAAAGCGAGAGAGAGAGAGCAAGGGACTAAAACCAGGCGGTAACTGGGTGGGAAAAGATATTGTGATTACAGTGGAAGAAAGAAATTTGAAAAGGAAGTAGCTCGACGAAATGTCTAATAAAACTGGTGGGAATGTTAGCAGAGTCTTTCCCGACAGTATTCAGCCTGTTAGTGAGTCTTGGGGGTGGCGTGTGGCTCAGTGGGCTAAGTTTTTGCGCTTGTAATTACAAGGTCGCTGGTTCAAAGTCAGCCTCAGCATGTCTGCGGGTCCTTGACCAAGGCCCTTAATCTCAGCTCCCTGGGCGCCGCTACAGGTGGCAGCCCTTTGTGGACATCTTATTCTGCAAAGAGCAAGTTGAGGGAGGTGTAAAAGACAATTTCCCTACGGGGATTAATAAAGTATCAATTATTATTATTTATTAACACTCCACTACCAGCTTCAACTGCGTGCTAGAGACTGTTCAGCACAGCCGGACTGATATTCACACCAAACAGGGCATGCGTTGATTCCAAGAACTTGGAAAATCGGCTTCTTTTGAAGCTAAACAGAGGGTTCTGGTAGTCCTATGGTGTGTACCTGAGTTCTTCTGGCTAACACAAACACGTAATATATTTGCATACAAATAAAGTTTTTTGAACACCATGCATGCATGAGTTTCTAATCCCTCCAGCTTACAATACTATAATATTTTTTGCATGGTGTGTTTAGGAAAAAGGCAATTGTCATGTATAATGATGGTAACGGCCAATGGCTTTATTTTTCTCTGCTTGCGCTCTACATAATGCTTGGACATGGAGTCCAGTCAACTTTGCCCTAAAAGGGTGGGTTTGTCCTTTGCAAGGGTAATTTATACTTTTATACTTTAAGTGTCTTTTAGAGCCTGTACTTTTCACTTTAACTTGAGTAAAAAAAGTGAAGTCAATACTTAAACTTTTACTAGAGTATTTTTAAAAACGTATCTATACTTCTACTTGAGTGAAGAATGCATGTACTTTTGACGCCTCTGCTTATTTGAACAGAATATAGATTCTGATATTGTTGAAAAGGATGTGTTGTAAAGAATAATGTTGGAGATGTGCCTCATGTTGAAATAAATCTACATTATGAAGAAACTCTTACTTGCACTGAATTGGAAATATTTTAGAAAAATACACTGAAATACAAGGCTTTACAGAACAGTGCACTATTGTAGACTTAACGTGTAAGGTTATAATTACATGATTTTAAAATAATAGGTCGTCATCTAAAGTGGGTCGGTCTGAGGCGTGAAACTCCAGGGCTGAAAATGAGTCCCACTCCAGCCCTGGTCACATTACATGTGATGGATGGTACAATTGATAGTATTCTTGCTTCCCAGTTCCAGGTTTGGGTTTGAATCCCACCTTTGCGTTTTCTATGTGGTATTTGCATGTTGTTCTTGATCTTTCTTTGGGTTTTCTCCCATAGCCCTTTCACGCCAGAGCTGCTGCCCATACCGAGCCTATATTCCGGCCCGGGCATTGCATTCACACCAAAAATAACAGCGGTGCGGGGCCGATATATCCGGAGCTCTTTTTTTCCGGCCCCATAGACTGCTGGGCCAGAGTTAGGAGCGAGGCGGGGTTAGAGTCGTCAGAAGTTTACGATGTTTGGATTGTAGAAGGCAGGGGTTATTGGAATAACGTGGCAAGTCGTGAGCAAGATTTTTTTTTAATGAAAAAGAATACAGGTAGTCGAAAAGAGAGCTAAATAAAAACGGTGTTGGCTGCCCTAAATCACATAGCCCTATCATGGACTCCGTGTTTGGAAACAGACCTGCTAGGTGACTGGAGCATCTCCGCCACCGCTTTGTCGGGTGTTTTGTTATTGTTGTGTTTACTTATAGTGTGACTATGAACTTAGCTAACTAAAAAGTTACCATTAGAATTTGACTTCGGTGTAGCAGCCAGTGATGCATAACGTACAGCTATCTGCTTTGTTGCAGCAATGAAAAAAAACACACTATCTTGCTTGAAATGTCAGTATAATTTAAGTGAAATTAACTTATCGTGTCTTTCCTGTGCTTATTTTAACACAGGTGAAGAGTGCAAATGGACAGCAGCACCGCTTCTCACATTTATTTATTTCAGGTGAACGATTTACGTATTTCTTGATTATTTGTATATTTAATTTTATTATATATACAATTTTATATAATTTTATATAAAATAAAAGTTTACCAAAATGTTTTGTTTTTTTCTTGTCTTCACTCTCCCTATTAATAGACTACTTTAATGCATATTGCGCAGTAGTTCCTTTAGCGTCCCTACTTAATGTGCATTTGCGCTGATTTAACAAGAAATTACTATGCATTTTAACATCTATATTCTAATTCGTACTTCATTTGCGGTATAAATGTTAAAATGCACGGTAATTTCTTGTTATAGCAGTGCAAACGCACATAAAATAAGTTCGCATTTGCGCGGTTACAAAAATCGATTGCCGCACGTATGACTTTTAAAGGTGAATGCATACATGCGTGACAGTTAAGTGCATTTCCGCGTATTAGCATGCATGACTGGTAATTCAGCCATGAATGCATCTCCGATTACGACCCGCATTTTAACCGCAACAGACAAACAGTAGTTGGACCGCTGAAGTTGTTGCTAGATGTATCAAAATGACTCACGGGACACTCAGAAATTTTGAATGAACTGTGATGGGTTAAACTCAGGAACAATAACAAGTAAAGCTAAAAATAATGTAAGCATTTGCAGTAAATTCAGAAAAGTCTTGCGATCATCACATCTCGCACGGTCTTCACTTCCGAAACGGTACCCCTCCCACAGCAAAACGTACACACTGACGTCATCGTTCTACTCTTTCAGCACCAAGTACAGTGTGAATGCAAGATGGTTTTGGGTGAGGCCGATGTGAGCTCCAGCCGAGCTCCGGCAAAGGACCAGAACCGCCTCCGGCCAGGGCTTGGTGTGAAAAGAGCTACCACAGTCCTAAGACATACAGTCACGGTAACTGGTGTCTCCAAGCTACTCATAGTGTATTATTGTGCGTATGTGTGCATGCCCTTAGATGGAGGGACATATTGTCCAGGATGTACCCCAGCCTCGTGCTCAGTGCATGATTCCAAATTGAATTAGTATGGTGGCTCAGTGGTACCACTGCCACCTCACACCTGTAGGACTACCACACTTTTTGTTTGTTTGCTTGTTGCTTGGATTTCCACCTGCGGTCAAAAAAGCACAGATGCTTTGACATCTGTAAATTGACCATGGTGTGTGTGTGTGTGTGTGTGTGTGTGTTTGTACTCTGTGATGGTCTGGCTCTGTTATCTTGTGCCCTCTGCTTACTGAGTGGTTCCAGTCAGCAAGAATGTGTTGCTGTGACACAGTGTTATGTTATTAATGTAATACAGTTGTATAGTTTCCTTTTTTACTCTATACAAACTGAAACTATGGCAATAAGTGCTTCCGTCCACCCATTTTCCAGTACAGGTCTGCGGTGTTAACAAAGACATTTTAATTCCAAAAGAAGTTACCTTGAAACCCCTGACTGATGCGTTACGAAGGACTGCTTTTATCTTGCACAACATTGCCATCTTGTGGAAGTGTGTCTGTTACTGTCACACATTAAAAATCTCGTCATAACTGTTCCAAATATTCACATTCTTTTTAAACGTATGCCTAGCATTTGTGGCCAAGCTGTCCCCAGCATTGTGGCCTGTGTTTCCTGTGATAGGCTCCAAGATCGCTGTCACCTTCTACCTTGTACGAACAGTTTATGGCAACCTTGTGCCGGATATTTTGTGTACTATGGAATAATGATCCGTTAATAACTAACAAGAATACACATTTAAATATGTAAAATATTAAGCATGGCTGTAATTTATTTGTGAATATAGTGCAGGGTGGATGAGTCTTCATATTCAGGTGACAATTCTTAATAGTCCTTCACAGCAATGACTGAAATCTCTGGCTTTCTGTCCATGCGTATATTGGTTATTTCTCGGTTAAAAGACTAATTGCACCCTCTGCTGGTCATTATAGGTTATAACAGTGCATCGAATAACTTAAATCACTTCACTTCTAAAGACTTGAAGGTTATTCTTAATGACTCTCTTTGGATTACTTTCGATGTGTGATTGATGTATCAAAAATGTTAGCTGTGATAGTGATATGTAAATAGTTTTAGCTTAAATAGGCAGTTTTTACTGGACAAATTGAGATATTAGTGGTGCTTTATTTGAGTATGATGGGAGTTAGCGAAATGGATTGACCGTAGTCATGGGCATAACTTTGGGCTTTAAGGGGGTATATGGGATTGTTTTGGCTGGTTTTGATTTTAATTATCTCCCCATAATTTTCACCTAAGCATAGGCTACTCCTGCATATTACTTCACGTCTGACATTATTGGCAAACTTGGCATTATTACTTTTACAACAGTGGTTCTCAACCTTTTTTGCGACGCGACTCAATTTTTCAGCTCAGTCGCGACGCTGTACAGTATGAAGTAAAGGTTTAAGCACACAGTGCACTCCGCAGTTTACGCCAATCAACGCATATCGCGCAAATCTGATTGGATGTGCCAGTGAATTTTAAATTAAGCATTGTGGTCTGACTTCTTGGATTGGCTGAGTGTTCACTATAGTTTTGCGCTAAGCATTCGCCGACCTGTTTATATAGATTAATTCTATGGCTGGGGATGGGGAAATCTGATCGTGGATCAGCATAGGAGCTTGCTCGATTTAAAATGCCTACATTTGCAACTCCGCCTCACGACCCTTTCAGAACTTAGGATCGCGACCCATGGGCTAAGAATCGCTGTTTTCAATGACTACTTACTACCTCTGCTGGTTGTCACTATAACCAATATCATGCTGCATTCCTACAAATACAGGTGTTATTTCGAAGCAAGTTAGACTTTTCTGTATTCCAACAGACGCATCTTTACTTCTGTTGCTGTGTCCCTTCTTGAGTTGAGGTGATCTCTAGTTTTTGGACGGGCGGGTACCATCAAGTTTCCAAAGGATTATACAATTTTCCAAATCGCTGATTGTTTGTTTCAGCGTGGAGGCTATAAACATAACACGCTTACGCACTGATGTCATGTGAAAATTGCAAACACGCAGATAGCCGTTGGCTGGAAGCTGCTGATCACCAGAATATTACGAAGGGTGCTGTGGCCCCTCCTTTTGTGAAGCTGTGGTCCAATGCGATTTGTGGCTCCTTACCTGCTCATGTGAGCAAAACAATCCAGTAGTAGTGGTTTCAGAGACGGGGCATTTTGAGACAGTCACAGATTAGCCTTGTTAGGAACCCTTTCTCTCATTCATCATGGGATGATCAGCCCTTTTTTTTTTGCTTTCTCAGTTCCACTTGTTGGCCTCACATTATATTATGACCTTGCAGGCCTCTCAGCACCAACACCTCTTTCTCCCTCACAGGTTGCCCAGTGACATGCTTCTCCAGTACAGAGATGCTTATTCAATGCATGGCTGCATTTCGCATTGATTGATGGCCAGATTTGCATGCTGCAATTTGCAGACATATTGAGTTGGTGCAGCCAGGAGGATCAGTGGGCATTTGTCCAGCATCACACAGCGGCAGGGATTTTAGGGCTGAGGTGATTATTCCCATTTGTTTATTTCAATTATCTCTGCAGCCACAGCTTTGTATATTTCAGCTGGAAATCAAATGAAACAAAAATGATGAAATGATGGGGAAGCAGGTCTGTTATCCTGGATTTGAAATTGAATTGATTTGTTTTCCATCCATCCATCCATCCATCCATCATCTGCAACCGTTTCTCCTATTCAGGGTCGGCAAGAGTCTGGAGCCGAACCTGGAGGCTACAGGCGCAAGGCAGCGAACAACCCAGGATGGGGCTCCGACCCATTGCAGGGCGCACTCACACTATTCACTCACAGAATTGATTTTGTTTTTGACCGATTAATTGGTTGGTTTCTTGAGTGATAAATTAACTAACGAATGCCTACTACCCTGTGCTGGATAAGTGATTGGAAGATGGCTGGAAATGAAGAAATTCAAGCCATAGCTCATAGTTTCTCAGAACTGGACATTAAAATGGATCTGATCAATGCAAGAGGAAGTCCTTAGAGATGGGCTTCCGGCTGCAAACACAGCAGACACGTCAATAAAGATGGAGCCGTACAATTTGCTGAAATGTTACTAAATTGCACTTTTTAATACCTCCTGAGCAATTATGCTGCCCTTAATCCCAACATAGTCATTTAGCCCAACCAAGTGCAATTAACCATTGATAAGGGTGACACCAAACAGTAGCCCCTTCATCGATATTTGATTGCTTTCTGGCTGACTGCATTGCTTTGAAAAGCGATATAGGATAAACTCAGTGAGCACACGTGTTACTGGCTCATGGAGGCTTTGTTGGTGGCCTATTTTTTTGGTCCCATTTTCCCTATTGCACTGGCAGTGGGTGTTTCCCAGTCAGAGCATTAGTATACCAGTATACCACCATCTGGCAAACATAATGACTGCAACTTCCTGTCTCAGGCTGAGTTCCATCCGTAGGCAGACGATAAGGAATTTATCAGAAGTCATTTATTCCATTATCACTGAAATCTTTGACATTGTTTAATTGTCTCAATGTTAAGGCAGGGCATGACAGAAGAACGATCAACGCTTGGGCTAATGGATAAAAAGTGATTTTATTCATAACTGAATTTGCAAAAACTAGAAAAAAAGGGACCAGGAGGGGTCAAACAAAGGCAGGAGGGTGGAACAAGAACAAACAAGAACTAAACTAAACACAAAATAAAACTAACATCAACAGGTACCGGATATCTAGGCAAGAAACACAATAAGGAAACATACAGTAATGGAACAAACACAATGACCAACTTAGAAACAGAGAAAGGGCAGGCATTTAAATACACAGATAATGAGGACAAAACACGGGACAGGTGTGAGCTGAACCAATCAACCAAACACTATATGGACTAGGAGCAACAAGGAACAAGTGTAGATCATTAACAATCAACAAGTGCTAAAGACTAGGAAACACCAAGACAGGAGATAGACGAAAACTGCAAAATTTAACACAGGCAGGGAAAACCTGGAACTAAAACACAAGAAGAACCAATACTAAAATGGCAAAACAGAAAAAAACAATTAACATGGGGAATACAAAACTAATCACTAGAATGTGAAAAACATAACTGAGGCTGGTCGAAACCCACAAGATTAGGATTGCACAGTTCTTAGCCACACACTCAGCCCATTCAGCCACATGGCAGCCCAGGGAGCAGGGATACACTAGGGTGCTTAAGGGGCACTATATGGGAACACAGAATGGGATGACCAGCGACACCAGCTGACCAAACAAGAAAATGACAGGCAAGGCCAAGACTGATACTTAAGTTAAACATTCCAGCCAAAATATATTAGGATGAAGGAGAAAGTCTCTTTATCAAATAAATGAATAATATTTAATATGAAAAATCAATATTTACAAAAAAATGCTTGTTTCAATGAATCCCATCTCAAGAGTCACAGAGAAAGATTCTAGTGTGAAGGACAGCAGTCCCAGTGAAGGTCATTACAGATAATATAGTATCACTTCAGTTGTGCTAAGACAACATTGCAGATTGATTTTGGTCTCTGAATCATGAGCCCTGCTGCAGGAATTCATTATTGAAATTTGTTAATTGAAATGTATTAATTTAGGAGGCTGTGTTTGAGATGACACAATCTCTAGTGTAGGTTAGGATATTCTTATTATTAGACAAATCTTTCTTTGAAAGGAATATTTTCTGATGAAAACTGTGGACATGTTGCTCACAGGGGACCTGATTCAGCAGAAGAGAAAATAGGCTACAAACGTTTTATTTTTATCTCTCATCTCCTCAGAATGGCTCTGTTAGCTTGATAAGCTTCCCAATATACCCACGAATCCCTCAATTACAGTGTGAAATCAGCCAATTGCGGCATTTGTAGGGCAGGGAGGGGACGTCCTCACCAGCGCACCTTATTAAAACCCTGAGACCAGGGCAGAAGAGTCAGTGGTGCAGGAATCTGGGAGAACTGAGCATTCTTCATTGTCAAGAAAAGGATGAGTAGATGTTTATCACATCCATAGGTCCCATGGAGGACAGGTGTACAATGCAACAGGACATGCTGTAGGTCATCATGGAAGCCCAGGGCTAGCAACACCATCACTATGTCATGTTTAATGGAAGATGGCAATGAGAACTTGATGATCGAAGAACATGAGATCCTAAGGGATACATGACGCAACTGCTTCTTAACACAGACTGAGTCGACACACTGCTCTTAAATAGGAGCCAGCTCTCTATAAATCTCAGCTGACTCTCGGAATAGCAAATGCATTTTATCCAAAGCAAATGCACTACAGATCTAGCAATGCTTCTTGCATATCATACACAGTTGCATGCTAATTTAATTTGAGTTTGATTTCAAAAGCTGCATATCAGGAATGCATTTAGTCAGTTGTGTGCTTTGCCAGGTTACTCTAATGCTGACCTTACACCGACAACTTTTCAAGCAATTTCACTGTCGCGGTCAAATTTCCAATGTCAGAATAAAATCATGAGAGTTTTGATATAGTTGTGGCGCACCGCCGTCATTTCAGGCTTGGGGTAAGGTGATCAGGACAGCTGTCTTAAGTCAGTCTTTTTCTCGTCTTGACCTTCCGATCACATCAACCGTATTTAATATTATCATAAGTCTTTAATCTCGGTTCATGCAAATAGTGACGTGGTCAACAAGCAACAGGTGAGCCCTCTCCAGCACCAAACAGGAGGCAGCGAAGTAGGTGCAGGATGCCAGGGAGGGTAGGTAGGCATGGAGGAGACTCTGGGGAGGCCTTGGAAGAGAGATCTCCAGCACTGTGGAAAGGGAGGAGAACCTGGTGGAGATGGGGAGTGAGCAAGAGCGTCTCTTTGACGCATCTTTCCATATGTACCATGATAGAGTGGAGAGGGAAAAAAGGTGGGCAGAAATAATCTCATAATAAAAATAATAATAAGAACAAGAAAATATTATGAAATAATCTCAAAAGGAATCTAGTTGCAGCTGCACGATCCCCAGTCTTTGTAAAACAATAGTCTGTGACAGGAGGCGGCTTGGTGGTACAGTGTGAGCACTGTTGTCTCATACTGTACCTCTGGGACCTGCTTTTGACTCTCCCCCATGACTCCATGTCTGTGTAGTTTGCATGTTCTCCCCGTGTCGTCGTGAGGTTTCCTCTGGGTGCTCCGGTTTCCCTCCACAGTCCGAAAACATGCTGAAGTTAGTTGAAATTACAAAATTGTGAATGGAGTGTGAGTGCGCCCTTCGATGGGTTGGTGCCCCATCCTGGGTTGTTCCCTGCATTGCACCCATAGTCTCTGGGATAGGCTCCGGACCCCCCACAAACTCGAGTAGGATAAGTGGTTACAGAAAATGAGTGGATGAATGATCAAAAAAGCGTGACAAAAAAGCTATGTGACTAATGTCTATAGATGTAAGAGGGCGTCACACTTTAGTGTTTAAAAAGTCTTCTAGTGTATAGTTAGCATAAGTAGCTGGATATCAGCCATGTTTTGTAAACAAAGGAATTTGCATTTCTAAGAGTGGGAAAGAAGAAACGTATTGCTTCCCAGTCAGTGAACACCTCTGGGATGACAGCGAAAATGACTTGAGCTTGACTCAAGCAGTTTCATGACCGTCTTTGTTAGTATTCAACATGTGTCCCACTGCAGAGTTTTATTATGGAAAAGCCTACTGTTTGGCTCTAAACCGCAAAGGTTTTCCTGCGTCTCTACATAACAAACCGACTGAAACTAGTCTATGTTTTGTTTCTCCCTGGAATATTTTACGAATTGGAGAAGGTCATTATGATAACCTTCCTGTTTAATTTAACATGACTAATAACAGTGTTCCAAAGATGTGCTGTGCTTTTTCTTTTCCATGGAATCTAAACCAAGGAAAAGGGAAAAAAAATTATCTTCAGTACAAGTTACAGCCGGTAACATTTGCTGACATTTCCAGGTCATGTTGTGCTGGGCAGTAATGATTTGACGTCCTGGAATAAGCCAGAGGCAGGATTTCTCAACCAGGCAGAGCGATCATGGATCTCAGTCATAACACAATGTGAGTTACACATTTTTCCAACTAACTTCATTTCCACCAAGTATTACCATGTCTTCACCAGTACCAAACATCTTAAACAAACCTTCAGTATTAACAAAAACCACAAGACATCCCACTGAAATGCATCCATATTTTGATCTCTGTCCTTGTGACTTTAACAGTTCATTTTTGATCAATATATCATTCCTAAAGCCATTTTCACTATATGATAAGAGTAATGACCAAAATACACAGTCTCAGGCTCAACCTTTCAGGTTTTTTCTACTCATTTTGAACTCCCTACCTAATTAAAATTGGGTCACCTACTCTGGTGACGTAATCTTTAAGAAGGAATCTTATTACAGCCTGCAGCCGTATGAGGGAACTGTGGCTCAGTTATGCACGAGGGGCAAAGGAAACAGATTACGCTCACAGTGGCTGCATCCCACAAACCTTGGTGCTTGTTATGTGCCTTCAACACATGCCACAGACTGCTGTCATTTTGTGTCAATACTTATCTTTTTACACAAGAATTTAAATATAAAATATCATATAAAACTGGGAAAAGTAAAAATATTTCCAGCGAGTGGAGATTGTTGGATGATCATTTTATGGTGTGATTATTGCTTTTATATTTATTTCTGGCTACAGGATAGCATTATGCTGTCAGCTTCTTATGCTGAAATGCACTTACCAAGCCAGTTAATGGAATATCCAGTAATTGTAGTTATAAAGCCACAGTGTCATACACTGCCTTACCTCACACTCTGTAAGATTCAAGATTCAAGAGTTTATTGCCTTATGCACAGTAAACAGTCAGCTACACTATAAAATGTGTATCTCATTCTGTGTATCCTTCTGTCCACTGGTAAATTCAATAAGACAATAAATATGAGTACAGCTTTGGCAATAAATGATTTGTATCATTCAGATATTGCATTATATGTTTACATATTTATCACCTTATTGAAGCAACTTTATTAGTTCTTTTTTTTTTTGCGTTTTCTGGGGCCCGGAAAGTATGTAAACTAAGATCACTCTGCAGACCATGGGATTTGAACCTTATAATCACAGAGACAGCATCCTAATCTACACTGCCCTAAACATAAAGGGCTCCTGGAACCACTGGGGTTTAATCCCAGGATCACCTGTTTACTGGGCAGGCACTTTAGCCAACAAAGGCACATTTCCGCTGCCATTGCTGCCCTCACCATGTGGTTTTCTTCCTGGTACTCCAAGCTCCTGTCACAGTCCAAAGATATGTAGCCAGGCACACTAATGTTTCTAAATTGACCAAAGTGTATAAGCTTCAGTGTGTGTCTGCTTTATGCCCTCGATGTACCCCATCCTCGGTGTACCCCGTCCTTGGTGTTACCCCTACTTGGTGCCCTCGGTGTACCCCGTTCTCGGTGTACCCCATCCTCAGTGCACCCCGTCCTTGGTGTTACCCCTACTTGGTGCCCTCGGTGTACCCCATCCTCGGTGTACCCCAGCCTCAGTACACCCCGTCCTTGGTGTTACCCCTGCCTCGTACCCTCGGTGTACCCCTGCCTCGTGCCCTCGGTGTACCCCATTCTCGGTGTACCCCATCCTCAGTCTACCCCTGCCTCGTGCCTTCGGTGTACCCCATCCTCGGTGTTACCCCTGCCTCATGCCCTCCGTGTACCCCGTTCTCGGTGTACCTGCCTCGTGCCTTCGGTGTACCCCATTTTTTGTATCAGTGTTTGCTGCTTTTAAATTTTGTTGCCCACCCGTTGACTGCTCCACCCAGAGGGCAAAGTGAAACTGACATAATCTTTAAAATGTATGCTCCCCCACTCGCCCCTGAAAGCATACTCTAGCTAATGACCTTCTTTGATTTCTTTTATTCTTTCTGTTTGGGTCTCTTTTATTCCTCTTAATCAGAGTCACTCAGACACTCCACCAGAGGAAAAGATACAGAGAAATCAAAGCAGTGTAATTACCCATAATAAGGGGAAAGGTATCTTCACGGGTGGCATGGTGGTGCAGTGGTTAGCACTGTCACCTTGCACCTCTGGGACCAGTGTTTGAATTTCCACCACAGCTCTATGTTTGCATGTTTCCCCTTGTTGTTGTGCGATTTCTTCTGGGTGATCTGGTTCTCCCCCCCCCCACAGTCCAAACATACTGAGGTAAATTGGAGTTACTAAATGGCCTGTAGGTGTGTTTATAAGAGTGTGTGAGTGTGCCCAGTGATGGGTTGGTGCCCTATCTTGGGTTGTTCCCCACCTTGTTTGTAGCCTCTGGGATAGGCTCCAGACCCCCCATGACCCTGAACAGGACAAATGGCTATGGAAGATGGATGGCATCTTTGTGGACTTGATGTATGAGGCACTGACAGGATATTTTATCTTGTATTGTTAAGCCTTTCTTTGCAAAATGGGGCTTTAGGGTTGCCACAAACACTTAACAACTATTTCAAACTTTAGGTTAATTAGCCTGCAGTTCCAGAGATAGCTAAACAATGGGCTTGACAGAGGTTTCTCATTCAGTACATTAAGTATGATGTGTATGTACCTTTAACTTTCTTCTCAGTATTGCTGATTGGGAACAGCAGGCTTGTTCGTCTTCTGTTATAAACTTATGGAATTGATTGAGAGAGTGTTGTTCATCATTGTTCATCATTGTTCATCATTGTAATGGTGCATAATAAGAATTAAATGGACCATCCCTGATGCTGGACAGAAAAAAATATATATATTTATAAAAACTGCTCTTCTTGAAATAAGGAAACTGCATGAATGGAAATGTTTGCTGTTATTTGTCCCTTTAATTTTTCCTGTACCTACCCTTTGCTACCATACAGCACATGCTGGTATTCATGTGAAATAGCTGGAAGACTGGGAACTGAACTTGCCCAAAGCTTCTGTCTACTGCTTATATCCCCTTATTGCCTCCATATAGTTCCTTATATAACCGAAGCAGTTCCAGCTAAATGTTTGACTCCAGATTGAATCAGCAGGATTCCTCCTGGGCTCTGCCAATTGGTCATAAATCCAATTTCATAACCCAATGTTTGAATATATTAACTGAGATATTCGGTTCCTTTTTTGGTGTCTCCATAGGGGAATCTAGTTTGTCTATGCCTAGCTTTTACAGATATATTGTTTTGCGACAGTCAGGGGTGGGTCTGTCATTCCTGGGACCGCACTCGAAAAGTTGCTTCCGGTGTAGTGACTATTTACAGCCAACAGGGGGCACGTGGTTTGAGAGGTAGTAAACACCACCACTGCATACAATAATCTTTTCACCCTGGTTAAAGAAATTCACTGGCTGCTTTTTTGCGCATGCAAAACTGACCCCGCCCTCTGCTGCTGTGAATGCAAAGGTGCCATTCCTAATTTGTGATACTTAATGAGGAATTGGATGGTGCTCCTACATGTGAAGAAAATACCATATGAAATGTCAGGGACATTAACACCAGCAAATGTCAGAAAGGGGTTTCAGCCCAGACTTTTAGCACCCCCCCATTCCAGTAATGCTACATGACTGCAGCCGCCATGTTTTCAACACTGTGTTTACCACCTCCCTTGAGACTGCAGTGTTGCTGTGCACCAGTGGCCACCAACAGGACGAAGATCTGTGTGCATTTCTGCAGTAGATAAGGTCGTTGGCTCACTCCCGGAGTCCAGTCATTCTCTACCCGATTAACTAGTCTGGGGTTGGTATGGAAAGGAAATTACTATGGAAACCATGACATCATCAAAGAAGAGTTATGGGGGTGCTCCACTCAGGATGTGTTGCACATCTGAAAATGGTATATTTACATTTTTCCAGCAAATGTGTTATTTCATGTAGGATGTTTAATAAAAGGTAAATGTTGCCATTAATTGGAATTAACCAGCTTCTGGAAAGAGAATTTCCAGTGTGACAACAGCAGCCTCATACAAGCTTGACTTTAATGATTACATTTTAAATTTATTTCATCTTTCTGAGAGAATAGAGGACAGCTGAGAAAAGAGAAGCACAGAGTCTATGGGGCCTTTCAACATTTCTAGTCCTTAATTTGCCTGTTTTTGGTCTGGTTCATTTCTCTCTTGCATGGCTTCAACTTCTCTCTCTACTGAAGCCACCTTTTCTGACAGGACAGTCATAAGTTAAAGAAAATTATACCGAGTGCCAATATTTGACCCTGGGACTGGAGGGTCAGAGATCAGGAAGGAGAATCAGTCGACCAATCAAGCAGAAACCCCTCTATAAAGGTCGTGCTCTCGGCCGTATGTGCAGACCATGTGAGTACAGACCTAAGAGAGGAAGCCATTCTCCACCTCACGCCTCCCAGCCTCTTACCATTAAAATGACACTCAGATAAGAATTCTGAGATGAACTCTGACACTTTGGATGATAACTGCAGACATCCACTGCTTTAAATGTAGTAATGGCATCTGACATGATTATAATGTTTTATGGCTCCAAAACTACATTAGCCTTTCTGGGTAAAACACTACCTGTATCAGCACAGGTCTCACATGCATGGCTCAGTACTTATATTTATGATTTTGTCCTTCATAGTCCCCCAAATGAATTGTAATATAAATTGCAATTCCTTCTATGATTTTCACATGAGGGAGTTTTGGGGGGGGGGGGCGATTTATCTGTGTGATACTTGTTTTAGGTTATCCTCAGATGGGTTACCAGCAGAGGTGTGGGTCTCATCAGGTTAAACATCTCTACCCATGATCAGAAGGTTGCCAGGGCAAATCCTGTGCTTGGCAGGCTTGTGGGAGTTTTACTTACACAAAAATGTTCTGAGGGCAAAAGGAACAATGATTGATTCAGAAACATAACCAATCAGATTGAAGAGGAGGTGGGGCCCAAGCAACTAGAAGAGCCGGTACCAAGACATCTGATTGGTTGGTCCCACCTCTTCTAGCTGCTTGGACCCAACTTCACTCCAATCTGATTGGCTGTCTCCCTGAACCAATCATTTTCCATTCTGCTCTCAGAGTAGCGTGTAAGTAAAACTACCATGAGCAGAGTACCCACTTCTCCATTCGGCCTTTAAGCAAAGTCCTTAACCTTTCAAAAACTGCTCCAGGGTGCTGAATAAACAGCTGACCTAATGTTCAGACCCCAAACATCACTCTCACCTGCCTTTAAAAAGAGACAGGAAGATGGGATATGTGAAAAAATACATTCCAATGTATTTGTCCATACAGCTTCTCTTTACTTCAAATACCCATTTCATTTCATTCTCTCTATGGCACCACTACCCCCACTGGGTAAAATAAAAGCATTTCTGTTCATTGAAAAAAAAGAGCTAGAATTAGTGCCAGTCCATATTTTTGCCATTTTTTTTTTTTTTTTTTTTTTTTTTTTTTTTTTTTTAAAGTTTATCAGCATCAAACAGTTTTAAAAATGAACATTAAATCTGGGTATAATTGCTGTGAAAAGTCCATCAGATTACACTGTTTGCTTTATTCTGGAAATATAGACTGAATTGAATGTAGATTTTTTTAAATCAGAATGGCTAGAAGAAAAGTAACACAAGACTGGATTAAGGGAGTCATACAGTCTGTGTTTGTAAATAGTAGCTGGACCATTAAAGATAACAGACGCAGTGTAATGGATGGGGCCTGGAATCCAGCAGATCCAGCTGCATGAATCAGGAAGGAGATCCTCTCTGCCATCAGTGGGCTATGGTTTGAAGACATCTTTGCAGCTAATTTCTAGGTTACTGATGTTATTTTTCACTTCCCTCTGATGGTGATGGTTTCCAATATCCACAGTAAACAACCACTGAAATATAGCGGACTTTGTGACCCATGCAACATGCTTTCTTTTAGGTTTTTCATCATCTTGGCTGCCGAGTCCAGGGCCAGCAGAAGATGATGTGCAATTGGAGGTGTAGCGCGTTACAGCCCATGACCTTCCAAGGTCATACATGTGGCATTTGTAAAGCAGGTACAGGAGACATATAAATTGGCAGTCTAGTTGTCCTAGTGGATAAAAGGGATTGGGTCAAAGTCCCACTTAGGGCCTTGTTGTTATATGATTGACATGTCCCCTTTTCCCCAGCTGTGTAAACAGGAGTCCCGGGGGAGGTAGGGAGGTGGGGGTGGGGGTGGGGGTGGGGGAATAAGGACGATTCGAAGGGCTCCTGCGTGACTAGGGCCCTAAAAAAATTGGAAGAAAATTGGATTGCTCTGTGTGATATGCTTTCATGGGCTCCTAAAGCGGTGTCCTTGTGTGTACAGTAGAAATAGTAACATTCCCTTTCACATGACTAGCTCTATTCGGTGCATTTAATCAACATATAATGTCCACTAAGCAACTACATAACTTATTTACTGTAATTTGATTCTACGCGGCAGGCTAGTCAGCTAGCTGCATGTAGCAGGGCACCCTGTGATTCTGGAATGTTCCTCAGCAGTAAGCAGCCAGAAGGAACAAAATGAGACAGATGAAGGCAGCCTAGGCACAGAATCCAAGAATGGTAATGTGGGACATGGACCGAGATCATCCACCATGTGGTTGGAGGCTGTCCCAGGCAGCATACGGCACAAGGCTGGGGTACATCCTGCACTGGATTCCAGTGAGTCTGGGGCCCATAACCATAATGATTTTACATTTCTACCTTCTTGATAAATATGACACATAAGGACAACAAAAAATTGCCTTGTGGTGTGTTGGCGACTGCCCAGGGTTGGTTCCTGCCTGCATCCATTGTTCCCAGGATACGCTCCGGTCCCCCTTGCGACCCCAGTTGGGATTAAGCAGTTTCAGAAAATGAATGGATGGATGGACAACAAAATAAATATTAATTGAAACTGCATTTGAACACTGCAGCTCTCAATTACAAAAAATATGTATGCTGCGGAAAAGTTTTAGGCAATCAAGGAAAATGTTTAAAGGTATTTACTAGTAAGTGTGTATTTGCTCAGAAAAAAAACAAACAGAATTTAACAATAGAACATTTGGTCATTACAGTAACACAATAAAAAATACATTTTTTCTTCTGTTCTCCAAAAAGTTGCTGACACCTTGCTGAATAGTGATATGAACACCATTTTGGTTTGCAAACATCTCCTCAGGGGCACCTCAGCCACTCTATGTATTTGTTTAAATTCGCTACCAGCTTACTTGCTTAATTAAATTCGTTATAAAACTTAATGAGTGTATCGATTAGCCGTACATGGTATGCTGGTGGTTGAGTAAAAAAAAATTTATGGGCATATCGGATGGTCACTGCAAATACCGGGGTGACTTTAGAAGAGGTTTTGAAATGGCCAAGCTGACACACTTTTACAGGCAACACTGTTAGACCACTAGGGCATAATAAATGATAAATGATGATGCACTGAACGCTTTACAAACAACATGGGGATTTTAACATAAATTGAATACAAAAAAACAGAAACAAAAGGGACTATGAGGGGTCTAATAAAGGCAGGTTGGTAGAACAAATGCTGAACTGACAGGAACTGGGGCCTGTTTCAGAAAGCAGGATTTCTTGCTTAGCTAGATAACTTCTTGGAGACATCCCAATTCAAGTGGATGTTATTGTCCGTCACTAACATTTACCCCAGAATATCATAGATTGTTTGCACTGTTAAGCGTCCTTGAGTGTGAGAAAGGTGCTATATAAATAAAATGTATTATTATTAGTACAGACGCTCCTCTACTTACGAACTTTCAACTTATGGATTTTCATACATATGAAAGAAGAGGACTGTAAGTCCAAATTGTGTTCCTTGGGCTCCTGTGTCCTGTCCGCAACATCAATTTTTTTTTCTGCGTGCCAATTCCGCCTAGTACGACTTCTGAGCGCGCTACTCCCGCCACGCAGCAGCGTAGTGTGCTTACTCCCAGCATCCTAGTTCTTTGTACTTGCGTATACCCTTAAAATGATGTAGAATGACGACTTACGAACATTTCAAGTTACGAACAGCTGTTCAGAACATATCTCATTTGCAAGTAGAGGAGCGTCTGTATTGGTATTATTATTACATCTGACAAGTTGTCTGGCTAAGCAAGAAATCCTGGTTTCAGAAACAGGGGTGTGGGGACACCTAACATCAACAAGGTCTAGAATCACATACAGGGAACTCACAGGAACAAACACAATGACCAACTGCCAGGGCACAAGAACATAAATTGTCCAACAGGGTGAGGCTGGTCTCTAGTCAACCTCAAATCTATGATGGATGAGTCGCTTGGGTCGGAGGTGCCCACTTCGCTCAGTTAGCCACAAAGCGGCCTGGGGAGTGGGGAAACACACTAGGAACAGAACGAACCAGGGAAACATTGGGAAAACGGAATGGCCAGCGACACCTGCTGGCCAAATGGGGAGATGACAGGGAAAAAACTTGGATCAATCATGACAATCACAGGTATACACCAAAATGAAGATCATTTAAACATTATTTTCTACCTAAGACTGTTGCACGGTACTATATTAATATTATAAACAACAACTACATGTAAAACAGTCAGTAAAGACATGGCAACTGGATTCTCTGGAAGTGGCCCTGTTTTTGCACTTCTGTAAGATTTCCGCTTTGCATTCACTTAGTCAGAGGGTTGTGCATTCATATATACATTTTAATAACTGCTTATTCAGTTCGGGTTGCAGTGATTCAGAGCCTATCCTGAAGGCCCTGGGGGGTATGGTGGAGGGGGGTGGATTCAAAGGAGAGTCTGCAAATCTGCATATGCAGAAGGAAGGACCATCCTACACACCTGGAGTTTTAACTCAGCAAGAAGACCTAATGTGCCACCAAGCCACCTTCCATCTGTAGAAGGAAGCATCAAACTGACGATCTTGTTAGGGAAATTTGGCAGCTAATTGTGTTTTATACATACCTGAAGTTTGGAGGGTGGTACAGAAGCTCAATGGGTAACGGAATGGACTCACACCAAGTTTAGGCGTTCAAATTCTGTCCGTGTGGGGGGAATTTGCTGGTTATACCTGTGTTGTAGGACTTTCTACCAGATACTCCAGTTTCCTAGCACAGTCCAAAAACATGCAGTTAGGTGAACTGATGACTCATAGCGTGCCCATAGTGTGTGATCAGGTGTGTTATTGTGTGCTTTGCAATACATTGGCCTCCTGTCCTGTGTGTTCTCCTGCCTTGTGCCCTGTGCTGCCTGGTAAAGGCTGTTGGAAGATGGTAAGATTTGAATGTGCAGAGAAGAATACAATCCTGTGTTTGTCATGAGTTAACATGAATGTGTGGATGGCACCAATTCACAAAAGCTTCCCCTGTTCTCATGACACTAAAAATTAGCCACCCTTAGACCTTTAGTGATATATTTTCTGTATATCCAAACACTTTGGCATCAAACAATCACCAAATATAAATAATTGTAATTCAGAGAACAGCAGGAAACTGCAGTGACTTGAATGGACATTAAATTGGCCCAGATTCTCAGTATGCCCTCCTGTGTGATTAAAAGTGATTAATGTGGTAAACAGTAGGTGGTTGTTATGGCGAGGTTATTCCTATGTAGCTCTTGCTCTACGAAGTGGATAACGAGATTTCTCCACAAAGATAAACGTCGGGGAACATTCTGTTGACCTCCCACATATACTATCGACTACCAAATACTGGGGCAAGTGCACCCGCCTTAACTATATTGATCTCGCTCCGGAAACTTTTTCTGTTTTGTTGCTCTGTGTTGTGCCTATAGCCCAGCTAACAGGGAACGTTCCGAGAACCTTCGCCAACGTTATGTAAACTGGAGAAAAACGTTCTTAAGGTAAGGTTAATGGAACGTTATTTCCAAGTTTTTACATTTTAACAAAAGTTCTGTCAATTTTAGCACAATAACATTACTGCCGGAACATCCTTTTAACGTAATAAATGTTGAAATATATTGTTTTACAATAAGAATATTAACTCAATAATAGCGATAAACATATATGTATATTACTTTCATGTATACCAGCTAGCCTTGGACCTCAGACCTTAAAGGAGAAAATTATTATTTTTATTATTATAAATTATTATTAATTATTTTTTACTTACAGAATAAATTGTAGTAGTGGGAAAACATTCTGGGAACATTAGCAAAACTGGGCACTTCGAACGTTTCCATACCTTAACCACAACGTTTGGTAAACGTTTCTAGAACGAAAAATTGTTAGCTGGGAGTCTACATATATAGCCCAGCAGTCTACGATTAAGACTTCCACAATTAGTTGTAAATTAAGAACATTTCAAAGTACACATAACACCCCATCGCAACTCTGTTAGAAGTATAAACCGCAACACAGGGTTGCCAATTCTCGCGTCTGGCGTGACACGTTTTCAGACTCGCGCTGAAGCAAGAAATCATACGGAAAATCTGTTTAATTCCATCATAAACCTAAAATTAGCTACATCAAAAGCTTAGGGCTAGTTTGAAAATCCTACAGACTACGAGGTAATAAAACTCTTACATGTATGCAAATGCGAGTGTATATATGTATGTGCAGACTTGTCTCGAACTGAAAATTTGACTCCATCCAGCCGACCAAAGTTGGCAACCCTGCAATACAGAAAACTAATTATATTTAGCAGGAGCGTCTCTCGAGATTTATGAAATGGGGGTCTAAGCCATTTTAGGGGGGTCTGATGGAAATAGCCTAGGCCACAGTATTTCAACTAATTAGTGTACATTTATTTGGGGGGTGGTGGTTAAGGAGAGATTTTAGGGGGGGGGGGATGTTTTGCCTTCTCGATGGGGGATTGTGCTAGGTAGCCGTGTCCGTGATCATTCGTGTCTGCAACAATTCTCATAACATCGTTGCTTAGTGACTGTTATAACCAGCAATCCACGCCTGCCAGGGGATTGCGCTCCAGCTAAATAAATATGAAAAGGGATATTCACTGAGGAATACTCAATGAATGCACACAGCTTCGGCATAACACCGGGCTACTGCAAGAGGTTAAAGTGTCCTGAATCAGCATCATGAAGGCAAGGAATAATGAACCATCCCCTCATAAAAAATAGAATAAAGACAGACAGACAGACATACAGATAGACAGATAAGCTTAGGATATTTCAAGACAGTGCAAGTGGGTATACAGCACAGCATTTAATCCATTTTCATTTCTGAAATAATTATTTTAGGGTAAAGTAGCATTAACGGTAGTTTCTAAGAACTGTATGAGCAGATTCCATGATCTGCATCGCTCTGATCAGGATATTATTGCATGCTATGTATTTTACTTGACAAGAAAGCCCATGACTATTTGCTCGTTGTTCTTTTTTTCTTCTACTTAGTTTTAGATTTATCAGTTCAAGTACGGGGAACAAAAATGAAATTACAAGCAATTTCCATGCATACTACATTGATCCCAGTAACTGCTATATTAAACGGGGAAAATATCATTCAATGAAACTGGCTAGCCTATTATATATACACAGTACTTTATTCACACCCTAATTGGACCACTTTAAAAACATTCTCGATTGTTTTAGCGATCAGTGAGTCCGCTGACACCAGCGTCTCAGGTTCGGCCCCAGCTCTCCTAGCTTTCTCTCTTCCTCAGGTAAAGCTGCGCGTTTTTTCGCGGCCAGCGCGCATGCGCGGGAGGGCGGCGCATGGAGAAGCGGCCCCTGGTCGGCGGCTCAGAGTCACTGCCCGCAGCCTGCGAGCCGGAGCCGGAGATGGTGTCCCACGCTCCCCGGGATTTCAGCAAACGTGACCAGCATGCGAGCGGAGGGGCAACATGACAGCAAAGAGCCGAGAGAGGAGCACCTCGCTTTCGCGTCTTTCCGCTCTCTTCGGTCCGGACGGGGGTCTTTTTTGCTACATTGTCTTAGCTGCTGCCTGCGCGCTGTGCTATAGTAACTCCCTGCGAGGGGAATTTGTGCACGACGATGTGTGGGCTATCACTAACAATCCCGATGTCAGACCGGGGTCCAGCTTGCGAAACATCTTTTTCAACGACTTCTGGGGGAAGAGAATGGCCGATAACACCAGCCACAAGTCCTACAGACCGCTGTGCATTCTCAGTTTCAAGTAGGTTGTGCGTGATTTATTCTTTTTAATTCCCCCCTCCTCGCTTTGATGAGCCAGTAAGGTGTTACCTCTGTACCGCCGCAACATCTGGACGTGTCCGCAAAACGTGGGTGCTGTCAGTGCGCCCGAGCGCTGCTCGCAAAGCCGCATCTTGAACCTCCGACACCGCATGCCGATCTGGCAGCTCTGGCGTTCAGATCTGATACGGTTACGGGATTGAAATACACGCCCGGACCACCCAGCATACTCCACACCGGGTTAAGCCGACCTGGACGACCGGGAGACGGGGAAACTAACTGAAAGGACGCGCTAAAACTCACTCCCAGGGGCCAGATGTTCAGAGTTTCGCTTTTCTTTGCATCGGGGTCTTGCTAACACTTGTTGCGCAGTAAGATCCTTTCTTGCAGATCAGGTTTTTGGTTCGTCCCAGTTTATAAGTTGCGAATGGAGGGCGCGTTTCTCATTTGCTGTTTCGTGTAGATGATTTCTCATAATATTGTACTATATTTGTACTCTTTATCGATGCATTTGTATGAGGGGCGTCTTTACAATTTAGAAGCATGTTATACTATATTGCACAGTTAGAACCATACACTTGAACTGCCCACTTTTACGAAAATCTGTTGTACTTTTTGATAAACGATACGATCACGCCTACGGCGTATTTATAGTAAACTTTGTCATATTTATTTATTTTGTCATACTGTATTTTTTTTTACGGTTTTTTACGTTTGGCGATGAGCATGCTGTGCAAAATCTAGAGAAGAAACCCGGAGTTGATATTTATGAAAAATCGTTTTCTGTTCTCTTTTGAACATCGTACTTTTATGCACCCTTGTACTAATATATAAGTTAAATGTCTTGTTCGAGTTAAGCCTGTTCATTTTGTTTTTCCAGTCTATGATATAATGCCTGCGATAAAGATCTCAGTTTTATCAGGAAAAATCCGAGTAAGATCACACCCATTAATAAATGCAACCCGGTCGTGTAGCTGCTGAACAAAATAGAAAATATGTTTTGCGTTACTCAAAAAAGCTGTCATAACAGATTTTACAATTGAATATGTATTACAGGTGAGCACAGTGGGAATGAGCCCGGACTTCGCCCCTCACCCAAAACATTCGCATTCTTCCCGTATCTTGCAGTGAAAATCTAAGAAAATGTATTTTTAAAAAAGTCACCCATCTTCCACAATTGCTTAGCCTATTCAGAACACGGTCGCGGTGAAAAAATCCTTTATATTTCACTGGATCATATTTTCTAAACAGTGCCTTTGAGAAATATGGCACTAGCATTCCTTGACTTTGTGCTAAAACTGCATTGCATTTTAGGCCGTTTTATTTTCTAATTTAGCTGATGAATTCCTCTTCCAACCAGAAAACCTTGGCTTCAGTGGAGTCTCCGCAAGCAATTAAAGGACTATACACATTGATTTCTAATTATCATACTGAATCTGTTAATAGGAAAATGATCAATTCTCATTTATATTTGCTGGTGGGCTGAAAGAGAAAAACCTCAGAAAATGATGATTAAATTAAAATCTGTTATTGAAAAACTGCTCGATATTTCACGGCCAGGCTGCTGGGAGGCTGTTACAGCCAGTGTGTCTAATATGAAGAGTCATTTTGAGAAATGTTTTGCCGGTCGTTGTACGAAGAGGATGCTGGCTTGGAAATGTGCGGATCTCGTTCTCGTGGGTACGAGGGAGCGGGTGATCCGAAATCCAGGCTCCTGGGCCGTGGGTATTCTTAGCCAAAGAAGCCCAAAAATGTCTCTCTGTTCAATACCATGCCCACTCACATAATTAATTCTCTGCGTACAACAGCAGACCCTTTGGAAGAGGCTTGAACCTGCAATTGCTGGGTCATGGGTTCGAGTAGTCCGGTGCAGTGACCCCGGCCCATGGATGAGTCAGGAAGTGCCAGCATTATAAAGTGGTCATACGTGTTTTATTATGAATTGTCTGGCTGTGTATTACCTCCACTGCACAGTCAGACTGTCAACATACATCAGATGATGGAAAACTTGTTCAAAGGCATTGTTAAGCTGCGCTTTTTTACCTTTGTACTTTACACAGTCATTTTGGGTTTTATAATATTTTCCATCTATACTGTGCTCTGTGGTATTTATTTTACCCAGCAGGAGAATAAAATCCAGTTGGTGTATTAATGTCCTACACCCCTATCCAGGATAAGATGTTGGAAGATTGATGGACAATGGGCATATACAAGGGCGGGGCCACAGGGACACTGGCCCCAGCTCAGTGCTGATTGGCCCCTGGAAAGTTTTGGAATTGCTCCTGATGGATAATAATGTCCTACTCACGTTGAATCGTTTGAACGAACCTTCCTGCTCTGCCTGACAGAGTCCTCGGCCAATCAAAGACCTGGTCTTTGATGTTAATCACCTAGCCGCTGCCCACTCCTGACTCCTTTCTTTCTCATAGGCTGAACATCATGCTGAGCGGGATGACGCCGTTCTACTTCCATGTGGTGAACGTGGTGCTGCACTGCGCTTCCACGGCGTTGCTGATGCACACGTGCCAGTGCGCTGTGTTCGCTGACAGGCGGCCTGCCTTCCTCGCAGCCCTGCTCTTCGCCATCCACCCCGTTCACACAGAGGCGGTAAGCGAGGGGGAGGGTCCTCTGGGGGTTATTTCAGAGAAGGGGGAATGTTCTGAACATCGGGCGTAGGGCCCGTGGAGAAGGTGAGAATTGGTGTTGGCATTGGGGGGCTTTGTGGCTCTATGGAGGAACTCTGTCTGCTGGTCTTGACTTCATGGCTGATCTGCAGTTGGGGAGGAGCCTTCGTCACATGTCTATTGCTGGTTTTAAATGCAGATGTGATGCCAGTGATGTTTTCAGCTTGATAGTTCTGGGGTCCAGGGTCGTACGGAGTCATGGCTGGGCCCCTGAAAAATTCTCCAAACCAATGCTGTCATTATCCGTGCACCCATGGGCGCCCCCCTTGTGTCTGGGCTCCTGAAAGTCTTCGTCTTTCTCCTCGTCTCTTCCCTTCCCCTATTCCCCAGTCCCAGTGGACGGCACACTGCTAGGCAATACAGTTATGGATTCATTCCTCCACATTCGTCCTACTTGTTTCACACCTTTGTTTCCTGCAATATTTAACAAGAGTATCAGAATAGAGCAGGGGTATGCCCTGGCGGACCGTGATTTCATCTGGATGGTCACAATCAGACCCCCCACTGGCAATTGAAATATACCTTGGGGGGGAGTGGACCTCAGCTTTGTATCGCTGATGGAATTTGTACCCCAGGGAAAAATAATTGAGTACCCCTGGACTAGAACATT
This sequence comes from Mormyrops boulengeri, assembly GCA_026781065.1. Taxonomy (NCBI): domain Eukaryota; kingdom Metazoa; phylum Chordata; class Actinopteri; order Osteoglossiformes; family Mormyridae; genus Mormyrops; species Mormyrops boulengeri. The sequence goes on along the minus strand of JAODLD010000069.1, from coordinate 25,988,907 downwards.
TGAAGAGGAGCTTCCAGTCCCTGTTTGACTATAGTTTATATAGTAGTAGTTTATATAGTAGTTTATATAGTATAGACCAGATATCTGGGATCTGAGGACTGGCGTCTGGCAGGGCGAGCGACAGTGCGCAGCCTCAGGAAATGAGTTTACGTCGTTAGCATTCTCCCAAGTAGGGATGGCGCTCATGTGCACACGTGTATGTGCATTGCACGTTAGCAGCTCTAGCCAGCTTTAATTGACTTGATAAGGACCGCTGCTGTTCTGGGCCCTGCTTTGATGGTCCCAGGTCCCGGCCCGGCCTCTGTACGAAAGACCCAACTTTAATTACCTTCAGCTGAAAACCGCTGAGGTTTTTTTCACACTTGGCTAACATTTCTGGGTTTTTTTGAGTGTGTATGCGTCAGCTTGCGCGAGTGTGCTTGGAGTAGAATGGGACGGGGAGAGGGAGAGCTTGCAGGTGCCAGCGTGAGGTTAGAATTAACTCAAGGTGCCCAAGGTAGGGGCCATAATTACCATCTGCTTAAAATAGACTGTGGGGTGAAGTCACTGTCCTTATAAATATGCCAGCTTTGTGTCTGACTGCTTAATAAAGAAATATTAATGCAAACAATGTTTCTGAGTAAAAACAATGAGCTATGCGTTGAGCTTAAATGAATCAACTTCTCATTTTCTCAGTTAGATTTCACTTAAACCTTCTGTGATAATGTGACTCAGATCAGTGACCAGTGAAGGACACTCTTCACCGGCCATTAGAAAGAGTTCCCTACCCTAGGGAGCGTCTGTAATTGCTTGTTTGAGATGGAAGGTGTTCAGCCCTGGATTGTTTGCCTGGGCTTCTGTGTTATTAAGGGAGGGTGTGAAATTTCACCTGCTCCCTTAAGGCCTCTGATGAATGGAACTGCAAGTGTAGGAACATCTGGCACAGAGAATATTGGGAGAATGCATGAAAACATCATCAGAGTTACTGCACCTGAAGGGCTATGGAATGAGCTTTGGAGCAAAGGAGTGATCTTCTAACATCTTGTGTGTTGCATTTTTGTCCCAATGCGGTTTCAGAACTGTACACTTTTGTACAGGGAGAAATTCTGTGTTCTAAGTGCTACCTGTCAGCTTGCAAGTGCTCATGGGATTGAACCTTATTTATGGCAGTTTGAGGGAGAGTAAGAGGTTGTGAGTGGCCTTACCCCTGGTGCAGCTCTCGACGCAGCTGGTCAGCTGGCCGTGCCGTGGTACTGCAGTGTTTCAGCTTCAGCAGATGGTGTCTCTGAGTGTGGAAGAGGCTTGAGGGTGTTTTTTTCTGGCCTCAGGAAGACACGCTTTCATAGTATGTGCTGGCCATGGAGCAGGGTCAGGGTCACAGAAGACTCCAAAACAATGTTTCTCAACCCAGTCCTCAGGGAACCCTAGACCAGAGGTGGTCAGTCTTATCCAGAAAGGGTCATTGGGTATGCAAGTTTTTGCTGCAGATCTCTATTTAGGTTACTAATTACAGGTCAGTGTTCTTGCACCTGGGTTTGGACAGCTGACCTAAAGGTTTTCCCAAAAACCTGCATGCACACCGGCCCTTTGTGGATAAGATTGGCCAGCCCTGCCCTAGACAGTCAAAGTCAGTGTTTGTGTACTCAGTCCTCTGGGACCCCCAGATAATCCATGTTTTTGCTCGCTCCCAGCTCCCAAACCTGAACGCAACAATCAGGAACACTGAATACCTGGTACAGGTGTGTTGAGAGCTGGGAGGGAGCGAAAATGTGGACCGTCTGGGGGCCCCCGAGGACCGGATTGGGAAACACTGCCATAGAAGATGGAGGAGGTTCCAGCAATAGTCACAGCAAACATGAGGCATTTGAGAGCTCAGGTTTGCATGGTTACGTAACATCATCCTGAAAAGCCAGTGAGCAGCCCCTTTAAATGTGGCTAAGAACAGCTTTGCAACGGGAGTCTGAGCCCCCTCTGCTGGATGATCGGTGTAAACCGGTGTAGGTTTGCCCCTGACACAATAGAAAGTCAAGCCTGGTGGTTTTGATTGATAACCTCGTCTCCAGGCTGACTGGGAACTCAGGGTATCGGAGAACTAGGGTTGGGTACCTTTTACATTTGAACCGATATCGGTACCGGTACTGGTACTTGGTGTTCGGTACTGATACTCAACAGTACTTCATTTCGGTACCTTGCTCTGAATCTGTAATGCCTGGTTTGTATCAACATAAAAAATACAGTAATAAGCCCCAAATTTCAAACATGTTCAACTATTTATTTTGAACAAACTCTTCCTGAAACTTCCACACAACTGTGACCAGAAACATTATTTTAACAATTCTT
>JAODLD010000069.1:25965239-25975669 GCA_026781065.1 Mormyrops boulengeri | reverse complement strand
CCCCCCCCCCCCCCCCCCCCCCCCCCCCCCCCCCCCCCCCCCCCCCCCCCCCCCCCCCCCCCCCCCCCCCCCACTCGGCTAAGAAGATGCTGCCTGCGTAAGCAGTTTGCAGGCCTCAACCTGGCTGGTGACGGGACAGAGTCGTGCCACCCAAATTTGGCGGAGCACGGAGGACGGCCGGGCGGAGGAGGTAGCGTTGGATGCGGAGGGCCGGCGCAGGTGGGCAGAAGGTTTTGTTCCCCCCCCCCCCCGGCCGGGAACTTGGTGTGAGTGGGCAGTGCCATCTGTAGCCTCTGATTCAAGGAGGACCAGTCCAGCTGTCCTTTAGTGGGGGGTGGAGGGATTTGTGCCCATGTCAGCCATTAAGTACTCACTCCCCGAGGCAGGTTATTTACTCCCAAAGTGAACCAGGAAGACATCTAACCTGAGCAGGACATCAGGAATGGCAGAATGTGCATACGGCCTTCTTCATCAAGTTTCATAGTTCAGACTTCCACATTTTAATGTCCATTTATGTTCAGTTCACATATGAAGGTGCAGTTCTGAACAGCCAGAATTATGAATGTCTTATGTGGCAGTATTTTCAAGTTGTCAGTGTTCTAGAAAGGCAATCTGTGGAGGAGATACAGAGTGTAGAATAAGCGGACAAATCCAGTCTGACTCAGATATAATTTCAGCTGCAAGCCTTTTTGAACTTTGCATAATGTGCCTGCTGATTGGAAGGAGTACAGCCGAATATTAGTGATGCATTATGGGTAATTAAAACGTCTCACCAGTGACTGCCCCATAGCAGGCATGGGGGCAGACGGACCCCGCAGCTGTGCTGATTTAAACCCGCCTCTCCACACGTCCAGCGCCTGCCTTTGATCAGCCTGGAGCTGCCTTCCTGACAGGCTGATTGAAAGCATGTGCACGACCTACAGTCTTGACCCTTAATAGATTTCCCCATAAACATCCTGCTCCTGGGGCTGTCGGCTTCCAAGGATGCACAGATGCGGCCTTGTCATGGTGAGACAGACGACAGAGAACGGGAGACCCATAATGATTTCTATCAAGCAATTTAGTTTTGTAGCCCATGTAATTGTTACAGATCCTTTGGTTCTAAAAGCTGGGGTTACACGGTGCTGGTAAATCCTTGTTTGGGTTATACGTTCGGATCGGGGTTTCCGAGGTGCTGCAGCAGCATATTTGCAGCTTAAGCGATGTTTGTTTGCAGCTCTGTCAGACAGCAGATGTATTCTGCTGTTAGGTTTAAGGAGGATGTCTCCGTGTCGGCTTTATTCCTTCAGTGGCATCAGAGGCCAGATGGGAACGTGCCGCAAACTGTGACTGACATCTTTTTTCAAAGTCACGGAGATCTGTTTATCTGCCAGTTGGGTGGAAAACGAGTTTATCCCTGGCGAGGGTTTGCGTGAGCCGAGAGCGGCCGGCTGGTTCTCGCCGGCGTGGTGTGGCTTTCTCTCTTCGTGAGCCGTGATGCCTCTCTTCCTGGAACGCCATCCAGGGAGTACGTGTACCGCGTTTTCACGACTCGCTGAGCCCGCGAGGTCCAAGGTGGTGTTGTGTCGCTCGGCCGCCTTCCACAAGATCCAATGTGCTAGCTGCCCACCTCCTAATTCCTGCATTGGAGGGATGGGGTCTGAAATATGTCCCTGAAGGGGTGTTTCATGTCTGAGTCTAGCCAGAGGGGCTGCTCCTATTTCATGAAGGGCATGGGAGATGATGTGCTGATTTGAGGTCCCCAAAGCACTTCACCTGCAGGTTTCCCACCCCCCAGGGAGGTGGCGAGCTGGCCTGCACCCCACACGTTCATCTGCGAGACGGAGGCGATTGTGCGTGAGAGTCCACCGCTCAGCCAGATGGTGCCTTAATCCTGTATGGAGGCTTGAGGTGAAGGAGCACACCGGTGGTGGAAGCACTCAGCGTGATAAGCAGCATCGGAGCGTCAGGGTGCGGCCACAGCCCCCTCAATGTTTATCCGTGGCCTCCATCGTGCTTCCTGGAAAGGCCCTCGGATATCCCTCTTGTGTTAATCCCGCAAGATTCCCCTGTGTAAAGCCACAGAAAGTACTGGCTTTCAAGGCCTTGATGAAGGGAGCTTTAGCTGAACCCGCTAATGCTACTTAAATGAAAACTGAAAGGTCGACCTGTTCAAACCAGGAGTAGTGGTAGCTTAACTCTCATAGGTTTGCTCACACTGTATTATCAGCTCCCCAGTGTAAAACTGGCCTGATCTGACTCTCCCCCCCATAATAGTTCTACATACCCCTAGCACACCTTTCCACTGCAATAACACGCCCACATACACAGCAATAACACAGCCGCGCGGCCACTGCTTAGAATCAAACAGGCAAACAGAGTCCAGTCCAGGCTATCAACTGACTGACTGTGCTCAGTACAGACAGCAGACAATGGGTGTCTGAGACCAGTGTCTCCAGTGCTGTTATGCAGTAGAAGTGGTGTGCTGGATTTTACAGTGCACCTCAAAAGAAAAGACAGCACTGTGTGTGTGTGTGTGTGTGTGCGTGTGCGTGTGTGTGTGCGTGTGTGTGTGTGTGTGAGTCACCCTTCAAACATAATCTCTGTGACGGGTGTGTTTGCATTACTGTTTCATCTCTAAGTAACAGCTTCGTTTTATCCTGGCAGAGACAGACTACTGGGAAAAGGCCCTTTCTACTTATGAAAAAATCTAGGTAGTTTATATAGATAGACAATCTCAAACTTTGAAAAATATGTAGCTGTACAGTACTGCATTTTTCTGCATCTGCATGTCATCCTACCCCATTCTGCCCATTGTACCATGAACAGTTTGCCAGTCGATTCTTTGTGTAAAGCCATCTGTGTGTGTAGCCTTGTTTGTGCTCTGGTCCACCTCCATGTTTGGACCTCTGCTTCAGGCTCATGGCCCTTTGATCGGTGCAGCTGGCCTCCATCTGTGGATTCTTGGTTGTGCGTGCGGTGCGGACTTAATTACTCCGTAACCTGCTTTCTGCAGAAAGCAGAGGTGTTTGCCCGCCCTCGACCAGCAGGGCCACTCTCAGATTGGGAAGAGGGGTGTGTGTGTGGCAAGGGGAAGGCAGGAGGAGGTCAGTAGGCCTGCAGGGGGTGGGCAGATATGGGGCAGGGGGCAGGGCGGGCCCTGTGGATTGTCACCACACCCCACCTTACCTGGGGACCCCCAAAGACCTCTGGAATAGTCGGGTGGGTGTGCTGATACTTTTCTTCACTCTAAAGTAAACCCTTGGTATCCTCAGCGATTGTAACTGTTGATTATTGTGGCTTGCAATGGAAATGCCTCGTGAGGGCGGAGCTTATTGGCCAGCCAGCCACGAGGTCATTCCTCGAGCTGACCTCACTCTGAGCTTTGCGTATTTAAAGGGATGGGTGTTCCATGGGAGGAGCCTGAAAAGAACCCTGAAGCTTGACAGCAGTGGGAGCCGAGATGCCGGGGGTGCATTAAAACGACAGAGTTATGGAAGCCAATGAAACGAGAGCTGCTGTTAAAATTCGGTTTTGCCATTTACGCATCCATCAGTTTCCCACAACTGCCTGTCAAACGCAGGGTCACAACAAGCCTGTCTTAGAATGGGAAGGAAGACATCATAGAGAACATGCTTGCCCGGGCTGGGGCATACACTCACAAGCTGTGGGAAATTTAGACACCAAGCCATCCAAACCGCATGCCTTTGGACTGCAGTGGGAAACCCACACGAACTCCACACTAACAGAGCCGGGCGAGGGAATTCAGCCCTGGTGATTAGAGGCTATGGTGCTACCCAATGAGCTGCCACCCGGCCTGTTTCATATGAACTGTACTGGAGAAATTCACCTTGCTGGTATTTAATTAATGTGCGACATTGGGAAAAGGTTGGACGTTGATGAAGGTGTCTGCCAGGTGCAGTTTCTGAGCTCACCTGTAGCTGGCGCTGTCGTCCCCCTGCCCCCCCAAGCCATGTGGGTTTATGCAGGGTCATCATGGGGTGAGCAGGTTCGCTGACGTCTTAATTCCAACTCGGCATTTCGTTCTAGAATGCTTGGTGCTTGGTGCATGAGTCTTGCAGCCTCATGACTGCACCGCTACCCCTTGACTCATCCCTCCATAAAAGACGCTTCTGCATGGAAAACTGGAAACCAGCACCATACCTGTTTGGCTAATCTTCAGGATGGGTCTAATTAGTTGCCGGGTAGTTGGAGCCTTCCTAGCACTCAGAAAATGTGCAGATCCCCCTCCCTGGAGCTAGTGAACACTACTCGATAGCCTGATTCAGGAGTTAGGACCATGTTGACAGATGCCTGGGGTTGTCCTCGTCGTTGATGCACAACCAGAGATCCAGACGTCTTGGCCCTGCCTACTCATCAAAGACGACTGAAGGCAGTAATGTTTTTATAAATACATCGGTTGCTGATCCAATGAGTTTGGAAATCAGACACATCAGTCTTCTAAACTCAGACACGTGAAATTATTTGTAAACCCTGAAGCATGAGATATTAAATAGGACACACATTTATGGAAAAAAGATCTAAACTCACAAGATAATTTTTTCATGTTTTTCTCATATGTCTCATGATTCTAAGGACGATAACCAGGACTGGGGAGCAGCTCCTAGAATAAGAGCTTGTGCCTCCATTTGTCAACAGCGGATGCTTGGGAGATGATTGGTCGTTGGTGACGTTCCGGGAACATCCTTTCACCCAATCAGCTAGTTAGGGGAAACTTCTGCCACCGCAGGCTTTCTGCAAACTGAAATCTCATCTTGATCGCTGCACTTTTGTGTTTATTTGCAGAAAGCCTCGCCTCTAAGCAGTCTGGGGCACCCTCGAGGGTTGTCACTTTTGCAGCTGAAAGATGAAAGTGAATGGTTGGATGTATATTTGGTGTTTTATTCATTGTATTGTATTCCGGAGCTTTTCCCTGACATGCACCCATGTTTCCAGCAGCAGTAGTGGTGAAGGTTACTCTCCCATTCTCTGAAAAGAAAGTGTTGATGAGACGTGACAAAGCCAATCTTTTGACCAGTAGCTTGTGCTGCATGTTCCCTAAGCAACTGAGTCACCGTCCATCACAGTACACCAGTGAAAGCCTAGAGGGCGCTTGCTTCCTCAGCTCTTCACACATGGGAGGCCTGCATTTACGAATTCCATTTGTGAGTTCGAAGTATCTCAGAGAGGTTCCGTCATGCCGAATCTTACATGTCACCCCCCCATGTCCCCAATGACTTTGACAGCCTCCTTCCAAGCTTGGGAACAATAGGACCAGAGGAATCGTGGTGCCTCAATGCAATGGATCATTGGAGCGGTCCCTTGTTGTGCCATATGTGAAGCTTGTTGGGTTGAGTGTGGCCTTTGTGCCGGATCATGAATGCCCTCTGCCAGACTGAGAGGAGGGACCGGGGGCTCCGCTGCCTGACAGGCCGGCTTTCAGATGCTGGATGAGAGGCCTCTTTATATGGCCTTCTCCAAGGCTGAGCTCCCCTGAGCTGTATGTTACTCTGCATTCAGCCAGCAGACAGACGAGGTCCTGTCTGAGCACTTTTAGCAGCCAGTGGGGTGTCAGGAAGAAACTATGTGACGTTCATCAGTGTCGCCGTTAAGGTGTGTCTGTGTTTGTGTGAGAATGTAGTAGCTGTCTTTTTCCTTGTAGGAGTTTTACTTACACAAAAATGTTCAGAGGGCAGAATGAAAAATGATTGGTTCAGAGAGATAACCAATCGGATTGTAAAGAAGGTGGGTTCAAGCAACTAAAGGAGGCAGGACCAGCCAATCAGATGTCTTGGTCCTGCCTCCTCTAGTTGCTTAGACCTACCTCCTCTACAATCTGATACCAAAAAATGTTTATTCTGCCCTGAGAACATTTTCGTGTAAGTAAAACATGCATGAGCTGTCTTTGGGATCCATGAAAGTGACCTTGGGTTTAGATTTCGATTTGAAGGAGTTTTTATGTTGTACTGTACATGTAGTTGTTCCACTTTTTGTGGACAACGATAGTGAAGATGCCCTCTAAAACCAGGCCCAAAGACAACCCACGCCTTCAGGAATGATGTGATAGGAGTGGTCACCATGCGAGATCTGTGTTGTCATGGTAATTGCCATGGTGGGCGGGACTTCCTCTTGGGCCTTCCTCATTACTTAGGAGTTTGGTGCTGTGAATAGTGGCGAGTTTTATATTCAGCTCCCACTTTCACTTGATATATTATACACTCTCAAGAAATGCAAGATATACCTTTGCATTTTTCCCCACCAAATGGGCTGCAGTAGTGTAAGCAAGCTGTCTGCTAGGGAGAGGAGGGATAATGTTGTGTTTTAAAGATGCCACTGGGTGCCATAATGGCGGGGTGAGCTGACAATAAACAAAATCACTTCTGCTTCCCATATTCTGCCCGTGTCTCTAGGCGCTAAACCGGAAAAAGTCGAGGCGTTCCAGTAATGTTCCAGTAATACTGATGCAACGCGACTGAGTTTCTCTGGGTCTCTATCGATGAAAATACGGCTTTGACAGGAAATGCGAGGAGAGAGAACGTTTTTCTGTGCAGAAAACATTTTATAAATGGAAATAGGCGGTGAGATCATTCTGATTCAGAGCCTGGGACTGTTATGCAGCCATCTGTCAAAGAAAACATCAAAACAATTACAGGGGGTGCTCATATGCTCTGAATGGGGGATTCTTCCGTCATGTTTCCCGGCGATTTGCAAAGAGGCTCTTTGTCACCAGAGAGACAGCAAGCGGTGTTCATTTCACTTAATCAGCACGGCATTCAATATGCTCTGATTAGCCATAACAGAGATTTACAGTGAGTTTAGCCAGTATTACAGTGGGCTTTTCATATGTAATTTAAAAAAACGCCATCAAATCACAAAAGTTTATATCAAATCAGTTTAAAAATGAAATCAATTTATATATAACATTATATCAACAAGGTGAGGAGTGAATGAAGTGAAAACTACTATTGTGTACTTAGCATTCCAGTGATAATGTGATGCAGATCTGATTGAGCTGCAGATGTTTAATGTTCTTCAAACGTTGCTGGGTTATTGCATCTTGCTCCTCTCTGAATAGCAGCATCACTTTTGAATAAGGGTGCCCATAGAGATTTTGGGCCCCATGACAGCATATCATATTGGGCCCCCAACCCGGACCAATCCAATTATGTTCTGAAATTGTTAGGGCCCTTGTCACTCATTTGGATTCGTCCTAACTTCCCCCTTCGGTGCCCGTGCTTTTGAGGATAATAATTCCATAATGGTCAGTGACATCCTTTGTCTGCCTGCTCTGGAGCGATGCCTGCCTCTTATTGGCTGACGGCTTAGCTGGAGGACCCACGCTCCTGGCATCCAATGGGGAGTTGACAGGGTCTGACCCTGCCCCCCTCCTCCTCATGGCCCCGGGGCGGTTCCCCTCTTTAGGTTCTCGTCTGTGGGCAACATCACGACGACACGATCGTCCAGGGGTTTGAGGAAAGGTGACAGAACAGTATTCCACGATACTCCCTATTGAGGGAATCTTGACACGTCCAAAGGAAGGAGATGTTTTTGTGTTTTCCTCTATTTTTGAAGGGACAACTTGTAGGTCTGGAGAGGCAGACATGTCTGTGCTTCTTAAGGTGAGGGCACAAGTCATAATTTATACAGAGGAGCCGACCTTATCATTAGCCAATGATATGCTTTTTTATCGGTGAGTCAATGGGGAGGGGGTACTGCAAAGGCCAACTACCTTTGAGCTGGACCCAGTGTCCCTATGACCCCACCCCTGGATGGGGTGGGTGGGGGATGGGATGTGTAACATGCAACCCAGATGTTTCTGCTGGCACATTGAATGCTCTAGCCATTGTGTCTTTATGAATGTCCCCCTCCCTCCCCTGTAGGAAACACAGAAGGTCACTTGACCTCACTCCCTCCCCAGCAGAGTGTGTAAATGGGGAGGGGCTGGGCTTGGCAATTGGAGGCAGTTTCTTGAGATTCAGGCAAAAGACACACGTACCCCCTAGGGACGGCTAATGATTCAGTCCCGCAAACTCGACCAGTAATCACATCTCACCGCACAAATCTGGATCTGGATCATTTAAATTAAGGCTGAGCTTTCTGGTGTTCCGGTGGTCTGTCTATAATATCCGCATTTACAAAAGAACCTTTATAAAACAAAATATCTTTGCGGAAAAAAACAGGAGAAGCAATAGCAGTGCATCTGAAATTTTTATGGAGAATTTGAGGAAAATGCCTGGAATTGTCTTTCATCTGCTTTATGAATAGAAGCTCAACATTTATGTGGTTTTTATGGTTTACACTCATGTGGGATCCCTATTCTCACGTCAAGGGGAGCAGTGTCTCCAGGCTTTGGTCCTGGGGAGGCAGACGCTGCCATGTCCTCTGAGAATCTTTCACAATGCTCTCGACAGCTGCCAGAATGCAGTCCCCCTCTAGGGAATTATGTAATTTTTCCTCTTCATAGCCAGGAAGTTTATGTATGAGATACATGGCACCACTGCAATTAGGATACAAGCAACTTAATTTTGATTTATGATGCTTTAAAAATATCCCATCCAGGGTGCACCCCTGCCTTGTGTCCTGTGCTCCTCACGATTGGCTCCAGGCCCCCCTAGTGCCTTGACCAGGGTAAGTGGTTAGATGATAGATGGATGATGCTTTTAAAAGCACTGCTTGACAAAACACAGCAAAATAATTGCATCATTTTCCATAACGGTACAGTCCATTTAGAGGCCTGAGTGTGAGTGTGAATGTCAAAATATTGCAGTAAGTGCCGCTCTGGTTCACTGACAGTGTGAAAAGGTGATTGAAAATTAGTGGATTCCTTAAAACACAGATCAACAATATGGTTTCAGAAGTTCTACACTGTTGAATACGTAAGAGTGACTGCACCAGCCCTCATCTCCATGTTCTGCATTTTTCGACTACTTTAGTTCACCTCTGGTTTCATTTTATCTTTCTTGCCTTGAGGTCAAGCTGGCTGCAGAGTATGGACCAAAGACATAGACAAATTCTGCCTATTTTCATGTTGTTTTCATGTTGTTTTGTAAAAAACGTCCCCAACTTAGGTCTCCAGCAGAAGTTTACTAACTTTCGGCACGTGGTGACATTCTACTGGTTTCACTTAATAGATTTTGATGTTTGTCAAGGCCAACCATCTCGGTCATTTAGGGTAAAGGTTAGTCTGGGGCAACAACAACCACCTTATGCGACTATGGATAGAACTTGTGTTTTAGGGTTGAATGGAAGGCTGATCATGTGACCCTTTGTTTCTGCACTCCATACCTATTCCCTCAACATTTCTTGTTCTTTTTTCAAGATTATGGCTATTAGCCATACAGGGGAACATAGTAAGAGGTTTGTGATGGTTTGGAAAGATGACTTTTGCACTCAGCAATTCTCTGAATGGATCCTTCTAATAGAGCTGCTCTCACACTGTTTATTTGAAGGACGGAAAACATGTAATAATCGACTGAATGTGGAGGCACTAGAGAGCATAGTGCTGGGGGGATGTACTGACCGCCAGACCTTCACTTCAGACACACATTCACATTGCCCTCCTTCCCACACAGTGAAGAACATTCTGGAGATTCGGCTTGATCCAAGCAGAGCTTCACGTCATTGCCATTCACCAGTCAAGAGATCTGGCATTCCGAATCCACTGCTGCCTTGTAGCGGTAATTAGTTCCATCATTTTTCTTATTTATATCAAGCTGCCATTGGAAGGAAAAGTGCTTATTACTGTTCCATGCAGCGCTATGAATTCCTGGGATTAAAAATGCAGACTTTAATGAGGGTAGGAACTGGCATCTGAAACTTATTTTCTGTTTGAACATGGGTTAATGAGCCAAACCACACATCATTTATTTAAGGCACTTGAAAGGCAGCGATGACATTGACATGTAAAGAGCGTTATACAAAACAGCCTTGTTCCTGTCAGTTTAAGCCGTTAGACCTTAACAGGAGGACTGGGATGGGGGAGGGGTCTGGAGACATAAAAAGGGAGGGCAGCAGCTGGAGCCAGCTTGCTGGCCATGCATCCATGCAGTCGAGGTTCAAATGGGCAACGTAGACAAAGTGCAACAGAGTTTTCTCTCTTAACAGCGCCCCCAGCTGGGGTGTCGGTGATGCAACATGTCGGCTTTGAATCTGGCTGACCCCCTAATTAATTAAGCTCTAAATAGTGACTGAACAGATCAATCGCCACTTTTTTTTCCTCTGTATTTGGGCTGTTGGTGGATGACATTCCAAACCAGTGAGGCAAGCGCAGTGTGGCTGCCATGGGACTGAGGGAATAAGGCCACGCCCTTTAATCCACAGGGCTTCTCATGTCTGCAGTGGTTTTGGGGGGGGTGGGGGCGGGAGAGCCCTTTCGAGCTGATGTCTGTATAAGGCTGTCTCGGGGCAGCCACAGACAGTGGGCTGTGTGACTGGGCCATGGTGGGGGGGGC
>JAODLD010000069.1:25904228-25921768 GCA_026781065.1 Mormyrops boulengeri | reverse complement strand
CCCCCCCCCCCCCCCCCCCCCCCCCCCCCACCCCCCCCCCCCCCCCCCCCCCGGCGGGCCCCCCCCCCCCTCAATCAGCTTTAATGTACAATCATCTCATCCCTGAGTACCTGGAAGGGGCAGAAAGCTCAGGAAAAACTGCCATACTGAAATTTTGGCTGCTTAGATGGAATTAGTCTGGAATCTGGCTTCTCAGGTTTCCTGGGTTGTATTTCAGCTTTAGAAGCGGCGCTCAGCCAATCAGCTGCCGAATGTCACAGGAACAGGCTGATCTGCATTCGGCGCTTTGTGGCTGTGCGTTCTGGGTCAGTGGTCTGGGCTTTTGCGTCTGGGTTGTGCCGTCATTTCCTCCCGCAGCTCCAACTGTGAGAGCTGGGTAGAGCTCTATGTCCCGTTTTGGGCCAACACTCTCCTCCCCACGGTGTTTCAGGACTCAGGGGAAGGAAGAGGAGGCGGAGCAACTGCTGAAGGACTCCATCCGATTCGGGCCACACTTCGCGGACGCCTACTCCAGCCTGGCATCGCTGTACGCAGATCAGGTGACCTCCGCCAACTCTGCCCACCGGCCATGTAGATGGGGGGGAGGGGGGGTTACTGGGGATGGGGGAGTGGAAAGACACCATCACTGAAGGCTGGAGGCACATCCAGTATGGGGCGACAGAGCGGCGTTCATACCCTGGCATATTCACAGGGCCCAGCACCTTATAGGTGGGGCCACTCAGCAAGATCTACTGAGGGGGCCCCTTGATGCCTCGCGCTTGGGGGGCCCAAGCTGACATTTTGCCAGGGGGCTTAAAATATTTACCAGCGCCCCCTGATGACTAGGCTGAGGCAGTTCTTCAGTTCTGAGCTCCACCCAGTAGACCCCCACCATCTCCTGCATTGAGCCCTCTTCACAGCCCCCCCCGAACCGCCACCCTGGCTAAGCGAATTTGCTGAGCGAAATTAAAAGCTCCAGATTACACAGCCTGTCTCACTGCCTGGACCCGACGCACCATGGCTCGGTGCCGAGACGCCCTTCCGCCGCGCGGCGTCAGTACCAACGTGACTCAGCCCTTCCCCAGCATGACTGCTCATTCCCAGGCCATATGCTTATTCAGGGGCCTGATTAGTTACTGTATCTCGCAGCTGATCAGCTGTTCACTGCTCAGATTATTCAGAGCACAGCTCAGCGGCGTTAACCTGCTCACAGAGCATGAAAAGATCTTCATCCACTCTGGAAAAGCTGCTTCACTGTATATATTTACCCTTTGTGAAATTAATCAAACATCCAGTTATTTTTAGAAGCAGCTCTTTCAGTGCAGAAAGCTGGCTCCCCAGTCCATAGCAGGACAATTTCACTGTTATACAGTATTACCGCCATGTTTAGGTCATCACTCCAGCATATTGCTATATACAGATGGAAAGCGAGGGCGGTGATGGGAGGTTATGGGGACGGCTCTGTGGTCACATGACACGTTAGTGGGAGCGGCTCTGTAGGTCAGCTGACACTCCCAATTCCCCCTCAATCCTATTTCCCCCACAAATAATCTCCCACCATTTGTCGTGGTCTTAACGCTACAGAAGAGATTTGCAGAGGCCGATGACGTCTACCTGCAAGGCATCGAGAACTGCCCAGACAGCTCGGATCTGCACAACAACTACGGAGTTTTTCTCGTGGACACAGGTGTGTACCAGGGTGTGCTAAATGAGCGGTGTGACACCTACCTGCAAGGGTCTGTACATTGGAGAGCACTTTCTGGAAGGTTCCGTTTACTCCCTGTTAAAGCAGACCCAAACGTGACGGCCACATTGGTAATTCCCCCTGTGCCTAAGTGGAGCAGGTACTGACTTTTTAACATTTGTCCATTTCCTTAATTACCTCCTTGGCTTTCCAGGTGATGGGGAGGGGGCGGCCATCCACTACCAGCAGGCCGTGCGGCTCAAGCCCACGCACTACGTTGCCATGGTGAACTTGGGCCGGCTGCTGCGCTCCTCGAACAACAACAGGGAGGCTGAGGCCTGGTATAGAAAGTGAGTGCAAAGTGGCAGGAAATTATGTCACTGCTGGGGGGAGCTAGCAGCTGGGCATATCTAAGTGTCTTAAAGCGAACACACCAGAAAAATACAAGGCAGGAGAGGACATCACATTCTTTGGGACTGGAATTTAGTAGAGATGGCCAAATGAAGCTCCATGAACCACTTGCTATTTTTCTGAGACCAGTAGATGGTGCTCTCTGTTCATAAAAGGGCTCAAAGCATGCCCCAACGCAAACCAAGAGCTCCATCTAGTGGGGTCAGAAAATACAGCAAATGGTTCATGAAGCTTCATTTGGCCATTACTAGTATTTAATGCCTTTTGGGAAGCGGTAAGCATACAGGATTTTCTCTGGATCCCTCAGGCAGGAATTTGACCTCTCTGACCTCGCTTCTGTGTCTCCGCCTACCAGGGCGCTGCAGGTGACGCGGAAGGTGGAGATCCTGACCCCCTTGGGGGCGCTGTATTACAACACAGGCCGCTACGAGGAGGCGCTGCAGGTGTACCGAGAAGCAGCTGACCTTCAGCCCGACAGCACCGAGATCTCGTTGGCGCTGGTGAGGAATGTGGGAGGGGGACCTTGGGGTGGGGTGACGAGCGGCAAAATCTCACACTGCTGCTGGGGGGCATTGGAGGGGCATGGATACCCTGGCATGGATCTGCGGTGGCCCAACATTTGAAAGGGGCCCTTGAATGCATAAAAGTGTATGTAAAACTGGCCAAGGGGGCAGAATTTCTGCACTCTGTGTTTTTCTAAACCAGGGCCTAATTCAAAAATGCACATAAATATCCACATTCAGATTCAAATTCATTTGTACGACTTGCAGTCTGCAGTGACTGTTTTACTCATTTTTTGTAGTTTGCTACTGAAGCAGCTGCTTTTAAGTACTTTACTCAAGGGTACACCAGCAGTCACCCTCCTGGGATTTGACTCCCCACGCTTGAGATCATGTGAGCAGAGCCCGCCGGTGTCTGGGCCGCTCTCATTTTAGCCAGCATTTGGCCTGATTTCTCTCAGAATCGCAGAATTTACAGACAAGCGCGGTGCGGGGCTGCCTGATCGCCGCAACGAGGTCTGCACCTCTTACACGCTTTTGCGCGGTAAAAGGCCCGCTCTCTGGATGTCACGCTGCATGCCCCCCCCCCCCTCCCCCCCCAATGAGCTGGGTTTAGTCTTCTCTTCACTATGCCGGCAGCATATATATTACTAGGCGAGCATTACGGACATACTTTGCAGTTCTCGATTTGACACTTATCTGTCAGGAGCCTTTTAAGGAGACGGTTTTGCTTGAATTGCTTGAGAAATTGTGATGCGTATTGGATATTATAAAAAAAATCCTGGCTATATTAGATGCAGGGAGGAACGAGCGGAATGTAATATTTGTAAATTTGGGCATCACACGAGGAATGTGGAAGAATGCTGTGACCCCCCCAGACAGGACCTTGGGTCTGCGTTCGTCCTGATGTCACTTCCTCTGAGCACTGTTCACTGTGTCACCATACTGAGCACCATGGTCCCTGTGACCCTCGTACCCAGGGGTGGTGATAAGGAGGGGAAAGTTAGACGGATTCCACTCAGGGGCCCTAAAAAATTTTGAATTTTATTGGATTAGTCTGGAGTCCCCCCCCCCGTCTTGTGCCAGTACAGGATTGGTCATCTCTGTGACATTTTGGGAGGGTGGGTGGGGGCGTGTTTGAGGCGGCCGTGTTCTGATCTCTGTCCTACCGAGCGATTTGAGGGGGTGTTAGTGAGGCCAGGCTGTCCAGCTGTTTATGGTTGGCCCAGTTATACACACCATGTATATTTACTGCAGCACAGCACCGACTCGCATGATACTGTAAATACGTGTACCTCTACTGACAATAGGAAGCGCCTTGTCTCTGAGACTGTTTCCTGTTTAATTTTCCTGGAATCCCTTGTCTCCACTCGCTGTGACGTCGGCTTCAGGCACAAGTGCTGGCCATGGCGGGTTGGACGGGCGAGGCGGAGACGATCACCTTCGAGATCATCTCGAGGAACACAGCCTGTATCGAATGCTACCGCCTGCTGTCCGCCGTCTACAGCAAGCGGGGAAGCCACCAAGAGGTACGCCCCGTCCCACGGGGGTCACGCTCACCCCCAGCCAGCATGCAATGGGCAGCATACCGCTTAGTGCCGGGCTATAGTGCTCGCTAGCACATTTGCTGGGACCGTGCATAAGGCTGGCACATTCTCAGTTCCTCACCTCTTCATTTCAGACCCTCCCTCATTCTTCCAGCTCAGCCCGCCTTCATTCTCTCTCACTTTGTCCCCCACTCCTTCTGTCTGCTTTCCCCATTACTCTTATTCTCTCTCTCTTTTTCACCATCTCTCCCTCTCTCCTTCCGTCTGCTTTCCCCATCACTCTCTTATTCTCTCTCTCTTTCACCATCTCTCCCTCTCTCATTCTGTCTGCTTTCCCTGCCTGTCTCTCACATCTCTTCACCTCTTCTTCTGACACCCTCTCATTCTCTCTCCTTCCCTATCCATCTCTCCCCTTCCCTTTCCATCTTTTTCCTTCTCTCGCCCTCTCTCGCTCACCATCTCTCCCTCTCTTCTTCTGTCCGCTGTTCCCCCTGTCACCCTCGCTCTCTCTCTCTCTCTCTTTCACCATCTTGCTCACCTTCCCCCTAACCTGTGCTGCTCCCGATGTCCACAGTCTTCCCATCTCCTCTGCCTCGGACTCCTCATCATTACAGTACAGCCCCAAAGGCTAAATCTGCTCTTCTTTGATGCTTAAAATAAAGCGGGGGCTGCTGTGATGAGACAGCCATGAGTCCTTTCATCTCTGGGGGGTGGTGTGTACCACTGAAGGTCATTTTCTGGGGTTTCCCATCAGCTTCCTAAGGCTTCTGCTTCACAGAGATCTGCAGGGTCAAGTTTTTCTCTAGTTTTGTGGGAACTAAGTCCCCACCAAAGTACACAGTAAATTAAAATGACTGATTAATTTTGTTACCGGGGGATTAGATGGCTTTGGCTCTGCCTGTGATGAGTTATGTTACAGAGCGAGTCTCACCTTCCTCAAACCCCCAAGTCTATCTCCTGCTGGCTCTAAGTGGTCTCCGTCGTCAACAAGTAAATTAAATTAGGTGATAAACTATTTCGGGAGCCGATTATTGTAAGGTGTAGTTTAAAAGGTACAATAAATCTACTGGGCTTAACAGGGAACCTTATAGTTTACTACTCAGTTGTAAATAGCTCTTTTTTTTTGAGCGGCTTGTCTGGTGCCTGGGGGCATTAGCGCCCCCTTCAGGGGAGGTTGGATGGTGTTGTGAGAGGGCTGTTTGAATGTTGGTCTGTGTTGCTGCTGACGCTCTCTGCCAGGCACTCGAGGCTCTGGACAAGGCCCTGCAGCAGGAGCCCAAGGACCCTGGCGTTAGAGCTGAGCTGCATTTCTCCAAGGGCAACCAGCTGAGGGAGATGAACCTGCTGGACCGTGCCTTCCAGGTGGGGGGCCCGCTTCTGCGTCCACCCCCTTCCCACAAGCCCCCGTGATCTCTGCTCCATCCTTTGCCTGCTCGTCTCCTCCGCCCCATTGTCTTCCCCGACTCGCTTACCCTACGCTCACGCTCTCTGTGTTTCTGGGCCCAGACCCCTTTCTCATGACCTGATCCATTCACTTAATCCTCTCTTTTCCTTTATCCCCCACCCGCCACCGTCAGATTACAGGGAAATGATGTCCCTCTAGCCAGACTCTTCTGTCCCCATTTCCAAACCAAATCAGAGGTCTAGTCTCTACAGACACCAGTGTTATTACATGAAAAAAACTTGCCTGTCACCTACAGTGTATATGCGATCTGCAGTGATGATGTCAGCTGTGGTACATGTGATCTACAGTGATGATGTCAGCTATGGTACATGCGATCTGCAGTGATGATGTCAGTTATGGTACATGTGTGATCTACAGCAATCATGTCAACTGCAGTAGTGTGATCTAGTTATCATGGCACCTACAGTATGTGTGATCTACAGCGATCACGTCAGCTACAGTACATGTGTGATCTACAGTGACCATGTCAGCTACAGCACATGTGATCTACAGTGATGTTGTCACCTACAGTATGTGTGATCTACTGTAATTATGACAGCTGTAGCATGTGATCTGCAGTGATCGTGTCAGCTGCAGTGTGTCAGAATTAATCCAGGCTTGAGTGCACAATAACACTTCTGCCTCTGTGAAACGTTTGTATTTTGTATTTGATAAGCAGCTTAGAATAGTCACATTTGTTTGAAAAGGTTCATTCATAGCAGGTACAGAAAACAAGTATCATAGATGGTACAAGCTATATCTGAGATATTTAGTACTTAAACAAAATCTGAACAAGAACTGTTCCTTCATGTTTGTTGTTGAATGGCCTGGGCCTTACCGCACGGGACATTAAAGACAAGAACATCACGTCATTTGGCAAGTGCATGAATTAGTACAAATATTGTGTAGCATTTGTCCATCTGTGACTGTTATCTCTCTGTGCTGAAGTGTTTTAGGATCTGCATTTAAAGGACATTTGGGAGATCCTGCTGTATTTTATAGTTTATCCTGGGAATCTTCTTCTGGGATAAGCCCAGAGCCCTTGGCCCTGAGCCACATTTACGATTGAATGTCACCGCTTTCTGTTTTCACATCAAGACGTTCTGGAGTGATATTTTTGACTTGAGTTTTTCTGCCATCTAGTGTCATAATTGAATTACTACATTTGCACTGCTTTTACAGCATCACTTAACTGCTCTGCACACCCACTTCTCGAGGAAGTGAAATATTGCATTCATTTGTATTTCCACAGAGTTATAAAATGGCTGTGGAGCTTAATCCGGAACAGTCACAGGCCTGGATGAACATGGGAGGAATCCAACATATCAAGGTACCGGCAAACTTGTCAAAAAGGCCTTTTAGGTCTTTTTCACTTAAATACAAGGTGTGTTTGAAGATTCATTGATTTATTGATCCCAGTGGAATTGTTTGCATACAGTAGCAATAGAACATAAAGTGCACAGATACAAACACATAGTGCATAACACTCAGGACAAAGTGCAAAGATAACACTCCTAGTGCAAAACAGTATTGTGCAAACATAAATAAATAAACAGAGAAATATAAATAATGTGGTGTGGGGGGGGGGTGTATCTGCGATTTACATAGTAATTGCTGGTGTCTTTGAAGCTCTGTAAACAAGTCCCCAGTCTTTGAGGAATGTGTTTTGCTTGAGAAAGAATGCCACAGGTCCGTTTGACCTAGAGGGCTGGGGGTTCACCATCTGTAGAGTACGACCCCAGCTTCGTTTTTGTGCACCCAGGGGGACTATGCCGCAGCCCGGCTGTACTACCAGCGGGCCTTGCAGCTCTCCCCGGGCTCCAGGCTGCTCAAGGAGAACCTGGCGAAGCTTGACCGGCTGGAGAAGAAGGTGAACGGGGCATAGCGAGGCCCGGCGGCCAAGGTTCGGAGGAAGGGTGACCTGCGGAGGAGGAGCCATCCAATACTGACCCCGGTCTGCCAGTCAGTGCCGACGGGAAGGAGACGCAGCCAAATGGCCTGCTGGGGAGGGGGGGTCAGGGGTCTGGAGCCAAGTGGTGGGGGCTGTGACCACACAGGGGACATCAGTGGACAGTGAGGAGCAAGAACAGACCCTGAAGTCAAGCGGTATGAAGGACTTGGTTTACAGAACCTGTAATGAACCAGGTCTTCCTGTGAAAGTCTGAATAAGCTTTAAAGAATCATTAAAAATGCTGTTAACAACAAAAATACTAAACATTCTAAAAAAAAGATCATTTTATTTATCTTTATTAATCTCAGAGAACTGCCTGATTTTGTACCACTTATATCGTTTAGCGAGAGTTAGTGTGTTAAATGTCAATGAAATATTGAGGTACTAATAAAGTTAGAAGAAAGTGGAGCCCGGCACAGCTTCACCTTTTACTTACTCTGACAACCCCCCAGTACGGGTCTCCATTTTCCTGTAGATGTGATGAAGTCTACACAGAGATTTCTCTAAATAACCTTTCTCTCCACCGAAGCAGAATGTTAAATAGAACCAGCGGGAAAAAAATACCAGTGCAACGATTGTGAGATGAACTTGGATCACAATAGCACCTCACTGTTGATATTTTTTTGTTCGCTTTTTATCTCCATAAAGAACACGAAGAACCAGAATTCTACCTGACGATGGCATTTATTTATCCACGCCTGAATGTACGTAGATATACGCTTTTGTTTCTCTCAGTCCATTGTTTTAAGATGACGGTGACATGGTAACAGCGTCATAGCGTCATAGAAAGGCTGTGATAAGCATATATTAGCTTGGCCTCTAGATATTCTAAAGCTTGCGGCCTGTTTTTCAATAATAGTATTCAGCTGTAGGAGGGAAATATCTGTAGCCCGTTTACAGGGATGCCACCAGACCAGAATAGACTCACTAGATGTCTTCACGCGTTTTACCGAGAAATCCACACTCTGATGGGACCTGTTTTTTCCTCAGGGAGGAAAAAGGAGGTATTTTGTCCCTTAAAAAGCAAATCAAGGCACATTTCAGGCAAATCAAACCCTCATTCAAGCATGCAAGTCCCCACGGTTTGATGTCACATCTCTGCATAAACATGTTTGTGTCACAATAAGTGAAAAAGTACCTTATGTTTGGGATAAACAAAAATTCTTTTGAAAGTCTGTGTTTTATGCTCTTGAAGTTTAAGTAATTTCCTGTTATAATTTATGAATGAAGTTATATTTTTTATATTTTCCAAGAGCATGCCAAGTTATGACCAAACTCTTTGAAGTGCAGCAGTTTTCCTGTATGCTCTGATTTTATTTATTGGTTTCATGCAAAATAAATGGTTTTTTATTTTATTTTTTTTTCGTAACCTGAATGTGTAAATGTTTCCTTGTGAATTGCGGTATTAGTGAAAATGTAAGGTTTGATACACTACATGAGTGAATCTGATGAAGGTTGGCGCCCTGAATTTTCCAGTCATGTGATACTTAAGATTTGGCCAAAGGACTGAGACAAATCAACACATTTTATTTTTCCAGAGTATATAAATTATTGGACACTCATTTGATTTAGTGCAGTAAAGTTCAACTTGGATGAACCCAGAAGTGTATGTTGCACTACAGGGCTTCAAGAATTATGTCCCATTTTTATTGTACATTTATTCGTTTCTTTTTCTTTCTATATTGTAAAGAAACACCGTGTTTGTTTTGATTACTTTGTTCTGTAATAAAATTATATTTTGTCAGCAGTTTTATTCTCAGTATTCGGTGTTTCAGTGTTTTTGATCGTGAGGTTGATTCGAATCACTTGATTGTGAGAAGCACTGGCTGTTGAGTAACCTATTGTCTAACTGACATGTTTATCTAGAAACTTGGGACATCACTGACCCAGATGGAGACTCCATGGAGATGGAGGCTTGTCTGATATATATATAGACCATTAGATTGGTTATATCCTAAAGATACACCACTACCCATAGATGACTGACATGACAAGGTAAAGCAGATCTTGATAACAGTTCTGCGTGCTCAGTCGCCAAGCAATAGGAAGATGTGTGTTTTAATTTAGAACTACGTAAAATATATTTAAAGCAGTGAGAACCATAGATAAAATTTTGGCTAAACATGCCATCACGATGGATTTAATATGAAGCGGGATGTGATTGAAGTGTAGATTTTCAGCCTTAATTCAAAGGGTTTATCAAAAATATCATATGAGGTATGAGTCATTCAGGAGTTACAGCCATTTTTAAACATAGCCCCCCGTTTTCAGGGGCTCAGAAGTATTTGGACAAACTAACATAAATATAATGATCATTTTTAATATTTGGTTGCATAGCCGGATTTACTATTTGCACATATTATATTCATTAAACACTTCATTATATATACAGTATGTATAAACACCTTATATCGTGCTTTGCACCCCTGGAGGGAAAAGCCTAGAGTCATCTAGGCTCAGTTGAAAATCTTTTGCAGTCAATAACTACTTGAAGTCTGGAACCCATGACAACCAAATTCCCGGTTTCCCGGCTGTCTTCAGTTGCATATAAACAAAGTTATATTCTGCAGAGTGAAAAGGAGCCTTTTTCAATACAGTCCAAGACAGACTGGAACTAACATTAATATTGACACTCATTTACAAAACTGTCCATGTAAACATATGAGTCTTACCTGTTATCCAGTAACATTTTGTGTTTAAATATTTTTATTAGTAGAAATTTCGGCGGACATTCACTTGTAAATACACTTTTTTTAAATACAAACATAAAGCTTACATTTTAAGAATTAAACATTCAAAAAAAAAGAAAATGAGAAAACAACTAGCAGTCATAAAAATAATTAAACAAAAATTAAACATTAAACACACTTTCCCCAACCAACCACCGACCAGTGCTATTCAATGGTAAAAGTAGGTACTCAAGGCATAGTAAACATATCAATCCAGTAACATTTTAACTTCATAATTTTTGTACAGAATTTTTGCTGACAGGGTGGCAAATAATACAAAAATTTTGCACAAAACCACATATATCCTATTAATACACCTCACCTCCAAAAATAACACTAAATATGCCAAACGTCAATGTTGCTATTCAATAATTATTTTAAAAATTATTGAATGCCTATAGCAATAAAAAAGGCGTGTATTTTTATGTCTATTATCTCTGTTTAAGTGATAAAGAAGACCCGAATATATAATTTGATCAATTTCTTTGATATTTAAGGCATTTTAGAGAAAATATGAGTAGGTAAATCATAGGGACATAAAAGTCACTGTATAACAGGAACGACCGATATAATAACTGACTCTAAAACTAAGGTTTTTTCTTTTCCTATTTTATTTTATAAAATGCTCTTTTTCAGACGTCGTTCCAGACGCGGTTTATGTTCTCTGTCGGCTTTTTCTGCCCTGAGAAATCCTGCTCCGCAGCCCGGCCGCTAGGTGTCGCTGCTCTTAAGGGGCGGGTGCACAGAGAGTCCCGGCGGCGCAGCGGCGTCCCTCCCCCGGCAGGAAGTCTCCATACACGGAAGTGCAGCTTCTGCGATGACAGAAACGGGGCCCGATGGCCGTCTAGACAGCCGGGCGGCTCGTTGAACGCGGCTGCTTGGTGCACGGATCCACGGTTCTTCCGAAGCGACTCTTTCCCTGTAAGTGACGCCGGCGGCGGCGACCGCGGCTCCGCATCGCCGCCTCAGCCCTTGCGGTGTTGAGGTTGTTGTTTCACTTGCTCGATCCGCATGGATCATCGGTATCTATCGCACTGTTGATGTTTACGAATCATCTCCAGTTTGCCCATTGCTGGCGGATGTGTAATAATTCCGGATTTTGCCTTTTATTTCGGCGTCGGTACTGGATTTTGCTCGCTTGTCCAATCTGGCACGTTACATAAAATTATCGTTTTATATCGAAGAAAGATACGACAGCCGTAGATGCGGTTGTAATGGGATCCCTCTATCTTTTTGCATCATAATCTGCCGTTATATGTGCTGCAGAAGGGATTACTTGTTAAATGCATGTGAACCGAACAGGAATAATAGCAGGAGACTGAGATGCGCGTCTGCATGAAGGGTGTGGGGTTAGGGGAAGGGGAACATAACGGCGTTACACCCCTCATCACTACCTGACAGACACGGTTTCGTGAAAATACGTGAAAATTTTGACGTTTTTACTGATGGGATTTTCAGTTAAGATCAACTTCAAAGGTCTTTGTTGTCATCAGAGTATGTTAGTGTCCTGTACCAAAAAAAAAATATAAAAAAATACAGATCATACAACTTAACCAATAGTTTACACCATAAGGCGGTTGTGTAAGGGCTACCTTTTCATTTTCATGCTAAGGAGAGACTGGTGCAATCTTCACTAAGGACTGTTTGTGCTGCAGTCTTACCGCAGTTATAGCGCACGGTTATACAGGATGTGCTCACGGTTACAGCCTCTGCACCATGGAGCCGACCGCGTCGGGGATTTTCTGTGACCGCATGCTGAGCATGGTCAACTCCGAGGACGTGAACGCCATTATCCAAGCCCAGCGGCACATGTGAGTACGTCATGGCGAGGCGCTCATGTGCCGAACTTGGTGCCGATTTGGACTGAGCACCTGCACATGAGACGGCCTCTCCCTTTTGCATGAATGAAAGTCTCCCCCCCGTCGTATGTTCCAAGTGCCCTTTTTCGATAACCGACGAAAATGTATCATGCAAAAGTACTGATAGGCCCTGCCCCCCCTGTTTTGGGCAAATACTTTGGCCCACATGTTTGAATTTCTGCATTTGCCAGGTTGGACCGCTTTGAGAAGACCAACGAGATGCTCCTGAACTTCAACGGACTGTCGAACGTGCGGCTCCAGCAGATGAACGAGCATTTCCTGCACCACACGCGCACGCTGGTGGAGATGAAGAAGGACCTGGACAGCATCTTCAGGAGAATTAGGTGCCGCCCCCCTGTAGGACCCGAACGGTGTATCTTTGCAGGAAAATGGGGGGGCATCGTGGCCGTTGTTTTCCTCCAGTGCTTCTTTTTCCTGTTCCTGACACTCCACCCTGCCAGAATGTTTTCATTCCAACCCTGCCTTAATCAGGCTTATGTGGTCCTTACAAGGCTAATAATGAATGTGGCAGGTTGAAAGTAGTGCGGGTTGGAATGAAATCTTTCTGCCGGCGGGGGGGCGTTAGGAACAGGACTGACAGCTCCTGTTTTAGTTTAACAATACAAAAAGTTTTCGCCCTCAGTACCTCTCTCACATTGTAAGTTCTGTTTAATGAGCAAGACAAGAAGAACTGTTCTTTTTTGTGTTACGAAATTATTTTTATTGTCATAATATTAGAGAACTACAGTGGAAGGTGCTACATATCACTTAGCATTACAGTGGCATTTTCAGATATTTTTATGTGCAATATATGAATACATAAATGTAAAAGAAATTCAATTTCAGACACTAAAATCTGAACTTTGTCCTTATCGTCTGACCTTTAGGACACTTAAGGGCAAGATTGCGAAGCAGTACCCTGAAGCCTTCAGCAGTAAGTCAGCCTTGTAAATATGAATTCTGAATCTTGTGGGTGTTTCTCCCAGTTTGGTCTTCACTGGGTGTCTCAATTGCCACAAACAGATGTCCATGAGTCGCCCATCCTCGAGGACGATGACGAAGAGTTCGACCCCGTACCGCCCAGTACTGCCACCACCGTCACTCTCACGTCTGAGCAGAGCACCGAGTCATGTGACACCAGCCCTGACATCATCTCCCCGACTATCAGCCACTGCTGCTCTGATGACTCTGCTCAGGAACAGCTGGACACGCCCACATCAGACAGTCTGGGTGGAGCCGTCTTGCGGGATGAGGGTCCGGACTAGGAAGGATAAGAAAGGACTCGGCCAGCCGCATGGGAATGAAAATGCTCTTTACAGCCAAGATATTCACAACAGAGGTGCAGGCTCTCTTTTTGGACATTCTGTGCTGAAACCTGATCATCTGGTGAAAGAGGGCCAACACAGCCATGCATTACTGCTCATACAGCGCCGATTGTTATAAAGACAAAATACTTGAATTCTCGTGTGTGAATTTTATGCTCTCAAGGGTTGGCAGAAACTGCTCTGCTGTCTTAGACCCAGTGTCATTTTAAAAAAAAATATTTCCACCAGTATGAGATGAAAGAAATTGGAGTTGAGGAATTATGCAATAATTTACATATGGGGAGATATATTTTTCAAGTTTAACTTATTGTGATGCCACTCTAGGGTCCGTGTCTGCGTAATGGCTTAATTTGATTGGCCTCAGCAATGATTTGTTTCCTCTGCTTGATCCATTTTATGGAATGTTCTCATGTAAGACCCCAAAGAGGGCCCTAATTTAGCAGTCCATGCTAACAAATATGTAAACTGACCTTAGTGTTTTTTTCAGTGTTCATTGTGGGATATATCTCTAAAGTGCTGAAATGTTACAGTTTATTCAGAGGTACGTTTTTGTAAGTCTGCTTTATCGATGTTGTGTCTTAAAAGATGTAATAATTTTAACTGCTGAATATTGTATGCATTAATTAGACTAAAAAGTGAATAAAGTATAATTTAATAACTTTTTTCTCTTGAATAGGCGGTTCTAATTTATAGAACGCGCAATACAAGACCATATCAACTAGAACATTACTGTTCTGGGGGAAATCCAGATAATATATCAGTCCTACCGCACGAGGGCGCTGTGGAAATCGGAGGCCTGCCACTTTTCGCTTAGATGATACAAATATTCTATGGTAAAGGGTAGTTGAAAGGTTATACCGCTGTGTGGTGACGGCTGGCTATTGTGAACATCCGCCCAAAAGGAGTGTTAGGGCTGTATATCTAGATACTTTGCCCGTGAGACTGTTCGAATTCGCCTTTCGAGTAATGCAGTGATACGCTCGGCACCTTGAGTTTTGGTCGCATGACACGCAGGTAAGAATGCGTCGGGAAGCCTTTAGCTGGCTGGCTAACGTTGGTTAAGTGTGCTTGTCAGACGGCGTCGTGTCTCTGGTTAATATGCCGAAACGTTGCCCGTATCATGCCTGCTGGTTCGGCTGTGACCTGATCGGACGGGGCTGCAGTGAGCGGTTCTTTGCGGTGCATCACGCTTGACTAGTTGGGTCTTTAGTTTCCTCTACCGTAAACGTGACGTGGACCGCAAGGCGCCAGGGAGGCGTCTGCTCCGCCGGGCAGCTCGCTGATCAGCCCCCCTGATAAACTGCGTCTTGCAACTTCACGCATAACTTCCCGGTTTATCCTTTAACGTTACCATCGGGGCGTTTTAATACATTAAGCATAAGATCAAAATAAAACACCGTGACGTGTTATCACGTGTTCATCCACGAAGAAATATTCCTTCTATTATTATGCCTTTCTGTCTTTTTAATGTGCACTACTTTTATAAGTGATTCCTCTTCTCTTATTTCAATTGAAATAATTTAATCCAATTCAAGTATGGTTTAGTGGCAGTCCATAGCGTTGTTTAAAGTGTCTTTAGTGGTTATACTAGTTTTTAGATTTTATTAGTTTGATTTTTTTTGTGCGCGTGTGTTGCACTAATTACTCTGGGGACTCAATATTTGTAAAAGCTTGAATGGTGCGTTGTAACGCAGCCCGGTGCCCTTTGTAGGCTGTATATATGAGGAGGGAGGACGTGGCCAGATCCCCCAAAAATGAGGCGACTGAACAGAAAGAAGGCTCTCAGTCTGGTGAAGGAGCTGGATGCCTTCCCCAAGGTCCCAGAGAGCTACGTGGAGACCACAGCCAGCGGGGGGACAGGCGAGTTCTCACATCTGTGTCTGGGCTGAACGGCACCGCGCTCTTCCCTATTTATGATTTTTATAGTGGAAGCAAAGAGCACTTTGGACAACTCCAGGATGCCAAATAAGGCTGTAACTCAAAGGGAGAGTTGTGAGATTTATTCTCTAACCGAGTTCTTGCTGTCCATTGGGGTTGCATAATTTTGGGAATTTTCAAGGTTGGAGACTTTCCATGGGAATTAACGGGAACATATGGGAATTAATGGGAATAAACTGGAAGTTTGACGAATTGCAGTTTAGCCTATAACAGAGAACTTATATGTATCATTGTATAAGTGCTTGTGAGTAATTATGTGTGCATAAAAGCGCCCCGAAATAAGCATCTGCATCAAAACACATTGCTTATAAGTAACATTTTATGTTGTATTATTCGAACAGTCTGCTTTCTTTGGCATATTTGACAGCTTGCTCAGAGTTCCACAGAGTTCAATATTTCCAAAATTCCCCAGCATAACTTTTCATGGAAAGTTCCTGGAAAGTTTCCAGACATTTTCCATTCCTTTGCAACACGATTGACTATACACTTACAAAAATACAGCAAGTTAATTGTCATCATTTTTCTTTAAGCAATATGTTAGGGATGTGGAAACCTTCATAAACTTGTGCCATTTGCCTTCCCAGCCAGTTCCAGGCCCACTAATAGTGACTGAAAAACTGACAGTTGATTTCACATATTGTAGTGGACGTATTGCACTTGTCTCACAATTACTGGTGACATGATTAAGTCAATGGTTTTATTTTTTCTGTCCTGAGGTCTCAGTGTAGTGTAATCTAGCGGAGATGAGATTACTTGTGTTTTTTTTTTATTATTGTTTTTCTTTCACCCTGTAGTGTCTCTAATCGCCTTCACAGCCATGGCCCTCCTGGCCTTCTTTGAGTTCTTTGTGTATCGGGACACCTGGATGAAGTATGACTACGAGGTGGACAAGGACTTCTCTAGGTATGCCATTCCTCTATTCTCCCCCGAATGCTCTTGCTGGGAGTTTTTTATGTTCTGAAGTCTTTATGTAGTGATCAAAAACACCACAGCAGGATTCTGTGCAAAAGTAGTTGTAGTGCCTGTTTTCATGGGATTTGGTTCCATCATGGAATTCAAGGGGAAAAATGCTAATCATAATTTTGTCTTTAATTGGTTTATAATTTACATCTTCCGAGACATTATACAGAATTCATCTCATGAGTGTGTAACTGTCTTCATTTTTTATTTTTTTTTTACAGCAAATTAAGAATAAATATTGATATTACAGTTGCTATGCGATGCCAGCGTAAGTGTTTAATTCCTTTTATGTATTCCTGTACCGTCTGGATGTGTTGTTGAGTCTTCTTGAAGTAAATTCCTTTAAATAAGCAAAGTGATCTTTGGCTGCATTTTTTCCGCCTAGAGTTGTGTTAAAAGACCCTTTGCATGGAATTACTGTGCTTGCATGGATGTATCGATGTTTTGTCTCGACTGAGCTGCCGTTCCTTTTGATTCAGATGTTGGGGCGGATGTGCTGGACTTAGCAGAGACCATGGTGGCGTCAGATGGCCTTCAGTACGAGCCGGTGAGCGTTCTGTAAATCTTATGCCGAGTAGCTGATGTACAATCTTTGCATTCAGCCTAAAGGCTCATTTATAGTTCTGTGTAGAATCTACACTGTCAGTATGGCGTGCGTATGGAGTGGCTGTGTACACATACCTCCCCAGACATGTCACTACAGGCGCCGGGCCATAGCGTAGGGTATATGGCTGTGCAACTACTGACAGCGTAGATTTTACACAGAACTATAAATCAGTCACTGACGCAGTAGTTGGCCTATGAGTGATGTGCATGTATTTTACGTATAAGATATGCATGTGTTTGTGTTATCAGGTTATCTTCGAGCTCTCACCTCAGCAGAGACTCTGGCACAGGTAAGGCATCATATTCTGCGTTACGTTTTGTTCCCGTTGCTGCACTGCATCCTCACTGCCCAGCTGGTTGTCCCCAAGGCTCACTGTTTGGTTACTTTTTATGCCACATGCTACTCTTGGGACGTTTTCATTTTTGCCTCTAATTGGGTCAGTTGCTGAACCTTCCAGAACATGGATCCTCCTGGTTATTAGGCTTCCGCTGTAGCGCTGCTGAGTCCTGGGGGGCGGGGCGGGGCAGGGTATATTTTGTTGATGCATCTGGGGCCGTATATGATTCGCAATCACAGCTAATCTGCCTTTACTAGCATATTTCCAAC
>JAODLD010000069.1:25893659-25904128 GCA_026781065.1 Mormyrops boulengeri | reverse complement strand
GTTATTAGTCTAAGATAAGTAAAAAATTGTCTACGCCAGCAAGTGTCTATATTTTAACTGTCTAGGCCAGGTCACCCTGTCCTGCTCGATGATCAGTTCCTGTTTTCTGGCAAAGGCACTTCTTCTTAATTTGACCCCTCAATAGTACATTGTAAAATAGCCATATAACTGTAGACTGTATTATTAGTAAAGATCATCGGTCTACGCCACCATTAATTCTGACGGACATAATTGTCAAAATGCAATTTTAGCACGGACATGGTATTTAAAAACGTAGTCTACATATTACATTCCTCAATCAAAATATTTTGCCACGAACACAGACGAGTCTCGCCACAGACACGTTTCTCCGTTTGCGGACAGATAAACGATCCCTGGTAAAGATATTTCAGATTTATTTTCGTTTATTTACACACATGCAAGCGCGGCATAAAATGGGGCGGGGCCTTGGCGCCATCCAATAGAAAGCTGCTTGGGCGTTCTTAACGTTGAAGATGCCGCGAAACGGCCACGTGGTTCAACCCGGATGTAAACATGTCGTGTAGTAGTTTATGTCGCATGCCGAACACGGAGTGTAAAATTTTGTAAATGCATTTGTAGCGTGTCATAAGACATTCACCGTGTTGTGCGACATGTTTGTAAATGTGTGTTTAATAAGATTTGGTCAAAGTAGGATATACGATGCATCGGTGGCTATGCGATTGACGTTAAAACGTGGTATCACTAAATACACCAAGGTGTCGTCGCTGAAAAAACTGAAGTCGACCAGCCATGATGCCGTACCTTCGCTGCTCAGTTCGGAACAGCTGGACCGGATAGAGAAAAACAAACGTTCGGCGTTGGAGAGACTATGTGCCCGAAATGTACCCGAAGGATTTGGAGATAGCTGGCGTAAAGCGCTAATTTCAGAGTTTGGAAAACCGTATTTCATAAAGGTATATTTTACTTTTTTACTTTCTATGATATACTTGTTTTAAAATGGGAAGTTTACATGGTCCTGTATTGTAAACGTGATGTTCCCGTGTTCATGGTAAAGTTCATTAATGTATTTTATTTTTACCAATGTGCTGCTTCTTTGTTAATGTGACATTTGAGATTCCTGCTTGTGGGTATTAGAGGGATTTAGAATGTGTCTACGCGCAGCTAATGTCTTATGTGGCGGAGGAGAGGAGACGGCACACGATCTACCCGCCCCCCAATCAAGTGTTTTCATGGACGCAGATGTGCACCATTCATGAAGTGAGTACTAAAAGTGCTTTAATGTCTTTTTAATTAACGCGTCTGTTAACTAACTGCTCTGGTGTGTTAAATTTTGCTCAGCGCCTGTTCGATTTTTTTTGTAACTCTTTTCCGTTGTGGAAATTGATTAAGTCATTGTTTCCAGGTGAAGGTCGTGATTCTCGGCCAGGACCCGTACCACGGGCCCGGTCAGGCACACGGGCTGTGCTTCAGTGTGCAGAGGCCTGTTCCGCCTCCACCCAGGTACCCTCTCTGCTGCTGCTGATAATGTCCTAATGTCTAGTCACTCTGGTGCCTTACTACAAACGCAGGAGCCCCGGACAGCAGGTTAGCTTATGAAGAGAGCTGCTGTGACTTAACTCCTAAGCTCATAACAAAGGGCTACAGGGAGTGTAGATCCTTCAGAAAGTAAAACTGTATGTTCTGGACTTTAGCTGAGGCTTGCTTGTATAATAATAATAATAATAATAATAATCCTTCTAACCAGGGGGGCTGCTACAAATTTTGGGCCCCATGTAAGCATATCTTATTGGGCCCCCAACACCGACCAATCCAATTATATTTTAGACTTTTAGGGGTCCTGTCACCCAGGATGAATGGTATGCCTGTGGTGGAATTCCAGCCTCCAACCCTAAGGGGGGCGCTAATAATCCTGCCAGCTGCGCCATAGTGCCTCTCTAATATTCTCTGATTTTCTGATAATAAAGGACAGAAGTGGAGCAGATGCATGTGGTCGGCTCATGCCGATCCGCAAGTGTCTCTCTGCTTGATGTGCAGATCTTGACTTTGTGTGCCCCGTCCCAGGATTACTTTGGCAGCGCTGACCGGCCCACAAGCCACATTTAAACAGACTCTGTTACACTGGTGCTTTTGTTTGCAGCTTGGAGAACATGTACAAAGAGCTGTCTACTGATATAGAAGGATTCCAGCACCCTGGGCACGGGGATCTCACAGGATGGGCCGAACAGGGTAGGCTGCTCTTCCCCCGTCAGATGAGCTTATATTCTCTCTCGGGCTGCACAGTATTACATCACAATTATATGCCACATGTGCAATAATCAGTGGGGCTTCAGATGATGGGCGTAAACATTTGTCCAGACGCTGGACAAACTTTTTGGTACTGTACGGACGTCACTTACACCTACAATTTGGTAAGCAGATTAGTAGTACGGCAAAAATATTAACGAGAGACATATTGTGATGCTCAAAAGTTAGTTATTTGATTCACTTCCTCTCTAATTACATATATCCCCCCCCAGGGGTCCTGCTGCTCAATGCTGTGCTGACGGTGCGAGCACACCAGGCCAACTCCCACCGGGACCAGGGCTGGGAGACCTTCACGGATGCTGTGGTGCTGTGGCTCAACACGCACCTCAGCGGCCTGGTGTTCATGCTGTGGGGGGCCTACGCCCAGCGGAAGGGCGACGTCATCGATAGGGTGGGTGCGGTGGGGGCGGGGCTTAGCCACAGCACCGGCTGCTTATATTACTGCAGTTTACTGAGATGTTGGCAGATTTCACACTTCATTATTCTTATGATATAAATAACTTTGTGTAAGTAGCTGGATTTTTATTGTAATGATTCAGACTGAGCGCTTTGAATGTTACTTCAGCTAAGCTTGGAATAATTTTTCATGCCACCTTACTGTGCAAACATCATCCTTCGGATTTTGATGGTGCTTTCCAAAGCAGCACTATTCTGGTACATCATGGTGTATCCAAAATACTGCAGTATACTGTTATACCTCCCAAAGCTAACATCAGCCTTCCCCACATCCCTTCCTGACGTGTGTGTGTGTGTGTGTGTGTGTGTGTGTGTGTGTGGTGGGGGCGCCCCCCCGGGGGGGGGCGCCCGGCGGGGGGGGGGGGGGTGCGCGGGGGCCGCCCCGCCCCCCCCCCCGGGCGGGGGGGGGGGTTATTTTCAGGCTTTTAATTGAAATCCACAAGCATGTGTTTGCTGTCTCCTCCCATCACAGGACTCTGCTGCTGATACAGGGCAGACTGAGGGAGGAACACTCGCTTCAGGATGTCCTGTTCAAGAGTGTCTTGAAGGGATCCC
The DNA here is from genome assembly GCA_026781065.1 of Mormyrops boulengeri. Lineage (NCBI taxonomy): Eukaryota > Metazoa > Chordata > Actinopteri > Osteoglossiformes > Mormyridae > Mormyrops > Mormyrops boulengeri. The sequence continues at coordinate 25,900,831 of JAODLD010000069.1, read as the reverse complement.
CTACTGCCCTGCCGCCTCGGTTTGTCTGCGATACCTTCATGTTTGGGGTTTTGAACCTTGTCAAGACTAGAGGACTGAGAGGAGCCATGTGGAGTAACTGAAGCTCATTTTATATGCATTGGGCTCCCCCTCATGTGGAGATTCTCCCCAATCCCACAATATGCTCATTTGTCTACTTATACATTTAAGTGAAAGTCTGTTTCGTTTAGGGAGCCAAAATAGGTCATCATCTGAAAGGAAGGGAGGAATGTGTGGGCACTGCTCAGATGAGCTTTGAGGCCTGATTTTCATCTTATTCCCCACCCCCACCCAGGGAGGACAGCCCCAATCAGCCGTTCAATGCGTGCAGGATACACGGGCATGTCTACGTCAACAAAGTGGCGGGAAACTTCCACATCACCGTGGGGAAGTACGTTCTCCACCTTGATTTCCGATGTGCCTTAATTAATGCGCTCAATGACATCTCAGGTTGGGTTTTGCTACTTGAAACAAACCTTGGAATGATCTTTCTTTCCGTATCTGCTGTTCTTTGACACTGTAGTTCTCCTGCCCAATGTGCCTTTTCACATATACAGACGTATACAGAACCTCACACAATTGACCCACATGTATTTATCCAAACTGTTATAATTCCTACCCCAGATATGGACAGTTCAGGCCCCTTAAATGATCTAGATGTTGACCTCTAAGTTTCTGAATCTGTTGATGTTCATCTTAGGGCCCTTTTCCATTCTTCAGAAAAGCACCAAAAGTATAGTTCCTCAAGGTGTTGGTTTTCCACCTGGAATTGATGCTGAATGACATCACAATGCCTGTATTTAATACTGAATTTGAAAAATGTCTGTAGTATATTATAGGGCTGGACGATATTAAGACCAGCATTTGTTGCCCATGCAGTTATGCACATGTGGTTCTCACATCGCAAGGAGTACGATAGCTCGTTTAACATCTGGGGTTTTATTTAATTTTTTTCCAATATATTGCAGCCTTAGTGTAGTAAATAGTTTTTTATTTCTTGTCATGCAATCCAGATCATCTTGTGGTTTTTTAGACCAGATCACAATTAAAGCTTGGGACTTTGCATTTGTCCACGCATACAGTATTATTAGTATTTTTTACTTTATTTTTTTTACTTTATCATTGTTTTCTGAGTTTGTAACTTTTTTCAAAAAAGTGGTTGTATTGTGTTTCAGAGGCAGGCTATTTGCATAACCAGTCAACAGTGAATGAACACATCTACAAGAACCACCCCAATGTACTTAAGTATTTTTGGCACTGGTACATTTGGGACTGGTACTTGACTAGTATTAGTGGAAAAGGGAAAATACCAAAAGTATGGTACCTGATGTGGTGGAAAAGCTCCCTTAAATAAAAGTGATATGGTAACTACTGCCCTGCAGGGGGAGACATAGTCCCTTCAACATTCTGTTACGATGTCCATATTCCTGTGTCTGACATGGGGTAGTATCCAGGTGAGGAACAATGCTACGGTCTCAGCGAGCAGTACATGAGCATTGGCTAGACGGGGGTGATTTCCAGCTATGCTGGTTCAAGTGAGTGACAGGGTCTCACGGATACACCCATGGTGGAAGTGAATTATTTATGTGACATATTATTTCTTCTGTCCCTTTAAGGAATGGGCATGTCTAGAAGTGAAGGTGCAGATGTTTCTGTGACAGTCACATTACATGATACTGATCCAGTATCTTTGACAGGCTCTAGACAAAACCACATGCCGTGATGGTTGGTTGTCGTCCTGTAGGTTAAGGGGCTGGGTTCTGATCCAGGCTTTAGAGCAGGGTCAGGTGTTTAACACGAGTAACCTCAGTCGAGGGGCTGTTCCAGCGTGACTGCGGTGAGGTAGAGATTCGGGTCGCTGGCATGGCCGTGCTTCCTTGGTGCTCGGTGATGTAATTTCTCTCTCTCTCCCAGAGCCATACCACACCCCCGCGGACACGCTCATCTAGCAGCTCTGGTTAGTCATGAAAGTAAGTCTGCTGTCCTGTTGTGAAGGGTCCCCTTGGGATTCTTCACAACCTTCCACTACTAGCTGTTATTTCCTGCAGTTCAGCACCTCTATTTGTCTAGTTTTTTTTTTATAGAAAATAATCATAGCTTTTGGGAAATGTTGCTGTTCTCCATGACTTTGCAGTATGAGAGCTTGTCCACATGGTGGCGCCCTCTACTCTTAGGTCACAGATCACATTTCTTAGAACTGAATAATGATGGTAATAATAATGATGTAGCTACATAACAAATGGGTGTCTTAATCCTAAAATATGCTGCTTGGCATTTTAAAGATCAGATAAGCTGTGAAGGTGTTTCTTAGTGAAGATTTTAGGCCTAGTGTTTGTTACCCTTTGGAAGGCAATCAAAAGAACCTTCTGCCTACAGATCACCTGCCTCTTAGGTGCCAGAAATTCCTGTTCTATAACTGACTCCAGATCAGCTACCTTCTGTCAGCGTTCTCTGTAGTTTCCCCAGATGATGATGATGATGACTGAATCTTGAGTGTGGTACCAAATAACACAGGCTACTGGCATCTCGGCCTCTGCGGGAGCTCTGAATTCGTCACGTAACCATGCAAAATGTCTGACCTTTGACCTTTGGCCCCACAGCATACAACTTCTCCCACCGAATAGACCACTTGTCTTTTGGAGAAGAAATCCCAGGCATCATAAATCCGCTGGACGGCACAGAAAAAGTTTGCTCTGATCGTAAGTGTGAACGACCGTATGATGACATAAAATGCCCCCTCATACAGACCTGGTGGTCTTTAGCTGGGGACTGGCTCCCTCTGGTGGTTCTCTTGAAGGCACCTGCCATTCATTTAAATCACTCACGCTGTTGCCTGCAGAAGCCCCTCGGCTGTCAGCGCCCTGCCACAAATCCTCTGTGTTTAGCTGTGTGTATCGCTAACGGGGAACAGTGTTCCAGGCAGAGCCCAGCGAGGCACCGCATAATTGGGCAGAGAGCCCTGTAGCCTGGGGCTGCCAGTGACAGTCCCGCTAATCCCGCTAATAGTGTCCTCAGTTGGGCATCTCTCATCCTGGGATACAGGATTCATGACTCAGGAGAGATTCCATATGGCTGCCGTTTCTTTAAGCCAGGGGTCGCCAACTCTGGCCCTGGAGAACTATTATCCAGTAGGTTTCCTATCCTACCTAACTTCTGACGAGCCACACCTGTTCCTGGTATTTACCTGAGAACAGGTGTGGCTCATCGGAAGCCCAGGTGAGTTTACTGCGGGTGCAGCTGCACCCCCTACTGGTCAAATAAAAATATAATGTGTAGTTATATTTGAAAATGTGGCGTGAGTCATATCAAGCATACAACTTCTCGCATCGACTGATCAACTTCTCTGCCCACTGAGGGAGATAGAGTTCAAATTCTGGTGCTGATTTGGGGGGCAGGGTTATACAACTGCTGATCAGAGATGGAGGGGGTGTACAGTGTCCTAGAGCTGTATCTATGTAACTAGAATTCATCTCACCTATTCGCCTGTGGTGCCAAGTGTGTGAATTTGCATGATGTTACCCTCCCAGCGTCCTTTTATGCAAATGAATGCAGGCATCCAGATGCGAGTGCAGCCTGTGTTTTTGTTTCACTTCCTGCCACGTGTATCGTGGCGCAGTGCCCGGCTTGGCGTGCGTTTTCAGCTTTCACCTTGTGCCCACAGTGCTGTTTGGGGTGCGTACTGCAGTCTCCTTCTTGACCTGGCCGCTCGCTTCTCTTACAGACAACCAGATGTTCCAGTACTTCATCACGATAGTGCCCACCAAGCTCTACACCTATAAGATCACTGCAGACACGCACCAGTACTCTGTCACGGAGCGGGTATGCTTTCTCTCTATGTGTCTGCATATGACACCGATCAAGGCTTTGCTGGGAATTCATCTGAGCTTTACCAGATCTTCCCCAGAACTTTCCCAGTGCTTTACCAGAGCTGTGTCCAAACCATTCATAAAACCTGCTCACATTTCACTGTTTTCTTTGTTACATGCACACTTTGCATCCCTAATGAAAAAGAAAAACATATGTTGCATCAAAAAACGGGAATAACGTTAGAATTGAGTCCTTGAATGGTAGACCACTGGGGGAGCTCCTTAGCCAATCAGCAGTGTTATGCAGGATGCTTGGCCCATCCTCCTCATTGATCCCTGTTACTGTCCCCGCCTCCTCACTGCAGGAGCGCGTGATCAACCACGCAGCTGGCAGTCACGGCGTCTCTGGGATCTTCATGAAGTACGACCTCAGCTCGCTGATGGTGACAGTGACAGAGCAACACATGCCCTTCTGGCAGTTCCTAGTGCGGCTGTGTGGCATCGTGGGAGGCATCTTCTCCACCACAGGTACGTGGCCGGACCGGGCTGGATTGGGCCTGGTACTTCCCTCAGAGTGTCGGTTTGCACCGAGCGGTCCTTTCCATTCGAATAAGCGGTGCAAATCGTAAGCTTTGCCACAGTTTTACTCGATTTCTCAAGGCAGCGATTCAATATCTGGTGATATTTTGAAATGTTACTGTGATTCAGTTCGATTCAGTGATATGTGATCAATATTTTGGATATTGTGAAACATAAGTTGATTTTAGTGGAATTTATTTGAATCATTCATTTTGACAACAGAATATATTGGAAAAAACTATTCATGTCTTAAATGTCTGCACAAGAAACATCTTGTATTTACTTTTAACAATAAAAACAATTTCTGGACATGTATAGCCTTCTCAGAAAACATAGCAACATAGGTGAACTACACAAGATGTACTATAATGTATTGGTGTCTACTCTCTATAGAGTGAGTCTCTAGATTGCTCTGTGTGGGAATTATTCACAGATTTTGTGTTAATATTTTGATATGAATATTTGTTAGTCGATTAAATTGCATTGTGGCTTTAACGATCGTTTATCGATTAGAATCCATAAGTTGTTACACCCATAATTCTAACACTTCATGTAATCATGTTAAACATGAGAGGATGCAAACTTGTGCACGGCGCCCCCTAGCTGATATGCCCACCCTGTGCTGTCCCGCTTAGGAATGCTCCACGGCCTTGTGGGCTTCACCGTCGACGTCGTCTGCTGTCGCTTGAAGCTGGGAGTTTACAGGTCTAAGCAGGTACCCCCCCACACCGGTGTGTGATGATCGCAGCTTCATTCCCATCGTCCATAGCGGCCATCCACCTCAACACCACCTAGTAACTTTGCCAGTTCACAGTTCCGCACCTGACAACCTCTCAGATGTGCTCAGTTGGAACGAACTGGCCTTTGCGATGTCTTTTTAATGAATATGTGTCTTTAGGTAAGACCCCATGTGTTGTTAAATGTGTGATATTGGCTTACTTCCTCTCTGCCAGTTCCTCATCTGTTTTGATAACACCTTGTCTTATTGAACTGTCTGCTGTCAGGTACATTGCGGCCTCTCAACCATCCCCCTCTCTCCACCCATGACACCCAGTCTTTCATTTATTTAAAAGATGCTTTTGTCCAAGGCGATGTACATTACAAACATGGAATATTCTGGAGCCAACTAGGCATAAGAGCAGTTAGGCTGAGCTTCCAACAAGAGACCAGATACAGTGTAAGCAGTATTGAAGCAGGAGGTACACAACAACTTTTAACAAAGCAAGAACCTAATAAACCTACTATTCAGACAGATGATGTGCAAGACAAAGAGCAGTCACTCTTGAAAGTTGCATGTCCTGTTATTGTTGTACGATACTGTGCAAAAGTTTTAGGCAAAGAAAACGATGATGGTGTAAAGCTATGACTTTATGTCTGTCAGTGTGTTAGCTTACCGATTTTCGAAACCCCTTCTAATGCAGCATTTGTAAGATTTGCAGCAACCATTCAATACATCCATGTATTTTTTTTGACTGAACCACTAGAATGCCGTGTTTAGCCAATAAATACCTCATCGAGTTATTTAACGAATTAGGTTAATTGAGAGAGCTGGTGGTAAACTTTAGCAGGCGTGGAATAGCTGGGGTGCCCCTGAGGAATGGTTTAGGAACTGCTGTTCTTCTAGCCATCCAAGAAGATATTAGTAACTTTTTTTCAAGAACAGAATAATGTCTTGTTAGGTTTTATTGTTTTACTGTTAATTTGAAAACGTTCTAATGAGAAAGTGTGTGGTTGACTGAACAAATACACCCTTACTTCCCAGATAAGGAGCCTTAAGCATTTTGTTTGACTTCCTAAGACCTTTGCATAGTACTGTACATGTTTTTTTTCCTTGACGTTTTTCAGATCCACCTCCTGGATGGCCAGATGAATAATCATGAGCCCTTGCTCACAGAGAACCATACTCACTAGCAGGACGGTGCCGTCCCCTTCGGCCCTTTTCCCTGAGAGAGGCGCCCCCTGCAGGCCGTGTCGCCAGGCAGCAGCACACCATGCCCCGGAAGTGCTTTTTAATCCTACTGGCAGTTGTTTTGTACGCTTTCCTACAAACTGTTGGAGACAGACAGCTGGGGTAGGTCCTGCTCACAAGACGTCCATCGACCCACTCGTCCTACATGAGTTTTTTGTTTTTGTGAACACGTTTACATATGTTATCCCTTGAAAGAGTCGCTGTTAAATTTGGTGTATGAGCCAATTTGTTTTGGTATTTCTATTGGCTAAATTTTAATCGCCTAATGGATTTCCCAGACCAGTCCTCTCTGTAACCAGTGGTACATAAACTCTGGATTCTTAGTAGCCATTTCAGTTAGTTTGTACTGCTGTATACATTTTTCTTTTCTTTTTCCTGAATTGGTGGGTTAATTACAGTTTGTGTATTATGAGAGCTGGGATTGTGTGTGCGTGTATGTGTCAGAGTTTAATTTAAAATAAATGTGCAGTAAACCTGCAATGAAGGAGTATTTCATGTTCAAATGATGTAATCATGGTTTTCAGACTCTTCTAAGCCTCTGCTTGGTTTGAGTTGATCTCTCTACGTGCTTTTTAATTCCACGTTTTCGGTCGCCTGTCAGTCAGCCTGTTCTGATTCACTTCTTTCGAGGTGCCTGTCTGAAATACATGCGAACCTGTTTCCTAAAACTGCCAAACAAAGGTCTGGTGCCAGTGGCCTGTTTAGCTCTGAAGCTCATACAGTCACTGGCTGTTTACGTGTTTGTTCCTTCCGTCTGTTTGGTTTCTCCAAGTGGGGGGGGGGGGGGGGATTACCCTAGG
>JAODLD010000069.1:25847658-25858989 GCA_026781065.1 Mormyrops boulengeri | reverse complement strand
CCCACACCCCCCCCCCCCCCCCCCCCCCGCGCCCCCCGCGCCCCCCCCCCCCCCCGCCCCCGCCCCCGCCGCGGGCGCGCCCCCCCCCCCCCAGACCAGAGTTAGAAACATGCTACTGCAGTAAGCACATACATGCAGTATTAAGCGTTTCAACTGACCAAAGAATCTTATGAGGTTCCTTCAAAATATGGACAGTAAGTGCACACACCGCCCTCAGGGGAAGGTGGGGCTGCTTCCATGCTGGTTCTCTTGGCACCATAGGCAGGAAAAGGCAAAGCCCAATCAAAATGCCCAGCTGGCACCCACAATTCATCTGGCTCTTCTTCAGGATTGCCCATCAGACATCAGCGCAGCAGGAAGGACACTCACCCATGTCTACAAGTCGAAGAGACGGCTCAGCTCAGCCTGAGGTCAAAGTAACATCACGCATCGACACCATGAAGATTCGGAGATGACTCTGAGCGGACATTTTTTTAATTCTAGAGGCCCAGAGTCATAAGTAACTGGAGTCAGACTCGGGTTTGGAAACCAAAGCAAAGCCATAGTAAAGAAACAGATCAAGGGTAACAAGGTGAACACTGTCAGATCCCATTCGGTGAGCCATCAACAATGAAAGTTACATTTACACAGCGCTTTTCGAGACACTCAAATCGCTTTACAGAACCAATGGGGAGCCACTTCAACCCCCACCACTGTGTAGCCCCAACCTGGATGATGCGACGGCAGCCATTCTGCGTCAGTACGCTCAACGCACAGTGGCTAAGGTGGTGAAGGGGCAGGAGAGAATTCACCATTTATATATAGGGGATGATTAGGAGGCCAGATATGAAAGGGCCACAGTGGGCAATTTTAGCCAGGGCATCAGGGTACCACCCGTACTCTTCAGAAAGCTGCCCTGGGATCTTTTATGACCTCAGAGAGTCAGGACCTTAGTTTTACGTCTCATTTTTACGGCACAGTGTCCCCGTTACTGCACTATGGCGTTGGGATCCACACTGAGTGTTGGGCTAACTTGCTGGCCACACCAACACCTTTTCCAGTAGCAACCCAGCTTTCCTAGTTGGTCTCCCAACAAAGTACTGGTCAGGCTCAAACCTACTTAGCTTAGTCTGAAATGCAGGTGGTATTGCTGACAAGGAACAAGGAACAAGGAAGATACCAGCCAGATTCCATGTGATCGGGTGATCTGACATCACTGCAGGGAACATGGAACATGACGCTTAACCACAGAGATCTGCCGCAACAAAAGACGACAACAGATAAGGGGGAGCAGGAGGGCATGGCACGAGAGCTTATTTAAAAATTACCAAAATCAAAACAAGAGAAAACCTGGCAAGCCAGTGAATTAAGAACAGTGGAGAAATTGCCAGGGAGGGCTCAGGATACCCTCTAAATGAGGATCATGGTCCACTTCCTGCACTGGCTCAACCAATAATCTGTGGAGATAAAATGCTGGAACTATTGGTGGGTATTTTAGGGGCGCAGCTCGACCCTTGACCCTCCATGCAATCAAGTGAAACAAGTGTAGATTAAACTGTGAGAACCCAATGGACACAGAGCCAAAAGACCAACGACGCCAGTGTCAAGGACCATGCAATTCTGCAAGGGGGCACCCATGTTCACAAAGCGGGGACGTCTAGGCCCGGATCCAACATGGGATTCCACAGGCCGCCCACAACACCAAGGCACCAATCATGGGCCAAACCACTTTAGTAACCCTTTAAAGTAACTCCGCATTTTTGAGTTATGACTGATGCATGGGATGGGCAAGCAACCTTATTATTGGAACTGAAATGGTGCAAAGTCGGCATCATGCTTGATACTTTAATTGCATGCACTAGGCTACCTCCCACCTGCAATTACTCACCTTTTCTAGTTTAAGGCAGGGGTTTTGAAATTTAGGATTCAGCCTTGCAGTCTAATGTTAATTTGTTGCCATCATCTGGTCTGTGGGTATTTTGTGCGGGGGAAAAAAAAACTGGATCCCTGCCTTGTATTGTTATCATTCACTAATAAAGGATAATCTGGGTAGGTTCCTTACAATGCGCAGGTCTACACACCATCGACCAGGAGATCCTTTACCTTCTGCACGCAGGGTCACACCTGAGCAAACACGCGTCTTGCAAAAAAGCCGCCGTTCCAGCCACCGGTGCTTTTCACATTCCACACAGTGGAGGCAGCAGAAGTAGGCGGAGGCAACGGATGCCTGCAGCTTCCCAGAGACGGCGACGCTAACGGACGGGGCAGAAGACGACGCATGCTTCTCAATATCATGGCACCTGGGCTCGCTCACTGGAGGAAACCGTAAAATGCAGAAGGCACCCGTGACGAGCCATTTTCAGGAGCGTACACGCCATACAGGACAGGTGGAGTTATGGTTCATTGTGGGGAGCAAACAGGCAGGAACACGGAGGGGAGGAAAACAAAAAAAATAAATAACCCAAAACACACAGCTCACCCCCAACCTCACAAGCCTAGAAACGGGTTCACACAGTCACTGCACATTAAACTGAAGGACAATAAAGCTGAATTGCTCCAGTAAAACACCCAGATGTGCATGAACTAAACAAGCCCCCCCCACCCAAGCACACACACTCCCACCATTTGGAATTAAAGTCCAAAGGAGCTGTTAAATAACTATGAAGTGAGGCAGACTAAGGCAGTTACATCCAGAGAGACTAAATAGCAAGAATACGGACGAGTGGAGCAGATTCACCATTTTTGCTCCGTTTTTGTATTTCAGATGAGCCGTTTGAGTAATCACAATCCGTTTCCCCATTACCACCAGTGCAATCTCATTTGTCCCCATTTGGTAGTCATGCAAATGGACCACAGCCAAAAGGCTTCTGAATTATTTCTCAGAAGTGGACACATGCCAACCAGATAAAGGAATGCTCGACCCCCCCCTCCCTCACAACACCCCCAGTGATAATCAGAGAGGGAACAACGCTGGTATCATTTCAGTCTCTGGGCTGATGAAAATGCTACTTCAAGGTTAGCAGGAGTTTTACTTGAATAACAATTATCTAGTGTCAACATGGCTATCAAGCGGCTCACTTTGAATATTAAAGTTTTTCCAAGGGATCAGTGGGAGCTGTGTTACAGCTGAAGGTCAAGAAGAACTTGTCATACTTTGGTGTGGAGACTGTGCTTTCAACAAGGCAAAAGCAGGTGTTAATCCCAATGAGGCCGGCAGCACGACGTTACATGAACCCAAACAAGAGGATGGCAGGTCCTGTTCCCGTTCGTTGCCATTGTTCCTCTTGACACACAATCATCTATTCAATCTCATAAGCATTTTACTTTGTATCAAACACAGAAGTGAGATGTGTCTTTGCCTCCCCATCTGTACTGCACTTATAAACGTGAATGGTGCGGGTGTCCCGAGCACCTCCGATGGCGTGCACGTCTGTTTCCCTGTGTAAGCCAGCAAAGGAAGTGTCTAACTTCCCCAAATGCCTTCTGCAACAAAAATTTCAACAGGACAGCCAGATAAAAATTGACCTCCTTCCTCTTTTTGGCTACAGCAGTGGATGATTACAGGAGGCGATTCTGGATCGCAAAGTCACATCACATGTGACGCCATTGCCGCAGGAGAGCGAGCGTGTGACAAGGGGAAGATGGGCTAAAATAAAGAAGAACTAGAGTGAGGGGTTCAAATTCAAGTGCAGGACATCATGAACTGGGACGGTACCTGAATGGAGATTAGGGTATAGTACTGGCCTCAGACCTTTGGCAGAGGATTGCAGCAGATAACTGTTAACTGTCCCACCAAAATCTGGAGATCATGTGGTAAGTTGCAAGCTACACCCACACATATACAAACGGGGGCTTATGAATGCAGGTGAGCACACCCACAGTCTGTCTCACAGGTCTGCTCAAACCAACGTGCCTGCGAGCATCTTCAGCTCTGCCATGACCCAACACTGAACACGGCCTACCTTCTCAGAATACTCTGCAGCACACACAGAATCACCTCACCTGTTCCTGGGACCAAAGAGGCCGAGTGAACCATGTCCCAGTGTTATCAAATGCCGTTCAAGATGTGGAAAGAATTACTCAAGTTAAGCTACAGAGGCAGAGTTTCCGGATCAAGGGTCTATCTGGCCTTCAACCTGGCCTTCGAGTCCTCCAATCTCGAGGGACTTTTCAAGGTGCCCATCAGACACGTCCAGCCTAAGAGACTAAAATGGGGGAGAGCCAACCATTAATGTGGTGCATTTAATGCAGGGGTAGGAAACCAGTTTCAAGAAGGGCTGGTGTGGGTGCAGGTTTTTGGGATGACCTCTCAATCAGCCAATAATAACGCAGTGGTTCTCAACTCCAGTTCTGGGGACCCACTGTTATCGGCTGATTGAGAGGTCATCCCAAAAACCCGCGCCGGCTCCGGTCCTCCATGGATCAGGTTCCCCACCGCTGATTTAGTGGGTGGATATGACACTGTTCAACACAGGCCATCACTTGAGGTCTGATTCACAGCCCTATTGGTCGCCTCCACTCTTCTCCTCTCCTCATCCCTCTCACCCACCCTCGGCCTCCCTCTGCTGCCACGCATTTTCTGTATGCAGTGCCTACAAGCTGCCCTGGCTGTGACTCAAGCACACTGGATCTGCAGGGAGACCCAAAGGCAGGGTGACTTTCACACTGGGCAGCGTACAGATAAGGCCAAAGGGGACAGTATCTCACAGCACAACCTGGCAACCCCAGAGACCCAAAGCTGCCACACACCACTGTGAAAACGCACACCCAGATACCATGTGCAATAATGCTGAGACGACGACCACACAAGGAGGATGTCAAACACGAGTAAGTGCAGAAAAGGATAAAAATAAAAATTCAATCAAGCACAGGATTATATGACAGGGTTTCTGGATGTTATTTAACAAAATCTAGAAAACCAAAACAAAATTACAAGTCATCCAATTAGCCGTTAAGATACATAAACACGGTAATGAGCAGTTATTTTACTCACTCTCCTGTATTCAATAGCCAGCTGTCATCAGTAAGATTTTTTAGGAGGTAGAAATAAAATCTTAACCTGCACCATGTACAATTCTAATCTGAAGTTTGAAAATGATAAAGCAATTATTTTATAGCCTGGGAACCAAAGCAAGATATTTCTCCAATACTATTCCCAGGGGGGGTTGGGGGGAGGAGTATCCTAAGATGCAGACAGTTCTTCAGGATAGTAACATATCTCAGCACTTTAATGCTAATGGGCTTCTAAAAGAAAGTGACTGAGCCTAGGGGAAAAGCACTGAGGACAAACCAACACCACCACTGCTGGGATGCACCACACAGCAGAGCTCTCAGCTTTTACGTGCTGATTGCACACTCCACACCTTCATTTTCTGCCCCTCACCCTGTTCCAGTTTCCTGTTTACCAGGATTGCAAGAGACTGACATGCTGCAACTTGTTTTCGGAGGCAACTAAAGACTAACTTAAAATTGGCTAGTATGCTTTCTTTCAAAGGAAACCTTATCCTAACCACTTCTTGAGTTCAGGTATCAAGCAACAAAAGGGTGGAGAAAAAAGGTAATATCATAACCTAATGTGAAACCCTTCAGCCGGATTACAATGGGAAACCGCCAACCTGTGGGCAGTGGTGGCTTAATCGTTAGGGAAGTGCACTCATAATTGAAAGATTGCAGGTTCGAATCCCTGACCACAGAAAACTGATGTCCCTCCCTCAATGTCACTTGCGCTCCAATCCAAAGCGTACACATCAGTGTGCGTACATTCCTTCCTACAGATTCTCACTACTGACCTAGTTTCATAACAGAGTGCCAGGAGAGGAGACACAAGGTCCAACCTTGAAAACAGTCTTAATAGAGGACAGCCAGTCACTGGAGGGGGATAAGTATCAAAACTAAAACTTACAAAAATAACCCTGCATAGGATAATGGTTAGGAAATATGTGATCCTAACGAGATGCCTTTACAACATCTGTTGGAGAGTGATTACATGACTTGAACATTCAACACACACTTGGTAGATAAGGAGTATGCACTGATGACCGGGTGGAGTGGTGGCTCTGAGGCTAGGGATCTGTGCCAGCAATCAGAAAGTTGTGGGTTCAAATCAAATCCTGTGAATCCCCAGAGTGATTCTACCCTTAACCTGCAATTGCTTCATTCTGGGTGTGATGTTAATCTACATCCAGCCCTATAAGGAGGTCCTCCATCTTACACAGAAAACCTTGGGGGTTGGTGGCAGGATTGGCACTCCAGCTACCAAAAAAAAAACTCAGTGGTACATTTGGACTAGTGTGGTGCTCAGGTATCACCTGCCTCATCCTTGAGGTGGCCAGTGTGGCAATGCACTGTAATCACTGCATACTCAACACATACTGCAGTGATTAAAAAAAAGAGGATGAAGACAGACAACTTCAAAATGTGTCAAACACAAGGTCAGTCTTTATACAAGGAAAACGTTTTGTCCATTTATTTCCGCCCCCCATCTGGACCATTACAGGCCTCCGTCACCAAAGACGGACAATCACACACACTACAGATCAGCCATCAACCTGCTCACTTAGTGGAAATGTCGAATTGCTGGAACGGAAGTCTTCTATCAGGAAACCAACGAGTACGAACAGACTAAAAATATTTCAATGCAAGACATTCACTTCCCACTATCATTTGAACAACTAAATATAAGCCGCCACTTGATAATTATGGCTATTTGCTAAATCTAGATTTAGACACTGCTGGAAGGCTTTGCTTCTTCCCTTCTGTCCTCTTCAACCTCCGACAAGTGGCATTTATTGCGAACTCTTTAAAAGTTGCAAGACTTGCGGCGTGTCCCCATGTCTGCAGCCTGCAAGAGTGCACACACTGCATGAGGTGTAGATCATCCATGCATACAGGTATCCACTCCACCAAGAAACTACAGTAGGAAAGCCGCCATTCATCCCTAAATAAGGCTGAGAGATTCCTGGTTGTAAAAATAACACCCAGGCGTGCTACAACAAATAGCCATTCTGGTGGAATGTGCTGGAAGACTCGAAGGCCTGCAAAAATGTTCCGATTCAAGAACTCAAGACTCCCTTGATCTGGCTTGATAAATTTCCCGTTACACCCAGCACGACGATACACACACAAAACAGCCCACCTTGCACGACAGACTCCGGCCCCAATGCAAACAGGAATATCACCAGTAGTCAACCTGTGGATAGAAAATCAAACCCTGCAAGCAGCCCTACCTAGAGGCAGGCAGGGTGACAGCTGAGGTCACCAGGAATTCAGCATTTCCGACACTGGACATCTTTGTCCAGCATCTGCAACCTCTTCAGAGAATTACAGAAACCCAAGTCCGCTTATAATCCCTCTACCACAGTGAAGTGCTGGATGGTGATAGATGCAAACACCAGGAGACCCACGATCAAATGAGACAATCTTATGTCCATCTCAAATCGCCGGGCCTGGTCGGAAAGTGATAGAAGGAAGCTTCCTTCACGTCCCACGACCTGGATTCATAAGCTTAAGTGGTCTCTCTTTACCTCGGACCGAGCAAACTGCCATCTCAGAGCCCGTCAGCCCTGCTGATCGCCCCCCAGCCTCGCAGATTAACCCGGGGGACAGTGAACCGAGCCGGTCCCCGCCACTGACAGGCGACTCCGGCACACTTAGGCAAACCTGATTTATCAGGCCATTAGACAGGAGAGTCCCACCCATAAGTGAGAGACTGAAGCGCTCCCGGTGCATTTCGAGCGACACGACCTGAAAGAGGCATAATGTGCCGGATTATTTTCGAGTTAAATACGGGCCAGGGGACGCGTACGGGGCTTCAGCGGAGAGCTGGCGCAGACGTCGGTGCCGAAAAAGATGGAGAAGCGTGTTTAAGAGCCAGCCCGAAGTGAAGAAGCGCCGGCGAGCGTAGCCGTCTCCCCCGCACCGGCTGAGGGCTGCGGTCACCTCCAGAAAACCGTCAGCAGCGCCGCTCCTGCCGAAAAACCGCGATAAACGGCGCCGCTTCCCGGAGCCCCCGGTCTCGCCGCTTTGAGAGACCGGAAAAAAAAATGATCACGCATTTATCGAAATACAGCGGAGCCAATACGTTTCTCACATAAATGTAAGTGTTGAATAAAAATAAGCAAAATCTCACGCCTAATTATACGAATAAGGCAGTATGTGTGAGGTTTAAAGTGACGCGGATGCGGGAGAAGCGGCGCGGCGGCTGGCGGTCGGGACCCCGCTCCACCTACGGCGCGCGTCCGCCGGCGTTTCCCGGCACCTCGTACAGCCCGGCTGCTCTCCGTCACGAAAAAGACAAAAACCATTAAACGAAAAAAAGCGGCAGAAGGGCCGCCTCCAGGGAGATCCGCCGACTTACCGGAGGGGGCAGCGATCAGCCGCGGACGCAGGGTGTCGGAGCTGGGCGGCCGGCTGGCTCCCCACCGGCTCCGGAGAAAAAGCCGCGAAACGCCTCGCTACAGACGCGACTTTCGCTTTATGCTCATCTGCAGTCCGGTATCTCACACGAATATGTGCCCGGATGCCCGGTACAGATCGGCGGCGATGGACGGACCGCCGGTTAATGATTCGCCCCAATTAGCAGTGCGGCGCTCACCGATATCACGGCTGGGATCCCGATCGTGAAATGAGGGTTTCTTCCCCCCCTCGCCCTCCTCCTTCCCCGCCGTCGGTGGCAGCGTCAGAATGGAAGGAAAGAAAACGTGTCTGTGTGGATGTAGATCGCCGCGTGTTTTTTTTTTCCTCTTCCCAATTCTGCTCCCTCCCTCTTTTTTCTTCTTTCTCTCCCCCCCGTTTCGTTGCGTCGATGAGAGCTCTGGTGTCGTCTGCACCCAGGGTCCCGAGTCAAGCCCAGTCGCCCCACGTCGGGCCCTGTCAGCCAATGCGGCAGGAAAAGGAAGCATGCGATGGAGCGGGGCGGCGACCCTGCGTCCCTCCTGCGAGACGCGCCCTGCTCCGCGGAGAACCGGCGCGCCCGGGAACCGCTGATACACATTTCTTCGGACGACAGTCACCACCGCATCATTAAGCGTGTTATTCGTGCAATGTACTATAAGCGTGTGTTAAAATCAATAATATCAACTACATTTTCTGAACTTGTAACTTGAGTGGGGCGTTTGTCAGGGCGTTTTAAAAACATCACGACAAAAAGGCTTTCTATGAGCAGCGTTTTCCCTCCTCATCTTTCAGTTGCATGGTGCGTTGTGGTCATGAAATATGACTATATTTTCATTTACATGAAATGAGCATTATGTTGCCTATTCTCCTGTAATTAGCGATGCCTGCATATGCTGGAACAGCAGAATATTTAAGAGCGGATGAGTGTAGGTGTTTCGCAGAAACTCCTTACTGTTACTCCATAAAAATTGCCCCACCCTAGGATCTGAAACCACAATGACTGGAAAACCAACACCTCACACAACAGCTCCTGTTATTCTGGATAGATAACTAGATAACTCCCCTCCACGCTCCAAAGCAGCGTTAGCGTTAGCGTCCAAACATTAGGTGCTCTTTACGTGACTACATGGTCAATGCAAAAGTCATGGTAGATATGGAAAAACTGGTTGCGCTACCAGTTTTCCAGCCACTCGCTTATTTTTCTCCCATGTCAAAAGAAGGCTGATATTATTTTGAATATAAACACATTTTTATCCAACACATGATAAATACTGCATGAAACTGGAACCAGCTGAACAACACTGCAGTAACACATGGTAAGAGACCACAGCTTCTTAAACTGGTCACTAAGCCACGACCCACACACGGTGTCCCGCAAACAGACGGCATGCCTTGACAATGCCCGCACTCTCACTGACCGTGGCAGGAAATAAAACTTTACAAGCAGGGCTTCATGTGGCCCTCGTGGGTTTTGTCACTGCTGGGCAGGAGGCCTCAGCTACCGCTCAGCTCGTCAGTACCATCCCTTTCTGCAAATTTCAATAGCTTTTTATGTTAACACAAAAAGAGGACGGGCTTGAAAGGGTCCCATGAATCAATCACCGCGTTACACCCCTCCCTTACCATTCAGCTTTTCCCAGAAACGTTCACAGCTTTCATCACTGCATCAGATTTTTTTTATTTTATTTCATCACAGCAGACCGTGTAGAAGGTGACCTACATTACTTCACTGATATCCAGGGCCTCTGCTGTATTATGAGATTCAGCCAACCGTAGCCAAAAACTCATAATGGCCTCTGAAAAGGCAACTAATTTCTGGAAGAATATTTATTTTTAATGCCAGTCAATTGTGGCGCCTTGGCCGCAAGGAAGCTCTGAGTTCCAAAAATGTACTTCGATGCCGAAGCACCGGTGTTTATCGTAGAATCCTGTTACTGTGAGTTAGCGTATTTAGATTTGAGATTGTTATTTCGCCGTGGGATGGGTGGGACGGCAAAACAGGATCCGCGGGAACAGTTAATGGCTCGCTGAAGAGGAAGTAGGGAACACCGACGAAGAAGCAGTTCCATGTCTCCTGGCAACCGTGCCAGAGCAGGAGCAAGTGGCTGAAACCGGCGATGAGAGGGTTTTCTAATGAAACAGCAGTGCAAACACCAGCGGGTCGGCCGCGTCGATCCTAATTCAAAGGCTCCAAACCCGATGACGCGTTTCCGTGAAGAAGTAAGCATGTTTTTTTACAGCACGCCTATAGAAGGTGATACAAGTCAGTAGTACCCCTTCAACATTTCCATTTGTCAGTAATTACTGGATTAAATGCTTACGATATACATTGCTTGTTTTGCATTGATTTGGCAATGCAGAATGAAATGTAGCTTAGTTTAATGACTGGAAGATTCAGTCTCCTGTTGAAATACACAATGAGAGGCAGACATATTATGACCCACCTGAATGGACAGTCTAGGTTTGCCCACAGGGCAGCGCAGTCCACTTTGGACAATTGTAAACATCCCTTTCATTCACTTACATCAGTTGCCCCAAGCATAAACTCTAGAAATTCTCACTCCACCTGTTACTTTAATTTGCAATTCATATACACACCCTTGCATATATCCAGTTTCGTGCATAAAAACTAGTAAATACACAGCTGTCATATTCAACAAAATTCTTAACCTACCAATAATAATACTGACATTAAAACAGTAAAAAAAAAACAATAAAGACAGTATGATAATAGTTTGAGCCAGACCCTGAAGTACAGCTTCATGAAAGAGGAAGCTGAACAACAATAGGAAATGGACCAGATTTTTATCTATGGAAAAAGGGTGCATGTGTGAAGATGCTCCCTAGGGCACATGTCACATGTCACACTAATGAGTGCCGTACCTGTCGTGGGGGGGGGGGGGGGGGGGGGGGGGGGGGGGGGGGGGGGGGGGGGGGGGGGGGGGGGGGGGGGGGGGG
>JAODLD010000069.1:25827423-25842658 GCA_026781065.1 Mormyrops boulengeri | reverse complement strand
ATTCCTCTAAGACCAGGAATCATTCGCGTAGCCCTACGTTGTACCCTTTCCAAGGCAGCAATGTCCTTCTTAAGGTAGATATTTACATAGTTTTTGTTACAGAGTGCTCCTTCTTCACATCTGAAATAAAGACTAAACTGAGCATGTGTAGAGTGAGTTATGTGATTTGTACTTCCTTCCAGACTTGAGAAATAGACTTTGCTACAACTAACCTGTGTTACAATCATCCCTGGTCTCCCCTACCTCTGTCGTCATCAACCACGTGGTACCAAGAAACAATTTACAAAGATATTTCTATTGATATCAGTAGGTCTTTCACACTCTCAGAATAAGGGGTAAAAGTTTGTACCATAGCTTGTCACTGGGGCTGCACCCTCAGGAAAGATTGAAAATATAAAAAGCCTTTATTATCACATGGCTATGAGCAAGCCTACGCATTTCAGCCAAAATGGCCTTCATCAGGGCAGGTCTGCAATTGTACCATTAGCTGTAGGTACTTGTTCCTATTAAGGTACAGAAATTAACTGAAGGAACATTTCTGTGCCATTGATGTCACATTAACGCTGAATATGTCTTTGGGATGTTCCTAAGAGTCAATTTCTGTACCTTAAAAGGTACAATTACAGGGGTACAGCCCCAGTGAAAAGCAAAGTTACGAACTTTTACCTCTTTGTTCTGAGAGTACACATTTAATAATGTAACTTTATTAAACAGGTTAGTCATGGTACTATGAAAGTATATAACTCCAAATCACCCACCCGAAACTCAGAATTAAATGAGCACCATATGCAAAATCAATACTTTACACTGTGTCAAGATTTTATTTGACAATATTTTAGAATATCATACAGTAAACAAGATTTCTGCAAAAGTTAATATATCCATAGTGTTGCATTTCATAAAAATAGTTGCTCACTTACAGTCTTTGTGACTATTATTAATACAATGGATCATATTTATAGAGATACAGCTGTACAAAGGTAAATACACAGCTAACACTACACAGTTTACTGATCGGAATGGTGTTCACATAAGCGCCACCCTTCAAAGACTCACCTTTTAATTATCGCCGTTCCGTAGAAAACGTATTACAGTTCACAGAAAACTGAACCAGTCAACACGGAGCATACAGGTGAGAGTCTGCCGAACTTCATAAGCAGTGCTCCGAACTTTCCCGGACATGCCACCCGTCCTCAGGTTAAATATGACATACTTCCCCCATTGGCTTTTGTCAATTTTCTGATGATATTTGTGCTTTGTTATAATTCAGGGTCTTCCAAAAAGATTAAGGAATTACAGCCAGCAACGGTGTCTGAATCGTATTGTCAGGAATGAATCTTTAGCTATTCTAAATGATTCTTAAAGGGGCATGCTTTTTCTGTAACTGAACACAGAATATATTACTGATTTCTGCTGCTAAGCGTGTTCACACTCAAATTGCACATCTTTTCTGTGTCACTCCAAAAATTAAAAATAATTGAAACGTTACCATGGAAATAACCATCCTTAACACTTTTCCTTGCATCCCCATACGCTGGCTGACATTTAATAAGACATTTAATAAGTTACAGTTTTACAACAACATCCGGTAATAAGTAAATGCTAGTGATGGCAAAATAATTATGTTTTCAGGGAAAATGTTCCCAGAAGCATTAAATATATATGCCTTCGGGGTAAGAGGTTTAAATATTCATGCTTGAAATTAACGCGATAAGTGAAATCTGTTTGTAATAAATAAACCGCGCTCAAAAACAATTAATATAGTGATATAGATGTCTTTTTGCAGTTGCCTCATTTCTGACCGAGAGCTCCACCAGTCGTCAGGCCTTAGTCCAACGCAGGTAATAACATTCTTGCAACGTTTCTTTTAACGGGAATGCAACGTTGGGCGAACTTTTCGCTCGGCGCTCAGCACTTTCCGAACGCCCGTTTGGCCGCCGACTGGCTACTCGTAAACGGTTACGAATTGTGGATTTTTTTGTAAGTCACAAATACACAAATTACCTTCATGTAGCTGTAAAGCAAATGTCTTGTTTTTTATGGGAAACCAATCATAATTTAATTGCCAAGTTTGTTCAAATAACGTCACAGAAATGCTCAAATACGGTCAAATTCAGAGAGCTTGTCTGCAACGATGATGACACCATTAAGTAATGTCCATATTGCGGACAAAATAGCACGCGTACAGTGGAAGCAGAGAGATAACCAGCCCTTTCCCTGAAAGCTTTCTATTTGAATATTCACGGAAACGACAATGAAAAACCACCGGTACTGCATGCTCTTGCACCACCACGTCTGACCATGAGGGGGTGCTACAGACTACATTTTGCATCCTTCCGCTGCGTGATTGCTTATTTTGGCCCTTAGTTCCACACATTAAATCTTAAGCTCTTGCTGCAGCCTCGAAGTAACAGGTATGACCTGTAAAAATTTACCGGCACCACTGTAACCATACTCCATTTTGATGTTAGCTACAGTTAGCTAATTATCCTTCATACGACAAAAACAAAGCAAAATTCATTCGTTCATTCTGTTACTAGATAGCAGATAAATGTACATAAAAATAAAGCAGATCTGGCATAAACAATGATTTTTCCATAATACAATGATAAGAAAATAAAATTTTTTTGGTGCAAACTGACTTCATGGAGGTGACTGAGCTGTCGATACAGACGAGACGAATCGTGATATAACGCTGCGTAAGGAAGAAACAGGCATTGATGCCCATTACTGAACTGCTGCACTTTCCCCTTTTTCTCCTGCAGCAGAGTGACAGCAACAAACAGCTCAGTTTGTGTCACTTTGCTGCCTCCAACAGGTGAACATTCAAACTAGCAACTCTGCCTGGTCTCTCCGCTTAAGGCACTCTGCCCTGCCGCATGCCAGGAGGCCTCCCGCCCCCCAGGTAAGGTGAATCCCTCCACAGTGGCTTGGCTCGTGTTCTAGGGTAAACAGAGCCCAGACCTCTTGTGGCACGGAAACCGGAAACCGTTCCGGGTCATCTTGGGTTCTGTGAGTCAACTCCACGCTTCAGGAGACCGTGCTGAGACGAGTCAGTGAGACGAGTCAGAGTGCCCTACTGTGTCACCAGACTCCCCCTGCTTGAAGAGCATCTCAGTATATTTGCCCGTGTACATATACTCCAAAATGATTATGTACATGTTTTCACATATTTATATAATATACCTATATATCTATACATCTAAATGATCATTATTAAAGATATATCTTTCTTTCTATCTCAGGATAGTTTTAAGGCAGCTTTCTGTCGATAAAAATCCCCTTTTTCCACACCATTTCTTTTTGTTTCATTGCCTTGTCAACGGCACAAAAGGTCATGTCAGGCAAACCCCATCAAGAAGCGTCCAGCCATAACCAGCACTGGCTGAATGCCAGTGGCCAGCTCCTCGACATGTGATTCGGCTTCACAGCCAGCTGCCGGAAGAGAAGGGCGGAGCTTCTGAATAGCAGGTCCCGGCCCTATGCCACCTCCAGTCGAGTTGTTTGGATTCAGCACTACAGGAGTCTTCCCATCATGCTACACATTCAGGTTTTTTTTCTTTTTCTTTCTAGTTTTTTTTTTTTTTTTATGGATGCCTTGAGTTTTTAAGGTGGTGGGTGTAATATCTCAAAATAATTTAAAATACCATATAAATTAAAAAAAAAAAAAAACAGATTCTCTAAAAACATGTGTTGCATCTGATGGTGACGGCTGGCGGGCCTATTGGAGACCTGACCAAGTCTTGCCTGGTGTGGCCTGGCCTGCAGAGTCTTTATGGCGTTATCTGCTCACAGTGGATGTCCCAGATCGCAGTGTACTGGGTAGCTTATCCGACCCAGGGATCTTCCAGGGCCCGGGGGACACTGTGGCCTTTCTGCCTGCCATGGCACTGCCCCCACTGTTTCCCTTGGATCCCCGATAGGGACGGGCCTCGACGGACACTCTCTCTGGGTCCCTGGGGCCGGATTTCTCCTGGGCTGGCCTGTCTGTGCTGCCTCCATTGCTTGGTGTACCACCGTTCACGTTGGAATGTGTGTCTCCAAGCCCGGTGGCCTTTAGGGAGTGTGGCTGATGCCTGTTTTCCCTGTGGGGAGCGCTGCTCTCACCACCTCTCCTCTCCTTGGATTTTCCCCGGGAGGATCTGTAGGGCTTGGAGTTTTCCTGGACCTGCTCATCCCAACCCACCGGGCTCTCAGGGGTCCCCTGTCCACCCATGCTGATACCCCGATGGGCGGACCTGCCACCCTCTTTCTGCTTGCCCCTCCCACTGGCCCTGCGCTCCGTCTGCCTCCTCCCAGGTGCGGCCTGCTCCACCCTCCCAGGGCTGGACAGGTGCTCTGCCATGCTGTCGTGCATGGGCTCCCGGCCCGTCTCCGGGGAGAGTAGGTGCTGGGGGTCAAGGGGAGGGGCCGGAAGCGATGACGGCGATGGCGTAGCGTTCAGAGCATCGGGGGGTGGGGCTACTTCCGACAGACTTGGGGAGGCTGCAGGCCGAGCATCCCAGGGGGTGGGACTGTCGACTGAGGGACAAGAGAACACTGTTACTGGTGAGCCAGACCGCCTGAGACACCCACAATGCAGACATGACTGCAGGACGCTTTCCGTAATTCTGGGGCCCAGGCTAAAATCGGTGACAGGCAACTGTCAATCACCATGCCAGCAGCACGGCTGAATGTCTTGCCCAGAAACTGCTGCTCCAACTCCATGAGAAAGTCCTGTCTAAATCTCAAGCTCCTAAGGGCAAGAAGTTCTGCAGACCATAAGCAAAATAAAGCTTGGTTCATAGTTCTCTGCACAAGCACAACACTTACGTTGTATGAACTTACGTTATTTTACACATGTGCGCAATGTGTATTTTTATTATTATTATTAAGAATAATAATAATAATAATTATTATTATTTTTCTGATGTTCCCTGCACAGGTACCACAGCAGTGTGGTTTGTGTCCATTTCTGTTTTACATATGAAGAGAGCCGACTCACAGGGTTGCCGACTTTGGTCAGCTGGCTGGTGTGAGATCTTCAATTCGAGACGAGTCTGCACACCCATAAACACGCCTTTACACGTATGTTTTATTACCTTGTAAATAGTCTGTAGGATTTGCAAACTACCTCAATTCTCATCAAAACAAATTTGGAGTGCAGCAGGCGTTTGTTCACGGAGGCGCACGATGACATCAAACGTGTCATGAATGCTAGTATGCATGCGAAGTACGAGGTATGAACCAGCCATAATGCTCTGTGTTTGGGCAGAAGGTCCTTAGGCTGAGTACAGGGCTGAACCATCAGACACTAACAGGTTGGGGTAGTTTTTATTCAATCAGTGCTCACTGATGTGATCAAAGCCATTATTTGGGCACTATGTAATAACAGGGCCCTCGAGACCAACTGCTCATGGCCAACCTGCTAGACTCCTGTGCTGGTGAGATGTTTTCCGGTTTAAGCGCTGATGCCAAAAAAAGCGACAGCACTCTGTTTCCTCCCTCAGCTGACCCGCCACTGCATTTGCATCCGCTCGGCAACCACCCAGAAACATCCCATACAAATATCTGTTCAGCAGTGCCAGTAGGGGGCAACACAGAGTTCCCCGCCAGGAAGGTCCTGGATGGCAGCCTGGGGGTCGTACCATTCACCCAACACTGATGTCATCACCCCAACTGAGGTTATTCCAGTTTTTCCATTTCAGATGTGCAGCGGAGTGGATCACTCTGGCTCTGGCATGATTATTAAAAATTACGATAATAAATCCTGAAACATCACTGTAGAGCAGTAAGTGAGAACTATTAAAAACTGAGTGTGGTCACCAGTGAAACCTGTCAACACTGTGTGGTGTCTATTTTTAGCATGAGTAATAGGAACCAATTGTGCAGAGAAGGATGACCAATTAGTTTAATGGCATTCCATCAATAACTGCTGGCCGTGCAGGCAAAGTCTGAACTCTCTGTTTGTACCGTGGGGCACCCAGCCTCGCCCTCCCATGATGCTCTTGGCTTAATGTTCCTGCAGAATAGATGGCATGAAATGGATCATGTAAATTCATCATAAAGGCTTATCTGGCCCCTGAGAAACAGGAGCCTTCTGGATCATTCTTACGTTTCAAAATTACTTGTTACTGAGCTTAAGATGCAGAGCAAGAGATCCTTAGGACTCAAATTTAGCTATCCGAAAGCACGTGGGTGAGCGGTGTGAACAAGGGTGGAGGAGAAAGCTTGAGGGGGCAATGTTGCTGTGAAGAGCCTGGGGTCTGGTGCCCCCTTCTGGATGTTGCTTAGCCTGGGCTGACTTAAAAAAGCTACTGAGGTACAGGGAAAAATTATTTTTCATGGTTCACCTTATATCAACTTCTCCTCCACATGGTTGACAAAGAAAGTTGGCGTGTGGTTGCCACGACGACGGTACCGATCAATACCCCCCAGGGGTGAACGGGGATCCCGACAAAAAACTATCGACCTTCATATTTATGGCTAAATCCTCTCCAAACAATTGCAAACTTGCGATTCCTCTCTGGCAAACCATGTACAGAGAAACATGAAAAACAGGCCCAGGATGTTAATGCAGTGTCTGTAGGGTGCTCTTTGTTACAAAGACGATTCCAGAACAGACCTTTAGGTGCCATTAGGGTATAAGCAGGAGCCATGAGCCTGCTGAGAGGTGAAACTTGCGGCCCAGACAAGTCACATTGTAAACACACTGCAACCAGCCGCAGCAGAATTAGAGAGGTAAGAAGGCATGCAGCATTTTACAAACCGTGTCTTTAGAGTGGCCCATTAGGAAGAAATAGGGGGAGCCATGCTTGTCACTTTTCATGCACATGGAGAGGCTGGGAGGTACCATTCCTAAAGGAAGGGGAGGAACAGCCTAGACCAGTCATTAGAGTTAAAAAGAGTGAGAATGTGTTACAGAACTGTTAGTCTAAAAGAGTGACAGAAAACAGAATTATCTAATGATATACAGGTTATTGGAACAGAATTAAATATTTTGTTAATACAGTTAGCATGCTTAATGGTAAAGAGTTAAGTTTTGTTCTATTTACTGCCAGAAGGTTGTTAAGTAAGACAAGTGGCCTGAGGTGCTAAAGAGGCAAATCAGCCTGAACTTTCACAAATGTGTGATTATGTTGTCATTAAAAGACAACATTAAGTGATGTAAACCCTGTCCAGCTGGCTCTGGTCATTAAGCTGCAATCTATTTAATCCCACTTAAGGTTCATGATTCCTTTACAAACAGCGTCCTGGGCCTTCAAGACCTACAAGCACGGACACCAGCAGCCAGGAGGCGGCCTGGAGCAGCGGAAGGTGGCCATCTTTACTGTGCCGTGACCTTTGAGCTTTGCTGCTTGCAATCATGTTTGCTGATGTACTCTCCTTAAAGGTCAAGTAACTGAAATACACTAAAAAAACACTAAAATTTGTAATATAGAAGGTCGTAACCAGCTGACAATAAAATTAGGGTAATACAACTATAATAATAATGACAATAATCCATCCACCATCCGTGCTACTTATCCTGTACAGACTTACTTTGTAATAGACAATAATAATAATAATAATAACAACACAATAACAATAATAATAATAATAATAATAATAATAATAATAATAATGTGGTCCTTATTGTCTCAGGCACCTCGGAGACCTTGGTTATTAGACACAGGGGAGTTAATGAGAGCTGACGGGACCTAATGTGCCGGTGCCCTGATGGGGGAGTCAAGGGGACTCAGGAGCACCCACCGTACTCAGGCACTTGCCCGGTGCCCCTCTTCAGCAGCAGCCGCACCCTGCGCCCCCCGGACTTGATCAGCTCGATGGCACGGCCATGGGTCATGTCCCGCGTGCTCTCCCCGTTGATCTCGATGATCTGGTCCCCGACCTGAATGGCGGGGGAGTGAGTGCGTGTAAGTGCCTGAACCGGGCTCAGAGTCCTTTGCAGAACCTGACCCAGAAACCAGGCCAGACCCCAGGCAAGAATCCAGCTCAAAACCTGCCGCGGAAACCAGTACAAAACCCGGCCCAGAATCCAGTCCTGAACCTGGCCCAAAAACCAGTACAGATCCCGGTTCAGAATCCATTCTATGGCCTGACCCAGAACTCATCGCTTGTGGACTGGTATGCCCTCCAAAGCTAGCTACTGACTTTCTTGTTTCCCGTTCACAGAAACTGCATGTGCCCTTGATCACTGCATTTATGCTTCTCTTTCTGTTGCCCCTTTCCGTGCCCCGGGCCTGTTAATCCTGAAAAGGAAACAGCAGCTTTAAAGCACTCATTCCCAAACCCAACCCATATATCATGTGGATCTACCCGCCCTACTGACCAGAGAGCTTCCCACAATATCACTCATTTTTCAGGAAGACCAGCAGTGGAAGAGGTTAAATAACTGGCCGAGAAGTGGACAAAAAAAGTTTTGTCAAATTTTTGTCAGGGTTAGGGTTAGTTTATACATAAAACAGCTGGTGAAGAGCAGTTTGTCACTGATTAACCGACATGCTGCCGTTGTGTCGACGTGTCACTGCTGAACTTTCACCTGACCTGACTTTTCTGAGCAGGAGCATTTAGGCTGTCTCACAGGGCCAAAGGCTGGTGGACCCCAACATCAGGGGTGATCCCAGAGCAATCTAATCAAAATACATCAATCAGTTTAAGTTTCCGTAATGCTGGACCGTGGGAGAGAAATTACTTTAATCACCAGAGGATCAAAACTTTCACAGATAACCTATTTAACCTTGTTTCACCTACTTCTGTGGTTATATCTAAGATAATGAACTTTAAGTTTAATCTTGAGATGAAATACATTTTAATATTATGATAGAATTAGCAATTCACAGAAAATTTAAATTAATTAGTGTAATAAAAAATGCACTGTTCTACAGTGTTTAAAACCGTTATGAAAGTTAAAGATAATAAAAAAAAAACAATATAAATATTATTATTAGGCTATTATTCTATTACGACCGCAATTTATTTTATGCATAAATAATAATACGTTTATGCCGCATATAAATCTTTCATTCGAAACAGCTACCTATTACAGCTCTGCATTAATTAATGCAGCTGTTTGTGACTGTGCGCCAGTCAGAGTTTGGGCAGTGAGGAACGGTCAGTGTCACCAAGCATGGGTGGACAGGTTTGGCTTGTACGGTTTTCCAAACTCTTTACATGACCCCCATTTTTAATTAATACACCAGAAAAGCAATTGGGAATGGTAGACATTTCTCAGTATTGCAGAAACACCAGTCCACTAAATAGCTGGATTAAAGGGAAAAAAAAAGTGGGTGAGGAATTCGTATGGGGCGTTTCCAAGAAAGTATCACATGGTCAAGGAGGGTGTAGCTGTGGAGGAATGACTCGCAGAGGACGAGGGGGGCGGTAATGATGACGCACTTTACTGACGCAAAATGGACATATTTCGGAATGCACCGGTGGGCTGATTAGCATAACGAACGGAAGGTTCCCCCATTAGTAGGGGCTGGCGTTCCGGGGGAGGCTGCTCTCATTTAACCAGAGGTGAGACACTGGGTGCCTTGCCTATGAAATACCCAATGCTCAAAAACATACCAGGACTCGTGTGGCCTGCCGTTTTAACCTTGTGACTAACGATTATTCACAACCCCGATTCCAAAAATGCTGGGACGCTGTGTAAAATGTAAATGTAATCGAAATGCAATTATTTCCAGCCCTAAACACAATTAGGCAACTAATTAGGCAAACGAATATACATATATCAACAATTATTTTTGTCTACATCATTTGTATTTTGCATCATTGACCCTTGCCAATTTTGAAACATTACCACACTAATGCATGCATATCAATGCACAGAAGATAAACGACGCAAAAAAACTATATTTTTCCCCCTCCTACAAAAAAGCCACGATTTAAACAGCTTTTAATCAAAACTGTTCATTCCACAGGTTTTAAATAGGACAATGCTGAATAATTTGGACACAATTGCAGAGATAAGCTGTCAAAAAGACTTATTAATGACCCAACCCCGACGAGACCGGCACAGGGTGATTAGGAGGCCTTTAAGGCAGTGTAGAGAGGCGTGTGTTCAGGGTCGGAGTTTAAATTCCGGAGTTAACACTTTTTAGCAGCCTTTCCAGAAATGATTACCGGGGATATAAATCTCATTAGCCCCACTGAAGAGGAGAGAAGATGAAATTCAGCCAATCCTTCATCTCCACTCTGCTGGCTCTGGTAATGGACTGGCGGGCCTGCATTTACTACTGCTCAGCAGTGGGAGAATGATATTCCTCAAGGGTATTTTAGAGGCGTTATCCCTGACAGGTTCATTACGGATAAAAAATGACGGCTTCCCTGACATCACTATGGAGGAGGAGGAGGATGATCCGGAGTGAAAGAGTGCCGACGGATGGATGTCGTGTGATTCCCTCTGCGGAGCAGTATCTAATCCCATCCCATGCTGTTGCCCAGATATCAAAAACGAAGTTACTACAGGAGCCAAAAAAAAACACAACAATAGCGTTTAGACACCATGATAAAGCCAGGGAGGAAATGCCAGGCCCATTAAGTTGATTATAAAGGGTAATGGGCTTGTTTTCAGGGGATAATCATGCTCTTTTTTAAGCACAGGTGTTGCTAAATATTCTTTTGGTTGTTCAGAGATAAAAATGTCTGCATACTGAGTCTGAGGTCTGGTTACTAAGCAGCTACCCTTCCAGCACGGATAGCAGGAATGTGTTAATATGCTGTGAAAGGACAGAATGCAGAATTTCCTAAAGTATTACGGTGAGGGAAGTAAGGAGGCGTATCAGCAGAAGGCAGAAGAGCACAATGCCCCCCCCGCTTCCACACCACATGGTACAGTCTTCTAGCCATTATTTACAGGGTTGGTTGCTTTGATCAATGAATTACCAGTGCGAGGCACAGGGTTCGTAACAGACGGGCAATAATCATCGCTCAATTAAGGCAATTACTCAGCAGCTTAGCTCCAAGCAAGGTGATAGGGTAAATCTGTTTGGGAGGGGGTTGGGGGTGATGTCGTCTCACCCTCATCCTTCCATTGCGGACGGCAGGTCCATCGTCGGCCAGCCTCAGCACAAACAGGTCCATCTTGTATTCCCGCCCCCCGCGGATGCTGAAGCCGAATCCTTTCACACTCTTCTCCAGCTCCACGGTGAAGAAGTCAAAGTCCTGTGGCAGTGGGTAGCGTGGTGGTTTTAGCGCCGGCAATAAAACATTGTTCCGGTTCAAGCATGATGCACTCACGCGCTATTACATGTCTGTGTGCCTGGATAAGCAAGGCTGCTTCTAAGCCTCAACCAGATGCAACTCTCAGCTTGTTTATGTTTCATTAGCTTGCTTTCACTGGATGAATAACAGGATTCTTCTGGTCTGTTTTTACCCAGAGGGCATGGCTTGACTGTAACCTTGGATTTACGCACTGACATGCCTCAGTCACACATTCGGCTGGCCGCACACATGAAAGGCTAATGAGGACACAGGTCAGGGTATCAGGCGCAGTGGATCCTGTGTGGCCCCTAAGGAGACTGACTTACCCCACAGCGTGACCTAACTACGTTTCGGCCAATAATGGACCACATATATGATGGTACTCCCATAAGATGATAATGGAGTAGAAAAATTCTTGTCACCTAGTGATGCTGTGATGTCATGGCGCAATGCACTACTCACGTGTTTGTGGTGATGCTGGTGTAAACAAACCTACTGTGCTGCAAGTCGTATAAAAGTATTCAATTATATACAATACATAATACTTGATAATGATAATAAACTATATTACTGGTTTATGCATTTACTATACTGTGCTTTTTATTATTTAGGCTATAGTATATAACCTAGGTGTGTAGTAGGGTATACTGTGTAGGTTTGTCTAAGTACACTGCACAACAACGAAATCGCTTAAAATGATGGATTTCTCAGATCTCATTAAGCGATGCCTGACTATTAAGATGCATGGTTTCGTTTGTTTCCTCTTTGTATTCAGTATTGCGGATGTATACAACATACAGGCAGAATTACACTCTCAGCTCTGATGGTCTGCCATCTTGGATCATTAAATTGCGTTCTCACTTGCGACTCCCTGTCGTCCTTCTTATTAAATCATCCGTCCACCTGAGACTGTCTGACGTCCAGGTTATTAAATTGCATCCTCACCTGCGACTGTCTGTTGTTCCGGATTATGAACTGTATTCTCACCTGGGGCTGTCTGTAGTCAGAGATGGGGAACTGTCGACCATCGGGTCTGTAGTCGATCAGGGGCGGGTGCCTGTAGTCGAGCGTGGAGGGCTGGCGATAGTCCACGACTGGGGGGTGCCGGTAGTCCACGGGAGGTTGCCGGTAGTCGGTGTACGGGGGCTGTTGAACGTCTGGTTTGACATCCTGCCTTGCTTTCACCTCCGACCTGTAGCTGCCAGACAACTCCCGTAAAAAAGGTCGCCATGGAACCTCTTTACAGGCCTCACTTTCACTTCTGACCTGTAGCTGCCAGACAACTCCCATAAAAAAGGTTGCCATGGAACCTCTTTACAGGCCTCGCTTTCACCTCCGACCTGTAGCTGCCAGACAACTCCCGTAAAAACGGTTGCCATGGAATCTCTTTACAGGCCTCGCTTTCACCTCCGACCTGTAGCTGCCAGACAACTCCCGTAAAAAAGGTCGCCATGGAACCTCTTTACAGGCCTCGCTTTCACCTCCGACCTGTAACTGCCAGACAACTCCCGTAAAAAAGGTCGCCATGGAATCTCTTTACAGGCCTCGCTTTCACCTCCGACCTGTAACTGCCAGACAACTCCCGCAAAAAAGGTTGCCATGGAATCTCTTTACAGGCCTCGCTTTCACCTCCGACCTGTAGCTGCCAGACAACTCCCGTAAAAAAGGTCGCCATGGAATCTCTTTACAGGCCTTGCCTGCTGTTAAGCGCAACCACAACAATCAAGCCTGCCTTTCTGCCACAGACTCTGCTGAATTAGCCCCAAGCCAGTTGCAGGGTACTAGGGGGTAAAACCAACTACCCTGACAGCTAGGAAAAAAATTAAAATAAAAGCAGGACCATTCAATTCAAAAGGCTGGGGAACCTAAAAGAATGGATATCCATATTGCATTAAACAGTTCCCAAAGCCAAGCTTCATAAATGATTTAATATCTGCTCAAAGGCATGAAACAAATAAATAATTTAGGAGTCTGTAAGAGGTAAGCTGAAGAACAC
This sequence comes from Mormyrops boulengeri, assembly GCA_026781065.1. Lineage (NCBI taxonomy): Eukaryota > Metazoa > Chordata > Actinopteri > Osteoglossiformes > Mormyridae > Mormyrops > Mormyrops boulengeri. The sequence goes on along the minus strand of JAODLD010000069.1, from coordinate 25,829,472 downwards.
ACAACAAACTGGACAGACTTCAGGCTTGGTCCCATAAATCATCAGAATGCCAAAACCAGGAATTCACAAGGCCAGTTTCACACACTAAATGCTAAAAAGCAGCCCTTCCTTAACCGTAGTAAACACAATAACAGGGTTACTATTGAACGGCGTGACCTTACCTGCCGTCGTGACTGTAGAGCTGAGTAGATGGGGCTGGGGCTGGAGCCTGCGTGACCGGGCTGTGCTGGGCCGCCGGGCTGGTCTGGGGTGCCGAGCTGGGCTGGGCTATGGGGCTGTTCTGCTGGGCCATAGGGCTTTGCTTCTCTGAGCTGGGGGCTGAGGGTGGGCTGCTTACATCTGGAAGGGAACACAGCACATACCACACACTGTCACTCAGGGCTCTCTTATGCTCCTTGCAGAAGCATCATCACTGTCTCTATTCCCATTCATAAAGAAACAAACGTTCTCTACATTCCCACACAGGAATGTTAAATCTTGGCCTTCTCAACATTCCCAATCAGAAGAATAAACACTCTATATTCTCAGCAGGAAATTAAGCCACATTCCCAATCAGAAGAATAAACACTATATTCCCAGCAGGAAATTAAGCCACATTCCCAATAAGAATAAACACTATATTCCCAGCAGGAAATTAAGACACATTGCCAATCAGAAGAATAAATACTCTATATTCCCAGCAGGAAATTTAGCCACATTCCCAAACAGAGAAATAATCACTCCATATTCCCAACAGGAAATCAAGCCACATTCCCATACAGAAGAATATAGACTCTACATTCCTAGCAGGAAATTAAGCCACATTCCCAAACAAAGAAATAAACACTCTACATTCCCAGTAGGAAATTAAACCATATCCCCTAACAGAGGAATAAACATTCTCAACAGGAAATTAAGGTAAATTCCCAAACAGAAGAATAAACACTCTATATGCGTTTTGCTATAGGTGTATCACTCATTGGGTTAGGACTCCTTTAAATAAGGCCCTTAACCTGCATCGCTCCAGGGACTGTCTGACCCTATCAGAGCGTCTGCTAAATAAATGCAGAGATCCCCTCCCCAGTGTGTGCCCATCCCTCTGTGACGAGGGCACGTGCCGCCACACTCACCCTCCTGTGGGATGATGCGCAGTGTGACGCTGAGCCCAGCGTCCTTGATCAGCTTGACGATGTCGGCGTGTGGCATGTCGACGATGGACTGCGCGTTGACAGCCAGGATGCGGTCCCCCACCTTCAGCTTCCCGCAGCGGTCGGCCGGGCTGGCTTCGATGATGCGGCCAATCTTGTGGGGCACGGCTGCGCGGGCGGCCGCGTGCACAGAAACACACACGCGCGGTTCAATTAAGCAAGAGAATCTCTACTCAAAATTCTCATTCATCACTATAAAAGTACATGTCCAAGAAGTACATGTCCAGAAGCTGACAGGAGAACAGTGAAAAGCTGCTGAATATTGCATACAGAGCAAAGAAAAGCTCTACTGCCAGGATCTCCTTCCACTCTTTTGATAGCTTTTGTGCAAGTATGAATTTGGACTCCACAATCAGGTGCTTGGGGATTGGTTCATATAAAAACTTACAACAGCAGGAGAAATACTGCAAATGAAAAGATATGATTTCTCCCATCTGCCCCATCTAGATTTTTGAGTGTGGTGGAGTTTAATTTATTACTGATTTGTGCTGACTAGCGCTGAATGAAATCCCTGCCAAACTCCTCACGAACATCCTCCTTGTTCAGATTCGAGGAGAGATATGGGAAGCTTTCTCTCTGTGGCACACAGTTAGAATAGCACATTGACAAATAGGCTCTGAACATATTGTAAAAGCCTGATCCCACACTAGGAGTCAACAAGATATCAGTAACGAGATCACAGGTCTCATAAAGAGACGCAGATGATTGTGGCCATTTCACTCGCCTGGCATCCACAGATTGGTCTGGGGTAAAGTGGCTGGGTGAATGGACTCCCCCAAGTGGGACAGATTGTGTGTGTGTGTGTGTGTGTGTGTGTGTGTGTGTGTGTGTGTGTGTGTGTGTGTGTGTGTGTGTGTGTGTG
>JAODLD010000069.1:25797029-25817730 GCA_026781065.1 Mormyrops boulengeri | reverse complement strand
GGGTCCGTGCAGCTCTGGGAAAACAGGATCCAGTGACATGGGGGGGGGGGGCGTGGTTTCATCTGATCTGACGGTTGTGTTCCATAGCCCCATGAAACTTATTTCATGGTGAGGACACACAGAGATGTGACAAGCGAGGGCTTTGACCGAAGCTCTGGAACCATGTCCTCCCACGTCCTTCCACAAACTAAGGCATATGCTACCAGTGTATGCCGTTCCCCCAGATTCAGCCTGCACCTGTCTCTTGTCAATGGCCTAGATTACATTTAAGCCGATAAGGCAATAAATACTGCAAGGCAAAAATAATTAGAATGTAAATTCAGTTTCTGTAAGCGATAGGAGTGCAGCACAAATATGACCAGCTGAACTTTTGATTGAACCCAAAAGGTACTTACAAAAGATAATAAAGATACTTATAGAGGTATTAATGCTGGTGATTTAGCTACTATTGCCTCTGAGAGCAGTCACATCTGATCCATATTACTGGAGCGATGTTTACCACAGGCAATTATTAATAAGTGGAATTCCCTCCTATTTGCCAGAATCTCAGTTTCAGAGCCGTAGATGTTTCATCTTGCAATTGCCTTGTGACAGACCTTAATTCACTGAGTTATTGCATCTGATTTCAGCAGAATTACATCATTTGACGTGCTCCGGGCACGTTCATAACTCACTAGTCAAAAGAGTCACCCGTGTGTGACGGAAAGGATGCAGTTCAAGTCACAAGATCAACAGCCTTGGCAAATACAAAGAAACCCGTAAGACACAGCAGACGGTATGAACTCATCTGCGACCAGCTGCTGGCCGTTGTTAAAGCAGCAGTAAACTCTACCTCAACATTTCATCCAGCTGCAAATTCTTTTTACAAATTCCGGCAAAAGATTCAATAGCGGGGGCCTTTCTGGGACCTGAACCAGCAACCATCAAATACAAAGTTTTCTTCCTTAACAATGATGCCATCTGCTGCCTTAATTATTCTTAATTCTCAATTATTAATTTTTAAATATGTATATATACTAAAGAGGAGTGCCAAAAGTTTTGTTTTCTTTGAGAAGCATGTTGTTTTTCTTGACATACTTGAAAAAGCCACAACATACCGTTGCTATTCGCAACAAAAATTACTCATACCTCTTGAATGCAATCACGGAAAAAGAGAGAGCTTTAAATAAATGCCGGAATTAAATAAACCTCTCTGAACGGTGAGAACAAAGCAATAGCTGCTATCTTCATTAAAATGAATCAGTTTCTGCCAAAGATGACTTCTGTATGGCTCTAACAGAAACGTGAGGCAGCACTGCACATTTCCCTGATTTAATTTCGCTCTCACAGCCTTTCATGTGTCGACACTGATGCCCTTCAGGAACGCATAAGGGAATGCAGATCGCCAGCGTTGTATTAGGGACGCACTGCGCACACTTTAATGTTTTCTTGATGCTTCAATTATACCAAACAATCCCCTTAATCAACAGTAGGTGGAGATGCACGGCATTTAAAATAACCACTTACCAACTAAATGTATCCAACAGTATAAGAAATGTTAACATGAGTTTAGCAAAGGCTTCTTATTCTAAATGCAGCGCAAGTTCCCAACCCTCATTGTCCTTGGCTTCACACCTGATTTTACATGTCAACCAACAGCCTACCCTTGATGAACTGTATGGAAGGTGGTGGACTGGCTGGGGGAAGTACGAGGACTAGGTTAAGAGTCAGTAAAATATGGCATCCAATTAATTATCATCTGTGACATTCATGAACTGTTTATAAAACCCATTGTAGGTTCGCTAAATGAGTATGGTTAATTAAGACCGTTTTCTTGCCAAACACAACATGATAGAGAGCCTTTTTAGGTCTGGCCAATAAGAGATGTGTGCTTTTCTTAAAGTGTGCTTAGCCGAAATAACCCGTAGTTCAAGCTGTAGTTTTGCAATTCCATTACGTTTATCCAACGCGACATGCATCTGAGAAGGCGGGGTCAGCAAGCCCCTTGAGCGATTGAAGTTAAGGTCCTTGGTCAAGAGCCCTACAGTGAAATCACTCTGCCAGCCAAAGGACTTTAACCAGCGACCTTCCAATCACAGGCACAGAGGCCTGACCTATGGAGCCACACATCGCCCCAGAACGGTTTAGCTGTTACACCATGTGACTGAGAAACCGGAAACTCTGTCTAGTTAGGCTGAGATATCTTCGGAACAATAACTGCAAAGAAGCTGGTCAAATAGTGACAGATTTTAAAATAAAACTAATCTTTCTAAAACAAGGAGGAAAAGCAACCCACACCTTCCTGCATTTACATGCCTTTCGACATATTTGTATTTTACACAAGCACACATCCAGCCACACTCTAAGAGCCAATTAGAAATGCCAGTTGACTGAGATGCATGTTTTTGACCTGCGGGATTTGGACCTGTGGGAAGCTCAGGGAGAGCGTGCACACTCATGAAGCCCCAGCCCAAAAGGTGTGAGGCTACAGTGTTACCCACTGAACTGTGCAAAATAAATACACATTAAACTAACAACCATGACACTGTTCAAAATAAAAGTCTGGCTGAAATTCAAGTCAGCAGATGTAAGCTGACGCCATTCCTTTCACTCCACCTTTTCAAGCTCTCATCCTCGGTCAAGAAGGAACCAGAACATTTCAAAGCCGGAATCTTTGTGACACTGCACAGAAGGGGATGTGTCTGAGGTATCGATGATCAACCCATTGGACTAACAACAATGACATTATTACCGAGCCACACAGAACCTCTCATTTATTACTCCTGCTTAATCACTTAAGAGAGAAATATTACTGTTTTGGAGCAATACAGTCTCGACAACACCATGATAGAACTAAACTTCTTTGGTTGATTTGTTGCATTCAGATATGCTTAAAATTATATTTCATTCGTAGCTAGATCGGCAGAATAAAGAATAAAAAATACAAATTCATAACTTGATGTTATGGTCTGCGACCTATTGTTCCCAAACCAAGAAATTAATTAGGATAATTCCCTATAGCTGCAGTATTTCTCTCGTATGTGCTCTGTCCTGTTCTGTGCTCTGTCTTAGCATAGAAAAATGAATGTCTGCTTGCAAAGGCAAGGGAATCCAACATGATACATGTGTCTGATTGACAGTTAGTCCATTGTGGGTTCTTTTGTACATAGAACTTGAGCTTCTAGATTAAGCTTGAACCTCATTCATTCACACACCCTACTGGGCTGCCTTGTGTTTGGCTGTATCTGGCTGACAGCCATTTCTGCCGCTGTCCTTGGAGACAAGCCACAAGGTGGCACAGCCAGGAGCTGTGTGTGGTGCTGATGGCACTGGTTGAGGATAAATGATGCTGTCCGAGGTACTGAACCGTAGCCTCGGGCTGGGGGACGGGTCACAGAGTTCTGCTGAAGCTCTTTTCCCCAGATCTACCTATGCCTCGAAAGGTACAGTAAACCCCAGCTGCACTCGTACCCCCCAGAATGACAGGTACGGTGAAATTGAATCAGCCAGAACTCATGACCTACATTCTGAAGGACACCTCTGCATCCAAATTCTCCACACAGCCAGACAGGGCCTCACGCTGTAATCCTCTGCGGCATTAAGGAATGAATAATACGCCGGTGAAATATATCTGAGTATTTACGCCACGATGTTAACACGCTGTCAAAACATACGATGGCGCGTGAATATCCCGTTACGTAACTATTGGGCCCACGTCGGACCGCGTCGCGTTGCCGTCTGAGCGCGTACGCCAGTAATTAGGGTATCTGTGGAGAGGCGCGGAAAAGCATGAGTGCTCGCGTCTTTATCTCACAACGATGGAAAATTGGAGAGTCACTGGGACTGCTGTATGGGGACTCTTTTATTCAACTCACCCAAGCCTCACCTCCCACCACACACGCCACACTAATCATCCACATTGTGACCTTGGGAGGGGGGCTGCCCCACCCCAACCCAAACCCGACTCCCCGGAGCATCCCTTACCGTGTGACAGCACAGGATCTCCTCTACGGCGCCTCACTGCTGTCATCACCCATGACAGCCTGTCAGTCTTTCTGGCGTGTTTTTTTTTCACCTAGATATCTGGGCTGGGGACCAAGGGCCTGCCTATTTAATTCCTACCAATTGTACCCTTGAGCAAGACTCTTCACCCAGGTACTTGAGCCCCCACCCGCATAAATTGTAAGTTAAGAAATTCTCTCTGGACGCAAGCAGGGGCCGAGCACATGAATAATCTTTATGATAATCCAGCTCCATCTAGAGGTGCCCTGGGTCTCCACGGTCAATTCGGGGTTGGTTGCTGGGAGGACAGACAGCCCCCCCTAACTTTACTTGAATAATTTGAGAGTTTAATGGAGGGGCACTCATCTTTCGCATGCCATGAATTCGGCCTGAGAAATGTCACTCTGTGGCATTTTTCTGTCACTGTTCAGTGACACACAGCGATTATCCACATGCCCGTTGCAGATCCCCCTCACTGGTGCATCTCACAGTCACCTCAGGCAGGTCAGCTGAAGCAGGTTACATTGGCGGTTGGAATGTTCCAAAGATAAAGACCACTTTGGGCTACCGGTAGGACATGCTCTGCCAGCAGGGGGCACCCAAGTCCCACTTCCACATCTTCCCAGATTAGCATGCTGCTGGGGTGCTGACCTTTCTGTCGCTGGTCGGACTTTGTGCGTTGCCTCACCCTGATTTTAATTCTGATGTCATCTCATGCTAATCTAGCGCTGCTAAATGGCAGAGTGTCGAGCAGGCCCATGGGCCCGGCTGCCACGTACCGCGATCCTGGCCTGCCTCCCGCTCCCGCCAGCTCCAGCCAATGAATGATAACCCCCAAGTCATGTTCTGGTAAATAGTCCCTTCGTCTCCTGGGCTGGTTTACTGGTCCAGGACTCCATCCTCATCAGCAGTTATGGTCATTCTGCCGGCCCTGACCGAATGACTCGGGAAAAGAGTGACCAGTGTTCATGTGTGGACAAGCCACAACACACAATACAGCACAATCAGACGGATGATGACACTTCTATTGTGTTTAATTAGTCTCAAAACTCACGCACATAAAAACCACGCACATGTACGCTCTGGCGGCCAGAGAACCCATCCTCTACGTGCTCGTGTCTACATAACACTCGCTCGCTGGACAGGTTGAGTTTTGAGACTTTGGAGGCGGGAACAGTGGTCGATTTCTCCACTTTGTTGATTGGTCACTTTGAATCATATGATTGGCTGTTTGCTTTGGAGGAAGAAGATGATCATGAAGACGATCGCTGACCAGTCAATGAGAGAACAACCAATTTCACACACTGTCATGATGTCGAAGCAAGGAAGTCTTACACTAAAGTCGACATCTTTCAGATATTCTATTTAATATTGCACAGGTGGTAATCGGAATCAGACGTGTGTGTATGTATGTACTTAATTAAAGCAGCGCTTAAAATTCAGCGCAGGATTGCTGGAATTTCCTGCTTCGTCTTACTATATATAAAAGGCACTGCAGAATTGGCCACTGTACAGTTTCTTTCTTCCTAAAACATCTCAATGCTGCAGACACTCTTAGAGACTTAAAGGGACACTTAAAGAGAGAGAAGGTTCGTAACTATAAGTATAAAAATACGAAACATACACACATGTAACAGTACACACAGATACATTTTCATACAGATATTACATTATTAAAGTATATGATTATTATATGTCATAAATGAATAGCTTGATAAATGGTTGTCCCTTTGAGTCAATAAAATCTCCTAGTTTGTTTTGTGAAGTGCCTGTTTTAAAAGGCTATTTATTAATTAAAATGTGTATGTATATATACAGTGCTTGAAGTAAGAAAAATAGTGCTGCTACTCCCCGTATTCACGAGGGAGTGTTTATCGGCCGGTATCAACAAATTAAGTATTACATTCTGAATCATATGATTCCAAATACCACCTTGAATGTGCAATTTGACATAAGATCTCTTATTTTAGAAAGATGTTAACTCCTGATATCATGACTGAGCATGAAATTGTTCTCTCATTGACTGGTCAGTGATCATCGTCTTTGTCTTCTTCCATAGCGAACAGCCAATCACGGGATTCAAAGTGACCAATCAATGAAGTGGAGAAATCAGCCACTGTTCCCACCTCCAAAGTCTCAAAACTCAACCTGTCCAGCGAGCGAGTGTTATGTAGACACGAGCACGTAGAGGATGGGTTCTCTGCTCACGAGAGCATATGCACGCATGGTTTTTATGCGAACGAGTTTTGAGACTAATTAAATGGCATAAACTTCACAAACAGGCCCAGTCTATGCGTGTATGAGTGTGGGCGTGCCTGAGTGCATGCTCTTTTAAGGAAACGCTTCAGTGATTTCATTTTGTTCCACCTCCACGCACGTGGGTTCATCTGTGGTCACGTGACCTCACATGTGCCCGCTCCGGCGCGTCAAAAGCATAATAAAAGGTCGCTTAATGGCTGGAATCACAGAAAACCAATTACAGTGGAAGAATCTGTCTATCCGTGATCATCACGCAACCAGTTAATGGTCTGGCTATATCTACTAATGATGAGGTCTGCACAGCACGTAATAATTAGCTCTGACGAGGAGCAGAGCTGTCGTGTCGTTCCCGGAGCAGGCAAGTGGGCCATGCGCTTTGAGGACGGCAAACATTACACAGTCATTCTAATTGCCTTTCTGAAGTGATCACAGATAACTCACTGCTTGTTTTCATAAAGACAAACTCTTTAGCACTGTGCCTCAATTGACATGACTGACATCACACATTATAGATATGGGAGGGAGTTGCCCTACATAGAACTGGATGAAGTATGACTGAATCAGCCCAATCCGGCTGATGATGCATAACTGTTCCTAAAAAATAAAAACTTAAAATGGGCTAACTGGGCAGAGGTTAGCCTCAGACTGGAATTCTGCCCACAGGGTTCCTGTGCTTCTTGGAATAGGCTCCACACTCCCCACCACCGTCTACTGAACAAGAAGTTAGAAGATGGAAGGAATGCAGGGATGACAGTAACCAGCAGATTCTCCCGTTGAAGATACAGATGGTTACATAATTTACTATAATGTTTTACATACTGATATAACAACATAAGGATGAACTCATCCTTAAAGAAATGTCTCAAGACCCATCTGTTCCATGAATTCTTCTACTAACCCGATGCCTCTCTTGCCCTGTTTATACTTGGTTTTAAAATGGGTCTTGGGCAATTAGAACGCAAGCAGACAGCGCTAAATACAAGTGTAAAGACCAGCAAGACGCACTGTGATCCGATCACTCAAATCACTTGCCGAGGTGGTCTGGGACTAATTTGACCACATATCTTTTGTAGCGTAAACACTAATGCATCCTGCATGTGTTGTTACAATAACTGTGTGGGGGAGTAATGAAATCTGAACACAAGTGGTCAGCTGGACACCATGGAGACGAATGATAGACACAGGTGTAAAGGCGTCTCTGCTGTCTACTTATGATCCGATTGCCCATTTTAAAACCATGTGTAATGGGGACTTAATGTCCTTATGCAGCTCCAATGCTGCTTACACTTGTTCCTAGGCTTTAATTGGGAGCTCAGCCTAGCTACACTTATGCCTAACTGACGCCATGTATGTCTGTAATGTGCTATTAGCCTCACTTGTACATTGCTGTGGACAAAAGCATCTGCTAAATACATACATGTAAATGTATCTTAAACCCAATGAGTTGCACCGTAACCCACACTAACTCTTAATGAAAATCGCGCATACTACAGCCACGCGATTCTGCAGTGTCAGAACAGACTTCCGGGGCACAGATGGAAGCATCAAATATGAAACAGCAGGCTGCGTCCCTAAGAAAGTCCAGCCCCTGGACTCTGATGAAGAAAAATAATGTGGAAGCTGGCTAGGAGGAGAGGGTGAACAGGGAAGGCGAATGTCGTAGCTTGAGGAAGCTTGGAACATGTGCACATTAAAGGGTCTTTGCATTTGCACCTCACAATGGTCTACTGAGATAAAACTTTCGCATTTAATGATGCATTTGTCCAGGACAGAGACTATCACTGTCGGCCAGCACAGCCTGTGATAATCCTGTCATCTCTGGCGCCAGCTATCATGGAAGGTTGTCATGGAAACGTGCAATAAAAGAGCTATAAAGGTGCCACAGGGCCAAGGGAGGATGAGGCTTTAATAAGCTGTCAAACCCATTATACTCAAAGGATACTGTGCTGCTACACATGACCACCAGATGGCGCCTGGTGGGCATTCAGAGTTAAAAAGTCATAGACAGAAATCAAGGACTCTGACAGCACAGAGCCCATGGAGCTCCAGAGGTCAGCCCTCGTTTGCCCCTCTCTGTCTCGTAGCCCTCAGCTTTGCGCTTCAACTGCTGCATCCCTTTGTGGCAGCTAAGCATCCTGAATCGTGGATGTCACAGACCTTGATAACCAGTAGGTAATTTACGCTACTTCATCAGACTCTGTAGTGTATAATGTGACTCTCTGGTCACATGTCACCTAAACTGTTCCCTGTGGGACAACAGGACTATCGGAGTGATTATGCCAGAAGAAGCAAAAGCAGCGAGGCTGGGTCACTGCGACAACCCCAGAATCTGTGCATGTCACATGGGTACTGAGCTCATGACTCACTTCCAGCTGCCAGTACTGCAGTGGCTGGCTGAAAGCTGCACGCATCGGCCTTCTCCGTGGGTGGCCAGCGCACATTTCAGCTTAACCACTGAGTGCAAGATCGCTGTGGGATCCTTTGAAGGGTTTGCTTGCTTTTCCTATGGGACGCAAGGGCACCAGCTGAAGGCCGGAGCTGGATCAGCCCCATCTGTTTGGATTACCGCTGCCCATATGAGTGACCACATTCTGCACTCGGCGCGCTTGACACAGGTTTAGCAGCACTAAAGTTCCGACCTTCAGCTATTTGGTCAGAAGTGGGGGAAAACATTGCGCACGCTGAATTATGCATCGGCAGCATTTCTGGTGGAATGCCGGCCAAGTCGCAAGCCATGGTGTAATGTGACCAAATGAACGCCAGCAGTGGCGGCCGGCGTCCACCACGGCACTTGACGGCACCCTTACGCTTGCTTGGCTTAAGCGAGGAGGCTTTGCTGGCACGTAGGGGCGTGGGGGGGGAGCTCATTATGTCTCCTGACTGAACAAGCCCCTTCTACAGTGCCACGACAATATCGCCTCCATGGATCAAAGACCTGTCACAGATTTCATAGACCACCTCAATCTTAGCCACGATGATGCCCAATCATGCTGTTTATACCTGTGATGCCTCACCATCAGTCTCCATTGTTTCACGTGTCCCCCATTCACAATGGCCCAGAGGTCTATTCGCTCCTGACTCAAATCTGAATCAGTCCATTTCTAGACAGCCTCAAACCCTTACTTCCATGACCTCTTACGACCCGCCCTCTAGTTCTGCAAAAATTTAACGAGTTACCATGGCAACACATTTTAAACGAACACATACTTATGACTGTTACTCTCTTCTTAGTTCACTGTCCTTTACATTTAATCTAAAACTGCTCGGTGCATGAGCTGCAGAGCTTATAAGTGGCTGCAGATCTAAGCTCCTGCCAGAAAGAAATAAATATGTAGGAGGGATAGCAGAAAGCCAACACGCGCACCAGGCTGAGCGCCTTTCTGCAGATCAGACATTGCTAGCCAATGTCAGACTTCATCCGCTCGTGCTGCTTGGCTACCCGGATCAGTTTTTAAGCTTCGTGACTGAGCCGTCTCGCCACTGTCCCCACTTGAGTGGCAACTCCGCACATTTTCTCGGGTCGGCAGGCAGACCTACTGGGGCTTTTCAGGTTTACGGGTATTTAAATCCGTGAGCTGAACCACTATTTCAGGGAATTCTGCACTCTTCCTACATGAAAGCCAGATTACACCCCGCCTCTTAATTATAGGAAGCTGTTAATTATAGGAAGCATTTATGTTAAGCTATTAACCTTTACACCTCAAGCAGATGTAGTCAGATTGGCTTGGTGGTGGCAAGCGAACAGCTCTGCGTTCCAGCGTTCTGTCAGACTACGCCTCCCAGCAATGTTTAATAGAATCTAAAGTCTGTATCCTGCACTTGACGCCAGTAAAGCACAGCACAAACAAAACTGCATGTACGCCCTCAGCCCCAGGGGCAGCAAGCAGGGCAAAGCTTTCGCAGAATTCAGATGTTGATAAGTGTAGATCTGCTGCTTAATGAGGTGTCTCTTGCTACTCAGAATCACTGGAGATTGTCAGTGTCCCTTATTGCTGGCTCCTTTGGCCACATCATTCAATACATGCCCACAGAAATGAAAGAGCGTCCCCACAAAGATATGATTACAGGTCTGTGCATGCGTGTGCGTGTGCGTGTGTGTGCATCCATCATCTGAATTTCTTCCCAGGAAACTCTCACTGACATGTTGACATAAAGCCATTAAACTTTCACACCAGAAAGTCTCAATAATGTAGATAGTCTCTGCCTAATTACATTAATAATCCAACCATTATTCTCCACATGACTGATGCCTCTTTAATTCTGTGTGTGAAAGAAGCACGAATGGGGGATTAAGTTGTAAAAATATATCACTGTCATCAATGGGACACGAGGGTAAGTTTCTGCCACGAGCTGCACGAGCCGGAAGCACGACAGGCAGGGTTACATATAGCCACCTTGCGACCCACTCTGCGTGGTCTGCACCTTACAACCCATGTGCTGACACTGCAGGCCTGGATATTTTAACAAAAATGGTGGGGTCACCACTGGTGTCCAGACCACTCTGCGCAATGAGTATGTTCTGAGAAATTGGGTACAGAGGTCAATACACAATTGTAGCATATATTCTAACTGTCTGCACGTATAAATGCATGCATGTAGACAGTTACATCATAAATATATAAATGTCTATAAAGCAGTGTTTCCCAATCCAATTCTCAGGGACCCGTAGACAGTCCAAGTTTTTGCTCCCTCTCAGCTCTGGGAGGGAGCACAAATGTGGACTGTCTGGCAGGGAGCTGGGAGGGAGCAAAAATGTGGACTGTCTGCATGTCCCTGAGGACCGGGTTGAGAAACACTGCTATAGAGTGATGCGTTACGACAGAGCAGCACAGGAGAAACCATCTCAGCCAAAGGAGCACACACACCTGCACTGTATGCTGGGTTCCTGGGTTCACTCCCAAAGACAAGGACACACCCACATGTACAGATGGAGTGGACTCAGCCAGCCCGGGGAGACACACAGCACAGCGTACCCCTTACCTGTCCCACCCCTCTGCACCATGAGCGTGGCCTCGGCGCCCACCGGGCACTCCTTCAGCAGCTCCACCACCTGGGTGTGGCTGAGGGCCTGTGCGGGCTGCTGGTTGATCTCCATGATGAGGTCGCCCTCCTGCAGGCCCGGGCAGCCCTGCGGCTCCAGCACCTGCTTGACGCGCTGGCCGGCGCCGCTGTCGGCGATGGTGAACCCAAAGCCGTCGGCCCCCTTCACCATGGTGATGGTCAGCAGCTCGGCCGGGGCTGCCCCAGATGATGCCATGGAGACATTGTCCTCGTGTGGCGTAGTGTCCAGGTGGGTGTCACCAGGGTGGGCCTGCAGGGGGGGCTGCTGTTGGGCAGGGGGCAGCAGCTCGCCGTGTTCCTGCACGAACCGCGCTGTCCGCGAGATGTACTCCATGTAGCTGTCGTAGTTGCTCCTTCCGTTGACCACCAGGGGACGCTCCATCAGCCCCATGGGGGAGATCATGCTGCTGGCCGGGTCCTCCGGGTCGTAGGGCAGAGGATAGCCACGGCACAGCACTAGGCTTACACTCTGGCCAATCGGTACAGACTGGAAGAGCTTGACCACATCCGCATGGGTGGTGCCCAGGACACAGACATTGTTGATGTAAACGATGACATCACCTGGAGAGACAGGAATCACATCACAGCCTCACAAAAGGAGCTGAAGACTCCAAAAAAAAAAAAGATCATACATATGGACCACAGTGCCTTCCAATAAAACACTGAAATAACTACTTAGCCTAACATGCAAATCCCAAAGTTACTGTTACACAGAGACACGGTCCATTTCCTTCCATAAGAATACAGATACACTCCCCACCTAACGACCCACCTGTTTAACGACCACCCGGACTCACAACCAGCTCTCTGACCAGTCGGTATTGTACACTGTCAATTCTATTCTGTTTGTTCTGGTCTCTGATTTATTTGGGTCGGGAAAAGAAGGTTGCATATTGTTTGCAGTAATTGACTTTTATTTTGATATGCCATATCAGTTTACACTGAACTTGCAATTGACTTTTATTTCGATCCGTTGCCTTTAGTTTGATGCATGAGCTTTGCATTGTGGGATATAGAACCTCCAGCAGCACGTAAAGCACAGATGTGCGCAAGGTTGAAGTTTTCCTGTGTCTCATACTTATTATTATAAACTTATGTCTTCAAAAGCAATGGCTGTACGTTTTTTTTTTTTTTTACTTGTTTCATATCTTGTGACATTTATTTTCTATGCGCCGTTCTAGTTCGGTAATGTGCAAAAGGACGCTAATTTGCAATAGATGCCTATATATGTTAGCATATCATTTATTTGTAATTCGGCTGATGATTAACGTTAGCACTCATAGATTTTCACCTGTCACATACGGAGAAAACACGTAGCGGGAACAGTACACTGTTTATTACAGTATAGAGTACACTACTGTATTAACATTTATAAATATACTATGTACCAGCAAAATGGTGCAAAATTGACATTAAAACATTATCTAAAGATGGCTGATACGAACCAGTACAGTATGCGTGAAATACCGGTAAGGGGGGGCTCCTCGCTCATCGACCAATCCGCTTAATGACCTAGTCGTAGGAACGGAACTCGGTCATTAAGTGAGGAGAGTCTGTACAGTATAGGGCATCCCCTCTGGCTTTCAGCCAGACTGTGAACACGGCGCTTATCGTGGGACCAAGCAGAGCGTGTTCACAGCCAAGCCTCATTTATGTAAGACTCCCCCCACATGACATTTCCCCACCCTTTTGATGCTCACCCTTCTGCCCTGAGAGACTGGCCTGCTGGTGTCTTATAGGTGGACAGGGGGGTAAGATGACTGGCAGGAGGACATACCTCCACTAACGATGTCAGATCTGGATAGCTAATGAGCACCGAGCCACGAGTGCAGTGACACTGTAATCAATCCCCATCCTTACAGTCGACAGCCCAGCCCATGTGTCCCAATCGATATCTTCACATGCTCTGAGAAAGCCGGCACACGTGGAGTGACCTCATGGCGTCCTCATCATTCACGACGTCCACCGTTACCAAGCCCCCCCCGAAGCTGCACCCTCAGAGACACACAAGCATAAAGGCAAGCGTGACCCATCTGTGTAAATGCACGCACACGTTGCCTCACAAACAAACACACACACACACACACACGGAATGAAAAATCACTGACTTTCACATGGTCATTGAATTCTGAATTGCTGGAATTAAATGTTTAAGACGTGTGACCCTGACGCCCCGAGAAGAAAGAGCAGGCGTGGAAATGAATGCGGTCACGGAGCAACTGCTCAAACTTCACCGTCACCAGCATCATGTGTCGTTTCCGCAGCACACTGCTGGCATAACATGTGGAAGCAAAATCATCGTAGCTAACCATTTAGCACTATGTTTGTACATATGTATACTTGCGTAAAACCTCTGCCATCACTTGAAGGAGAGAAGCATTAGACCGGAAGACAAGCGTTCCAAAATGAAGGATCCCTTCAATCCAGCAAAGTCTGCGAATGTAGCACAGAGGGACGGTTTGGAGCCTAGAGGATGGCCCCTTGACTGGCACCCCCCTCCTCCCCACCTCAATCGACAGTGCTAGATCCTCGGGGCGATTCAGCAGTGGGTCCAGCAGCAGCCAAATTAACAGCTGGAAGCCCTTCATCTCCAGCATGCGATAGGGGGCCAAACTGGGGCAGGCGCTGTGTGAGTACAGGCCATGCGCCCGCCTGGGCTGCGAAGTCACATGGGCACCTCCCACGACAGCATCGCTAGGTAGATAATCTCACCCTGCTCCACAGCTGCGGAAGACTCACTCTCAGCATCAGGCCTAAAGTGCCTGCAGACTGGGATCATAATCGATCCATCAGCCTGCAGCGCATCCCAGGGGTCTGCTTAAACAGAGCAGCGTGACCTGGGGAGGATGGGGGACTGCAGAGAGATGGTGGGGAGGCCTGCGCGTCTGCGCAGCTGCGACGCAGAGCCTTGCTGGGACACCCTGACTGAAAGGATTGCGCAGTTTAACACGTCACGCTGTACTTCAAGAAAACAAACGCTGATACATCCTAGGCAGTCTGAAATGAAGTGTTCTTCATGAGAAAAACCTTTTCCAAAGTGAAGAATAATGTATGCAGCTAGTACCACAGCCTACACTTAGCTCTACTTGACATTTAATAATAATACACTGTCGATCGTCACCAACCCCAGCTCAGGTTGTGCAATCACTTCGCCCAGGCTCATGTGTTGCTGAGAAGGTAATGTCACTGGTCCTTCTTGCTGAACGGGCTTATCAATTATCCAGACACAAGGCTGATTTTTTTGTACTCTAGAACAGGTTTCCCAGCATGCCCTGCTGCCGAACCTTTCAGCACCCTTCATTTGGTTCCATGGAACATGCCGACACCCTCCTTTGGTCCACAGAGGAACCAATCAGTTGTCACCATGCTTGTTAGCTTCTGTCACTTCCAGATGGGTCTCCTAATCAACTCCTGGATTAATTAGCTGCTAAACTGGCTGAACCTCCATGCACTGCCATTTGGTTTCTGGCATTGGGAAGTATTTCAAGAGGCAGGATGCTGAGGTAAGAGATTTGCTCTTTGAAATCTCCAAAGAAGCTCTATGGAAAGATGGTCCTGAATATGTCAGGTGTTCAATTATATTTCTAAACTCCCCCAGCAAGACGGGGGAGGAGGTCTCATTCCACACAGCCTTAAGGTACAGGCTGGTCGATCAAGTGAAGAGTGAGTTATTAAAAGAAAGTTAGCGGTACCTCCCTTCATCGTGCCATGAAGGTGAATGTAGTGTGGGGTGTGAGGAAGCGGGTACCCAACTGTCCATTTAATATCTGTCATTATATCACAAAGGTACCTGTATCCATTGTATGTAATCTATTGTTACCTATGTTAATATGCTATAGCAGTGTTTCCCAATCCAGGCCTCGGGGACCCACAGACAGTCCACATTTTTGCTCCCTCCCAGCTCCCGTAGGACTGTCTGGCAGGGAGTTCAGAGGGAGCAAAAACATGGACCGGCTGTGGGTCCCCAAGGACCGGATTGGAAACACAGTACAACAGAGTCACCTGTATCCATCTACCATAATTACCTGCATCCATTTAACATCCAGTTCCTTGTCACTCATTAAAGCAGATGCAGCTGTGCCCGTGTAACGCAGAGGTACCTGTGTCCATCTTCCCGTCCTGAGCAGCGGGTCCATCCGGGATGACACTCTTCACCTGCAGGAACTCGTCGGGCTCGTCCCCCCCGATGATGGTGAAGCCGAAGCCCATGTTGCTCTTCTGCAGGGTGGTGGACAGGAAGGTGCCCTTCAGCTGGGCGGGGTCTCGTGTGAACAGGGGCTTCTCTGTGAGGGGGTGGGCACACACAAGGCGGTCACTGACCGGACAACAGAGGGCAGGGGGCACCTTGCGAATCTAGGGGGGGGCGATTAAAAACTGAGAAAAAGACTGGCAGGTGGCTGTTAATACAGATCTAAGATGATATAGGCACCGATACAGAGGCGTCAGACACAGGACGGCGGCTTTGGCGGGGAAGGCGGGACTTGGGCTACGCAGTTTTTGCTCCAGTCAGGGGTTCACCCCTAACATTTCTCTCAAAACATTTGTAAATATATGGTCATTATTCCTGCCAGGACTGTTCAATCCGGGAACACTCCAGGCTGGAGCAAAAAATAAATAAAACTAAAACAAATACAAAACAGATAATCAGAACAAAAACAACAGGGATCCTATTGTAAATGAATCCACATACACTGCAGCAGACTGGCACTGGAGTTCACTTGGGGGGGAGGGTCAAAGCAGGTGCGATATCTAACATTCCGTAGCTGTGTTTCTTGCTGGGGAGACACGTCAGCCTCCACTCAGGCCAGTTATCATTCCAAATGAACTCATCTACTCTACGAGGGCGAATTGCTCACGATGTGTCAGACAAAGAGATTGAAATTTATCGGTTTCAGACTGACCCCTCGACAGAACGGATCTCATCGCAGTATCGCTGCCGGTCTCTGTCCCTGTCTGCCTCAGCTCTTTGGTCATCAATTCAGAGATTTTTGTCACGATTTCCTCTCGTGTTTTTTTTTTTTTTTTTGGATTGAGCTGCGCAGCGTCGAAGACGGTCAGATATCTCTGAGGCGCACTAGCGACAGAAACAAGTTCGGCTTAAAAAAAAGTAAGCATGCGTAACTGAAACAGCAGGCAAAAAAAAGCCTACGGTGCCCTACTTACAGAGGGAACGACAGCAGAAAAAGGACAACATACAGGCTGAGTGTGGAGTAAAGGCATATCAAAGCAGCTGATGCACTTATCCCTCCACTCCACCAGGGGGCATTTGTCTAGGGATGGACGTACCATGAAAGCTGAATGCTCTTGCCCTGCTGTCAGGAAACTCGGACAGGTCGGTGAGGCTGTGGGAACGCTCGGGGGCGGGGCCCAAGTGAGCCAGTTTGGGCCTAGGTAACGTTGCTGAGGAGGGACCCTCCTCGACTGTCACAAAGGAGAGAAACCCTCACTCATTGGCTCGCAGAAAATTTGCAGAGGAGAAAGATTTCCGCTAATTGGTTGCTGGCAGCTTCATAAAGCAGAGAGGCACTCAAAGTGCAAGGTCAATTCTGATGAGAGGGCATGGGGACACAGGGGAAAGGATAAACACTCACTCCAGGGTCATGTGTCAAACCTGTCCTCCAGCGTCCTGCTCCCCTTAGCCATGGAAACCTCTGCTTAGCAAGCCATGCAGGGTTCTAGGAATGAGCAAGGGGAGCAGGTAGAGGAGAGGTTCAGTGGGCAACCACAGTCTCCCCTCTTCAACCTGGGGCTCAAAGTTGAAGACAAACCCTGGCTCGTCCGCTCTCTTACCGGCGGATCAGGCAAACAGACAAACTGGTCTGGGCTCATAACGATCCAATAGATCTTTGCATGCGGATGTCATTTCGTGCACGGCCATTTTCACCTAGTGAAGATGTGTTCGTGTGTTTGGGGCGGGGGGGGGCAGCCCAGGAGGCTGGGGCGAGGAGGTACCTCTGTAGACGGTCGAGAGGGGCAGCGAGGACAGGCCTTGGCTTTGCATTTGCTGCTGCTGCTGGAGCCGCTGCTTGGCCTCCAGAACCGGGTTCTCAAATTGTGTCCGTCGGTTTATGTGGCTGAAAGCAAAAGAAAAGGCGAGTCGAGTGGAGATACCGACAGCTGACCCTCTTCTGCTCAGGCTGCTACAGGTGATACCGTGCAGCGCTGAACTAGGCTTCAGCCACTGATCATTGAGAAGCTCAATTAAATGGCTCCATTCCTCAGAAACCCTCAAGTCAGGTAATCAGGGCTGTAATTAACCGTGTGCCAACTTGGAGAGATGGAAAAATAAAATGATCCTTGGATTTCTGCTCAATTTTCAGCAGCTGATGATGATTTATTGGTGTGAAATAGAAGGTCAACCAGTGCATATGTTTTTAATGTGAAAATCATTTCAGAACCGCTGTGTGACTACGCCTCTTTAGAGTATCTCCAAAAACCTAGCTCCTCCAAGGCTGATGAGACTGGTTTTGGGATGGTCAGAGGCAGCAGGGCAGGTCTAGCACCCCCTTGTGGCTTGAAAATGCCACTGCACAGAGAATGAGCCAAAGTCACATCTCAGGTTGGGAGCAGTTCCTCCTTAAGAACAAACAACTCAGGGAGCAGCATTAGAGAAGAAAGATGACCAGACGCAAATACAATCTCATAGCTGACATTCGCTTACCAAGAACAACAGCACAAAATATTTTTTTAAAAAAGATACAGCTGTTTCTTGGACCGATGAAGTACGCAGCAGAAGAAAGACCATGATTAATTCTCGACAGAGCAGTATGCTGGGAGAGAAACAGCAATTCATAAAAGAATAAAAAACTTACTCAACATAGTAACTGCCATACATTGGGTCATCGATTTTCTCCCAGCCGTACGGAAGTTCTGAAAAACAATTACAAAAGTAAATCTGTTATTCAACTGTCCTGAGAGACAGAGTGAGAGAGAAGAATCAATTCTCAGAAGAATGAGTCCGTAATGCGAACCAATTTAATTACTGCTATTTTATGGTAATATTAACTGCACGAAATGTATCAATCACTGATAACGAAATAGGTCCATAGCAGCACTTTAAATCACTCCTCCCTGTGACTGTGGAGCGCCCAACGTTATGGCCGTTCTGTGAAGAGGCGAGCTGCTGCCGGTGGGGGAGGACACAGTGGCCATGCAGAGCCAGTCCACATACCCGGAATCCCTTGCAAAATGGCGCCGGATACTCCCAATGCACTGCAGCCAGGATCCCAGAGGTGTTTCTCAATATGCCTGCTTCACCATACTTTTGTTCTCGCATACCCATTTTATGACATCTTCCACAGCTAAAGACCAGTTCCAATACTAAGAACACAAGTTTATTCTGGGAGGCAAGTTACAAGACCACTCTTGCCAAGACCATGCCAAAAATGTTTCACATTCTGATTGGATGAAGATGACCGCTGGAAAGATTCACTTGGGCCCATGAGGGATTCTGCCTTATTCCGCACTCTGTCTGTCTGGGCTTAACAATACTTCCACATAATTCAGTTTCGCTCATTTTAAGCTGGAAATCAGAAGTTTCTCATGGGGAATCTGCATGCGATATTTCCGCACACGGGTTCAGAAGCATAACTGAATTGATGGGAATGTTCTGCTTTTTTCAAGAGGGTCCCATGCAAGCTAGGTCACCTCAAATGGCCTTTTCAGAGTCAGGGTGATTGCGGGTGGCAGGGCACAAAGACAACATGCTTACTGGAGTCAAGGGCAGTACTGAAAAATTCACATGTTCCAGTAGAAAGCTGTGGTGAGCTGCAGATGGAGTGAAGGGTGCTTATCAGACCCCGTTACAGTCTGCAGATGCACTTCTGGTGAGCTAATTTTACTGGGCCCTGTGATGCGTGTGACCAGACGCTGAGCAGGATTCTCCGGTGCCTGTCATCCCATCCTGCCGGCACCATGGTGCTGTCAGGGAATTCCCCATTAGCTGAAGTGGGTCCAGCCTGAGGCTCAACGGGTAACAGTGATATGTGGCTAATTAGTTCAGCAGAACGTTGAATGGAGATGAGAATGACATCACAGCTCAACATGACACTCTGACTGGGTGAGGTACGGGAGTGGTGTGTGAACTTGCTCTCTCGCTCTCTCTCGTGTCAGCAAAGCAGGACAAGACGCCATGTCAGCTGTGTTCCCAGAATCCCACAGGGCTACTTTGTAAGTTGTCTGAAGAGCTGTAGCGGGAGGTGGGTGAGGAAGACGGCTGGTGGGGGCACACTTCCCTTCGCTCCCATTTCATCGGTGCATATACTGTCCACACGGCGTCACTCACAGGGGTTCTGCCATCTTGTAATTCTCTCCTTTCCTTAATGACATCCACGGCGTACTCGAGCACTGCTTTGTGTGACATTCCAGGCTGGACTAATAAGTAGGTCGTGGCAGGTCGAAAGTCAGTCATCTTCCTTCCCTCCCGAAAGTGTCCCGATGACTCGGCTTGGCAGGTGACAACACAACTTTTCGACTGTCGCTGTCACGCCGGGATCAAACCATGAGACTACTGGTAGTGGGGGTGGGGGACTGGCTTTTGAGCCACCTTAAATGTTCGGCTTTACATGCAGGACCACCTTAAAATGCTAGTCCTGTTCTGGTTGCAAGACGACTCTCACTCAGAGAGAAAATATCCCCTCACACCCAGCCTGGACTGTAGCTACCATTCACTTGCACCCAGATATCCACCCCCACCCCAATGGCCGCGCCCCAATCTGCTCAGGAGAGCGAGGGCATGAGTTTCGAACTTGCTTGCTCTTTCAGATCAAAGGACGCTTTCATTTGCAGAAAACAGAAAAATAGGCCAAAACTTATTTTCATGCCGAACAAGGGAATTTCCACACCACGACGCCGTGACATCAGACTCCCGCTCCGTGTTAGAAAACAAACCCCCACCGAAAGTAAGTGGTCCCGCTCGGATTTTTCATCCTGCCCCAGCGGAGACGTTTCCTGCACTTGGCACAGCAGCAGTGACCCTCTGCTCAGCCACACCAATCAGCGTGCGGAGATCGGGGGGGTCGTGGTGGCTGCAGCACCCATGTTGCCGCGCTCCATGATGCTCAGCCCTGCTGACTTGCCTGCCGGATGGTCATGCAGTCCCCAAGTGTCCCGAGCGGAAGAGCCACCGTCCTTTGAGCTGCTCACCTTGCCACTTGCCACAGAATGTCACCATGGAATCCGCTGGGAAGGCAAACAATATGTCCCTGGAGAAGCCTGTCCATCACTAACAGCAAATACAGTTGCATACTAATACACACACATACACACACTCACTAACATATATGCACTCACATGTACACGCACCCACACACACAAAGATGCATACACTCACACACACACACACACACACACACACACACACACACACACACACACACACACACACACACACACACACACA
>JAODLD010000069.1:25768644-25783705 GCA_026781065.1 Mormyrops boulengeri | reverse complement strand
AAAGCTGTGAACAAGCACGCTATTCCAGATCGGTCCCGACGTGTCAGAGTTGGAACGGGGTCTCTATCTCGAAAGCCATCCGGTCGGGGCTTGCTCTGCAAGCACACTAATAAATAACATTCTGGCGTATGTGTCGGGATGCTCCAGATGAGACAGAAGTAGCGTGAAGTGCGACTGAAATTGCATTTTCTGTTGACCTGTTTCCCCGGTAAGCAAACTGATGGCTATCCAGATCATTGGGAACGCTGGCCTTGATGTGCGCGAGTACAAGCCTCTCAAAGCACTTCATAGAAATTGGTGTTAGCGCAACAGGACGATAATCGTTGAGACATGTGACTCCTTGCTTTTTGGGCACTGGGACTGGGATAAAGGCTTCTACCAAACAGTGACCCGAGGTGGGATCCATATTTGCTGGAAAGACTATATCGGCTAGATCTCTAAGTTCTAACCCCATCAAAATTCAGCTTGTTTTACCTTAAAACTACTGATGTTTTACATGTGCTAATTGTGCACACTGCAGTGCTAAGCGACTGTGCCCTCAAACACTGATTGATACTGTATCAGATTCTGCATTTAGCAGGAAATGGTTAATGGATAAATACCTAGGGTAGTTGCCCTGTCATTATCTCACATAAGCATAGCTTTTCTTGTCCATAGCGAGGTAAGAGCAAGGAATCCATTTCTGTATGGTGGGAAAAAGGCAGTTTCATCATGGAGGTGGAAGCAGAATCCATGCAATGCCCCTCAAAAAAACAACCAGCCACAATGTCCTCTGGAATCTGGCCTTACAGCCAACAGAGCATTTAAAAACCAGAAGCAAAAGCACAAGCAAAAGCAACAGTATCTAATTTAACGGTGAAAGTGCAACATGCGCGACCCTGCCAGGCAGATAATTCTCAAAGCGCCCCACATTACGGTAATTAGCTAATCATCACCTCCGGAGGTCCTGCCAACCGCTGGTGTCAGCATGGGGATACGCGACGCCGAGGTGCTAAGTAGGCTGCCGCAAAACCCGGTGCACCCTTTGAGATTTCATGAAAGCTGCATGCTGCTCCTAGAAACCGGGGCACACTGATGGTCTACGATTGAGCTGAAGCCATGCCACAAGTCTGACCCCACAAGTGTTTAAAAGTTGCATGCTGGAGATCTCTGGCCAACAGACACCATCCCTACTTGACAGGCACTGCGAAGCTCCATGGCTGCTGGCCTGCTGTGCGTGATCTGTGTGGGGCACAAGACGCACATAACCTGACACGACTCGTTTGATGCTGAGATTGCAGCATGGAGCCCAAACCTGGGAAGGTCTGACCTCCGCCACCTTGGCTGGAGACCTCAGCGACATCTCGGCTTACAGCTTACAGCTCTGTGCCTGTCGTCTTATCCAGAAACCTGTTAGGAATACCAGCGATGCAGCGACCTGTTCCGTGCCGTCCAAATTAAATCCATCCGCTCAATTCCACCAATAATCCCACCTGACGCTCCAAATACGCCATACTGACCATCTCTTGGCCCCGCTGCTGTAATCTCTCCGCTGCCTGTCCGACCATGAAATAATGTAATGAAAAGAAAATGAATCCACTACAGCCATTAAATTGCTTGGCAACATTGCCTTGAAGCCCCATTTGTTGATTAATAAGTTCTTAAATAGGAAAAGAAAATAGCTTTACAGAACCTGACCCCCTGGCTGATCTCTATGTGTGGAAGATTTTGGAGCCAAATAGCTAAATGAGACATTATTAGATGATGCCAATCATGTGAGGCACCTGGAGCTGACATCTGACTTCTGGGAATCCACAAAGGCCTGGAGCCTCTACCAAAAAGAACACTCTTAAATTCATGTTGTTTTGTTGCAAGGTATCGTGATTACCTTTCATCCAAACCCAAGAATAAAATATAAATAATAACCTCCTTAGAATAGTCTGGCCTCCTTCCCCTCTGGGTAATTAATTATTAAAGATGCAGAGAGAAAATAAGGAAGAAACCTTTCCTCAGCATAAACATAAACAGACATTGACCAGCCAGCTAGCTTTATGCTTTATGCATGCGTGTGGCACATGAGTTTTCCAGTGAGTGCATTCCTGTGCCGACCTCTCCGACCGCGAGCCATGACAGCGAAACACAGCAAGACTGTGATTAGCTGCTGGATTCAGCACTTCATTCTCTGATGGATAGGGTCATGGAGATACTGAAGTATGTAGGCTCCTCCAGGCCCCATCACTGCCCTATGTAGTTCAAGGCTTGATTAACAATTTCAATTTAACAGATTCACCCCATGGAAGAGTCAAGCGGTCACACTTAGCAGCGTACTGGAGAGGTAGTACATACACATTTATCAAACAATTACAGCAAGAGCTCAGCTGTGAAGTATGGACACTGCAGCTTCGAATTAAAGACCCAAACTAAGACCTACTGTAGTTATGAGTCCAACGTTCCCCTTCTCAAAACCGGTTTAGCTTGGAGGTGATTGTAAGAACAACCGTCTCTTGTCCAGGGGAAATACTCTGAGTGCTTAACAACTTCCTGCTCATCCGTCTCCCCTAACAGGAGGGAAATAAGAAACATGCAATAAAAAAGCAAATCTGGAAGATGAGCATGTTGCCAATTTCACCAGCACCCACAGATGAGGCCGGGGCACAGCCAAGCCAAGGGCGCTCTGTGTTCACGCTGGTGGTGCAGATCCACACACATGGCCATGCCCATCTGGCACCCTGACATGTCCTCAATGTAAGGGGTGAAACCGAAGAGAGGATAGCCTCACCCACACTTGCCCCCCACGCTCCAAATTTGTGTGTATTTAAACCTACTCACTCCTCATGGACGAGGTCAGTCCAGCAGTTCTGTGTTCAGAGCTGAAACTGTATCACCAGGAGGAACATCAGGGCTGACAGAGCCTTTGTGGTATCTACTCACACAGCTGTGGGGCTGAGTCTACTGAGGCCCACACAAAACTGCCCTCGGTACCAGAACCCACGTCTACCTGGGTTAATTCCCACTGACACACTGGAAGGACCCAGGCAGTTCACCATGGAAGTAGTGAAAGATATTCATATTGTAAGAAGCCCTTCTCTGTCCATCCATTAGCATAGACAAGGAGCACTACAGCACATTTTATTAACCAGCTTTTTCATTCTGTCTTCTCTTCCTGAGGCATGATTAAGTCATTCTGGGTAATTTGTTAAGGAGCCCAGCTCTCTTGTCTGTCCCTCCCAGCATCATGCCTGATGATGGTCTCCCACAGGTATGTCTGTCACTGCTGGGAATGACCACCCTCCAATCAGCCTTTTTTTTTCCTCGCTGAGGGGCAGACCTCAGTTTTGAGCCCCCAGGCACCAATTTGCTTCAGGTCAGCCTGACTAGCTGCCTACAGGGCCATGCAGCGCCTCTTAATTCACTTCCATGCAATGCCAGAACAGAACTGGAGGAGCAGCCTGTTCCTGTCAAAAGGACCCCCACACGCAAAGGTAGTGGTGTGACAATTAAAGCCTCTAGTCTGTTTTCATCCCCATATCACCCACAGCGTTTGCACCCTTTTTGAACTGGCTTCCAGTCCAGGGCAATCCCTGCCTTGTGCTCTGTAATTTCTGGGACAGTCTGCCATCTTGCGCTAGATAAATCATTAAAAGATGGACGGATGAATGGCTGCATTTGTCATTTGACCAAACATCTGCTTCTCTCATGCTTTACTGTATCTCTTCAGTTGTGAACTGACACAGTCCTTGGTAATGCTCTCCGCAGACACACTGGACTTAACTGCTTGCTAATAGTGTTAAAGTCGAGCAGCATGGACAAATCTGCGTGGAGAGATAGAGTGTCTTCTGAAGCATGATGCCAATCCAAGAAAACATAGTGTGCAGACAGCGGTGGGACAGGCCCTTAGTCCACGTTTCATCTCCTCATGCACACTCCCCAGGGCCTCTCTGCCTTCAGGGCAGTAAAAGTATCCAGTTGTAAACAGCTTTCTTTCTCTGCTTGTCTGGCACACATGCTTTTGCCAGTCTATACATTTTTTACACCTGGATCTTTTTATTAAGGCTCAGCCCTTGACCTGACGCAGATCATATGATTAAGCAAAAGATGGAGCCTTTCTGGTGTCAGCGCTGTGTAGTGGGCGTATCCTGGTAAGCGTTGACCTTTATGACCTGGCAATACCAGCAGCGGGGCAGTGATAAGGAGGGGCCAGGCCTGGGTACAGCACCAGTAAGGCACCGCTGTGGTTCACACTCTCAATCAATGTTTGCACAAGGACGTACATTTTGCTGACGCTAATCTAAACATCTGGTAATTAGGGTGCCAGCTCCCCCCCCAATGCCTGTGTGCTAAAGGGCTGGATTAGGGCATCGTTCACTGGCCTGAGGACAGGAAATGCTGGTGGGATGGGTAGGGTGGGGGTCTCTTTGGTCACCTCACAGTGAAAACCTGCTTCCTGTGTACATTTTAATAATGAGTCGCATTGCGATGCAGCATGTCTGCTAAGCCCGACTTTTCAGCGACGTTAAGCACGCTCACTTGGTCAAAAAAGAAACACGCTTACTGCCTTTAAAAGCGATAATTAGAGGCCGAGGTACCAAGGATGGCTGAATGCAAAAGATCCAAATCCCTCTGCCTATTCAACATCTGACAGGCCGAAATGTTAAATGTAACATGAGCCACAAGCCACCAAACGAATGCTACACTTTTCTGTTAAACCGGGAAGGAGACTGCAGTTAAATAACTGAGCTTTAGCTTTGCAAGAAACAGCAATTAGGTGCCAAATTTAGAAAAAAATATTTGTGAAATACTGACTATAGCTCAGAGTTGGCCAGTTCTCTTCACAAGGCTATAGAACTGCGGGCTTTGGACAGCTGAGAAGGCAGGTATATCCTGTCCCATCCAGCAGCCTACAGCTATGACGCAGAACTCATTCCAGGACTAGTTGGCATGGCGATAAGCCCCCACCAATCACTTTTGGAATTCAGTGCTACCAGTCTGCTCTCCCTGACATCAGTGTTTGTGTGTTTCAGTTAGAAGAAATGATTTCGGACCTCTGCTGATGCGCTGTGGACACTGACGTTAGTAGAATCCAACCACTCTGTGGAAAACAAGTATACCCGCAGAAAAAACACACTGGTGACGTGATCCAGGGTACAACCTACTCTTTCGTCACAAGCGAATATTACAGCCCAGGTCAGGGTGATACTATGCTAGGATAAATAATATTTTGGGTATGCAGGTACATGAGTGGCACGGTGGTGCAGGGGTCAATACTGTTGACTCACACCTCTGGGACCAGGGTTCAAGTCTCCGCCACGGCTCCAAGTGAAGTTTGCAAGTTTTCCCTGTGTTGTCGTTGGGTTTCCTCCAGGTACTCAGACTCCCTCCACAGTCCAAAAACATGCCAAGGCTGACTGGAGCTACCAAATTATCCGTAGGTGTGCTTGTGTGAGTGTGCCCTGTGATGGGGTGGCACCCCATCCTGGGTTGTTTCCTGCCTTGAACCCTTAGCCTCTGGGATACGTTCTGGACCCCCCATAACCTTGAATAGGACAAGCGGTTACGGAAAATGGATGATATGTCGTGGTATTTGGAATTTCGTCAAATTTTATCACCAAGGTTAAATAACCTTCTAAAATATCACCAAAGTACTGTGTATCTCAAAATATCTAGAGGATATGTAAAACTAGATACCACCCAAACCTAGGTGCTTCCATCACTGAAAGGGACCAGCCCAAACAGAACCACCAAGTTTTCATTAAGTCTATGACAGATGGAAAACACCAATTCCTAACAGGTGTTAACAAATTCAGAAAGAACAGTTTAACACAATGACCAAGCCACAGAGAACTAAGAAATAAGAAACAAACACAAAAAACTCAATGGTAGCTAAAAATATTTCAAATGCAAAGATGTTCAATTGCAGAAGTCTGTCTGCCTGGACCATTTATAATTCTACCAGGAGAGTGCGGGATACAGGGAGAATTATCATGTGATCTTCCAAGCAGCCTGGGACGGCTCTTTAACTACATACACAGAAAAGAAGCAATAATCTGAATCAAGCCTTATCTGCTGAGGCAGAACTCATCAATCAGCACCGCTCTGAAAAAAAGCTTGATTGAGATCTCCCTCTACGACACTCCAAGAAGACAATGGGAGCTCGAAGGTGTTCACTTATTGAATCGTCTCTATCTCACCCCAAGAAACCGTACATACGGCACCCGTGGTGAATCAGAGCTCAGGCTCGGTGCTGGCAGTGGGATTTCAGTGTTAACGCGCTCATTTGAGATGTGTCCTTCATGCATTTTAATTTGAGTCAGAAAGATTTTTTTGGCGTTTCTCCATGGCAAGGCATACTGGCAAATCACAACCTGATGTTTTGTTCAAAATCATTTCGAGGAAGCAGACTACTGAGAATTACTGAGAACATCAGCCAATTAAGCAGCATGAGTAAGAAAAGGACATTTTATTATTACCTGTGTTTTTTTTCAAAGCCCTCACTATGAAGACTCACAAGCCCTCTGCTTTACCAGGCACCCGATTCCCAGAATGCTCATGGGTCACCATTCTGAAAATCCTCCCAGTTACCTTCTTTGGTGCCTCCTCTGTTTATTCCTCTTCCTACTCAGCCATAAACGCTTCCTCTGATGTTGCCGTGCCCCTGAAGCATGTGGGATCCTCCCAAGGGCACGTCTCCCAGTGTTAGAACCTGGCCTATGGTTCACTTAGTGGGGGGAGGCGTCAGCGCATTCCAGTGCAGCCGTCTGTAACCTCATAGGTCCCACAGCCCAACTGTGGCCTATTCCAGAGTCCCCCCATCATGGGAAAGCCAACTAGGGATGAGATGTCAGCATACAAGTGGAAAAAGTGGGCGGGAAAGTGAAGCGAAGCAGGAGGGTTGATACTACTGCATGCGGTTTTGCACAGCGTTATTGCGGAGCTGCACAGACACGCAGACGGCACGAGGGATCTGGGCACGCTGCTGTCAGCCTAATCTCCTGGATCAGATGGCTGAGCGTGAGCACATTACCACCCGATGACACAATCTGTGGCCAGGAGATGGGGCTCCTCTTCATGCTTTTTTATTATCCACGAACAATCAGGGGTGGCTGGCTCAAAACTTTAGCCCATCATTTTAAACGGGGCCAGATCCCAATCTGGAGCACCACCCCACTCAGCAAATCTCTCTGATTTCTCACTTTCCTCAACAACTTTCCACTTACATGTGACAATTGACTCAGAGGGGCATTGCCATCAAGGACACAAGAAACAAGCAATTCCAAGGGATAAACCTTCAATTGAATCATTTAGTGGACAATCTTGTTGAGCAGAACTTACATATAATTAGTTTGTACAGCCACTCAGACATAAGGAAGCTGAGATCAGCATCCCAACGATCAT
Organism: Mormyrops boulengeri; assembly: GCA_026781065.1. Lineage (NCBI taxonomy): Eukaryota > Metazoa > Chordata > Actinopteri > Osteoglossiformes > Mormyridae > Mormyrops > Mormyrops boulengeri. The sequence goes on along the minus strand of JAODLD010000069.1, from coordinate 25,776,334 downwards.
CTGGACAGCTCCTTCACAATTCCACCCCCTGCAGGTACCATGATATGCAATGGAAATGGTGCCCTCAGCATATGGCCACCCCCTGACTAAAAGGCTGAGCGGCGGGTGGAGTGCATGAGGGAACAAATACTGGACTGCATTTGCACTCGCAAGTCTGACACAGCTGGACATCCTGCGGCTGATCGTTTGTTCCTAATATCTGGCAGACATTGCTTCCAGGCAGCAGGCTTTCGAGTGAAAGGCCCTGATTTTGTACCCTTTATCTCGACTGCACTCGTGAAATGTTCAGCAAGGTTCTGCCAGAAAAGGGACCATTGAGTTGGTTTACTCCTTCTCATTCACAAGCAAGTCATAACTAATAACCATACTGTTAATAGCAAGGTACAGAAACTACTTCTCATCCATCCATCTTTTGTGACAGATTATCCAGTACAGTATTGCAGTCAGCCTGGAGTCTCGCTGTCAGACAGCATGGGACATGAGGCTGGAGACAACCTGGACAGGATGTTAGTCCAACACAGTACACATACACAGACAATATTGGCCATTTATGGACTGTTCAGCAAATCAAGTGCTTCTGGATTATGAGAGGAAACCCACATAAACACAAGGAGGACGTGTATGCAGAGCTGTCTCCTCCTAATTCTTTTTTTCTACTAGCCAAATCTTCATATTTACCATTTTATCAACACCGATTTAATAGCGACTGAAATTAACAAATATGTTCTGAGCTGATATTTTCTTTTTAAACAGTAAGCCTATTATCATTTATCATTATGATAAAAATTAGATTTTTCCCAGCAGTTTAGCTCATGATCTGAATACCTAATCTAAATCACTTCATTTAGATGCCTATAGCAGGCACTTCCAACTAATAATGTTATGGTATATCCACCAACATTTCAGCGAGGTATTGAACAAAATACCATACCAGGTACCTGGGTTTAACAACAAAATTCATACTGGGCCTTGAATCCGCAACATTTACGTGGTGACCTGCTGTCCTGGTTGTTTTGCAAAGTTTCCCAGCAAATTTCTGGCAAGGAAATAGCAGCCATTAACACCCTGCTCACCTCTAAGGTCACAGGTCGCAACCCAGTGTTCAGGTCTCCACGGCACGTTTAACATCCACACGTTAATAAAAAAACACCATCAATAATATACAGACACGTGATGCATTATTCATGCATGTTTTCCCCCCAAGTTCTGGATTTCAACTTGCTGCTCTGGGCAAAACATGTGTTCCTGCAAGCTAAGTAGCCGCAAGGAGTAAATTATTATTTGAGGGAAAATAACTATGTGTGTGTGCGTGTGTTTGTGTGTACGTGTGTGTGTGTGTGTGTGTGTGTGTGTGTGTGTGTGTGTGTGTGTGTGTGTGTGTGTGTGTGTGTGTGTGTGTGAATGGACTGAATTAGTGCATTTAGCAAACTGGGTGTGGGATCTGATGATGCACACAGGCAACGTGGACGTGGGAGTGTAAGCACCAGGAACGTCACTGGCACAGGGCACACACAGTGTTCTAAAGCACACTACCCGAACTGCAGGTGGGGTGACTGTAGCTGCAAGATCCCATACTAGAATGCTGTGTATTAGGACATTGTATAGCCTAAGCATCATTGCACTTTATCCACCCCTTGATCTTCCAAAAAGTTACCCAGTGGAAGGTTGCAGAGTCACTGCAATTCACTGAGCTTAAATTCTGCACCCTTAAAGATATATCCAAACCTTGTGTCTGCCTACTTCATCTCAGTAATGTGGTGGCTTATCTTGCATCTGGTACATATCGTTTTCTCGAAAGCAGCTGCTCTTCATGCAAGACGGGTGATGCGCTCCCCATATGAAATACTTCCTCTTCTGCCTGTGAAGTGTCTGTCCGTTCCATTATTCCATCTTATTAACTTTGACGTTTATTATCAAGCTGATAAACATAATGGGCCCCAATACGGACCCCTGTGGTACTCTGCTGATTACCCTCATCAACCTGGAGCCTGAGCCACTTAAAATAATAAGCTGCTTTCTGGGTGACACCCATTTTTGCCACAAAGCAAGTACGGCATCCTGAATGCTCACCTGCTTTACTTTTAGGAATGACCTTTTATGTTAAATTCTACTGACTGCCTGCATAAATCATATCACAAGGTTTTGCCAGGATTAACTAAACACCACATATCACCTCTTGATACAGTAACATTAGTAATCGGTAGCATTTGGCACATATCAGTAGATATGATTTACTGTGTTCTGGCAGCAGGTCTTATTTTCTCACAGGTTAACCCCAGCTCTTAATGGCATCTTACTAACAGCAGGAAAGATCTTGATTCTGCAGCTTTTCACATCTCCGCAATCTCTTTCATAATACATTTTTTGCTGCCTTTGAAACAGACTGCAATTCTTTTTGTGTATTTCTGTGGAATGCCATCTTTCTTCTATTTTCTTCCTATTTTCCTCAATTTACTCATTTGGGCTTAGGTCTAGGATGTATAAGCGCATTTTGGAACCACAATAATATATATTTGAAGCAGAGGCACGCATTCTGGGAACATGCATTTATCTGCCCCCAGCCAGTGCTCATAAGCTCTCTGCCATTCTCCCTTCGCCTGATTCACTGAAGTTTTACACTTTCATTTCAAATGTCTCCTCAAATGAGCAGAAAATGATGTCACAGCCTACCACGAGACACGTCTCAACCCATTGCCTCACTTCCTTTTATTACCCAAAACTGGCCAGGTAAGTACATCTCCCCTGATGAATATTTCAGTGAATTAAGACAAGTCCCTTTCAATCATGCCTGTTTCTTATAATAAATTCCTTTTAGCACTATTGCAAGCTCACAGTAGAATGCAATACTTTTAAAATTATATTTTTATCCAAATCCCATGGGCTTTAACCGTTTTAATGAGTCTGTTAGATGCACCTAAAGCACATCAGCAAATGGTACATCAGTAGTTCCCTTTGTGAGATCCTGAAAATTGTTAGTCAGAGACCCTGCACCTTACACACCACAAGGTCCCCATCACCTGCGGAGCACCTTCGACTTTCAGACCCGACCCATTGCCCATGAGCAGCAGCTGGTGGTCAGACACATGCTGCCAGTCTCCCAGAAGCTCCCCCTTTAGGACTCGGCCTGTCGTCCTTCCCACCTGATGCTTGTGCCACCCCCTGTGTGCTGTCCTCGCCACCTCGAGGACAGGAGCTACTGGAGCCCATGAATAATCCACCATTGTGATCAGCCCGCCGGCTCGGCAGAAAGCGTAATTGGATCCTTTAAAGTTGCACTCCATGTCTGCTTTCTGGCATGCAATGATTTTTTTTCTGTTAAATGACTATGGTAGCTGCCACCTTGGGAGCAGACAGAGACTCCTTCTGAGAGTTAGACCCCTTCGGTCTTACAGTGGGGCTAATCCAATTTCACCCACAAAGGAATCATGAACTGCTATATATACACTTTCTTTTTTTCCCCCAAGGGACTTCTTTTATGTAGAACTATAAAAAAAAAACCCTTTCAGTGATGGTCAGTGTCCGGCCTCACTGAACATATGCGATAAAATTGCATGCCCAGCCAGCTCTCTCATGCATCCAGTCATCTATATGTACCTTTCCTAAATCACTGCTGTAACCTGGTGACAGAATGCAAATACAAATCATTTGTGCAACGATATGCAGTGGCATTGCCGGGACGATGATGGAGAGCCAATCAGGTACAATATATGAACCAATAGGAATGACGTTTGCCATCAGACCGTCCAGTAGGCGTGAAATGCGGGGACAGAGGCGTCTCATGAAAAGATTAATGATTGTAAATAACCACTTGCCTGGGCGTGAGCGGTGGACACGGTGTGGTGCAGGTGCAGAGAATTTGGTACTTAAGCCACTAGACAGGGGAGCGATGTTCCTGAAAATGTGTCCTTGTCCATTGAGGAGCAATGACAGGGGAACTGCCCACTCACAGTAAAGTTGCCACAGGTCTCAAAATTTATAGACAACACTCAGAAAAAAACACAACTTAAGGCCATAAGCATGACATCTGTCGACAGCTATAAATGTCAATAAGTTTTCTTCATTCGTGTTCTCCCATGTTTCACATGCAGAAGCTGCATCTTGAGCTCTGGTGTGAATCCCAGCCAAATATGCAGAGCGAATTAAACTTCACTTCATCTGCACATTCATGCTGCCCTGCAAACTTCATCACCCACCCAGAGCTACTCATTCAGGTCAGCTGTTCAATTTTGTTTTATTTATTTGTATGCGATTCGAGCTGGAGGTGTGGTGTTGGGCCCTTGATGGCGGCCCTACAGTGCATGTAGACAGAACAGCAATAAGGGCCATCTTGAATCACAATGCTGAGGCAGAATTTTTTGCTCAAAGTGAATACCTCTGCATGCCGGGTCTAAAGCAACGGCAGACTCCACGTCAAGTCAAATGTCGAAATGTTAAAATGCATTTACTTACACGAGAAATGCAAAAAATTTTGGAATAGCAAGAAAAATCCATGACAAGTCTTTGCATTACAGGATCTCAACGGGTGTGTGTCTGGTGCTCAGGTGCTCTTGGAGATAATCACGGTGTGGCAAAGATGAGCAATTCCGCTGTTCCGCATGGTAGAAGGTACTGCAGCCAAAGATGGCAAGAGATCTTTCCAAAATAGTATGATATTTACCCAGAAACTGTCTAGAAATGTGTCCTACTGATGCAGCCCTCGTCAAATGGGTCAAACCGTAAAACAGTAATGCGGGTCATTTTACATAAAAACACGTGGCCCCTACATATAATGGTATACAGGTCATTTTTAGGTCTTTCACCCAAACCAGAGCATTAAAAAAACATCTGTTTTTAGACAAAAAAAAGACACTTCCGCCAGCAACAAATACCCAAAAAAGAATGCAGAATGTCTGCATTCCTCCACAAAATGAAGGTATTACTGCTCAGCACTGAATCACACTTAAGATTCGGAGAAGCACCATCTTCTTTATACAGTCCGAATATTGGGCCTTGCCTTTTATTATAAAACTATTATGGTATTATATTATTATAATATTTAATTTCATAAATAAAGAAACCATAACTATGGTGATAAAGATCTTAAAGCCTGAAATATAATGAGGGGAACATTTTCTCATGTGACTTGGCGATGAGCTTCACTCATTGCATACGGTTGCTGTGGTCGGTCTGTTGCTATGCTTCCATAACAGGTTCATTAATCAAAAAGCACAGCAGGGTTGGCGGTAGCCATGGGAGTAATAAGAGTGCATGCCGTCAGGTGCCAGCTAGAGGTTATGACACGTAGGAAAACAAAGATGCATCGATGCCACCTTGTTTAAAAAAGACACTTAGTATATTTTTGCCTTGAACACAGTGGCTCCTCATGGTAAGAAAGAAGACTTCTCTCTCACCTGCTTCTTGTGATATGTTATCGAGATACAGTGCTGCTTGAAAGTTTGTGAACCCCTTGAGTAGTTTAGATTTTTCTGTTGTTTTACCATGATTTTCTTATTTTATCACCATCAGTTTTTATATATGAAACATCAGGTTTATATTTATCATTTCCATTTACCTGTTTTAAGGGAACTGTGTAAGTAGCCAGCAGACTTACTAAGTAGGTAATAGACTCAGGTGAAACACATGTGGGTACTCAAGTAATCAATTAAGCAGACCACTCAAATGAGACATCATTGGGAAAGGTTTTGAGCAGCACTGATTAAAAGAGAGAGGAAACCAACCCACACTACTGTTGTGCCAAGGCATAAAGCACACAGATCAACAATGCCAAGAGGAGAGGAGACATCCGAGGACATCAGGAAGAAGGTGGTGACAGCCCATCAGTCTGGGGAAGGCTACAAGACCATCTCCAAAAGATTCCAGCTCCATCCATCCATTGTAAGACAAATCATTTACAAATGGAGGGCACTCAACATCACCGCAGCTCTGCCCAGAAGTGGACGGCCATCAAAACCTTCACCAAGAAGCACCAGAAAAATAATAATTCAGGTAAAGGCCAACCCACACATCACCTCCAGAGAGTTGCAGACCTCCCTGGTAGCATCTGGAATAAATGTACATGCATCTACAATCAGGTGAAAAGTAAATAGAAATGGCATTCATGGGAGAGTTGCTAGAACGAGAAAGAACAAAGTTGCCCGTTTAAACTTTGCCAGAGAACACTTGAACAAACCAGAAGTCTTCTGGAAGTCCATTCTCTGGACAGATGAGTCCAAAATTGAATTATTTGGCCACAATCACAGGTGCCATGTTTGGAGAAAAGTCAACACTGCATATCAAGAAAAGAACCTCCTCCCAACAGTGAAGCTTGGTGGTGGAAATGGTGGTGGTGCTGGGCCTACTTTTCTGCCTCGGGACCTGGACGAATGCATATTATCCAGGGAACCATGAATTCCCAGGCCTATCAACAAATTCTTGACCAGAATCTCCTGTCTTCCATCAGGGAGCTGGAGCTGGGACAGAAATGGATTATGCAACAAGACAACAACCCAAAGCATTCCAGCAAAACTACCAAGGAATGGCTTAAGAGAGAGAAGATTTGAGCTCTGGATTGGCCCAGTCAAAGTCCGGACCTCAATCCCATAGAAATGTTGTGGCGAGATCTGAAGCGGGCGGTACATGCTAGATGTCCCTTCAACCTCTCTCAACTGGCTGAGTTCTGCAAGGAGGATTGGGCAAAAATCCCCAAAAGCAGATGTGAGACACTGGTTCATGGTTACAGAAGACGTTCGGTTGAAGTAATGGCTGCAAAAGGAGGTGCCACAAGCTACTGACTCACATACTTCTGCACATACCAGATTTTCTGTTTTTTGAGAAATAAATTACTTTCGTTGAATAAATAACAGAAATATATCTCTTTTTCTCTGTGCGTCCCTTATTTGGAAGGTCTGCTTTACAAATTGGGATTTAAATGTTATTTTCATAAGGTTATTTTAATTTATTTTTAGAAAACAATAACCATGTTAGGAGGGTTCACAAACTTTCAAGCAGCACTGTATATACACTATATTGGCAAAAGTACTGGGGCACCCGTCCAAATCATTGAATTCAGGTGTTCCAATCACTTCCATAGCCACATGTGTATAAAATCAAGCACCTAGGCATGCAGACTGCTTCTACAAACATTTGCAAAAGAATGGTTCGCTCTCAGGAGCTCATTGAGATCAAGTGCGGTACCATGATGCTACCTGTGCAATAAGTCCATTCGTAAAATTTCCTCGCTACTAAATATTCTGCGGTCAACTGTTAGTGGTATTATAACAAAATGGAAGCAATTGGGAACAACAGCAACAGGCCACATAAAATGACAGAGCGGGGACAACGCATGCTGAGGCGCACAGTGTGCAGAAGTCACCAACTGTCCGCAGAGTCAATAGCCACAGACCTCCAAACCTCGTGTGACCTTCAGACTATGTGATGGAATGGGTTTCCACCTGCATCCAAGCCTCACATCCCCAAGTGCAATGTGAAGCGTCGGATGCAGTGGTGTAAAGCACGCCGCCACTGGACTCTAAAGCAGTGGAGACGTGTTCTCTGGAGTGACGAATCACGCTTCTCTGTCTGGCAATCTGATGGAAGAGTCTGGGTTTGGCGGTTGCCAGGAGAATGGTACTGGGCTGACTGCATTGTACCAAGTGTAAAGTTTGATGGAGGGGGGATTATGGTGTGGGGTTGTTTTTCAGGGGTTGGGCTT
>JAODLD010000069.1:25724435-25738866 GCA_026781065.1 Mormyrops boulengeri | reverse complement strand
CCCCCCCCCCCCCCCCCGCCCCCCCCCCCGCCCCCCCCCCCCCCGCCCCCCCCCCCCCCCCCCCCCCCCCGCGCGGCCCCGCTCCCCCCCCCCCCCAGGAGCGAATAGGCATGTCTTATTTTATTCGCTAACAAACTGTATTTTACTATGAGAAGAAAGGCAGTTATAAGACGTGTGAGCCCCCTCCCACCCCCAGATGTGCAGAAGCAAAGCAGGGAAATCGCTCAGCCTTTCGGATTTAAATTAGAAAACACTGCAACTGCCATCCGGCATGCGGAGAAACACGGACGCGATAAACACGGAGCTGTCAACCGCCGTCTTCTGACGAAGGACATTCGTTTGAAACCGTACCCGGCGATCGATTCAGATGGCGGGACAAATCTCCAGCTACCAGCAGCGACGTCCGGATTTTATACTTTAAAAGACCCGTCGCGTCATCTTGACAACGTAAAGTGGCAAGCATTTAAGCTTCACGGGGCTATTTTTTTTCTTTTTGGACACACAGCAAAAATAAAATCTTTGGCAAGTGTTCCAGAAATCAAGTTAAAGAGGCATGCTCTAAAAACGTATCGTCCAATGGCAAAGACACACAGAAACACACAGCACTCAACTGATGTTAATCCGAAGCATGTGGCAGAATAAATACATAGTGCCGCTATGCGAAGGGTAGCCTGGGAGCCGCGCGCGCATCTCGCGAGCCAAGCGCGCGCATCATTACATCAACAGTCTGCCGTTTTTCACGGAATCAATTAAACGACAGGAAAAGATGCTGTAATGAAGCCAGGAGCTTCTCGCTGTCACCCACACACACCCGCGCACGATAAAGATTAAAAAGCACTCTTACAAAGGCAGCTGACGGAGCTCCTCCCCAGCTGCTACAGATGTTCCGGCCGCCGGCCCGCGGCCGCCGTTCTTCTCAGGTAAATCTCCGGGAAGAGCCGCTCAGATTGTTCCGTGGGTAACTCCCCTTGGGGTGGGAAAGGGAAGGGGCCCCGCGCTCACGCCCCGGCGCCTTTCCCGTCCACGAGTTTGTCTCCCTGACGAGGAGGACAGCCTGCCCTGCGCGGCTGCTCGGGTACGCGGCGGAGAAGAGAGAGACAGGGGGGAAGAGAAGGAGAGACGGCGAGTGTCGGGGAGGCAACAGAGGAAGAAGCGCTCTGCCTAGGGGGACCTAGCGCTGCGATAGCCTGCGTCTGATTGGACGGCCAAGCTCCCGAGGTCCTAGAGCTCCCCCTTTTGGTGGCTTTGGGCACTGCGACCGGCACGCGTTCCAATATCCCGGCGTCGTGTGAAATCATCGCGCAGAGACGTCGCTGGCATGTCTGCAAGTTTGTTGCCGATGAAGTCAGAAAAACCAGTGAGACAAAACGCCTATGTGGGGAAAAAATGCATTCCGAAAAAATGACGGAGCTCCTAGGGCTGGAAAGGATTACTCCAAATCACAGATGCATCTCCTGGCATCCATTGGGGGGGTCAGCTTGGCACCCAGGGGACTGCCAGCAGCATGGAGTAGGGGCACAAGGAGACCCCTTGAGGGGGTGTGCACCCCTTTGGCAATGTCCAAACCACGTGACATTAAGGCCGACCAGGTTTTGATATGACCACTGAAGCGCATGGGTGTAGGAGTAACGGACTGAAAAGGGGTGGCAAAGCGTGACTCTGCACGCAAATACGCACGCACACACCTGCACACAGGAGCCATCCTACAGATCCAACTGAGACCTACAGCAGACCACAGGGGCGGGCCCTGAACACAACGCAACTTGCTAAACAAGACAGCGGATCACGGAGGTACAGCAAATGGAGCCACAGAGGCACAGCCGGAGTCACCAGGGGCCCAGGGGATAGAGAAGCATCGCCAAGCGGGAGGAGCCAGAAGCGATTCCCCCAACGACAGAGCAGAGCCGGCTGTTTGCTCGCTCACGTCTGCTGCTGCTGGCCGCTCGTATTTTGAGAGAAACCTTCCTTTTGTGTATGTGCGTGTGAGACAGAGAGAGAGAAAGAGAGAGAGAGATACATCTGCCATACTGGAGGTCCTTCAGGCTGGAGACAGGGAACACCTCAGTTGTTGGTTATGTTTATTTCATCTCGATTGGCGGGGATTAGAGCACAGCACAAGGCGGTGCTGCTGCCGTTTAAGAAAGGCAGCGCTTGGATTCTTAAAGGGCCGCACGTCATCGGGGAGACAGAGGCCGCTTCATCCCGAGAGCATCAGGACTGATGCAACTCAGCGAAACTCGCAGTTAAGGAGGGGTGAATCGCGGTGTCTTAACAGAACGATGGAGAATCTAAGCTCGTGCGGGCTGGGTTAATGATGGAAATTATCCCCCCCCACCCCACACCCCAGGCACCACTCTCCAAATTTAGACATCGCACAAGGAGGGGGGGGGGGGCACAGAAGGAACATCAGAGCTGGCTTTTAAGCCAGTAGAAAGTGTGTCACCAAAATATGCACTCAATCCACAGCTCCACAACACTTTCAGGGTAACGAAAACCAGGCACTGGATAGCCATCAGCGCTCAGATCTCTTCGATTCAAACCCAGGACTGATAGTGCTCATGGGGCACTGGAGATAACACAGAATGTACCTGTTTTTCCTACAAGCGACGATCCCCGCACCCATTGCACAGGAATTCCCCACTAACATTACAAAAGAAGATGTGAGGTAGTGAGGCAGCTAGGTAGAGTCACCTGTGCAAGGAGGTGACGCTACCAACCATTAAGTATAATCCAGCAGCCGGTCGTGTGTAACAGCCCTACTCATCCAGCCTCACGCCTCCCCACATGTCGTCACTACAGCCCAGTAGCTGTTATAATCTGCAGACCTGCTGTTACAGTGCAGCCTCACCACTGTGTGCCTGTGTGTGTGCGCGTGTGTGTGTGTTTGTAATCATTACATTGTTGGGACCAGATTTCCCCACAAGACTTGTATTTTGTTTGGTTACTTATGGTTAAGGTTAGGGCTAGGTAGTCGTTGTCATCATTGGGATTAAGGTTATACCTAGAGAAATTAATGGAGAGTCCCCTTAAAGATATGAATATGCGGAGTGTGTATGTCACAAATACAAAGACAGTCAGACAGCTGTTTGCTATTTTCCTTCTTATCAGATAAAGAGGGACAGCCTCATTCAGGACAGCATCTCCACCCCAAACACAGATTCCAGCCCCTTCCCATCCTCGCAGGAAGAATTACCACATTTTTCCGGAGGTGACCCGACTCCATATTCTGCTCATCTCGGCAAACAGCTGCATCTGCTCTCTGCAATAACACTCTGGCCTGTCACACACACGGGCAGATTAAATGGAGGAGCTGCCCCCCTCCCGCTCTCCCACTCATGTGGCCTGCACTTGCTGATCGCCGTGGAAAGTAAGTCATCAGATGTACACCACAGGGAGCTTGACACCGCCTGCATGAAAATTCCGCCGCTGGGGGGGGTCCATGCTGGATTGCTGTTGAAGACCTAGCAGAACCTCGCAGCACGAGCCCCGGTCTGTAAGCCAAGTCCCTACAGAGGTAAAAAGGCAGCTCCCACACAAGACACCAAGAAACAAGCCAGTGAAAGGAATATGCCAGCAGCAGTAAAGGCAGTGTCCCGTAACGGGGGCCCCCAAAATCCTCACAGCCCCCACGGCATCCTCCCAAACCACAGATCCCCACTCATCCACAGTGAGTGGGGGACACAGGGGTGGCAGTAAACAGCCGATATGCTACACAGCATGAGCTATGCCGCCTGTAGGCAGCCCGTTGATGTTCTGATCAGGTCGCGCCCGGAGCGAGTTTAAACGCAGCACGCGGCTCCTCTGAGAGGCAGGCTTCCTCCGAGCCCTGGAGTGCACGGAACTGTGACATCTGTGGGGAAAGATTTAAGGTAGTCTGTGCAAAGTGTAAGTGAACGAATTTAAAAAGTCCATTTAAACTGTGGTACCTTAAATCCGACAAGTTACCCCGATAAGCCAGTAACCCCGCTTCGTAGTACAGGCCACAGGACTGCAAATACATCATTTCAGCATCGTCATCACAATGCACGCATGCACAATAATCACATCGCATTTGTCGTCACTGCTTTGTGTCCGTTGACACAACTCGCGGCATCACCACCAAATTATTTGACATACTCCATTGCTAGATAATAAGTTCTATTTGGCCATTGTTTATTTTGGGTAATCTCATCTCGTTTTTTTGTTTTATAAATTTAGCAATATTTCTTGTGGAAATTTCACATATTACAATGTGATGTCATGCAGCCCTACGCACAGATATGCACACAAACGGGATGGCAAAGTCGGGAGGGTTTATCTGGCATGGGTTCTGTGACCTTGGCTCAAATTCAAAGAAAAATCAGTCGTCCCCCCACTCGATTACAGTAATACATTCAAAAGCTCAACAGAATGGGGGAGGGCGGGCACTTGAAGTTCTTCCTAGCGTGAAAGCAGGGGCGGCTGTTTCAGGCAAGCCTGTGAACGGGTTGCAGCATCACAGGGACTCAGTCGGCCCATGGGAGGAGTCCATGGGGGGGGGGGTGCTAGAATAAAGCAGACGTGGCCGTCTCGCTACAAACACGACCTGCTCGAGAAGAAAGTAAGCTGCAACCGCTTCTAAGCTTCGATTCAACAAGCACAAGCACAGGGTGTGCGAAATGTGGCCACCCAACGATGCACCGGCAATCGCGCATAAACATGCGTACACACGTCCTCTCGTGTCGCAGTAAATGCATACCTATTACCCCCTGCTGTGCCAAAATATGGTCACCCAATCAAATATCACGCAGAGAGCAGGGAGGTGTTACCCAGAGAAAATAACGTGTAAATATAATGACACCAGGGTCGGGGAGCCAACGGCAAGTCCCACAGAAGGCCAGGCTGCGTACCAAGAGTCGGCGAGGCGTAGACAGACACTTAATAAAGATCCCCTCTGCTCCCAGAGTGAGGGCACAGGTGACAAAATTCGCAAGTAAAAACAGAAGTGGTGTCTAAACTACTGAATGGCATTACTGGAAAGCACGACATGGGGGTTTGTGTTTGCAGGCTGTACCATGCAGCCAGTCTGCAGCTCTGTTTGATTTGGACATCACGGCAGGCGACTGGTATGCACGGGATGGTGAATCAAAGAAAGAGCAAAACTGATAATTTGACGGGACTGTCATGTGATTACAGCACATGTACATGCCCATAGTGAAATGACTGGGTGTGGAGAACTCAAAAGAGTGTAAAAAAAAAAAAAAAAAAAACAGCAGGCGGGCATCACCAAATAATCACAAATGGGTGGCCGCATCATTATATCTCACTCCAGTTAGCTGTCAGTTACGTTAATTATCCCGCTTGACTGACAAGGCGCCAGCTCCGGTGATGACCTGGAAGAGGGGTGTAGACGTGCATTGAGATGCAAATTCACCCTCAGAGACTTTTTTTTAATGAACAAAAAAACACCCTCACTTCACAGAGTGCCTCTCTGTTTCCAGCATGTTCTGTTCGGTGTGTTGGCTGTGTCTGCACACCCTTCCCTCACAGAACATCACAATTACAGGAAAGAGAAGAGCTACTCTTGTAGCTCAGGCAGTAGAGCATTGTGTCATCAATACAAAGGTTGTGTGTTCAAATCCCCGTAAGCACAAATAAATTATAACCCATCCCTGCCCTGTAAATTGCTTTGAATAAAAGTGTCAGATAAATGAGTAAAATCTAAAGAGATGATGGCTCATGCAGAGAGCTTGTTATAAATGGGATCAAAACACTACAGTTATGGCAGGGGTATAGAAATGACACAAAACAGGCACTGAACCAATGGTTTGCATTGCCTTGTTAGAATTTGTGTAGCTCCTGCTTTGTAATTGCTTAAACCTATACCTGGGAATTCATTGTAAGCACAGCCTAGCTGCACTTATGTTTAGTTAGCTCCTCAGTAGCATGTCTGTTTGAAATGTGTCCCAATTGTACGTCGCTTTCGGAAAATAGCATCTGCTAAATGTGTAAATACAAATGTAAATTGGATTTCATTTACAAAGTCAGTCAGACAGGAAGACCCTAAAATCTTCTGAGGGCAGAATGAAAAATGACTGGTTCAGAAAGATAGCCAATCAGATTGTAGAGGAGGTGGGCCCAAGCAACTACAGGAAATGACACCAACCAATCAGATGTCTTGGTCCCACCTCCTCCAGTTGCTTTGAAGCAATCGCTTTTCATTCTGCCCTCGTAACTTTTTTGTGTGAAACTCCCAAGAGCCGCACACACACACACACTATCCTAGACAAATTACAGTAGCATTTATAAGCTGTGTTTAGCAAAGCAACCTCCTTATATAAAGTAAAATGTCAGATCCTAACACACACATACTGTTCTGGCACCTTCTGTGCGTCAGGCTTGACGTCTCCTCATACACTCACAAGCAATTATCCTGCAATAAACATCCCTTCCCAGGGCAGAGAAACAGATAACAGCATCTTCCCTCGTCTGTTTCTCAACCAAACCAGGTGCAGAAGATCCTTCGCTTACCTGAGTTGCCCGCTTGATGCTCGATCGCTTTTTCCCCTTTAAGGAAGGTGCCTGCAGCCCCTGTTTACATACTCCATGTCACCTTCTCAGCTCCATGACCTTCGTGAAACTCCAGCAACTATACGACATCAGGCAGGGGGGTGGAGGGAAGCCAGCGGAGATGTTTTTCCAGGCGTGTCCTACTGGGCAAAGTCCCCTGGCTGACCCAGGATGTGCGGGAGGGATCGGACCTCCCAGGTGGCTTGGGAATGCCTGGAGATCCCCCCCAGGCCAGTGACCTTGGGAAAAGAGGTCTAACCTGCATGCACGCTATGACCACAACCCAGGGAAGTGCTGTAAAAGGTGGATGGATGGATGGATGGTTGGTTATAAGTACTACACTGAGAGAGGGGAATGTCACCTCCCAGAGTCTGATCTCAACCGCCACTGGCAGATCAGCCCCCCGCTGCTGAAGGACATGAGAGCGGCAGGGGGCTTTGGTTCTGGGGTCAGTCACATACCAAGGGAAATACGAATCCACTCCTAATCCTAGAGAGATCAAAAACATGGTTTTTCGGGGAGTGCACATGAAGAAATTTGAAGAAACTGAGCTCATTGAGATGCCGCTCAGCCTCCATCGTCTCTGAGCTCGATTCCGCCAGCTGCACTGCGAGCCCTCACCGTGACCCGCCCCTCAGACGTAATTCGATCATCTCCCTGGGTCACTCCCTAATTCTCCAGGACCAGCAGACCATCGGCGCCGGCATGATTAACAGGCCGGCGTGCGGGGCACGCAGACTGCTCTCGTGCTGACATTAATGTGCGACACCAATGCGCCTCGCTCCCTGACATGCGGCTTTTATTATTGGGGCACGGCAGGTGAACATTATTGCGCTACGCCAATCGGCTCCACCGCTCGCAGCAAGTCTAAGGGATGCCCGAGGCCACAATGAAGGCTGATAGCCGGGTATTAAAACATAATCGTGGCCGGCTCTTCTTCCTGCTGTATTCCAACATCTTTGGCGGGGAGTCTCGCTTTCAGGAAACCAGCACCGAGTCTCATGGAGCCTGACACAGCTTAACATGCAACTTACATTTTATTACTGACCTTTTTCCTCCATTAAAGTAAAAAAAAAAAACTTTAAAAAAAATGACAGATACAGGGGCGCTTTAAAGCTCGGGGTTACCCAGGCTAAAGCCCAGGGGCCTCTGCTAACTGTGTTATGGGACTGCCCCCCATATTGAAAAATAAAATGTTGGTCTCTCGTTTTGGTCGCTGTCCATGTTTATGTGCCTCTGAATATAAAACATCTACACCCCTAAGTAGATCTCACAGATATGCAGAGTACTGCACACTAACAAACAAACACATATGTGCTCTCACTTATGTCCGTGTTAACAGACAGAACCAATGCGACCACGAGTGGCACACAGCAGATCACGCAGGGAGAGCGTGGCACAAGGTGCCAAATAGCTCACACACGGACATAACGAGGCACGGTGAGTTGACAGACATACCAGGGGAGGCACACGGTGAACTGACACGCAGACACGCATCCCACTTGAGAAAAGGCAACAGGTGAGAAGACACACTCCTGCCCATTAAACCACCAGAACAGCACTGCTGGATCAATCAGAGTCAGCAGCCCCAGCCCCACCATCCAATCAGAAGTGACCCCCAGAATTTCATGCTGATATGTTGTCTTCTGCTGGAGTAACAGAGTTGTTGGCACATCCCCCACAGAGGCCCTGAGCTGCAGCAGGGCAGTCACGCTGAAAATATTTGTAAAGGCTTTAAACTCAACACAAGGCTATTCACGGGAAGAAGTTCAGGTGTGTTTTACAAGTGGAATTCTGCACAGAGCATACACAAAATGCAAGCTATGCAACTGTCGACGTGTGCTTTGCCATCATGGGTCTTGCAAGCCAGAAAACTGGACCTGGCTGGTACAGTGAGGATCGTTAAAAGTACATACAATCTCAAGCTAAGCCAGCGTGAGGACAGCAGAATATCACTGCAAAATGAAGATGGGGCTTTCGCTCCGCCCCTGGCAATCCTGACTTAATCACAGCCTTCAGATGAGCCGCATCAATACGCCAAAAGGACATGAGAGCACACGCTTACAGATGAGATGCTCGCTCGTTCTGGACATAGCCAGCCACCCACCCCCTGGATGAAACACACAGCCAGGTTGACCCTCCAAGGCTATGATGTCGGTGGTTCCATGTCGATTTTCTGCAGCTGTCAGGAGGTTAATTAAGGATTCGGTGACAGCCAACACCAAGCCTCCAGGTAATTAAGACAAGACCCCTCCCTATAAAGAACAGGAAAAACAGACTACAGTAATGTCTGCAGCATGGACGGCTGCGGGGGCCACACCCTATGTCAGGGGGTGCAGACCCCGGGAGGTGACATAACCCAGGATGGGGCGAGCCGGAAATCAGAGGGTGACTGCTCTGTTGCACGGCCTGGAGCTCCTGATGCTACTGTGTTTCATGGTGTCCTCGTATATGGCCTTCTGCAAGGAGCAGAACGATCCCGGGTGGATCTCAAAACACCTGGCCAAAAATTCACCGAAACACACTGCTTTCCATCTTTCTCCAGTCACACTGATGCAAATTCCAGCCCATCCGGACGTGAAGATGTGTGTGCATATGTTTGCATGGATTTTTAGATATTAGCTCATGTTTTGCGAGTGTTTGACTATGTCAACAGATGTAGCAGAACCAGAAACCTGTCTGTGTGACCGTGTGTGTGTATGTGTTTGTGAACAGACGGCCTCATAAATGAGCCCACAAGATACAAGACTTAAGTTTCGCCCAGAAACTTCAGCTCCTCTGACCTTTCACTCCATGCTCCACCCAAGTTGGCATCCATATATCCATGGTCCCATTGAGCCCATCAAATTTACCTGTGTGCCCACATCATGGTAGCTATGAACAGGTTTAATTGGACCCATTGTTAGGGTGAGGTTTTGCTCGTAGCCCAGTTACTGAGTTAGTGTAGAGGCATATGACAAAGGTCTGCATCTTGGCTCACATTCAGATCCAAAATGTGGTTCTCGATTATGCTTGTCATTAATCTGCTTACCACTCTCACCCCACCTGGGGATGATGGGAAAGTAGGAGGGACCAGACAGCTGCACCAGTCAACTTATCTGTATGCAGAGGAAATGAATATCAATGTGACAGGTGATATTGCCTTTGTCGAGCCAAACCGCTGTCATTTCTGATAATCTTCCTCCAGTTTATCCGATGCAGGCAGGAAATGCAGAATAATGCTCCGGGAAAGCAGAGTACTCAATTAAATATCGCACCAGAAAACAGAAGAATATAATCAAAAACGGGAGAAGAATGAAGGAGACCCACGGTTACGTTGGTCTCTGTAGAAAGGCTAATGGCCGCCTCCAAATGACACACAGGATCACAAAGCAATGCGCTCCGGCCCCTGTGGATTAAAGGCAAGGGAACCGTCGTATGCCGTGACAAAGAGGTCCTCAATTATACTGCTCAGGGTGAACAGCTAATCAGATCAAACGGCAATCAGATCGGGTAAGGTGAGCAGCCAATTAGATCCAGCGCTAATCATATTGCGTTGGGTGAGCGGCTAATCAGATTGGAGGCAAGGCAGCTAAGAGAAGAGCACTCAAGGTCAGTAAGTATGATACCCTTATGCTGCGAGGCAGCCATGTGACTTAAATACTGAGGAACTGTGGGTTTACCATGGGTAGGCCCTCTCACATCTTTTTTTAGTAATGGTTTATGAACAGTGACTAAATGCCACTGAATTTCACATGGCAAAGGTTAGCTTAGCCATTTAGTGAATTTGAGATTATGGACTTAATTTTATCCAGCTGCTCAATGCACAAAAGACCTCACAATTTACCTTTCACCGCAATAATTATTCAGAATGTACGACATTGTCATAAGTACACATTTTAGAAGGTACCACAGGATCGACGATCTCGAATGTAAATTCAGCTGGTGTGATCCATTGAGGCTGCAGTGTGTCCATTAGCCAGCATCCAGGTGAGAATGGCTTTGTCGGGGCAGGAAGACATAGAAGCTACTTGGAGTACAGAATGCAATGCTGAGGGTCTGGGTCTCTGTGAGGAATGGGCACCTTTCTCCCACAAGACATCCCATTACTCTGAATTTTTCTTGACAATGCCAGAATCTCCTACAAGTGGAAATCTGCTGGGGGCAGCCATGACACATGGCTGGTTTATAGCATTTTCTGGTTCATCAAACCATCCAGTGTTCGCTTGGCGGATGGGGAAGTTTCCCGTCTGGTCAAGCCTGAAATGATTCACCTCTGGATGAACATGTGCGCCGGTCTTCCAACGCAGCAAATCTGGATTCCATTGCATTTCAAGGAAAGGCACGGATGTCACAGTTACGGAGATCGCTCCACAATCCACAGACGTCCCTTGAAGATGATGACTTCCCTTCATATTCGCACGTCAACATCACCTGACACCAGTAGCCCTTGTCACTAAGGCTCCTTATAGACACGCTATAATAATCCCCCCCCCCAAACCAATGGCATCTCTTCTTCTTGCTACAAAAGTCCAAACAGTGGTTCAAGGCAGTGGCCAAAAATTTCATCATCACGATTTATTCGTCCATCCATCTTCTAAGCAATTGTCCTGGTCAAGGTGATGGGCAGCCCTGAAACCTATCCCAGCCGGCAGAGGACTTAAGGGTGGGGTACACCCTGGATGGAAAGCTTCACAATTTATTAAGACGTTGATTTTTATCATTCACAGTGATACAAAGGGGTAGATCACCATATTTCCTTAAGTCAATTATCTAGGCAGAATAAATTACAACAGCAATACAAGCCTGCTCCAGTGCAGCCAGCAAGATAATAAATGAAATGGAAAGTGACGTCGTACATGTAAACAATACCACACTCATAAAACACAAAAGTTAAAATGACAGGACCTGAGAGCTCTCGTTACCAGCCGCAACACATTAAACCTTAATCAAACAGATGGAGACCATGGCCCCGCCCTCCCACATCCTTCCAATCACCATGCACATACTCTGAGCTACCCATTTTATATGTTCCCAGGCAGCCCCGCCCTCCCATTGTCCCTCCAATCATGCTGCAGATACTCCGAGCCACTCCTTTTATATGTTCCCATGTAGCCCTGCCCCCACGCTGAACCATCTCACTCATACCTCATACCAACTGAAAGGCTCATCCTCCTCCTAAGTGTTATGGTAATGAAAAGCAGGAATCATATCAGTGCCTGGCATTAAGCTTGCAGGCCCCCACTACGGGTGGATTCCATAGTTTATCCATCCCGGTACACATGTTCACCATCTTAATTAGTTATGTGTTGAAATGCTTTCACTGCAGAGCCTGACTCCTCTCCTGTAACTCACTATTGCCTTCTGTAGGAGGACCGTAACTGCTTCGTAATGGACGCCCAGCCCAATCGGATCAAAAGATGATTTGTTCTGGATTTTCTCAGCTTTTGGAAACCGAGACGTTAATCACATTTCTGTGTTTGCTCCGCAGCGGCCGTAAGGACAATGTGTGTGTGTGCGTGCCTGCGCCCTCCGTGTGCGTCACAGCCCTTTCCAGCAGCAGCAGATGGGCTCAGGACTAGCCAAGCCCACCATTCCCCAGGCTCATGATAGAAAAAATGATAGACAGTCCCAGCCGCTGTTCATCTCTGGACCCAGACAGCAGCAAAGGGAGCACGCGTGGCTAAGCGGGAGAGTGACGCAAAATCCACCTGGGGGGCAAAGTGATGCTTCCATGTTCCCAGAAGTCAGTCTCCTTAACATACATGATGTGCATGTCATGTGACACCCATGTCATGTGACTCCCACATCCCTCCCAATGCCCCTCCCCCCACCATCACCATGCCAGTCTCCCTAACATACATGACTCCCATGTCATGTGACTCCTCCCATGCCCCTCCCCCACCTTCACCTTACTAGCCTCCCTAACATACATGACGGCCATGTTTTGAGATGCCCATACCCATCATTTTTTGCTTAGAATTGAGATCACGATTCTCTGTGACGATTTATTTTTCTCAAATTTACATATTTATTGCACTCAACTGCAAAAGAAAACAAAACACGATTGTCCCAAACATCATGCAGGACCAGCATATCAACTTCTGACAACAGAAAGGAAACGCTCAATTGGCCATTGAATTAGGGTAACCAAAACAGCCATACCAAAGCTTCCAGTATCAAAAGTGCCAGTGGGGTTCTCTTTTGGTACTTCGGTACTTTGGGGTGGAACTTGAAACGCTTTCTATGTCAAACGCAAATAACGCTATGCTTTCTATGTCAAACGCTGTCTTGAAAACAGTTGCGCACTCAAAAAACAGCAATAAACAGGGTAAAAAAATTGTGAAATAATACTAATGGATGCGTGGACAGATGAAGTGACGCAAGCTTTAACTCCGATCTGGTCAGAAGAACCAGAGATCAGGATAGCGTAAAGAAATAGAGTATTTTGTATAATATACTAGAACAGCCCGGTATCGCAATGTGATTTTGTTGTAATAAACATTGGTGAATTTATAAAACAAAAGGAGTTCAACATAAGCTTCTGACAAACCCATCTAGGAGTGATGTAGAGAGCAAGGATGAAAATGATTACGACTGTCTCGGAAAAACGCATGCAGCACTCATGCAAAAGCAGTGCAGGTAAACCGATTTTTAAACATATACTAGATAATCTTGAAAAGGAATAACAATTAAAATAGCAAAACTTGACCAGGTTTTTTTCTTCTTATGACAGAGTCATAAGAAACCTAAAATCCCTGCGCTATAATGTCCGTATGCAGAATTGACAGTGAGGAAAAGCCTGATCTTAATCTAGCTGACTGGCAAAGTAAGAATTGCACACGCACAACATGCGATGCTGGTATTAATATAACGGCCAGACATATAATATACTACAGTCATTTTTAAAATTCAGTACAAAATACCTGCCTTGTGACGTCAATCAGTGCTGGTATCAGTTTTTACGCCAGTGGAAAACCAACACCGTACTTTTCATACTTTCTTGAAGTACCAAAAGTAAGGTATGTGGTGCGGTGGAGAAGAGAATGCACCCTTTTAAGAGAATACAGAATTATGGAATGCTTGAGACTCTCTGGGGAAAAGTAAGAGCGCTTGTTTTGATCCAGCTGACGTAGTACAATGCTGAAGAAGCGTTGTCATTTAGAAAAGAGATGGCATGGAAGTGTGAATCCAGGTCGTGGATTTTTATGATTAATTGCGCAGCCCTACTACAGACCCACTGTAAATCACTCCAGCAAGATCGAAGTACTGGCCCAGGAAAATGGCATTTGGCCCCCCACCCTCAGAGAGTTCCCACTGCATGTCACGTGGCATGTGCCACGCCCCCGTCACAGACAGTAAGTCCCCCACTGTCATGTGTCCTCCCTCTCCGAGGCTCTGCAGGAGGTGGCGGATGTTAAATGAGCATATAGCCCTGTATCTGTGGGGGTGGGGCGGGGGGCAGATGTGGTGGGTGAGTGTATGACAGAGAGAAATACAGGGGAAGGGGACGAAAGGAACACTTGTGTGGCCTTACATTAAAAGTAATTATTCCTGTTATGTTAATGATTAGTATTCCTACTGAACTGGTTTCCCCTTCTCTGCTACTCAGCCATAAGCATGACACCGTGACGGGCGACCTCCCGCAGGAGCGGCCTCTGCGGCCAAAACACCACCGGCTACTGCATCGTCATTTCTGTCTGCATTTCTCAGGGGAGTGTGTGTGCGTGAGTGTGTATGTTTGTGTGTGAGTGTGTGCGCGCGCGAGCGTGGAAAGCTGGAAAGCTCTAATTACAGCTGTCTCTCCACAAATACTACCATCCCCGAGATGAATCGCTATGCTCTTTCTTAACAAAAGAAGCACAGAACTGGAAATCACGCGGGGGGGGGGGGGGGGTGAAGAACTGACCCCTAAACAACCGTG
>JAODLD010000069.1:25658558-25673016 GCA_026781065.1 Mormyrops boulengeri | reverse complement strand
AGCTCAAGTGCCCCACTAACGTCAGAGGCCCTGTCTCAGAAAAGCACCCCCCCCCCCCCACCCCCTGCCCGCGCTCAGCAAGGTTTATCACTGGCACCCAGCGCGCTGATTAGCGGATTATTGATGTTGCATTGTTTTTAATTCTCTCTCGGCTTAAAAAATAGCCCAAGTGCCCCGCTTGGGGGGGACCTCCTAACCATGTCAGCCTAGGGCCCCCAGAGAAGTTAATCCACCCCTGCCTGTTACCGTAACTTCTCTACAGTGATCACTGACCGGCATCTATCAAAATAATCACAGCACTGTCAGGAAGCAGGTGCCAAACTGACAGCGATTTCTTTATCCTTTGTGTGGCCTCATCAAGAGAAGAGAAAGTTTCAACTGTTGTGTTTGGGAGCCTAAAAGCTATGTGGTTTGGGCAAACTGGTAACTCTGTCCATAGATCGTGAGCCTGTACCCCTTGCTTCCTGTGGCAGGTTCTATGCTGTGATCTGGGGTGTCACTCAGCACGCGTACTTGACCGTGCTCTCGTGTACCCGTTTTATATAATCTTCTATTCCTGAAGACCAATACTCAAGAACAGAAGTACGGAGGATGATAAAAATCCCCTAATGTCGTTCTTGCCCCGCCCCAAATATCAAGGATACATCGGCTGCATCCTTGCCAAACGAGACCAATCCCATGATTCATTGCGCCCCAAGTTCATTCTTGTGCCCCAAGTTAGCAAGATCAGTCTTGCCAAGACCGCAAGTACGGTCTTTGTGTCTTGGTACTGAGAAACGTCCCTGTAATGGTTAATCAGATGGAGGTGAATAATTTGGTGCTTTACTGGCCTGTCGATACAACAGCATTTAAAGATTCTTGGGCGAAGTGATGCAGAGCTTCCATTCACATGCATACTAGTCGGCAGGCCATGTCGTGCACGGTGGAATTCTGTGATTACGTTCTGCAGGATTTTCTCATTTATTTCTCTTTTTAGCATTTCATTAGCAGCCTGTTAAAAATCCCACTGCGAAGGGCACAGGAAGCCTTTATTTCCCAGTAACTGCTGAGTTTTAAATCAGACTGATCCCGAGAAATAAATAAAGAAGTGCCGGCTGCAAACCATCTGTCAGTTGAAGGGCTTAACTTGAAATGGAAATTGCCAGTCTGCTCGCATTTGACATTCTTTCAGTGTCATTCCTCTGGTTGTAACAATGTCCATTAATTGCACTTGAGTCTTACCCCTGCGTTAAGCTTTGCCCCAGGAGAATTAATTACATTCAGCTCTGCGCTGCTATTGTCGTTCGTCTTTTCACCACAAAACACAGTGACAGGAGATTAAATCAGTACATCGACCATCAGTGTGACTTTTATAATGATAATAACCACAACAGATCATACTTTACTTGCCATTTGTACAGTTACAGAGAAATTGTTTGGTTTTCTCATGTCCCATCTTGCTCTCCTTTAACAGGCAGGAGTGAAGTTTTGGGCCAGAACACCCCCACCCCAAGAATGACACTTAACCAGAAATGGAACTAGTTTTGAACTTAAACTCCCACCCTCAGTCTGCATGGTAGATAATTCACGTAGCATAGCTTGGACTGAGGCGGGATTTTAAAGTTTTATTGAACGACAACATGACTTGAGCATTTAGGAAATCATGAAATTTAAAAGCATGTTAAATAACAATTTCTAATAAGCCAACTATGGGTGTGTGTATACAGGGGTGTCGTTAGCGATACTGGGTCCCCAACCTAGACCAATCATATTATGTTCTAAATGTTTAAGGCCCCTGAGTAACATCCTTGGAATCGTCCTAACTACCCCCCTTTATGGCGCCCCTGTTTACATAACACCCAAATATCACGAACTGTGCACCAACATCACCAAGGACGTTCTCGCGCCTAAAGCGCACGATCACTCTCTCATGGCCAGCAGGTGTCGCTCTTACTTACCACTAACAGGACAGTCAGACGCCTTGATGCTTGATACCTTTCATTTTAACTTTTAACACGAATTCTCGACTTACGGACAGTATTTCCCTCACCCAGTTATCAGTGAAAAAGACAGAAAGTGTTTAAATAGCACGAACACTTGTAATCAGGAGAACAATAATATAACAGAAACAATCAATCACGACAAACGTGAACAGCAAAAGAGTGAAAAATAAATATTAACATATGTATTTTATATTATAGGCGGGAATTTAGTCAGTGCTCATAGCGCATGGTATCCACACCCAAAAAGACAACTTTGTTTTAACCTTACCTGGGTGTGATAACTGACGGAGCATCTGTAACCATACAGCGCGTTTTTATGTATCAAAACGCCGTGGAGAATTAACTTTGCGCATATATATATATATATATATATATATAGTTATTGGAATGATAACACACACACAAACAGACACAAAAAGACAGACAGACACACAATTAAACACCATTCAAATTTCACAAGATTTCCCGTAAGTCATTTTGCTTCACTATAAAATATGGTTTCATTCCAAGTAATGCTATGTGAATTATGTACCATGTAAAAATTATATGTATGTACAATTATGCATGTACTTGCGTTGATTAATTTGGTTCATTGATAACAGCCGAGGTGTCAGGGACCATGTGTGCTGCAAAATGCGGCTTCATTTTACACACGCCATTCACATTTCTTCGTCGTGCCTTTACACTTTACGAATAATAAGCAAACCAAGGAAAAATTACCATATTTCCCATGGCATAATATAAAAAATCGATAGCTCTCACCCGCCATTTTAATCTCCTGCAGAGTAGAAGCGAACAAGTCTCTCTTGCCACTAGAGGGCACCGTGAGTCCACATTAAGAACGTTACCTCTGGGTTGCGTTTATATACCCCAACTGTTGTGTTTGGGAGCCTAAAAGCTATGTGGTTTGGGCAAACTGGTAACTCTGTCCATAGATCGTGAGCCTGTACCCCTTGCTTCCTGTGGCAGGTTCTATGCTGTGATCTGGGGTGTCTCTCAGCATGCGTCCTTGGGGTAGCTTTATTTACTGCAGCGAAATTAAGTGCCGTTACATGATCATCGCAAATATGAATGCAAATATTCATAATAAATGAAATATCTGAGAGGCAGTGACTTGAATAAGCGATACAAACGTTTGTCATATATTTAAAAGGTTGGTTACGGAAAGAACTCGGAGGGTGCAATGAGCAGTACGAGTTCTCCCGTTGCAGGGGATCCAGTAAGACAAACATTTTATATAGAGAAGAGAATAGGGGGACAGAGTCATTTCCCCCGCAGATGGATGTGAGGCGTCCATCCTCATCAGAATACATGCCAATCATCAAGTGGAAGATTTGCTTCTAGAGTTAACCGCTAGGGGGTTGCTATTGCTACACCATAAATCACACTGGTGCACTAACAGGATGCAGATCCCATAATCCTAAACATCCAGGTAAGGAAATGGGCTCATATCAACAGAAGCCCATCTATTTTCAGACTTCACAGGTTGCAGGATTTGTGGTGTGGAAACCCAGTTTTATTTGCTCTAGCAAAATCATCAGTGCACATGAGGTCCCAGTGGATCACCAGGGTAGAGCAACACACTCTCCTTTACTTCACAAACAATGCTGGGAGACAAAATGGGCTTGATGGGCAACAGGAAACAGGATGAAAGTGGATGAACACACTGAACCTGGGCAGGGCTGCAGTGGGAGAGGACTGTTAAGTACAATTAACATCTCGGTGACCCAGTTATATAAATATTCTTAATATAGGATGGTGATAATGGGCCATTCAGAGCTTTTCTATTACTGACACATGCTCTTAAAAAGTTATTTACTAACGGAAGCAAGGTCATTATGCAGTAAATATTCTTCATAGTCAAACACGTTTGCATTATCACTGTTCTGTGAACGGAAATAGCAGAAGCTATTTTTGAAAGTTATCCACAAGTTGGTAGCACTGAAAGTCTAGGAATTTCACTTTGTTGCCATGGCACCCAGGACCGATAGCGTCATGTGGGGAACGCTAGGCCGGAAGCCCTGGAGACGCCATAGCGATCGATTCTAGTGCAGGCTCTGCGTGTCACGCACTGGGGCAGACTCAGGATAACTGACGAGGGCTAGAAAATACACCAAAGGAAAGAGTCAGCAACTTTGGCCCCGTGTGGGGCTTGGTGATGCAGATAATGCATTCCTGCGCGGCTGTACGGATATCTCGCAGTACAATGCTCCGGAATGGGCCACGGATGCCTGTCCAGAGAGGGGCCATGGAGCAGGCCTGAGTGAAAAGCCTCAGAGTGAAGAGTGAATCAGCCCAGCTTGGCATTTATCTGCAGTTGGAACGGCATAGATAAGGCTGTATTCCGTCCTCTCAGTCTGCTAACACAGACAAACCCAATGCTAATTCAAAATAAATAAATAAACCCACGCACACAATGAAATAGCATGCCATTGTGTCCATGTGAAACACCGCCGTCTCGCATTGGGCTTATCACTGACATCCTGCGCTCACTGTACAGTCATGACTCCTCCCTGCTCTGAACGCTTCTCCCCACCCCCCATCCCATTTATATACAGTTCCTAATTCCCAGCGCTCGTGTCCACCCCCACCGATGTGACAATTAGCATGCCCGCAGCACACCTCCCACACTAGACTCGTGTACGGAGCTGGCTACAGGCCTGCTTTGTGGGCAGCAGGCCTCCCGCAGCAGGCCACAGAAAAACCGGCCTGTGTTGGACAGCACGGTCGCACTCATCGGTCCCAGGAACAAGCCATTATTAACTGACCGTACCCCACGACAACTTACTGCTGCAGTAGCAGTGGGCAGTTTTACAGCCCAGCTACAGAGTTTATTACAGTAGCTCGGCATCCAGCATTCACAGTGACACAGTACTCAGTGGCAACATCCTAATCGACTGGTGTCCTTTAACCACTGCAGGTGACGGCAAGGATAACTTCCCAACTGATGGGAAGATGTGGCCACTGACAGACGTGCATTTCTGCCTGCCGAACTTATCAGAACATTAATGTCCAGACTGCTATGTTCTCCGAAATCCCCAAATGAGTCACATTTGCATCCCAGTGAACATATAAAAAGAAAATTGCACAGGCCCATCCAATCTAGCAGAAAATGAGGGAACCATCTTGCCAGTATCTGTGTGACTAAAGGGTTCGTCCTGCTCATTCAGGAGTGAAACTCATGAAGATAAACGTCAATTAACACATTAGCGGTTCTTTGTGTGAATTCAAGGGCAAGTTATTCAACGCGCGGTTCCAATGTGTGAAGCGTATTGGCAGAGTTTTTTTGTCCATTTATAACAAAAACTTCAAGCGACGTTACTTGAGATGTATTGAAAGCGAAAGGTATTCAGCTGCTGAAGTGGACAGCCAAAGCTGGAAACAGAGTCGCTGCAAAACAAACCAAAAAGCACACAGGGAGACAGCAGAGTGTCTTCCCAATTAAAACAATGACAACTCTGTGCTGGTTGTTAATGGTCTTTTATTAGCAAAATAAGGGACATGAGTCTACAGGTGTTCCCGGTTCAGAGACCACTGCTAGCTGTGGCAGTCTGTCTGGTTACAGATAACTAAGCCCCCCCCAAACTTGTTAACTTTGCTTATGAACGATCCTAGAAGCACTGTGCTATTTAAAATCGAAGCCCTCGCTCTTCTCTATATCCCATTAAAACATCTCCGAAGTCAATTTGATTCAAAATATACAGCAACTAGGTCCTCCTCTTCCACAGCGGAGATAGTTTGTCTTAAACTACAACTTCTCATTTTCCATAAAAAAAAAAAAGTCAGAAAATAAGAGTGCCCCGTCTTTTGAAATGTACTCCTGGACACCGCCATCACGGCAGATGGCTTTTCTGTCGTGTTGAGACAGCTGTCGCAGCTAAGACTGCGTGGCCAAAATGTGCCCAGAGACCTGATCTCCAGGCTGGTCCAGCGGCCGCGACGGGCAGGTGGGTAGGAAGAGGGGAGGGGGGAGGTCTAAACACGCAACTGTAATTAGAGATGAAAGAACAGGGCAAAAACAACAGAGAACAGGGTCTGAACAGGGCATGCAAAGGCACAGGTACCAAACATGCAGGACTCCAAGTGGATCCTACCTTTTCAGAAGAACGGGAAAACCCACCCAACCTCCCCCCCCACCCGAACAAGACAAGCCTCCTTTTTAAAAGGGGCAGAAAATTAAAATAAATGACCGGAGATGGAAAATAAAAATGGCTGCAACAAGTTACAACGGTACAAATATCCTACGCAAATGTTCTCTAAAACTAATAAATTCAAGACAAAAAAGGAAAAACATAAATAAAAACTTGCTTAAACTGGCATATGGTACATCACTGGTTTGATTAGGAGTCTTTCCCCATGACTCGGCTTCTCCATTAAACTCGAGTCGACCTGGTCTCACCTCCTAGACAAACAAAAGGAAACAGTCAGTCGATAAGATATGCAGACAGTCAGAAGAAAACAGGCTCTCTGGGGCTGCATCACAAAGATGGGGCTTATATTCCTATTGAAGGCGACAGAGCAGATTCACAAGAGTATCTGACTGTGAATAAAGCAGCACTTGCTGGTGGTGAGTGTCCTTTCAAACAGGCTGTTAGGACCAGCATGGGCCGACCCCCGTCAAAACAGCACCAAGCAAAAACAGACCTCACCGAACTCCACCACGCTCTAGAAGAGCCCGCAGTCCTTCAGGTTGTTCTTGATGATGACGTCGGTGACGGCATCGAAGACGAACTGCACGTTCTTGGTGTCAGTGGCGCAGGTAAAGTGGGTGTAGATCTCCTTGGTGTCCTTCCTTTTGTTCAGGTCCTCAAACTGGCATTGGATGTAGGCGGCAGCCTCCTCGTATGTGTTTGAGCCTGGGGGGGGGGGGTACGGGGACAGTTTTACAGCCGGGAATGCTTGAGACAGCATCTTTGCGAACTATGCCGACACGCACGGAACCGGGCTGAAGTCTCCTTTCGACGGTCCGTTTCACTTTAAGGCTGGTTCCGTCACCCACGGCGACGCGGCGCTATGCTGCTCACGAGCGCTGAGCCCCAGACCGAACGCCAGGGCCCCTTCAAGGACGAGACCGTGGCGAGGCAGGCGAGGTGACACATCACCATGACGACGAGTCGAAGTGGGAACAGATAGAGGAGGGATGAATAAGATCCTGCAAGGCTGTTGTCCTTTGTGGTCGTGATCGTGTGTGGTACTGCTCAGTAGAAGCATACCAGATTAACCTGGCTTATGGGGGTCACGCACACATACACACATGGCACACACAGCAGCACTGCATCCCAGACGAGGTCCAACCTCTTGTTCCCAAGAGCAGCAAAATGCCATGCTAGACTTGCTCTGTGAAGGAGAGCAGACAGTGCCAGGCGATATGGGATGGGCGTAACAAAAACAAAAGGCGGCCATTTCGGCACCAAAATAAAACAAACAAAAAAACTGGAGCGGGGGGGGGGGGGGGGAAGGGGGGGCAAAAAAAAAACGGAAAACAGGGAAAAGAATAGGCCCGCACAGGGTGGGGAAACAGGAAACCGCGGGGGGTGGGGGGGGGTGAAAACCCCCCCCCCCCCCCAAAACCCACCCCAGCCCCCCCCCCCCCACACACCCCCCCCCCCCACCCCCCCCCACCAACCCCACCCCACCCCCCCCCGCGGGGGGGGCGGCCAAAAAAAAAAAAAGTCTGGCAAATCATAACAGCTATACAGAGAAAAGAATATTCCAGCACATGATGGGGAAACAGGAAACGAGCGAGGTGAGCGTGGGCTTAACTCCCGACCCCCCCCAGTCACACCTCCGCATCAGCTGCAAAGCGCAGCTCCATTGTAGCTCTGCTGCCACCCTGGGCATCGTCAACTAAGCAAACTTGCAAATGAACACGGACAGCGTTTTCCCGGGATACCCCAGGCAATCGAGGGCCGCCATGACCCGAGAAGCAAACTCTCATTCCGCAGACAGCTGAAAGTCTGTCACACCCGAAGGACCTCCTGCCTCTAAAGAATTAATGATCACCAGAGGAGATCTTACTCAGAAGCAGAGGAGGAACTCTGGCACACGTCACCATTCCTGACAGAACAGGGGTCCCACAACTGCAGTAACAGCAGAGAGTCTGGACCACCACTCACCGGCATACTCCGGGAAGCAGATGGTCAGGGGGCTTCTCTTTATCTTCTCCTCAAACAGGTCCTTCTTGTTCAGGAACAGGATGATGGAGGTGTCCGTGAACCACTTGTTGTTGCAGATGCTGTCAAACAGCTTCATGCTTTCGTGCATCCGGTTCTGTGGGTCAGGGAAGCAGAGAGATGACGGACTAGCGGGTCTCCAGCGGGTCACGCCAGGGAATACAAGCCCATTTAATGTTGGCTGAAAGCCAAAAGCCTATACCATGGCCTCCAAATTTGAGCAATTTACGTTGCCGATTGCCTTGTAAGCGTGTTTAGAAATGTGACTGCGAATTAATGGCTGAAATAAAGAATAAAAATTCACAGAGAAGGAACCTCTGTGCATATTAAAAACACTACTTACTGGTGAGGACCATGAATATGATTTATTAAGTAAATCTACAGGGCAACCAAAACTTTGTGTACATGTGTGTGCGCATGGGGGGGCGTCGTTATTGATCAGGGGCTGCTCACCATCTCCTCATCCTCAGCCAGGACCAAGTCATAGTCGCTCAGAGCCACGCAGAAGATGATGGCCGTCACACCCTCGAAGCAGTGAATCCACTTCTTCCTCTCGGACCTCTGACCACCCACGTCAAACATCCTAGGGAGGAAAGGTGCCCCTTTGAGTACAGGCGACGAGGTGCGCATGCAGACCCTCCTCTTTGAAACCAACACTAGTAGATAATGGCATTTGGTGTGGACACAGGCCACCAAAGCTCAGTGCAGGACGCTTTGGACATCACCCTGACAAGATAAGAGTCACCTGTTCACTCAGCAACCCACAGCAAGCCAACAAGTGCGGTCCTCGCTTCCCACTAAACCTGGTCCCTCAGATTTATTTCAAGTTTATTTGACAGATGGGTAGCTACGGTGCGACACCAGGACCAGCTAAACGGGAACCTGTCCAGCGCAGCCAAATACATCAATCTTATCCCTTCCAGGTGAAATACGCATGTGTCAATAAAGGCTCTTTGTCAAAGACGACTTTAATCATCGCCGGCTGTTCTCTTGATCTCACCAAGACATTAGATTCCCTCTATAATCTTGTTCTGCATAGACCTGGACTAGACTGACCCATGGCAGGACAGAGGATAACACAGACTTTCAGGTGCCTCTCTCTCATCTCACACACAGAGCCATAAAGGTCTTGCATCCCATTAAAGCAGTGTTCTCACTTGAAGTGCAGGTCCTTAAAGGTAAAGTGAGTTTCCACAATGCCTGTGGTCTTCACTCTGGTCCGGAGCACATCCTGCTGAGTGGGAACGTAAGCGTTGTTGGCTATCCTGTCTAGGTCATTCAGGTAGCTGTGGAGAGAGGGACACAGTCTGTTAGAGACGCACCGGCTAATGCGGTCAGCACCAGGTCACAGCTCAGGATGGAGCACATGTCCTTGCTTTGCAAATCTGAGCAAGTTTGGAGTCCTGGAACAGATGTAACGGGGTACAAGGATTTGCTACCACATACTCTGACATTTTAGAAATGGCTCCCCTGCCTCATGCAGGAAACAGCCCATGACAAACACTGCTGGCGGTTGATAAGGCATCATTATAGAATTTCAAATTCTAGCAAAGCCCGACAGATCTTTGACTTTGGCCGTGTCTAGGAGTACCGAATGCTGCAGCACGCGGACATAAACAACCCCCTGGGGAAGAGAGCAAACCCAGCTGACAAGTGACCTTTGAGATGAAGATTGGCGTCAACGAATTTTCAGTTCTGCAATCCTTCCCGGCTAGCTCAATATCTCAGTGACTCCCCAACAGGAGATACTGGCACTTGTCACTATGACAGCTGAAGATCCTGTATTTTTATTTTGAAGTGTTTGGAGGAACAATGTTGCTGACGAAACAAGGGGTGAGAAAAATCAAACGGAAATACGGAATTAACCAGAGCAGCCTTTGTATCTAGATTTATTCGCAAGTAGGTTTTGCTCAAACAAGTGCTGTTTGTCTGCAACGTGTGTGCGTTTGTGCAAGTGTACTCACTCAAGGCTAATTTTAGTCACGTTATGATGAAATCAGTTAGAGAACAGTATTACAGAAAAACAAGTAGGTACCTTAATAAAACAGACATACACTAATTTGACATTTTGGGTGTATCCCACTGCACCAGGTACCATACTTTTGGTACTTAGAGAAGGTACCAAAAGTACGGTACTTCAAGGTGTTGGTTTTCCACTGACGTAAAAACTGGTACCGGCGTCGAATGACAACACAACTCGAGGCGGGCTATTTTGTACAGAGTTCGAAAAATGGCTGTAGTATATTATACTGCTTGGCTATGTGTGATATTAATACCAACACTTCATGTTATGGATACAATTTTTATATCGCTAGTCAGCTATATTAAAATAAGCCTTTTTCTTACTTTCAATTCTGTACGGACATTATAGCGCAGGGGGTTAAAGTTTCGCTAAAACATTTTTACTCTGATACTCTAATAGGGAAAAACGTTGCAAGATTTGCAATTTTGATTATTCCTTTTATAGAGTCTTGCATGTTTAAACATCAGTTTAAAATTTACGGTGCTTTTACATGAGCGCTGCATGCGTTCCCTGAAACAATTGTAATCATTTTCATCCTTGCAGTTTAAATCACTCGAAGATGGGTTTGTGAGAGATTTATCAGCAAAATCTGACTGAAAACAACTAAAACTTATTTGAGAGCAGGGGTCCCATGGTCTTAAAGATAGACGTTACCACCCCAAAGGGTGACCCATGTAACAAGTTGGGCAACTCGGAGCGGCTGGAAAGCGGTACTGACTATGCAGCAGAGTCGTTGAGCTGGTACTCCCGAGACCGACTGAAGCACGCCTGCACGCCGGCATCCTTCCATAGGCGCTTGATGACCCCAGCCAGTTCAGTGGTCATGAATCCCTCTTCGGCAGAACCCGCCAGCACAAACAGCTGCCGTGCATCATCCTAGGATAAAGCGAGTGTCAAATGAAGTCAAGCCCCACCGACACCGAAGGGCCTGACGACTCATCCCCCTGCATTCACTCACCGCTCGGGCAGGATCCCCAAAGTCGATTTTGAGGCGGCCCATGGCCCGGATGATGGCGATGATGGACTGGATGGTGTTGCTGTAGACCACGGCCTTGTACTGCTTGCATTCGTCCTCCGAGTATCCTGCCTCATGGATAATCCTGGAGGAGAGGAGGTTTACAATGAGAAAGCCTTAAGAGCCCCCCCCTCAGTTTCCTTGGGGGAGGGTGTTCACCTGGACCCTGTCACGGAGATGCCTTCCTTTCACTCATACTTTGTATCTACACACAAACTTTCTTGTGACTTGCAGAGACATGCTACTGATTACAGAACTCATAAAATAATGTTGGGAAAAAGGGAAACGAACATCAATGGTTCAAGGTGGCCACCATAGCCAAGCAATCACCTCATGACCACAAGACCTACAGCCCTGTTCCACAGCTCAGAAGCTACGGCTGTACAGGAACTGCTTTTCGATTTCTTCACGGACCTCTCCATTCATCACAAAAATCCTATTACTTGTTCTCGTAAAGATCTTGCTGACAGATATACATGTGCTGTCACTCTCATACATCCCTGGGTAAACACACGTCAGATCAAGAAATATATTACAGTCATACAACAAAAACACCTTCACATTTACCTTCAGAGAAACATAAGGAGCTCTACAAGCCAAGAGCTCCTGCAGAGAGCATGGAAGGTGGGCCAGGTATATTGATACTTACTTCATCTGTTTGACGATTGTGCTCTTCCCCGACTCCCCAGCACCTGAAAGAGAGAGAGAGAGAGGTGCCGTTTGTGTCCAGCAGTGTGTAGTGTCTACACAGGTGACAAAGTGGTGACACCAGAACAATCTAGCCTCAGGCTCGACAATATACAAGCCAAATGTGTGTCTTATGTGGAGGATTCAGTCTTGCCATTATCCACAGGATAGTGTGTTAGAATACGCTGGATAAACACTGACGGGACAGCACCCCAAACCATGATTTTGTACAAAGTGTAGAAATGAAATGTATACCAAATAGCATCTTGTTCTAAATTTACGATGTCATCCAGCTGACAACAAACCCAGGGTTTAATCAGTGGGCAAGGATGAACCAAAACAGGCAACACACAATAGAAACCCCTAAAATCAAATCCACTTAGGCTTAAAATAGAACATACAGGTTATGTTACTGTAGGAAGCAGCACTGTAGCTACTGAACAAAGACAAGCCTTCTTAGTACCACAGAACTGGTGCAGATTTTCCTTTCAATAATAAAAATTTATTAGAGGTATGCAATTCCCAAAAGGACAATTATTCCCTCATTTTGGAAAATAATTGACCACAAGGCGGGGGGAGAGATGTGTCCTGATGGAAAATATTACGGGCAAACCAGGAAAAGCGTCACACTGAATCGAACAGCGACTCCTCGGCCATGACAGGCCATCCTGGCCGCGCGGCGGGACGCGGTCAGGATCGCAGGACCCGTCAGCAGCCAGACTGTGCATGCCTGCCTGACACCGTTACCCAGACAACAGCACAATGCAGATGCGACACATGCAATCACGTTCCTGCAAATGCAGACAGGAAACCTCGCGTATGCAGACCTCGCCGGTTCCATGCAGTCTCCAGTTCTGCATGGGGGACCTTCCCTTTGAACATGGGTACAAAAAAAACATACCAGGGTGTACGTACAGCTCCAAACAAAATTGCTTCTGTGTGGAAAGGCCACATCATCCCCCAACACTTCAACACATGTCTAATGATGTCACTGACCCCCCCACAAATACTAAGGCATTTCTGTTCCTGGCCTAACACCATGACTAGCAGGATCATGACCTGTAAACCCCAGTCAGACATTCTCAAGACTAAGGTTACCAGCTCCATACGGCCTTGCTGTGGTGTCCTTAACCACGTTACCTCTGCCGAGTTGCTTCATCTGCACACAGAGGGGTAGATTTACGTCACGTGTGTCATTAAATTGTAGTTCATTAGTGTGCGCCGGCCGGCAGGGCTACACAAAGACTCCATTCATCAAACGCCAATAGATCCCAATGCAGAAAGAGTTTCGGAACTCAAAAAGGAGCAGAGAAAAGAAACAGGATCAAGCTGGCACGGGCCAGTGCCACGAGCGAGCCGAAGGGAATGCCATGTTTTTGATTACCGGCGGGAGCATCCCCAGAGCATTAATGCATGGTCAATGTTGTGTGTGACGTAATGACTATTTTTGCTGACAGCCCACATTTGAGTCACAGGCATAAACAGAGGTGTGGGCCAGGACCACCCCTCCCCCAGCCTGTGAAAGGCTTCAGAAACCACACCAACATAAAAAAAGTCAACTAAAGATAGTATCTCAAAAAGCAAACGGCGATAAACTCTAAGAGGGAGGGAGTAGGGCACAATAAGACAGGAGACGAATGAAAAGAAGCGCAAGAAGTGATTGACACTTCAGGCTCAAATGAGCGGTGAGAGTTGTGTGCAGCCGACTGCGTCACAGTGCTATGGCAACCGGCTCCACTTGCTAAAAGATGGCCTGGAGGCCACTCCCCCTTGGCGGGTGGGCTGCACACATTGCCAGAGTCATAATAGGGCCTTAGCCTGTTTCAGAATGTGCAGCTTCATGGCACGAAAACCACACTATGAAATTCAAGTTCTGCGTGGGGGAAAAAAACTCCCCACTTAAAGGTCAATCTCAAACAAAGGATTCTGGAGGCTCACTACAGTAAAAAGGCTAGGCCTCTCTTACTCAGACGGGGGACAAGAACCAGACTAACCAGCTGATTACTTAGTTGTTCACTGAGGCTGAGGCTGTAGGTGAACCCATCTCACTCAAATGCTAGTTGTTCTGGTCTCTTTTCCTGTTTTTTGTGGGGGGGGTGGTGGTGGTGGTACATTGCCTCAGATGGGTGTCAGACAGTTAAGGACACGAAAAGGAGAACTTGATCCATTTTGCGGAGCAGATCGACCAGCTGTCACAACACTTGTCCAAGCGCAGATCTCGCCAATCCTGTTAGCGCGTGCTGTGACCCCATTGTGACGAACGCTATCATTAGCAAGTGCAAACAGGCACACGTTGGGTCATTCGATATGAATCTTTCGGCAGAAAACGTCTGTTACGAGTTTCATGGTAACGTCCTTAAGGACCAACAGCGGGAAGGCACAGGCTGTGTTCCGCGACTTCCCGGTGCGTCGAGGGGATTTCAAGAAACCGTGCCGATGACCACAGAAGTAAGTAATGGCAGGTGAAAATCAAAACTTGCCCCAAAAAGTTATTTATTTCTAAAGGTTTTTCAGTTGTGGTGCCTGGGCGTTTCGCTACTGATTGCGGGCTCGCTCATCTAATCGTCTGGGAACTCTT
>JAODLD010000069.1:25614487-25657285 GCA_026781065.1 Mormyrops boulengeri | reverse complement strand
AACCCTTAAAAAAAAAAAAAAAAAAAAACTATTTACACCAATACCTGAGATGGTCTGACAGAATAAATGAATGAAATCAGCTGGACAATTCAAGTTCATATAAATACCATTCAGCACGTTTTAATAATCTGTCAGCACGGTCACTTTGAGAGCAAAATGATCAGTATCAGTGGTCCTAAAACCAATTCTCTAACAAGCCGGCTCCAAATTTAAAACTACTATGTATACAGTTAAGTTATACGATGCAATGTCTCACCTCTAAGCCACAAAGGTTAACAAAAATCTAGAGGAATATTCAAATGAAGTACAAACAATAGCTAGAGTTGAATTTATCAATTAAAAACAGAACCTGGGGGCCCATTTGGAAAATACACGGATAGTGATAGCTTTGGGGACCCAAACACCCAGCATTGTCAGACATAAGATTAAACTCATCGTGATATCTGATCACGAGGTGACCGTAATACAGCTGCTTAAGACTTGAGAGTGAGTAATGCTCCTACTCAAGCCAAACGTGTCGCTATTTTGCACAGCACTATCCCAGACTTTGTCTGGACGATCTGTTTACCGTGTCATGCTCAGCAGGCTATAAAGGGATGGGAGCATCGCGAGTATCCATTTTACAGCTCTCCGTGGCTAATGGACGTAAGTGGATGCACAAAAGGTCAGGCAAACTGATTAATGTCTAATGATGGCCCACACATGACTGGCACGGCCATAAGCGGGGGAGGGATTACACTGAACGTGTGCCTGGGACAATTATGTATACAGAGCACAGCCTTACGCATCATTTAGAAGAAAACCTGCACAGAGATTAAAATTTGATTGTAAGATTGTAACTGGAAAAGGATGTAAACAGCTCCCCAAGCCACATAGATAATAAGCAACTTTTTTTTTTTAACAGAGAAACAACAGACCTTTGGCTACACAGTCACACATTTTAAACATGAAATTTCAAGGGGAAAAGTCTTTATTGCAAAGTAACAAACAAAATAATTAGGCATTTAAATAAACTTTTGGAAAAGACCTTTTTTTTTCTTCTTCATAGTTTCATTACATACGCATTGTTTTTTTAAAAAGCCACATTCAGCTCTCAGTGACTTCTTATAGAACCAACTTCCACTTGCAGATTTTGTCTTTACAGACTTTGTTTTCTTGCAGGCAATTTTCAGAAGGTTCTCTCCTGGGCGAGTGAGGCATCGTCAATTTAATAAAATTGCAGCACATATGCTCGAATAATGTGTGCCTTCTGTAGGCGGCCATCTAACCAATTTTCCACAGAACTGCCAGACCGTTGACATTTTGTACATTAATCGAGTGAGCGACAGGACACTGTGGTTTATGGGTACGTCGATATGTCTTATTCTGCAGATAGCCTGCATCGCTTTTTAATTATTGGTTGGTCGGGACTGCAGGCCGATCCGTTTGTGCCTACGTGCATCCAGTGACAGTCAAGCTGTTTCCCAGTAGCAGGGACTGTACTAGCAATACATCCAGTACTAGTGTGGTATTAAACACCCATTCAGACACTGCTCAGTATATACAGAGATCCTGCAGCTACATACGTCAGCTGAATCCAACCCGCTGGCATCTTTCACGGCTGTGGCTCAACATTTCCCTTGTTGGCTTATAACTACAACACTCGTCTGCTGAACGATCAGAGAAATCCGTGTCTGCATCCCTGGCTTTTTGTTACATTACCCAAGTTTCCATTAGCGAGTCCACCCATAACCGAGCCTTCCCACAACAGGAAAACGCACGCATTTTTTTGTACTAACCGACCGGCCATATTTGTCAAGCCCCAAGATCAGTCCAAACTACTGAAGTTTGATAAAGAGAATAGGCAGGCTTTAAGTACCCCCTGTTGTTGCGCCTGCAGACTTTGAGATAGTGATGTTAGACAGAAAACACCACAACTAATACACTGGCACCCCATGACTATTTTGTATTCGACTTTAAAACTACAAAACCAAATCACATTCAGCACAAGATTCCAACGAATGTCAGGAAGAAAAAAAGATGTCTGGGGATTCCCCTCCAGACCCCTATAAAGAATGGCGTAATGAAAGTCAACCCACTGGGCTGTAACTGACAGAACCCGGCCCAGGAGCACACGAATGAGCCCATGTCCAGTGACTGATGGCACAGAACTTTGTTTAAAATACAATCTGCTGAGACTATGTGAGACCAGCCGCCGCCCTCTCAGCCAATCACGGCACGGCAGCGGTCCTGAGGAGAATCTTTATCCTCGCACTCCATTGAGAGAAGGAACTGCAGCAGGTTATTCAGTGCTAAGCAGTACAATGCGGCGAATGCATTAGTGCTGCCACATTACGAGCTGGCAGCTCCTCCCCCAGACTACTCACAAACACATGACTCGCGGGCGCAGAGTACGCTGGATACGTTAAGGAGAGCAAGCGACCAGGGAAAGAATACGACCTCCCCGGCACCTCAATTTCAGATCCTGTTAGCAACAGGCGCCTTGAGACGAACAGAATCTATATCAACGGCACACTGGGCCAAAAGAGGCAAATTTGATTAAAATACAATGAAACCCACATTGAATGTAGAATCGCACTTTCAAATTACACAACGTTGCCCATGTTTGTTTATACGGCTCTTCCATGCAAAATAAAATCCAGATTTATGTGGCAAAAATACATGACCTAACCCACAAGACACACCACTGCTCACAGACCGATAGAGAGTCTCCTTCTGCCGATTTGGTTACTTTCACGCCCAAAAAAAAATGTTGTGAAAGTGTTTGCGTCTCAGTGAACTGCCACCATTCACTGGGGCGCACACACAAAGGAAAGCTGGCACGGACTGCCTCGATTCAGGGGAAAGTGGCTGAAGGAATCAGATCCATTCACGCGTGACGCTTCTCGCGAGGCGTTCTGATGAAGCAGACAAAATAAGCGAAAGTAATGGGGATTAGAAGCGCTATTGGGGTTAAAAGTAACAAATCTGGAGTGCAGACAATGGCGCGTATGCAAGGCTAACGGAAATCGGGACCTAAGCCTTATTTTCCCCTGCTTGCCCACGGATGCACAAACAGCTGCTAAGATAAACGACACAGAATATTGGGATCCTTCCTCATTTCATGCTGCGCGTTCAGCATCTGCGCGATAGGGGAACCGCGAGATCTGAGCGCCGCGCCACTACCGTGGGCTCCAACTCGCACAACCGATGCCAACAACCTGT
Source organism: Mormyrops boulengeri (assembly GCA_026781065.1). Classification (NCBI taxonomy): domain Eukaryota; kingdom Metazoa; phylum Chordata; class Actinopteri; order Osteoglossiformes; family Mormyridae; genus Mormyrops; species Mormyrops boulengeri. The sequence goes on along the minus strand of JAODLD010000069.1, from coordinate 25,654,081 downwards.
TGACAAAACAGTGCTAATTAGCATGTGGTCACGCCCCCCCATCCCCCCCGCTGACGTGAACATGCCACCTCCGACTTGCCCAGCCAACGCCAGCCAATTGAAATGGGCATAGTCACACCCAAAGCAACAAAAAAAAAAACAGACCCGAGTGCTGATGGTGCAGATCCACTCCCTCCTGTTCACGCCAATGTATACCCTGAAGTCAGGCCCAGGAGAGGATACCAGAGAGACCCATGGGTGATTCAGCACAGCAAACCTTTGTGCTGTCCTACTGAGTGTCATCTACAGTCATTTCTGCGAGCCACCATCAGAATCTCCCTCTGGTCTTCGTTCTGCCACACCACCAGGGCTGACTGAACTCTGCATCACCACATGCTTGGTTTTATGACTCGTATTGTTACTTTTTATTCATACTTATACTCTGTTGCATCGCTCTGTGTTTCCTGCTGCCTCTAAAGTCTGCAATCTCCAACAGGATTAATCATTTTTCTGTCTGCGCACGATTTAGAATGAGGCCCAAAAACACACGGCGTGACACCCCATGTGCACAAGGCGCACGGCTTTGCCACACGCCCCGCGAGGACGATGACTGCCACAATAAGGGCCCTGCTCAATTTTTTAAACGGAGATCACATGGGCCACGTACTCAGTTTACAGGGTCTCCATCGCATTTGCTTGGCATCCTCCAACGCCGCCTGTAATCTAAACCAGTTACCCGCGTTACCCGGTAACCGCCGACAGCCCCAAAACGCAGGGGCGAAAGGCATTTAAGAGGCAAATCGGAAAGCGAACCCCGGAGAGAACATTTAAATTTCGAAATGTTCTCAACAGGCAGATGTAAAAAAAGACAAAGTGCAGAGATCAAATCTAGTAAGCAAATAAATGTAAACAAATAAAACAAAGTGCAAACTCCCAAGATTTATTCTACCAATTAATATTCAAAAAGGTACATTAATTAAGCTGTTCACGGTTTGGGTGACTGGGGAGAGAACTCTCTGCATCGGCCGAGCCCCGCAGCCCAGAGAGGACCTGCCTCGGTGCACTGCATCCTCCAGCAACACACTTCACATGGACTACCAGTCCCAGGCAAAACTCGAGAAATTAAACAATCCAGAAGTTTTCCCAAAAGACAACATCGGTAGCCCTAGAAAAACAGTTTCAGAAAACCAACCCAAAGCATTTGGACACTAAGAGCTTTCTTTTTTTTGCAGACGACCATCCTCTGCAAGCAAAACATGGGGCCTCATCCAAACCAGTATAAACCCCACATTCCATTACGGGAGACAGCAAAACAGGACCATCAACAAACAACAGTTTCCATGCGTTCACCAGTAATGAGTGGCGCATCTGAGGAAATAAAAAAAAAAAGTATGACATCGATAAAAAATGCGACAAGAGGAAAAAAAAAATGCCTTCGGAAATGCTGGAAACCAGATTAGCCTTTATTGGATGTGTCAGAAATGTATTCGTTTATTTATGTGCGGCCAAATTCTCCATAGCAGCAGAGGTTTTCGTGGGAACTGGGTGGGGATGAGAGCATTAAGTGGAAGAAGCTCCTTCACAGTTCACCAAAACACTAGTGATGTCCTTCTGCTTTTCAGTGGTGACCGTCACACTTAACAACCCTGCCAAGATACCGAGGTCCACCTAGTAATGGCAACACAAACCATCCAAACTGGACCCGTCCTCAAGACAATATTCACTTATATTGGCCAGAGAAACCCCCTAATGCGAGATACAAAAAAGCCCAAATTCCATACTTTGAAAACCCCGACACGAACCGAAAAGCAGCCGTTTCCCATTTCCCTCACACTTCCCCCATTACAGCTCCGCACGCACTCCGTCCAAATTTTAGAGATTCTTTTAAGCTGCATCACGGCGATTTTTAATTGCAATCGAGGTGCGTGTTTGCACAACAGCGGCGCTACGTTACTCACTTCCCGGCAGCCCCCCCCCCTTCCGCCCCGCTTTTTCGCGGACGGGAAACGGCAACCGACGCCCGAGCGAACAGCCGGAGCCCTCCGGCGAGCGGCCGCCCGCGGGCCGCTTCCTACCCACATCCCCCGCCCGAATCAACAGGTAGCCGGGAGACGAGCGCCCGGAGCCCGCGGCGACCCCGGCGCTAAGATTGGGGGGGGGGCTGGCATTTCACCTCCTTTTCCAGGAGGGTAAACATTTGACATTTCTGGGCCTTTTAAAAAATGCACTTCCGCTTCTTTAACCGAAACGAGCAGCGGCGGAAAGGCACAATCCGCCGCCTATGGTGTCAGGACCCCGATCGGCGAATAAATCGGTCCGTTATCTACTCTACATACGTGCTCGCTTCGCTACTCTCCCCCCAGAGTCCGGTTCACCAAACGCCTCCCCATACTGTTGCACCATTTCCCTTTGTTCCGCTACATTCGACCAGCCACGCTGCCTGCTAACCCGGCTGCGATGAAGCCTTTACACCCAACCCGATGACAACACCCGTGCTTTAATGCACCATCCCCCTGCACCACACGGTCCCCGTACGCCGTACCTTACTGTTAAGGCTTTTACTACTGTCGGTGCATGCAGCGGGTCAGGGCGGCGACTCATCGCATCAAGCCGCCCCAGCCAGAAAAAGTTTCATTCGAGTCCGGTTCTTACCCAGGAGCAAGAGCTTCACCTCCCTGGCAGCCTTCTCACCATCATCCCGCAAATTCCTGTCGATCATTTTACTGCGCTCGACGGCAGCTTTGTCCTCCGTGCTTAAGGTGCACCCCATCCTTAAGCGACTTCTCGAAGCGATGCAAAAGTAAAAAGGTATAAAATGTTAAGTACCAACATGCAAGAGTTAAAAGAGAGATCCTCCCCAGAACCCCTCACACGCCCTTTTGTCTTTCGGACTCAGGATTAAAAAAAAAAACGAAAATTACTTAAGGAAAAGAAATCTAAGTCACTTTCCTAAAAGATATCAAAAGATAAAGTTAATCTTCCCCTTCGCCCAACCTATCGGCACAGCATCAAAATGTGTTTTCTTTTTCTTCTTCAAATGCAAAAACCAGGAGCGGGGCGGCGGCGGACACCCCAACCGAACGACCGTCCTGCTCCGCTCTCCAGCGCTGACTAAACGCGCTTCCTGTTCACACACACGCGGGCTCGCGCACGCGCACGAGCCCGGGCACGTCGACGCGCGCCCCCGTCCTCGCCGCAGTCGTTTGACTCGGGGCGTACGTGCCGCTGTGTACTAGTGCTGGGTTTACCTTCCACAGTGCTTGCTTAATAAGCCGAAGGGTTTTTAGAAAAAAAAAATCATATTTCCTTCTTGCATCGTTACGCAGTGTGTTTGTGTCATCTATCTGCGTTGTACAAGTAATACTTCGCAAAACAGATGTGAGAATCTCGAGGGCAGATTTGTTTGCAGTGAATTAATTTTGCTTCATTTACATGATTTCTGGAGTTTTAAGATAATTGTGGGCGCAGCTTAGAAGGCTAGGCTGCCGTAATATCATATACGGTCAGTCGCTCCTGCTGTTTGCTCTTCTTTAACAGTCCGCATAGAATTAATAAAGTGCTTAAAATTTTGTCATGGATGAATTTTGTTTTGTTTGTTGATTTAATTGATTGATTGGCCGGGGTCCATATTTGTTTCTATTAAGATGATACAAATAACACAGAAAAACTGTCGCAATAAAAAGGGAAGTTGCGATGCTGAGATAATAGAATTTTCCACGAATGCACGCGCCTCATCATTTAGCGGTTGAGTGATTAGCGCCAATTATCTCACATCTTCAGGGTTTGAGGTTCAAAGCCCAACTTTTGTGTGTGTGTGCTCTCTCTTTGTTATGTACGTTTTCCTCTGTAGTCCAAACGCACTCTCATTGGCTAACTGGTGACTCCGAATTGTCCTTAGACTCCTTGCATAGTGATGGACCGAGATTCCGGCCTTGGTGTACTTGTGGGAGAACAACAAATCCTCCGTTTGTTCCCTGTTGCCCAAGACAGGCTCTAGGCAACCCTGACCAGACTTAGAAAAGGGATTGAGAAGCTTCGGCTTGTGTTTTTGATCTTATAATCTTAATTTCTGATCTCATAGATTGAATAGGGTATATCCCCATTGTAACTGATCACATTGCATGTTTAATAGATATATTGGAGATATCCTGTAATATTTTTGTTACATCACCTTCTTTCTTCTGTTTGGGTAGATGGCTTATTAATCTTCAAACAAAACAACCACCAACAGAAAACCACTTTATCTCACTAGCTGATTCTTTCCCACTCCACAAGATCTCATTTTCTGTGAGATGTTTGTATTTGTTTCCATGCTGTAAGAACAGTAATCTCATTTGCTTAAACAGGATACCCTGGGATGTTTTTTGTGTGTCTCCCTAAACCTCACACACAAATGTGATCATATTTTACTTGCTAATAATATTCTCGGAATGAATCTCAGAGCAAATGGATTTTTAGAAATCCTGTTTGTGTCATGTCACTAAATTGAATCTGTCAGACATTTAATACATTAGACAATGTGGTCGGCAGTATCCTGAGATGTGTTTCAAAACATCCAAGCCTATTGAAGCATGATATTGACATTAATATTGAGGGCTTGTGGCTTATGTACTGCAGCCTTTTCTCAAACTCTCACCAAAGGGTGCTCTTTACTTGGAGAGGCTACTACAGTATATTGCAACTTGTGACTGGTATATTTTTGCAAATGTTCTTTACAATTTAAGGAAATATTTCATTTTCAAATATCGATCATACCTGCAATGATTCAGATGTGGATATTTTTACAGTAGCCATATTTATCAACTTATTGGTACTGTATTAGTGGTTTCTGTGTGGGTATAATTTATATCGGGTGTGATCCTCAAATGAAGGAGGGTTTCATGTGACCTCTGCTTGTGTCTGCTTGAAAGTGGGGACTGCGATATCTTGGTCTCTTGTTTCCAAGTTACTATCATTGTCTCCATGGTGACTGGCCAGCCACTCTGTTTGTTCTCCCCTTAAGCCTGTGTTTACAGTCAGTGTGCTTAAAGAGCCAGCAGCCAGCCGCCAAATTCCGTTTTCCTACTAAATTTGATGAATATATACCCATCGCTTTCAACGTATGTCTTTCTGGTTGTCAAACAAAAGAAGTCAAGCACCAGGCAGGGACTTTACTGAGATTATACTGGCATCCTGAACAACGACAGCGATTTTCCGTAAAAGCTACGCTGTAAGATTTGTATAGCCCGCTGTTCTTCCAGTGCTCTGCGTTACGCCGACAGGCCAAAAAAATGAATTTCCACGCTGCAGTTGTTTTGAAGATTCTTGATTTTTGGACGGTGGCCAAACGCAGAAATCATGCATGTGGAGCATTTTTAGGGAGGGTAACGTGGTCTGACAGGAAGAACCGCGACAAACAGGTGACAGAACAGCTCTTAGATCAATTAGCAACTACTGCTTCTCTGGATGTATTTACAAAAATGGTACATATTAAAAGGTTAAGGCAGGTGCTGAGTGAGAGTGTCAGCTGAACAAACTTACTGAAGAATGAGACAATTCGGGGAAAGTGAGAGTTGGGAGGCGATTTGCCTGAGAGACAGAGAAGAATCTGGAACATTCAAATGAGCTTTGTGGTGCCAGAGCTGCATGACAGACAGATCGAATCTGGCAAATATGTACTGATTATATGCGATGCAACGCAACAATAAAACAAGTATGAGGGACATCCCAGACATGCCCTCACCTGTGTTTTCAAACTGCACAGAACGTTTTAAAGGATTTTTTTTCATTATCACAGAAGGACGTGACATGTCCTGTGAGCATTTTTGGAGTGTTTGTCTCCATATGACCTTAGCATATCCATAACTACGTGCAATTACTATCATTCAGTTCTGTCATCACTATTTGCTATTGTGTTACATTTAATATGCTAATCTCCTATTCAGCCACCTTCCACTTAACTTTTTATATATGCACATTTTCCATCAGTCCATCCATTTTTATGTCATTTATCCAGTTCAGGGTGAATGGAACCCTGGATCTTATCCCAGGAAGCCCAGGCTACCTGGCAGAGGACACCCTGGACGGGCTACCAGTCTATCGCAGTGCTATTTTTGAAAATTAAATGTCAGCATTTGACACATTATATAACGACTGCTTTCCATTTCATGGAACTCTTGTGCTTGGTCTCAGAGGTCGGCGACAACAGGTTGTCTGAATAAGTCCAAGCCTGATCGCACATCTGAGAGGGAACACTCTCCAGGTCGGGTCTCATCAGTGGCCTGGCAGCTGTTCAGATCTCGGCGGTGATCTGCACATTTGCATTCGGGATGGTTTGGCCATACGAGCTCATAGCAAACGACCCGTATGTTTTCCACAAACATAAGCGGAGATGCACACAGTTGCGGTGTCACAAGTCAGCCTCATCCTGGAGTCACGTCCACCCGTCGCTGGGTCACTCCCTCAAACCACAGTCGCTTGTCTTTCTCCAATTACCAATAACATAAAATCCATGTTTCGGGGTGGGGTTGGGGAGGAGGTTGCGCGGCCCAGATTACATCATGTTTTGGTCCAGAATCCAGCAGCTGAGCACCCCTGATGTAGTCGGTAAATTAAATTTTACGGGCTTAACAGTTACAGAAGACAATTTAGGGCCAATAGCGAGGGGGGCAGACAGGTGCTTCTGAAGGGTACGGACACCCTGGCGAAATCAGGGTGTGCATACGCCCCTGGGAGGGTGGTATACTTTCAAAGGGGATGGTTTTTCATCATATTTGACATCCATATATTTGACATCACATGACATCCATGCGTATCCCATGACAACTCAAGGCATGCCTTGAACTAGCTAGGCCAACACTGCGTAGAGTATCTGAAAAAGTCAGAGTAACTTACAACTCTACATGTTACGCTTGTTTATATATGGACATTTTCCTGGCAGAAATTCTGATAAAGTACACTATGGAAGGTACCCGTAGTTTCCAGTTTTTATTGTCATGTGTTCTGAGGAATACAGTGAAATCCTTCAATATAGGATGTGAAACAATACATATGCTGTATATAGCAGTACCCTGGTTTCCATTTGAGTCTGCATACCAAGGAGCAAGTTTTGGTTTCGCAGTTTAATTATACTGTGCAGTATAATTACAGAAGAGGGTAGTGACTTTACACTTGCGACCATCATACGACGGCATCTTTATAACATGTCAGGTCGCCATAGTACTGCCCTGATAGAGCTGCCCTGATCAACAGCAAGTGAAGCGACTGTGAACGTCAGAATGTCCGGGAGCTGGTTCAGTTGCAAAGTGGGAGCCCCACGAGCTCACAACAAAGGGACCCGATCTCCCAACATCAACACCCAACCTGAACGGCAGGAAATCCCATCAGCAATGTTCCAGCATCTAATGGAAAGCCTTCCCAGAAGATCAGAGCCTATCACTGCAACACTGGGAACAGCCAACTTCATATTAATACCTTTGGTTTTGGAATGAGATGTTGGACGAGCAGGTATCCACATACTTCATAGCATCCCTTCAGAACAAAAAAGGGACCAAAAATGAAACAGAAATTAAATTGGAAAATGTTGTTGCATCAGATCACTGAAAGTAGTACTAGTATTGCATACTCATGTTGCAATAAAATAGCATCGCGTCATCAGGTGACCTTGCAGGCTGACATGTGATTGTCATGGTGCGCTTGACCTGACCCCTTATTGTCTCATAGGCGGTTCCTGTGTCTCAGAGTAAATAGTGTAGCATAGTGCAGGGATTTGACTCACTATGAGTAATGTGACCCCCCCCCAAATCAGGTGGGAATGCTGCAGGTCACACATCCCGATGTAAATGTTCCCTTTGCACACCAATTACTGCTCGTGCAAATTGTCTGTCTGGAAGCAGTGAATTCAGTGGAGAGACTTCATCACTGCGGGTTTCCAGCTAGGTTCTGACTCTTGGGCTTTTGCTGCTCAACAGAAAATGGATTTGCTTGTTTTTCAGGTGTGAGAGCTTGTACAATTTAGACTCTTTTCGGGCCATTTCCACCCAGAGAAGTCAGGCGATCAACAACGATCAGTGTCCTGAGACACAATGGAAAAAATGTGGACAGTTTGGTGCCGGTGGGCTGTGACTTACTTATATCTTTGGTAACTGTGCAGTCCATACACCTACTTAGCTGGCGTAACAGAAACACAATGCCTTACTCTTATATGGATGTTGTAATGATGTCAGTAGCCCGAAGCAGGGTGGTAAAATGCAAATCACACTCAACCTTTAAACTGGTACATCAGAATAGTCCAGAGGAAGACTGACTCTCAGTTGATTACCTACCGTGACGACATTTCATTTTGGAAGGAAAGCTTAATTCTTTGGTGATATGCATTGCATGCATTGCTATTTTTAATAGATGTGGTCTTCATCAGAACAGTTATTAAATCTGGAATGGAATTTGGGAAGAGACGACACCCAGGGAATGATGCCAATTCAGGACGTGTCAAAACACCTCAGCGGGGCTCATGGAGCAGAAGATAATTTGCTCTGAATTGATGAGATGGCTGCTCAGGTTTCCTGCGGTAGGATAACAAAAACAGTAAACAAAAAGCAAACAAAATTAATGGGGGGGAGGGGGCAAACAGTCTGACTGTCTAAATCCAGGAGCTCTCAAGAACATTTTTTGTAATCTGTAATCAAGTTAAGCCTGACCTGCCTGAGTTAAGAATGTGAAATTATAGCAAATCACTCCAGTGCGACACAAAATAACCCTAGAAATATGAAGAGAGCCATTTGAGATTTGGGTTTGATGCATGGGAATCGGCCATCGGCCATTCACGGGCTACAGTGGCTACACGATGAAGTAATTACTGGCGTCCAGTGATGTCACCTTGCAGCTTCAAATGGAAGCCAAATTTCCAACATCCTGCTCAATGTCAGTGGTTTTGAACAGCATAACACCATGCATTTGCGTGGGCTCCCCTGTTGGCCACAAAAAGTCACTACACTACAGGCGGCCCCAAAGCGACTTTTTCAGTGGGGTCCCCCAGTCCTCCAACACTCCCCAGCTCACAATCACAGTTTGGCTCCACACCTGTACAGTAGGTGCGGGGATGTGGTGCCGTGCAGGGGAGCAGCATGTATTGTGGAATCATTCACATTTTCCATTTCCAGCCCTTTGCATAATATTTCCATCTCCAATGGAAGCAGCAGGTGGAGTATGCAAATCATGCTGAGGGAGCCCTTCACGTCCCCTCCTGTGGTGAGATTTCCCTGGGCGACCACAAGCCAGGTGCAAATGATGTCTAAGACCACTATTGCCCTTGCCCTAAGTGTCCCTGGGGCATCTGGTTGCCTCTGCTATTGACTGTAGTGCCACATATCTGTGCCTGATCCCTATCCTATGAGATTGGCTGGTGTCCATATAGAGGATAATGGAATCTAATATGGCTACTTCCGTCCAGAACAGCCCCTGCGCTTGAAAAACACAGGACCTGGCCGTCAGGCCTAGAAATCAGAACAGCAGATATATCAGGCCAAAGCCTACGCCCATGCAGCTTCTATGGCGTGTTTAATATGACCTGTGCCAGGGGTGGTTTAAGAGTGTGCAATTTCTGTGATTAGCAGCAACACACCGGCAAAGCCCCGCCCCCTTATGGCTGGCTCGCTGCCATGGTAACGGTTAACCGACGATGATCTGGAGTGCCGCATAGGTGCTGCGAGTAAGCAGGTACGCAAGGAAGGGAGGTACGTACATGCTCCACTAGGGAGGAGAGACACCATCAGGACAGACTCTCCTAAAACAGCAACAGAACGGCATCTTGGGTTATGGGGAGGAGAGAGGTTTTGAGGTTCCTAGTTTCTTGCCATTCCTTCAACTTTTTAAACAACTTTTCAAAAAAACTTTTGTATCTTATGTGCAAAATAATTCTGAGGCTTCCTTCATTACCATTATGTTGTCCTTCTGCATGTGGTGCTCCGTATTTGGTGACAATATATGCAAATCAAATGAAAAGATGTGAACAGCCTTATGCAGATAAAGTAATTCCAGTTCCAGCAGGATAAGTAATTCAGGCATGAAAGTCACGAGTAGCGGCAAACTTTTTGACCCTGTTAGCTTTTTAAGTCTCAGTCAAAATAAAAGGTATTTCTTAAAATAAGCAGTTTAATTTGTTTCATGTGTTGTAATATATTCATGTGTTATATGCATCACAATAAAAGACCAGTGTCGAGATTTTGTTACGGCGCTTTAAGAATTATCACGTCATTAATACAATCCAATGTATGTTTGTACATGCGGTTGATACAGCTATGCATGTATATGTAGTAGTGTCTCAATTAGCGGCTCGTTAGAGGTCATTAGGGAACAGACTGCACATCGTGTGTGTGGTGGGGGGGGGTATATGTTCAAGCCGTGTCAGCACAGGTAAAGTGCTGTGCCAGATCCCTCGATGAGTGTCAGTTCAGCATGGGGAGGTTGGGCTGTACTGCCCCCTGGAGGCATAACGTAGGCATAGACACGGCAGCATAATCACCATCATACAGTTTTTCTCTCTCTTCCTGCCTCCTCTTCCGCTGATGAAACAGTGGCAGATTAAGAGATAAACTTTGAAATGGACCTTCTCCCTCTTCTTAAAGCATCAACGCAATGAATATACAAACAGGTCCGGCTCTTTTCCATAAAACCATAAAGATGCTAGGCTATAAAAACTATACACTGATCAGGCGCTGTAACATTTCATCATGGTTCACAGTTTTATTCTATATAAGCACTTCGTTTGCAATAAATAGCAGTAAAGATACTGCAAGGTTCTTTTGAAGATGCTCCTTCAAGCAATATTTCCCTGCATAATTACACTTACCACCAGGGGGCAGCAACTACTCAGGTAATATCCATAAATTTTTCAACTGCTTCTCTAGTACACGAATATGGGGGGGGGGAGGGGGGTGTGTGGCCTGGAACCTACCCAGGGCACACGCACATTTAGGATATGACAATCAGCCTGACTGCTGTCTTTGGGCTGCGGGTGGGAACTAGAGTACAGCGAAAACTCACACAGCAGGAATACATGCAAACTCCACACAGAGATCAGTGACTAGATTTGAGCCCCCAACTCTGACAGTGCTACCCACTGACCAACCTCGCAACTAACACTGACTCACAATCTTATTGCTATTGATTTATCTGTGTGGGTGAACCTATGGTACCAAATGTCTAAAACGATAATCAATAGTCACCAACATAAATGGGATCCTAAAGTTCTGAAACTGAAAGACATTTAAAGTAAAATTTTTGTTCCATGTAGGAGCTGTCAGGGTTCCTCACCTCCATGCATATACAAATACAGACCCTGCAGGCTTTTCATCCTGCACTACTGAGCGACCATGTGTGCAGTGACACAGCAAAAGGGCAGTGTTATGATACACCGACTCTCCTGTGTTAGAAAATGCACTTTGCGATCGCTATCAGTTTGCAGTGAACTGCGTCATGGAGCGGCAGCAGTAAATTGCGACACTGTGCTGCGATCTGATAAGGGACATCTCCGACTGTCTCCGAGAGGCCGGGCTGTATTTATTTTCACTTTGATTCCTTGCAGGATGATGCATGCTCCCAGAGGGACCCTGAAAAAATGACAGGTTTGGCACTCTCGGGAAGGTGGGGGTCCCCTTGGTAGATTTAGCTGATCAGTGCCCCCTTCAGTCCAGAACCTGGAAAAACATACTGCTCCCCCCTCCACCAATGCACCCACCTGATAACAACCCTGGGTGGCTGACGAATGTGAAACTGCAATGCAATAAACTTTATTATATTCTATGCTTTAAATATTTTCAGCCTGTTTACTTTTATAATCTTGGATTCATTTTACGGCAGATGGACACAGTTTTCCACCTTTGTGATTACACTTTGACCACATCGCTGAGCGCCCAGCTTTCACACGGAAAATGTCCAAAAGTGAACCCAAATAAAGCAATAACAGCAATAAAACTGCAGGCCTCTGGTTTGGGGTAACTGGACAGCTCTGGGAATGATACTGGCTGATCATGGCTTTAGGATTACCATGCAGCTGGGGCAGCTTTTGCTCTTTTCATCATGGTGTCAGCACACCCCTGAAAATGGCCGCCATGGTCACATTAGGGCTGCCTTCTGCTCTCCTGCTGGGAGATGCTTTATCAGCAAATATAAAACCTTGGGCAAACTTCTTCCCCACAAAGGACATGGACTGAATTATCACCCTATATGCATGAAGGCCTCAATCTCCAGTGAGATATCGCCAATGTGCCCTTAGACTTTATCCTCCATACCTGTTTATGGTTCTCAGCTGCCCTGTCGTCCAACGGACAGGGGTGTTGCCACACCACTAGACACCCCTAGAGATATCTTGACAGTGGCGGTCGCTCCCACTGGCATCATGGCTCTGCTTGTTCTTCAGGTATGAAAGCTTGCACAATTTAGGATCTTTTCAGACCACTTGCAACCAGAGAACTCAAGCGATCAACAGTGATCTGTGACCGGGAGCACGATAAAAACCTGTGGAACTCAGACATGGGGTGCAGTTGCAACGTCAAATATTGGCTGATCGCCGGGGCCGTCTTGGGAGCTCTGCTGGCGATTCTTGGTGGAATTCTCATTCCGGTGGGGGATTCTATCATCAGGGACACCGTCACGAAGGTATGCAACCACACGCCTTACTTTGGAATGCCAAATCCAAGCTGTGGAAACCAGCCAAAGCTGTAAAGAATGAAAAACTATGGGCATTGAAAGGCTCTGAAGCATTTTAATTGCTCAAAAAAATAGACATTCTGAGAAAAAGAAATGCACAATCTTTGCCAGTTGTAACACTGTATATCTCTGGTCCTTGTAGGAGGCAGTCATCGAACCGGGAACCACTGCTTATGAAATCTGGGCGTCAGCTGGGGGACCTGTGTATCGGCAGTTTTGGCTGTTTGATGTCCAGAACCCACTGGAAGTTGTAGAAAATGGGTCAACACCAGTGGTAGTGGAGAGGGGGCCTTATACATACAAGTAGAGTGCATATAGCCCGTTTTTAATTTTGATCATATGATTAGCAGTAAAAAAAAAAAAAAGCAAGGCATTCATTTGTTTTAATTAGGATCATCCTAAAATCATACATGGCTTCATAGTAACTTACCGTGCTCCTGGTCTCAAATTTTCTTTGACATGTCTGTCTTTTGGAAAGTAGTAAAACCTTTCTGTCTCCTCGCAGTGGACAGAAAACAATCAGACCCAGACAATTCTAACATGTTCTTCCTGCATTGGCTATTTTGTCCAGAACACGATACCTGCCCAAAGAGAACATCACAGCACACAGCAACGGCACCATCGCATTCTTACTCCCAGCCGGAGCCATATTTGTGCCCTCAATGTCAATAGGACAGGAGGAAGATAGAATCACAGCTCTGAACCTGGGTATACCGGTAAGTCCATGAAAGATAAACTCAGTAATCAGGTATTTTATTTAAAGTAAGTTTTCTATGCTAAGCTGTATGTATAAGTTAACAGTCACCTCTCTGTACATACATTACTCACTTCCCTGTGCCTCACTGCAGCTTTAATTTAGATGCATTGGGCTCTATTTCACTGCAGCTCTACCTTAGACTCACCTGTCTGTGCATCACTGCAGGTTTACCTTAGACTCACCTGTCTGTGCGTCATTGCAGGTTTACCTTAGACTCACCTCCTTGTGCCTCACTGCAGCTTTAATTTAGATGCATTGAGCTCTATTTCACTGCAGCTCTACCTTAGACTCACCTGTCTGTGCGTCACTGCAGATTCACCTTAGACTCACCTCCTTGTGCCTCACTGCAGCTTTAATTTAGATGCATTGGGCTCTATTTCACTGCAGCTCTACCTTAGACTCACCTGTCTGTGCGTCACTGCAGGTTTACCTTAGACTCAGCTCCTTGTGCCTCACTGCAGCTTTAATTTAGATGCACCAGGCTCTACTTCACTGCAGCTCTACCTTAGACTCACTTGTCTATGCTTCACTGCAGCCTAACCTTAGACTCACCTCCTTGTGCTTCACTGCAACTTTACCATAGACTCACGTCGCTATGCCTGCACATTTAATTTAGATGAAACAGGCTCTACTTCACTGCAGCTTTACCTTAGACTCACTGCCCTCAGCTTCACTGGACCTATGCATTAGATTTGTCACTCTCCACCTCACTGCTGCAAGACCATAAAGGTGATGACATTTTTATCCTGTCTGAATTAAATCAGACTCTCACCTGATGTTTTTAGTTCACTCAGTCTCATTCTCCAATACCTTTCCCCATTTCATTTTATCACGCAAAGGATTGTGCCAAAAGTTCATGCTATAAATGATTATCCAATTTTATTTTCCACTCAAGGTTGAAAGATCATATGTATTTTATGACCTGGGGTATTTCATAGCCTTACAATGTTGATAATGCTGAGCAGACATAAATTGCTTTATTAATATCAAGTCAAACACAGACTGAAAGGCTTATACACTCACAAGCACCCCATGGAGACATACATATGACATTGGGTGCATGACATGTGTATAACACGCTATTGATTAACATGGGGGTGATTTGTGGCCCAGTGGGGGAGGGCTCTGCACCCATGTGTAGAAGGTAATGGGTTCAAATCCTGAGGCAGGCAAATTAATGTGATTATCATTTAGCACAGCTTCAGCACAGCCCGTAACCCCACCGTAGCTCTAGAGCAGGATGCTGACAAAGCCTTCACTCCTTGACCCCAAGCTTTGGACAAAAAAATGTTTAATGAATAAAAATGTTGTTGTATAGTATGTTATAATACCAGGGAGCAGACATAGATTGTAACCCCTCAGTCTACTGTAAATAATGTTTGGTGTCAGGCAAATGAGTGAATGTAAATTGAAAATTTAATAATAATAATAATAATATATTTTTTTGTTATTCCAGGCTGCTTATGCTCTGCTTCCCGAAGAATCACACAAATTCCTGAATTTTCTGATCAACATAAACAATGCCTCACTCTTCCAGAAGAGGACTGTTAAAGAGATCCTGTGGGGTTATTACGATCCCATAGCGATGAGGAGAGTTGGTGTGTTCTACCCAGTAAGTACAGCGCAGTAGGCAGTGAGCCTCCCATTCACACTTCTCTGTTATGCACAAAGCTACATTTATTACAAGAACTACATGGCGTTTTAATGAACGTTTACAACTTGTTACACAGCAATAACAGCCTCTCCACAGGCAACAACCCTCTCTTATTTATCTTGGTTTTCTTCATACAGTACAATGGCACATTTGA
This sequence comes from Mormyrops boulengeri, assembly GCA_026781065.1. Taxonomy (NCBI): domain Eukaryota; kingdom Metazoa; phylum Chordata; class Actinopteri; order Osteoglossiformes; family Mormyridae; genus Mormyrops; species Mormyrops boulengeri. Next base: position 25,638,853 of record JAODLD010000069.1, on the reverse strand, counting down.
TGGGTACTACAATGTTTACACTGGGAAGGAGGACATCTCTAAGGTTGGGGTTATCGACAGGTGGAGGGGAGAGCGGTGAGTGGCTGTGACCATTCATCCTCCACAACTTTTTCGTGTTACCAGTGCATGGTGTAGTATTCATACTGGGCCACCTTTGCTTAGTCACAACGTGGATGAAGAACAACACTGTTAGCACGCAGTCTTCACCCAGCCTAAACGTCTACTGCATATTTATATGAATGACCCATCTGTACATCCATCCATGGAAGACCTTTTACTGACTATTCCATTTTTTCAGGGAACTGCCCTACTGGAATGACAAATACTGCAACATGATTAACGGAACAGGTTAGTCTGGTGTGGCTACAGGTGGCAGAAATTTTACACAGCTGCCGCACAAGGGTTGGGTGCAGAGGTGACCTAAACGTGTCATGTGCAAGGTTTCATGGATCCTGCATCCTCAGGCACTGTATACATGCTTAAAAAGACTCATGTCTCCTGACCAACTAAACAAAGACTTTGTGTTTTAACAAAGACTCAACGAAAGTCCAAGTTTGGAGCAGATTTCTGTTGAGGTCATGAATATAAATTGAGTTGAAAAATGGGGTTTTGTAGCTGAGAATCAGATTTTGGGTTCAATCCAGGGGACTCTGTGTGGAGTCTATCTCCTGTGCTTTGTTCTGCACTGTGATTTCACCCTGCGGGTTAAGGGGAATCAATCCCGAGTCAAGCAGGAGACTGCCTTGTGCTGTATTTTGACATGATTAATGCAAACAGGTCAGAAGCAAGGCCTTCTGCACTCCTGCATTCCTTTTGCATTTGCCATTGCAAGGGGTCAGCGCAACACCCACCCGCCTGTAACACCAAGGTCTGGCCTGGGTTCAGCTACAGAAAAAAAAAATATGGGGATTTTTGGTTTGTGTTCTAGCTGCCAATAGACTAACGGAGAGATTTGAATAAACTTTACAAACCGCACACTGTAGAACTCAGAGGGCATGATCGCATTAACATTCACATAAGCAAAAACTATAAATACCGTGACATCATTCAGTCGCATGCCTTTTCACCCTGCAGCAAGTCCACACAATATTAAGCCCAAAAATAACAATCAATGCAGAAAGCAGAAATACCACATTGGCAACAAAACCTACCAAACCAATCCAGGGCAGTGCAGAAAGGCCCAGAATAGGGGATGACTTCATCAATCAGTATGCCAGTACTTCACCTTGCTGGAAGGAGGATGTCAGCTGAAGGTCTCAGCCAATCCAGCTGAATTGAACACAACTCCACTAGGCATCACCTTCAAACAAAAGAAACTCTACTAAATCTAACAGAGACTGCACATGTAACATTCAATTGTTCAAGCCGCATCTAAACATCACCTTGTGTGAACAGAGTAACCCCATTTTCCCTCTTGTCTACTGTATTTTCCTTTACACCCATATACAGAAAAAGCACAGATTTGGGGGAAAAAAAACCCTTGTGGTTGGAGGTAGAATTACAGAAGATTTGTTACAGGAGTATTCTTCAATGCAACGCGCTTAAAAACAGAAGACTCACTGTAATTTGCTTCATTTTTAACAGATGCTTCATCATTTACACCTTTCCTGGACAAGAAAAAACATCTGTTCTTCTTCACTTCAGATATTTGCAGGTAAAACCTTCCATCATCAAAAGCATGAGACAATCAATAAAACTGGCACTTTATTAATCTGTTTTATCCATCCACCTGTCTTACACATGCTTATCCAATATATCAGAGGCATTCAAAGAGTGGGGTGTGCCTTTCTGGTGGGGCATGAAGGAATTGCGGGGAGGGGTGCAAGCGAGGGAAAAAAACAGAACTGTGTGTGAGGGGGGAGGGGGCAGATCTATTTTGAGACTGCAACCTTCAAAAATACATCAAAATGGGAATGTAGTTTACGGTGGGAAAGTTGCCCAGTTAATAGCTACATACTTGGAGGAAGCATGGAAAATATGATGATAAGACAACACCTAAAACATAAAATATGATGACACATATTGTTTGGTGTGTGTGTGTGTGTATGGGGGGGGGGGGGTCAGGACGAATATACAAGCCCTAGGGGGGCCCTGAAAACCACTGCTATACATGGCTGTAGGGGGAGCTGCAGGTGTTACCCACTGCTCCCGTGACTGGCAGAGTGATGTCACCGTTGGGCCCTTGGGAAAGGCCCTTAAGCCCAATCGCTCCAGGGACGGACTGACCCTACTTTCTCAATTGTACATCACTTTGTATAAAAGTATCTGCTAAATAAACTAATGATAATGTAACAAAGCCACAACGTTTTTTCTGCATGGTGCAGCTAATTTAAATTTTAAATATTATTAGAACCCAGTTTTCAAGCTGACACTTGGGCGTTTTTGCACGTGGGTGTCCCGTGGTTACACTCAGGAGTGAGTCCAGGGCAGCTTATGAGCATGGCTATGGAGTGACTGCTCTTGCACAGAACAGCCACCAGAGGTCAGTATGCACCAGCTGAGGCGAGCTCTTTCTCGCAGGTCCGTCTCGGCAGAGTTCACCGACACCGTCGACCTGAAGGGAATCGAGATGTACCGCTACATGCTCCCCCCCTTAACGCTCGCGGCCCCCACGGACAACCCCGATAACAAATGTTACTGCCAAAATGAAAACACCACCCTTAACTGCAGTATGGCTGGGGTGCTGGACACCAGTAGCTGTAGAGAGGGTGAGTATCAGTATTGCTAACTGGCACTGGGAAAGTTAATTACTATCAGTTAAGATTACAGCTACAAATGAAGTTGGTTAAACTTCAGTGATGCTAGCAGGAAATAGACCACTGCTTCAGGTTTTAGTGAGACAAATTAGTGTGCAGTTATTTGACATTAGCTTGGCTATTCTCTTTCTGCTTGGACTATATTTTATTGTCCAGAACCAGAGGCGATTCTAGGGACTCAGGGGGCAAAAAAAAAAAAAACTCAATGGGGCCTCCCAACTCCCCCTCCCCTGGCATGGCAAAATTAATAATATCAACAAAGGGAATTTAATAAACACAAGACCTTTATTTTCCCTTTTCCCCAGATTTGTTGTTGCAATGCACTATGTAATCAGCCACCCTCGTGGCCCCCTCCCAGCTTGGGGCCCCAGTCTATAGTCATTTTTACTGAGGAATAGAGCTTAACTGTCTTTCTTAATACCTGGGCCCTTCTTCGGTTAATGAAGCTGTTTTTGAAGCAGTATGTGGAAATATCTGTAAAAGTGCACATGCAGGTCCACAGTGAATGACTGGGAGTGCTGTACTGATAGCAGTCGAATCCCTTGCAGGAGTGCCCATCTACATATCACTGCCTCACTTCCTGTATGGTAGTGAAATCCTGCGAGAGAATGTGCTGGGCTTAGACCCCAGTGAAACGTATCACAACACATTCCTGGATGTGGAACCGGTGAGTAGTTCCTGTCTCTGACCTCCGACCCTTGTTTATAAAAGGATCAGCAGTAAGGTCTGCTGGATACCCCAGGCTAGAGCGGTCGATTTTTGACCTAGAGACAATTATCCAGTCAAAGTGACAGCTGAGTTAATAGGTCATTAAGTGAAATGTAACACCAAACCCTAGAGCAGGGTTCCCCATTTCCAGTCCTGGAGGGTGAGAATCCAACACAGTTTTCAGATTTCCCTACTAAACAAACCTTAATCAGCTAATTAACAGGTTTAGTATGTGCATTTGAACAGGGAGATCTGCAAACTGTATTGCACACTAGTCCACCAGGACCGGAACTGGGGAACCCTGCCCAAGAGTATGACACAGTTTCAACCCACGGTCACTAAATTCTCCACAAGTGACTTACTCAGTGTCTTTCCCCTCTGGTTTAGGAGGTGGAGAATTGTGCATAACATGAAAATGTTCTGCTACATTTTTGCTCTATTACAATATTTCTCAGTCCTGTCCTTGGGGGACCTGAAGACAGTCCATATTTTTGCTCACTCCCACATTCTGGTATGGAGCTTGGAGGGAGCAGAAACGTGGACCGTCTGTTGGTCTCAGAGGACCGTGTTGGGAAATGCTTAGCTCCCTGCTTTCATTTTCTCTTTCTGTCAGACCACCGGTTTCACAATGAGGTTCGCGAAGAGGATTCAGATCAACATGATGTACACCTCCTCAGACGTGATAAAGTAAGGTGCTCCCAGCCTCTGGTGCACTACACGAAGCCCTGTCTCTCACCTGCCACTCACTTTGTGTTCCTCTTATTCTCTAGAGTGCTAAACAAGGTTAAAGAGCATACTATATTCCCCCTGGTATGGCTAAATGAGGTGAGTGTTCCAAACAGAAGCCCTGTTTAACCTCTGTGGATTTAAACTTTAGAATTTACCCATTACTTCTGTGATGTGTAGCCGTTCCTCTTTGATACACTACAGGCAGTCCCTGGGTTTAGAACGTCCAGCTTACGGACAATTCATACTTACGAACAGACCAGCATAAAGCCTAGTATATTAAAAATTCAGGTTAAATACAATGGTTTGTAATAAACACACACGGTGCTTTATGATGCTTGTGAAAATATTTAGCAGCTCCAACAGTTTGCCGACTTGAGGTACAGTGCAGTTTATTTCCGTATTTAGTTATGGGTCCAAACAGCATTAGTTGCTGGATCACTATTGTTTTTGTACTGATTATTATTATTATTACTCTATTATGATTATCATGTACTGTACTATTATTTTTCTGGCTTACCTACAAATTCGACTTAAAGGCAGACTTAGGGAACAAATCTTGTTCATAACCTGTGGACTGCCTGTACTAGTCTGAGTACTGATCACCTTCTTAGTTGTCAGAGGTTAAATGTATCAAAATACGAGTAGACCAGTGTTTGTCAATATGGTTCTCGGGCACCCCTAGACAGTCACATTATTCTCCATCCCAGCTCCCAACCCAGGTCTATGGTGCTGATTGTTTGGTACAGATGAGCTGGGAGGCAGCAAAAATGAGGACTGTCTGGGGGACCCCTAGGACTGGTTTGAGAAACATTTGAGAAGACCACCCTAACATACTAAAATCAACATTCATCTATTCAGTACAAGGTGGACACATTTCAATGAATATGCAATGTGATGGGGTAGCACTGTGTTGTAGTGGTTAGCATTGTTGCCTCACACCTCTGGGACCAACGTTTGAGCCTCCACCATGGCTCCATGTGTGGAGTTTGCATGTTCTTCCTGTGTCATCGTGGGGATTCCCCCCACAGTCCAAAAACATGCTGAGGTTAATTAGAGTTACCAAATTGCCAGTACAGTAGGTGTGCCTGTGTGAGTGAATGGTGTGTGAGTGTGTACTGCGATGGGTTGGCGCCCCCTCCTGGGCTGTTCCCTGCCTTGCACCCATAGCTTCAGGGATAGGCTCCAGATTCCCCACAACCCTAAACAGGATAAGCGGTTAGAGAAAAAGGATGGATGCAATATGATGTTGCAGGGTCCTCCTTCACACCAGTCTTTTACCACTGTGGTGTCGGCTGCTCACTGTTCTCTCTGTATGACAGACTGCCGAGCTGGATGACGAGACGGCGGACATGTTCAAAGCAGAGATGATATCGCGCATCACGATGCTGGAGACTGTTCAGGTGACCTTGCTGTCCCTTGGGTCAGTGGTCTTTGTGGTCTGCACCATAGCTGCTTACATCGTTCATAGGAAATCCAAGAAAGGACAGATTGCATGATCTTGGAGACTTTCAGCCTGAACATCTGTTCTTGAAGCAAGCACTGACCATTACCAGAAAGTCTTAGCAACTTTGCCAGATAACTATGTTAGTCGGAGAAATATTAGAATAATTGGTGGCTACAAGAAGCATTTGCATTTCCTGCCTTTTGACAGAGGTATCGATTATGTACAGTACTGTACAAAATACTCTACAATACTGCACTGGCAGTACAGTGGCTGTATGTACTGTACAGGTATAAAAGTCTTGGATGACACTCACAATGAAAATAAATGCGCTACACCTCATATCCATAGCTATTTACATATTTTCCCTCTTAGTGTTGTTTTATTACTTTTCACTTTGTTTTTAGGTCTATTGCTTTCCTTCGTTTCTTGGGAACTTGTTTGACGGCACTTGCGGCCCATGTTGCACTTAAACATGACATAAATAAGAGCACTGGTGTCGCAATCTTAACGTGACTGCGTTTGTTTACATGCTATGAACTGTGTGGTAGGTCGCTACACAGTTGTTTTATGTTTGTTTACGTCTGATCAAGATCGTTATTTGATTCGATCTATGCTCTCTCTTTGGGAGCTTGGCGGTAGGTCGGTAAGCAGTGCACACCTGTATTATTAGTTTCTATTAAGCCTGGTTTTCTTGTGCAATACAACTGATAACATGGGAATATCTTTGAGACATTAAAGTTGTCTGAAAAAGCTGTGATTCTAAAAATGGTTTAGTGTTTTTTTAAATCTCACTGACCTTTTTAGTGGAGAAAAAAAAGGTAAAATACGTTCCTTTCATTTGGAATGTCATAATTTGATTATATAAAAAGCTTTGGTAGCATGTGTTTTAAGATTTGTGAAGGGTGATATTCAAAAATTCTGCGGTGTTTCTCATTGAAATAAACAGTCGATAATGAAGATTCGTGTGGCGTTTGTCTCTATATTTCCATCACACATGATTGAGCTTATTGGACTCTGATTGGGTGATAAATACATTTGTATTGCTCCCCCTGCAGGACATTACTGTATGACATTAAAGTACATTAGCCAAGTGGACAGAAATGACGATTTAATGTGACTTAAAATGGAGAAGTCAGTGATTGTTGCCTAAAACCACAAAAAAAGTCACAGCTGAAGGCATTGTTTTATTTAATCAATGGACACAATCTTCCACATCTTAAAAAAATCTGCTGTCTTGATATACAAGCAGTAAGTTGCATGAAAATTACTCAGATCATAAATACTTAATGTTTATGACTCATATTTTTCCATAAGTTAGGAGAAGAGGCACTGGAGACCAGTCTCATTTCAAAAAGTACTGAGTACTGCGGAGATAGTGTTAACTCTCCGAGCCCACAAGGTTTGGTTCTTTAGATCCTGTTGAGGCTTTTTAAAGAAATTCATGAGGCAAATCATGAGACAAACTTATGAATCTTATCTTCACATTGAAAGGATCTTATTTTCTATGCAGGAGATGAACGTATAAGAAAAGGAAAAACAAGTGGGATCTAAAAATGAATTTTCTGGTCCTCTGGAGGGTGACGTCACAATGTCCCAGGTCTACACAGTAAAATCCTTGTTCTGTATTTAGCTACTGGAATAAAACGTCTGATTCCGCCTTTGAAGCTGAAGCATTCAGTCCACATCAAATGGAATATGAATCAGCTGAATTACTGCTTTGTGGTTGTGCATGGACTGGAGGCTGTATGTTCGTCACATGACCCCCCTCACCACACCCCCTACGCTGGTGAGGGGGCCTTTTTTGACTCCAGGGCATGTCTGCCACCACCAGAAGTGAGAGAATGCAGTTTCGCTGGAATTAAAGGCGACTCAGAGAACTTGATCTCAAATCTATGCATCCGTAATTAGACCGCACAGGAGGGTTAAGGGCTAGTAGGGACTGTCAGTGGGAATTACTTGTCTCCACTTTGTCTAAAACAGCCTCCACTTCCGACTTCCAAATCCTACCCAGCTTCCCGAGGACTATTATACCATGAAGCAGGATTTCTTATTTAGCTGGATAACTTCGGATTTAAGGTAGTCCGGACTAAATGGACTTTATCTTTGTTCACATACATATAGCCTTGACTAACTTAAATCTGACAAGTTATCCAGCTAAGCAAGAAATCCTGCTTCATGATAAAGACCCCAGGTCTCACAAAAAGACAATAAAACTGAATAGATGAGCTTTCTGGTTGATTTGGGAGCCCACATCTTTCACATGGGGCAAAATATTGTTTCAAGCCAGTAAAATTTTGCCCACAGTTGATCCATGCTGGTCTCACCAGTGCCAGCTGGGGATGGCAGAGGGAAGTTGGCCATCAAACGACACACTACCGAAGACCTCTGTGAGCAATCAAAGACTGAGCTCTTTATTTTACATTCAAATACAGAACTGGATTGATGGCAAAGAGAGCATACTGCAAAAGCAATGGCCGACAATCAAATCATCATTTATCAGACATTCAGCACGATACATCATAAATAAGACTATACTGGAAGTTTGTAACTTGGTTTTGAAATACACAAAAAGATACATTAATTACCATTATGACAGTTTTATCTTCTGCTTTTAATTGAGGAGTACTTTTATTAAAAGCGTTATTAAACATGATTGTTGTATTTAAATGCAGGGACTTCTGTCTTGTCTATAAAAATGAAAATGGTAAAAGAGCGAATAAATGGAAAATGAAGTATTTTATCAACAAAGTAACTGACTTCTGCCACTTCTGCATTTCTGGGGCCTGTATCACGAAGCAGGTCTTCTTGCGTAGCCAGATAACTTGTTGGATTTAAGGTACCCCAGTTTAAATGGAATTTATTTTCATTCACTTACATATAGCCCAGACTACCTTCAATCTGACAAGTTATCTGGCTAAGCAAGGAATCCAGCTTCATCAGAGGGCCCCTGGTCTAGTGTCTTTTAACAAAACGTTTTAAACTTATATACATCATACTCACAAGTTTTACATCACACCATCTTAATATTACAAAATGACATAAAATGTTGGATCAAGATGATCCGACCAACATGTAGTCATAATCAATGAAACGAAGGGTACGGGTTAATAATAATAATAATAATAATAATAATAATAATAATAATAATTTAAATGTAACTCAACATGTTCTTCAGTCTAATATTTAGAAAGGCAACGAACATCATAGCTTAGACGTAAAAAAATCACAATTCGTTATAGCATCATGTGCACGTTTCTATAGGAACTCTACAGTTGGCGTATTTGGCAAAGTGAGCTACTTGGTGCAAATTCCTTTAAGCTGTTGTGTGCAAAAATTATGACACAAACGTGGTTTTACAATACACGTTTCCTACTCTTTCGCAATCCTATTTCAAATGGCGGGCAATTTATAATTTTTCGAGTCATAATTAATATTTCACAGAATAAAAAGAACATTCTGCAGTCCGCTTCTCGAGTTTTTCTTAAAAGTGTTTCCAGTTTACATGCGCAGGTTTTAGGTACCTTGTTTAGGAATATGAGTTTGCCAGTGTTCTCTTCCTTCCAGCGATTACACTTACGCGTTTCAGACGAGAAAACGAAAATAACTAACTGAAATTTACAGAAAGAAGTTTTTTTCTATATTTAATCACATAGATTACATTTTCATGGGATGCGCTGCTGCATCTCCGTCGAAATGCGAGAATCCGACGAACCGACATGCGCAGCTGTTTCCCACAAGCAAACACATAGCTCCATATTAACAAACCTGGCTGCCGCACTCACGGTCTTATAAGCAGTTACACGTGGCCAGCCGCTGAACAAAAAGCACATTTTAAGGTTTTTTTAAAAATGCATTTAACTTTCCACAAGAACATATTTTAATGGAAGTGCTTGCTTTACAGACTCAGCATAAAACATCTACCAGGAAACTATTCATATCCATTTTACCGTGCGACTCCGTATGTAAATTTGATTGGATATGTAAATGTGCGCAAGAAAACGACATGGTTCGTTTTATTTTTTTAAAACGACCCTTTCGCTCAAACAAGGTGTCAATAAATATGTTAAATGCTGTTTCATTTGGAAGATGCCTATTGTGTGAGTGAGAGTAATTGATTTTGCAGTCTTTTTGCAGATTTAAGTCTTAAACTACACAACAACGAAACCCCCCCCAATATTCAAGGTAAAACAGTCACAAATATATTGGCAGCAACTGAAAATATGCACATTAAAGTATAATTTAATCCAGCCTCTCCTCAAAAATCCTTTCCTCCTCTCCCCAGTCTTCAAAGTTCGGCTGCGATGTGACGGGATCCCACAGGAGACAGTGTGATTGATTCATGCACAGCATTCCTAATTCAGCCACACATTAGGTTGTTGTTTTGTCCTGGAACTGCTGGTATTCACAGTTAAGATGCTGTGTATTACTGTGTATTCAGAATAAAAAACCTATTAGAACTCTTTCTCTGTGAAACTGTCCAATCCATTGTTGACACTTTGACGGATCTGCATCCGTCCTACACGTACACGTGAAATGAGAAGGTGTGCACAAATGTGCCTATGTGTGTGCACAAGTGTCTCACAGTTGTCTGGTCAGGGAAGCTCATGCACGACAAGTGAGCACAGGAAGGCTTCTGCTCCTTCTTGACACGGTCACTGTCGGAACGGGGACGGAGAGGAGGTGAGCGATTTCCATGGAGTTGCTCTGTGACCGCCACTCACCTGGGTTCACCTCACCCCTGGCCTGGCCCTGGCCTACGCCTCGGGCAGATGGTTCCTACGATTGCGGCTTTTCCTGTGATCCATCAGTGACTTCAGCTTGGCCAGATCTCCCCGCGGAGGTCCCAGCACGCCTCGCTGCTGTTGCGCTTTGCAATACTGCCGTGCGGCTGCGGTGTCGCCAGGGTGCATGCCGTGCGCCAGGGCCTTGGGGTGCACAGCGTTCTCCCACGTCCACTGTGACCGCTGCTTATTCAGCAGGGTGCCCACCAGGTGGTCGCTCAGCACCTTCAGCCGTATCTTGGCCACTGTGCGCTTGAAGCCGTTCTCTGTCGCCATGCAGTAGTACAAGCCCTGATCTGACAGCTGGACGGAGCGGATCAGAAGGCCTTCGTCTGTGGAGACCACCCTGTCACTCAACTTTACCTGCATGGACACAGCAATCCATAATCATAAGCTCACAATCACATATGTTTCCAAGACTGGTGACTCAGTAGTTAGTGCTGTTGCCTCACACCTGCAGGGTCACCAGTTCCATCTGTGCCCTCAGCTTTGTCTATGTGGAGTTTGCTTGTTCTCCCTGTGCTTGTGTGGGTTTCCTCGCTTGTTCCAAAAACATGCAGTTAGGTGAAGTAGTGTCTCTATATCAGTGAGAATGGGTCATTGCATTGTGACAGTGTGTCATTAGAGTTGCAACATTCTGGGAATTTTCCTGCCAATTCCCATATATTCCAGTTAATACCCATGGAAAGTTTCCAACGTGGAAAATATCCCAAATTCCCATGGGAACCTTAACTTTCCAGCTTAACTTCCCATGGAATGGAATGTTTCTGGAAAGTTTCCAGAAATTTTCCACCCATTTGCAACCCTACATGTCTTCCACATTCCCTAGTTTTGTGCCTTCCTGTTTCTGGAATCACTGTGATCATATACAGGATAAGTTCTAGAAAATTGATAAATGGATGTATCTAAGAATGCCTAATGGTAGCAGATGTATAATGTACTTAACCCGTGACCTGATTTGCTTTAAGCTCACCAGCTGTCTGGTGATTAGAAACTAAATAAGGTGCTTTGGATATCTGCATCTGTTAATGAAATAAACCTTGGCTTGGAAAAAGGAAATAGCTCAAAGAGCAAATTTAGTTTGGTGATCTTGGAACTGAATGTATTAGTCTGCTCAGAAGGACCAGATGGTCCCTCTGTATATGCTTGGTATGTGTTTGTCATAACCTTAAACTTATCAGCTAGGTACAAGCTTCAGTCTGACACAAAGTCCCATACAGATTGTCTCATGCAGTATTTCTTCATACATCCCCTTTCTTTCACAGTTACGCTGTTCATTTTATTTAATTAATTTTTTTTTGCACCCATAACTTTCGTTCCCTCTGGAGACAATTTGCCTATCAGTTCCATTTCATAGGAATATTTATGGCTGTCATCACCACACATTATATTATACGAAAAACACACAGTAAATCCATCCAGAAAAACCCCTTGATTTCATCCACGAGGCGTTCCCTTCGTGCTGAAATTTGTGATTTCACTTTCCTGCTATGAACTGCTTGCAGCGATGTGAGGCAAACCTGAATGTCAAATGCACATCTGCAACTGTTATGTACATCATTGCAGTTATTTTATATTAATTTATTTAGCAGACACTTTTGTTCAAATCGACATACAAGTGAAGCAGTTCCTCAGATTCATTTTTGACTTGTGTACCTTTAGAACAGTGTTTCTCAACCCAGTCCTCAGGGATGTTCAGACAGTCTACATTTTTGCTCCCCCCCATCTTCCAGCACACCTGAACTAAAACAATGAAGAACACTGAATACCTGGTACAGGTGTGTTGGGGTACAGGTGTGTTGGGAGCTGGGAAGGAGTAAAAATGTGCACTGTCTGGGGGTCCCCAAGGACTGGGTTGAGAAACACTTCTTTAGAGGATTCTTCTTCAGTACCTTCTCCTGGGATTTGACCATGACTTCATCTACCATGATACCTGGTACACTATATAAAAAGTGCTGCAATGCAGAGATGAAAATAGGGGTGCCAGAATACACTGGTTACCTCACCTCTTTTCTCCGGTCATTGTCCCTCTGAATGAGCCATCGGATTGAGGCGTGTGGGGACTTGGGTGGGCATTCCAGGAAGGTTGTGTTGTTCTTCACTCCATACTGCATCATCTCTGCTGCATTCCTATAGGCTGTGAATGACATGGCATCCATCACTGAGGATGTGTCATCATGTGAACTCAATCTATCCCAGTCTAACATGACCCAAGAACCCAGAACCTAACTAAAACTTCACCCAGAACACAACCTAATCCAAAAAACCTTCATCAGTCAAATTAAAATGAATTCAGTTTCTATATATCAGTCTCTGTAACCACTTTCCAACCACCTGACATGAACAAAAACTAGACAACAGCAGAGGAGTGTAAACCTACTGTGACATTTTTAACCCAACAAACTCAATCCAAACCCAGAACCCAATCATTGCTACTCTAACCCAAATCAATCCCACACTCTGCATGCTAGAAGAACAGACAGGCCTCCCTCTTGTCAAAAAAACAATTCATGCTCTCAAATCCTCATGGGTCTAAACCATCTGCCATGTTCTCACAGGAAAAACTTGGATTTAGGTGTCTTGACATATTCAACAATTTACTTTCAGACAGTGGGATGATCTTCTGCTTTGGATGCTCTGGAACGGGATGGCAATCTCCAGAACTGGTAACAAGTGCTATTGCGATGCAACACTTCTTCTCGTTCCAGGATGGCAGCAGTAACAGTCACAGTTATCTGCTTCAAACCACAAGATCATATATTCATAATAGATTATTGGTTCCCAGCTCTAATGAATTCCAAAATTAACACTGGGACATCTGCCGGACTGCTGGATTCCAAGCCGTGTAGCCTCCCTCCTGCTTAGGTCTCTGTGGTCAACAGTGATTCATTGGACCCAAAGCAAGCCAGCCCTGGACTTCTGCAGAGACGTTTGCGCCAAGAACCCTTGAGCATGATGTAACCAAGTAGGAGGGTCTGGCGCAGGCCGCAGCACAAGCACCTGCTGCTCTATCGCTGCCTCCGGCTCCCACATGGGCGCGAGTCCAGATGTCACCACAGCATGCGGCATCTGCCGACATGCTGCCCTAACTTAAAATCTCAATGGGTGTCTTTGTGTTGAAGACTTACCTTTCAGATTGAAACCTCTGCACTGCGTCAGCGGGTTCCCATGCATGATGTCCTGCCTTCTGCTTCTCCTGCGAGAGGGAAACAGCAAGCACACACTTGGCTGAATTTATCTGGTCATTTAACAGTCATGAATGTGATATTTTGTGAAAAACTTTATACGCTGTTGCATTTTATCAGCTTGAACTAACAACAGGGGTCTGACTCTTGTATTTTTCCTATGTCACGCCGCGTTCGGACCCCTTGATTTCATAATGCTGCTCAGTATTGCATACATTAGAAGGTAGATATTTCATCTCCAAGAATTCAGTAGATGTTATTCCAAAGGTTCCTTCCAAAACAAAACAACTGTAAATCAATATAGCCAAATAGGAACCCTATGGGCTCGACAAATTATATGCATGTTAACGTGTTTTTTTTCCACAGCATGACGTAGAAAGATGGCCAAAAATGACAAAGTTCTTTGGAGAAATGCTACAATAAAACTGGACATGTGCAAGACCAAGCCGGATTTGAAATGGAGCAGCTTCAGTTCAGCTAGTGCTGAACAAGGGCTGAGCAAACCGCCGCCAGAGTCAGCAAAGAAAGGAGTCAGACATTCACACCAGTGCGTTTGTTTTTGGACATGGGCTCCTACTTTGATCGATGTTAGTGCTAGGGGGGGCACCAGAGATTTTGGGCCCCATGAAAGCATTACCATATTAGGCCCCCAACCCAGACCACTCCAATTATATTCCAAAAGTTTTAGAGCCCCTGTCACTGGGAATCATCCTAATTCCGCCACCCCCCCACCCCCCATATCGCATCGTAAAAATAAATGGGCTCAAGTAGCTTAGGTGATTAGGGCATATTCTTGGTCACAAATCCATCTCCATAGGTGCTATTCAGAGGTTGATCGATTGATCGAGCCAGAAAAAAACGGCCGATTTCTAATCATTTCAATTATGGCAATCGGCACTGGTGGATTAATCAGACTACAAGGCCGATGTAGTGCTGGCTGCGTCAATGTGGTCTTATGGTTTATAGGCAGTGTTGGGAAAGCTGTTATAAATGGTAGCTATTTATGATTAAAAGTAGCTAAACTACAGCCAAATTACTGTCTTAGTATAGTAATATTAATATATTGAGAAAAGATGAGGGTATAGGCAGATGGAAGGGAATGTGTGTAAAATAATACGGGGTTATTGTGGGAGGGGGTAAGAGAGCTGACGTGGGGTATTACCGTTTGCCCGTAGGGTAGAAACGGGAGCAGCTCCGTCCATCCCAGGCACAGTAAGGATCCCGGGCGAGGCAGCAGTCGGCACAGGCGGAGCCGTAGGCATGGCAACGGTGCAAGGACACCTGGGAGATGCCGTACTCTGAGCTGACATACAGCTGTTGCTGGAGTGAAAACAGTACACATGTCAACTGAAAGCGTCCTTCAGTGGGGGAGAACGGCAGCTAAATACATTTCCAGTTAAACTACGTGGGTCTGTGCTTTTATTCAAGTCAGTATTTATTTGTAGAGCACATTTTAAAACAGCCCTGAACCGATGGCAACCTTGAGAAGGCTGCATCCCCAATTCCAGTATATAATGAGCTACAATAGTCCAATCGTGAAGAAATAAAAGCATGGACTGATCTTTAAAAGTCTCTAAAAGACAACAAAGGATGAACCTTACATGCAATACGAAGTTGAAAAAAATGACACCTTCATTTCAACTTAATTCACTTGATTATGAAACTTCAGGGCGTGGTCAAATGATGCCCCGCGATTTCTGATGACTGTTCTGACATTGGAGGCAGTTGGGCCAAGAGCCGCAGAAATACTGGCCGTCCTACATCATCACTGCGGTCACTGTAGTACCAGTCTACTCTGTCTTTCTACATACCACCGACGAGTTGAAGAGCGACTCATGACTATTTTCCAGGGCATCTCACTCACCTTCTTGGAGGATATCCTCAAATTTGTCACCGGAGTGTTACTCTGGAAAGGATAAAGGTCGATGTGTTGGTATTAGGTGACACTTCATGATGGGTTAGATTTAGCACACATGTGCAGAAGCCTCCATTCGCACAAACCAGAGCTGGCAGACGCATCCTCAGCATGGTGAATAAAGCTATTCCTTTGTATTTGGTTTGCTGACTCATAAAGTCCTTTAAACACCATTGGCAGAGTCACAGAGGCACAGAAAAGTTTCTTTTTATCTAAATGAAAGAGGTTCTGCTGGTTTATGAGAGTATATTCCATTGGCTTTAATGAGATTACGGTTCCCATCGATTCACAGCCCCCACTGGTTTGTGCACTATTTCCATGGATTATGACTGCCTGCCAATCTCCTAAAACCTCAAAATATTTCCCATATGCTGCAAACGCTAAGAATTTCGCTAATGGCAAACAGCGATGATGCCTTTCAGTGTCTCAGTCGTCTTCTTCGGGGGCTGCGACAAGTTAGGCGTACGGCTGGGAGTTTGCGATCACCTCCAAATAGACCCTCCCCCCCTTCCCCCCAGGATGACATGAGGGAGACTCCACACCTTAAACACTTGCAGCTCCTCCAGGATCAGATCATTGTTCACGGAATGGTTTCCAGGCAGGGCGATCAGCTTCTGAATGCTTCCTCTGTCTGAGGAACAAATCGGCCAATTAGCCAATCAGGAAGCTGGACAAACAGCAAATCGATCCATTGGACGCTGACTACTCAGCATCCACGTCCTCATTCCAGCACTTTCTAAAATGTAGGGGTGTGCATTCACAACAACTCAGACTTACATCTGACATTAGACTTTCCTGAATTACAGACTCCTAAATAAATAAACAGGTTAAGTTGACATATGGTCCAGAAAGTGGAAAGTTGGTACAGAGATGCAGTAGATGAATTTTCAAATCGTTCCAGACATCTGATGATTAAATTAAAACACTGTTAAAAATTTGAATTTTGTTAAAAAGAATAGGCCATACAACTCCATGGTTATGGATTTCATGCCTGCTTCAGCAACTCTGTGTCTATGGGTTTTGCATATTTTCCTTATGGTTTAGGTTGCCTGGTATTGCACAACAGCCCTCTGTGTGTGATTGTGTTACTGCCTTGTGAGGGACCAGCATCCCAACCAGGGGGCACCCCTGTCCCATGCCCTGTGCTTACTGGGAGTTACTATGGGTTCACTGCAACCCTGTAATGGAAATGCATTTCTGGAAAAGGATGGAAGGATGGGTGGATGGATGGATGGACAGATGGATGGAAAATTAGCAGCAGGAGAAAAACAGCAAAATTGGATGCAGCCTGCTTCATACACACAATGCTCTTGTCCTGATGGATACTGTCTCTGGAAGCTTCCGGATAACCCAGCTGTGGCCTGTACTGGGGAGCCTTGTGCTCCCCAGTACAGGCAGTCATGGAGAGGGCAGAAAACGGGATACAAGGGGCCACCAATTCAAGATGGAATTAGTCAAAAAATAAAATATAAATAACGCGGAAATCCCCAATAAAACTCCTCACACCACCTAAGCATAGTTTTGGCAGCCTTTGCCCAGCCTGTCACTGCTGGCACCCATTCAGGAATCCAGGGGGAGAGGGAGGCTGATAAATGCTAACAGCTGCAGGGCCCTCTGCCTGCACCTAGACTCTCTGTGCAGTCCAACCCTCAGCGTAACCCCAGCCCACACTGTTGTGGACTTTCTGCGCTCTCTAACCCCAAGTGCGGCCCATTCCTATCAGGCCGCAACTCTTTCTGCTACAGCCAGGCCTATAATCCACCTGTAAGACCGCATTAAAATCATTCCTATAACCACCCAGCTCAGAACTCCTATGTAATTTCAGGCTCTTTAGCTCCTCTGGGTGCTACCAAGCCCAGATACCTGCAGCACCACCAGCTCAGGCACTCCCAGTAATATCAGTCCGTAACTTTCACGAACTACGTGGTACAAATATTTCCAGTGCTATCAGATAAAGGTACACCTTCTGCCGCTAGTCTCTGACACTGCCTGTACTCCCAAACCCAAATTCTTGCTATAATATTTGGTCCAGATACTCCTGTTCTACCAGGTCGAGACATTCCCAGTACGATTTGGCCCAGGGAGTCCCTACAGGATGGTCTTCCCCTCTGAATCTAGTTCCTCCCAAGGTTTCTTCCTTCTAGGGAGTTTTCCTGGCCACTGTCGCCTCTGGCTTGCTCACTGGGGGCTTTGGGCGGGGATGCTGTAAAGCGCTTTGCGACCTTGTAATATTGTGAAAACGCACTATACAAATAGAGTAGAATAGAACTGAATTGAACCACCTGCATCAGTCTGCTATCTGAGGATTGTTAACAGTTGTGCTGAAGCTTCTCTTGAGTTTTAACCTGTCAGCAATGGATTATCACTATGAAACACTAGCATATTGGTAAGATTCATGGATTGTTTGCAGTTTTTTCAGACCAGGGCTAACCACAATGCCTGCTGTTTGTGTTCTATATAATTCCCTCACAAGCTCAGTCTTTCCAGGACAAACGGAGGACAAATTAAAAGCCACAAATAAGAGGAAGTCAGAATGGAGTGTTCCAGCTGATTCAAATTCAAGGAATGTAAAACACTGTCCAAAATGCATTAATACAGCAGTCAGTTCTGCTGTTGAAGGGGAGATGGAGAGTTTTACGTTAGACGATGCTTTACCTGTCCCCAAGAACAGGACCTGGTACTGGCCGTCTGCTGCAGTCACCTGGTCCACAGCGATGGCGGTGTACTTGTAATCGGCGTTGGTGCGCACCACCAATGGCTTCCTACCCACGGGGTAGATAGGATTGAACATGAGTGGGTGGTTGCGGATGAAGTTCACCACGTCGTCTGGGAGCTCCTTTGTTGTATGGATGTTGGGTGTGAAGGCTCCCCCTGGGCACTAGGGTGTGGCAGTGGAAAGAGGAAGTAGCACAGAGAGAAGGTTATTAAGCATGGTTCACTGGGCTACAACGTGCTCAGAGCGTCAGCCCTAGACCTCACCGTTCCTGGCCGGGGGTAGGGGATGCGGCCCTGGTACGCCACCCACTGGTGGTTAGGGCCGTCCCTGTGGGCAAAGGGTCCGTTGAAGACAGTCAGGATGTCAGCCATGTTGTACACGCAGACTGCCGAGCCTTTGAACACAGAGCTGGGGGGAGCAGAGATGGTCAATGAAGATGGTTAAAGTACAATAACAGAGTAAATGACAAGAAAGAAGGCCTTCTACATGGAACTAGCATTTTCACAGCCTGAGGATGGCAAAATCCCACTGGATTACCCATCTCCTGCCTGCAGGGGGCCAGCTTGCTGATTTCCTTAGAGGGATGCATGGCTCAAAAGGACAACAAAGCAAGTAAAACCGTTCATCAGAAGAACACAGGATACCTGTGCAGGGCAGGGAGGGAAGGACCCTGAGTGTGTAAAATAAATAACATGTGGGGTACCACAAGGCGCGCAGCTGTTTGATTTGGCTAAAGATGGCGGCACCCCACCGAAGCCGTCTCCGAACGGCTTTATTTGGAAACAAGAGGGAAGCCGTCTTCCCAGAGGGTCCGAGAGAGCCTGTGGAACAAAGGCCGATCCACGACCGCAGGAGCATTCCTGCAGTAACGACCCACTATTACTGTAAATGCCCTCGTTACAGGCGGACCGCATTATGGCGCATGCCACCGTTGATAAAATGTAGCCACCAGTACTTTAGAAAGGCAGTGAAACAGCCCCCCCCCCCAATCATCTGCATGAAGGGCATTATTCTTACCATTCAGGCTTAATCAATCAATTCAACCTTATTTATGTAGCACTTTTCCTACAAACACAATGCAACACAAAGTGCTTTACATAATAAATACAATATCAACCCACCCCTACTGCCACTCTCACCCAAACTATGTAAAATAAAGGTACAAAAGAACTTAAAGACCATTCTAAATTAATAAGTAAGTAAATAAATAGATAAATAGAAAAGAATAGACATGACAATAAAATAGGACCCGAGGAAACACTATCATGGATCTCAGAAATTTGCATGAGGAAAGGCCAGAGGCAGGTTAAAATATAACGAGTAAAATTATGAATGGTGAGTTAATAAAAAGGAAAAGATTAGGATTAGGAAAAGTTAGGATAGATAATTAAATATGATAAAGATAAATAAAGGAGGAGAAAAGGTACAAGCAACTACAAAATAAAAGTATAAATGGTGGGATGTAAAAGGAGGATAAAATAGAGATAGAATATTGGGGATAGAATAATAAAATGGAGATAAACAGATGAGATATTGTGGGATAAAAATAAATATATTAAATATTATATTAGATATTAAAAGAAAGATGATTGAAAGTATAAAGTGAAAACGGACATACTGAGTAATAAGATGGACAAATATATAAATAAGTAGACAAGTAAGTAATAAATAAAGTTCACATATATAGATAAGCAGCCAGATAAATAAAGTCTGGGTAAATGAATAGAACTCAAATAAAAGCCAGATTAAAATGGTATGTCATGAGTCTGCTTTTAAGAATATGAACATTCTCTGATCCTCAGGTCCTCAGAAAGGCTGGTCCACAGATGTGGACCATAGTAGCAAAAAGGCTGCTTCACCGTGGCTTTTTGTTTGGACTTAGGGATAATTAAAATGCTGCTACCTAAAGATCTGAGACTTCTAGATGGCTCATAGGATAAAAGAAAATCTGATAAATAGGTAGGTACAGGACCATTAAGAGTGTTGTAAACCAGTAAAAGATTCTTGAAATCAATGCTTAAGCAGACTGGTAGCCAGTGCAGAAACTTTAAAATTGGTGTAATGTGTTCTCCCCTTTCTGGTCTTACTTAATACACATGCAACTGAGTTTTGAAGTAACTGAGATCTGAGTCAAAGATGAATCCCAGGTTTTTTAAATGCAAGTGCTTGTAGTTTCACACAGAGTGGCTCCCTCTGAGCTTCAGTACCAGTCACTATACATTTAGGTCTATCTGTCTGCTCTTCTATACTTCACAACGTGTTGCAGCCATAATATAAATTTAATATTTAAAAATTCTATGCAATGTATGTATAATATATACGACACTATAAGCAGAGGTGGAAAGTTCACGTTCAGAAAGTACAAATCCAGACCAAGATTTAGTTCCAACCAACCAGTTGAGCATAAAGAGCTGCAGTCACAGAGGACTCGGTTGGTTGATTGCAATAAAATCTTGATAAATGATGATTGTGCTTTCTGGACCTGAACTTTCCATCTCTGACTATAAGTGGGTGGGTGGCATGTTAGAAGAAAGAAATGTTGGTCAGTGTGGGAAAACCATTTTTTGACCACTAACTTCCTGGAGTATATTTTCATTGGTATATCTTGAGGACTTTATTTTCAAGTATGTTTTGTGAATCTCCTTTGTCCATAGTATTGAAGAAATTATTTTAAGCTATTGGAGACTGCAAGTGTGTTAAATCCCCCTACCGCCCTAAATTACCTGGCTACAGATAGAACAACGGACGAGGAATCGATACACCAGCCTTACAGAGCATTCACCAATACCAGCAAAACAGTTGAAAACGGACGAGTCAAATGACCGCAATAGTGAGATCCAAGTACCCAAGTGCCTTAAGTATTCCCAAGAGCAAACATCTCGTGTCAAAAGCACTGGCACCAAAACCCACCATGTCTTGCATGTTCCAAGGTAAGACCAGTATTGCAGTTGGCTTACCTTGTTGATGTGAATACAGCAAACACCAAAAGGCTCTTGGGGTGGTCAACTTCCAGAAAAAATATGCTCTCTGGAACAAAAACACAAGGTCGATTTTCAGGCCATGTCTATTGCTCGGAATGAAACTTCAGACAGATCGAAAGATTGCATAATATCTAAACACATGGTGAAAGACCAAAAAACGAGATAAGCTATTAGAAAATGTAACTATTATCTACGTGATTTTTAAGTGTTCAGCAGGTATATGGAAATGTAGTTTTATTTTCTTAGCAGACGATTTCATTCAAACTGACTTTTGTCATTTAAAATTTTTCATACTGGTAAACATTTCTTGAGTGCCGGGTTCTAAAAAGTCCAGTGACAGGTGCTTCTATTGCAGTTTTTCAATTATGAGGCTGGTTAGTACCAGCATTGCAGGTCACAAGTGGACACACTGACCGAGCTCGTCGAAATGGGTCTCTGTCCCGTCCTCCTCCACAACAGAGCACACCATCCGGGCTTTGAGGAAGGTTGTCCACTTGTTTACTAGGCTTCTTTGGCCCCCAACGTCATTCTAGGGGACACAGAGGCAAAGGCAAAGACTCAATGCATGTGCCTATGTAGTGCTTTCAACAGATTTTCTTTTCCTTTGAATTTGAGGTTCATCATAAAACATTGATCGCTTCTTGCCAGCGGAAATTCCTGAAAGAACCAAGAACAGCGAGCGAGTTACGCAGTTGTGTGGCTCACACGGATATTCATGGAAGAAGATGGAACTCACTGGACACACTCTGGCCACCATGGCGTGGATGTGCTTCGTGTTGCCATTGTTGTCCGTTAGCCTCTCGCGGAAGAAGAAGTACAGCTTGGCATCGTTGGGGTCTGAACCATCAGGAAGTAACTGAGCATCGATGAAGATGGGCTCTGTAAGACAAGCACCACCAACATCCAGTAAACCAGCCTTAACATCTCAAGTATATCAATCTGAGTCGCATGACGTGATGAATCAAATGACATAAAATGTATGTGTCTGTTACTAAAGCACTGCCACACTCTTGATAAGGACCAAAGCTTTCCATTAGTTTATTAAGGTAGGGATGAAAACAGAGGGGATTGTGTTTAAGCATGTTGGTGTCTATTAAGTGGCACGTGTGATTCTCCAGGGTCTCTCACCGCTGAGCCACTTGGAATTGTGTTGGTCTGTCCGCACTGCATTCCTGCGGGTGAGACTCCTGAAAATGGCAGCATCGGTTCCCATGAAGTCGATGTACATTCCAGAGAAGAGCTCCTGGTCTGGGGGATAAGAGAAGCTGCCAGTCAAACAGCTGAACAAAGCCATTTGCTCAAACTCTGTTAACCTTTCAACCCTCTAAGAGACCATGGACAACAGATTCCCCATGATCCTTGAAGAGTTTTCATCAAATCTTCACTTTTTAGAGTTTGGAATAAAAAAAAACATCTGAGAAAATATCTTTGTAAAAATAGTGACACGTCGTAACCTTGCACCTGTAAGATGGATGTATAGATGGAGTAATGAGTGCAGTAATGGTGGATGTGTTGTCACTCCTCTTCGTCATGCTGATCAGGAGCTTTGGATTGTCAAAGCCAAGGCTCCTCTGTGTTTGAAACATGGCTCCCTCTTCTCATCATTACTGCCCCTTTTAATTTGACTGGTAGCGACCAGGGTCCAAGACCTTAAAGGGAAACTGCCTTAAGACCCAGTGATCATAACGTGTATATATAATGGGCACCAGTCATATATCCCAGAATATCAAATATTACATTTCATTGCTGTGAGGTATCATGTATGTGGACAAACTAAAGTGTGGAACAGCACAGATAAACCTCTGTAGATTCCTGGAGCTCTATCTCTGGATGCAGCAGCGAGGTAACGTGTTGTAAACCTGACTCCACCTGGTTTGACTTGGTGGAGACAGTCCCGCTCTAGCTTGGGGGCGGCGCTCTGGCTGGTAGCCATGCTAATAAAGCGATGGCAGCAGCCAGGGGCCAACGGGGGCTCGGGTGTCTGGAAGGCGATCCACACACGCAACGCCACACGCACAGGTCATGTCAATGGGAACTCGACACCGGCAACCCAGCCAGAGGTCAAGAGGTTGGTGTTGAGTGATGCAAGATGGCAGCCTGATGGGCAAGGTCATGAGGGTGGTTAGGGGAAGGCGTGGTGACAGCAGAGTTGCGACCCTGTAGACTTACTGAGCATGACCGAGACTGTATTCACTGTGGGACTGAAGGAACATCTTCCCTTCCCAGATTCTGGCCGCGAATCAATATGGAAAACCTGGTCCTGCAGAAGGAGACAGCAACTACATTGAGAATGAACATCTTACTTTAGGGTTACAGGACGTTACAGCCACCAGTTGGGATACAGTTACACTCTCCCAGCCCAGGCGTCTACACAGGATCCATGAAGTGCGTCCATAACAAAACCAGTTTGAAGGTTGACCTTTACAGGCCTTCAGTGAGATATTAAATGTAAACTCCACTTAACAGGACCTGGGGTGTCTCCTGCCACTGGGGACTGGGGCTTCCTATATTACTTCCAGATACTCCCTTTCAGTTGGAACAGGCAGCTTCAATTTCATCCAGCCATAAGCAGAGAAATCCTCCCAGGCTTGCCCCAAAACATAACGACCGGGGGAATGCCGTTATTGGGGGGGGGGGTTCCCACTGATCTGTGAAGCTGAATGGGGAGCCCCTTCTTACTTGGCGGAGGGGCTGCTCACCCATTAGTGCCTTGTGTGCAGCTGACTCTCTTCAAATAGCTCAGACAGGGCACCGTGTGCGCAAAGAGAGCGCACAGAAGTGGAAAAAATGCAGAGGGAACACGCCATGCTGATTTCCATCCCGACAGAGGAAGGAAAAACAGACCGGCAAGGAAAAACAGAGCCATTTGTATTTCAAACAAAACCAAAATGACAGAAGCCGACCCTGGGTGGAAACCGACTCGGTGAATGTGGCACATTTTCTGGAGGCTGTGATCCCGAGTGTAGCCAACACGCCCTTCCTGGATAAGTGGCTCGCTTTTCACTTCCAGCACTATGTGGCCGGGGGGGGGGGGGGGGGGGGGGGCCGGCTGCCATACGGGCCCAATCGAGGTTGCGCCCATCAAACCACACAAAATAAACCGCGACCGGACACTTAACGTGGCGCCGTACCGGTTTTTTTACCAGCCCAT
>JAODLD010000069.1:25582676-25611356 GCA_026781065.1 Mormyrops boulengeri | reverse complement strand
CCCCCCCCCCCCCCCCCCCCCCCCCCCCCCCCCGAGTGAGGCTCAAACCCATCATTTTACTACCTCCATGGGACGTTTGGTGATGCAAACATTCAGAGATGAAATACAGATTAAATTGCTCAGATAATTTGGAAATAATCAGGGAAATGTAACATTTAGGCTAATTAAACATCATCCTGTGTAAATGTGCTAAGGGTCATGCTACTGGTTGCATGCTAAACGTGCTAATTTTACCATTAGCATTCTGCGTCAGTAGAGCTGTCGGTATTTTAGGGCTGTCAGCTGTAGCCATCCGCCTTTCTAATCTTTGTTGTGGGTTTATTTTTACGACGGGCACGTGGAGTGTCTGCTGCACGCGCCGCACTATTTTTGATCACAAGAGTGGTTGACAACCTGCTGTTAGCATTTTTTGTAATATACTGTCAGTGTTATGGAGGAAATGGCAGTGTGCTCACATGCCCTTTTGTAAGCATGGTGGGGAGGGAGGGGTGCCCATGCTCACCGTAGGGTCTTTGCCAGCCATTTGGCACTCTTCGATCTTGTTAGTGGATGCCGGCCAGAACACCTGGGGTGGGGGGTGGGATTAAAAAGACGGAGTTCCACCATCAGGGGAGTTTTAGGAATGAGGAAACAGCAAGATTATCGCAGGCCTAAACAACAGATGCTTGGTGAAAGCAAGAGGAAATAAATCCTTACAAGCAAATAAATTGCCAACATGAGGTTTTACTGTAATGGTGTATCTCCATAATTACCCGCCCCCACCTTGCTGTCAAGTGCTATGGTAATGAAGCTGCAAAGTGGCTTAGGTCTGACAGCAACTGCACAAATGCACACAGGACAGAGACACTGAGAATGCTAATTGCTGTCCAGGCTTGTTTACCCACTTTACGCCTGTCAATCAGAGCACAATACCTCCCCACTAGCTGCCAAAAAACAGCTGTAATTAGCAGCAAACATTTTAACCCCTTCAAACTGTATCCCGAGATGCAATCAGACAGCTCTGCTGAAGTGGGATAATACTATTCAACATTTCAGTGACAGTAATAGATCCATTAAATTACCAAGCCCAGAATTTGGTATAATGTGCCGCGTCCATTAAACTAGGCATTATGTCATCGAAATTGACCTTCAGAGCTCAATTTTGACCTTGAATTTAATTTAATGAGGAGAGCAAAATGCTATATAACCAGTGAGTTAAAATGAAGACATACCCTAAAGATATCAAGATAAAAACTGTGTCTGATTAGATGGTGCAGTGTTATGTAAAATACTGCTTGTGCTTGTTCCAATTAGATAAAGTCATATTGCGAAATCTTGATTGAGCACAGTCATAAAACCAAATTAAACTCATTACTGGCGACTCTCTACACAATAAACAGTCGTAGTCTGGAAGAAAAATTGAAAGTTAGGTGGGGTTGGGTGCATTATGGGATTGTTGTTCTGCCTTAGGCGAGAAGATCCTGTTGCATTATGGTAATGTTGTTCTGTTTTAGGCCTTAGGCCAGGAGATGTTGGTTCTAGTGAACTTGCGGACAATGTACCGGAGGAGACATTCCAGGGTGTATCAACCTCAGCTTTAACCCAACAGCCGCATGTTGCTGTGCTCAGGCTGAGAATTCTGCAGTCTCACCTTGAGGGTCTTGTGAGTGATGTTGTTGATGTTCATTGAGAGGACGTGGTCCTTGCAGCCCACATACATACGATCCTGGTCTTCATCCACCAGCAAGATTCTGTAGTCCATTGGCTTCTCAGACAGGCTGTAGTGCTCAAAGGATTCTGAGGCACTCAGGTCTGGAATGAACACACACACACACATACACACCAGACAGAAATGAGAAAAGAGGAAACGTCTTGTTTTTCTGTACATAGCGGATCAAATTTTGACTCCACAGTGTCCACATCCATCTTCTTTGAAAGAGGCTATAATTTGTAATTGTTGACATTGGTGGAAAATTGCTGTTATTATATTTGAAGCAGCCGTGGTCAGTGGGGGAGGGGAGGGGAGAGGAGGGGGCACAATGCCAATAAACCAAGAATTCTTCTCTGGCAAATATGGAAGCGCCCTAGTAAAAACTTGAGATGAGGCCCAAACCATATATGATGAATGTATAAATGTTTATTCGTTTTATCACTGATTAATGTTTCCATAAGGGCAGCATCTGGAATTGTTCTTCGAAGAGAAAACAATGGCGTGAACAGTTAGAAATGGAAAGAAAAAGAAAATAATAAACGTGGATAAAGTACAAAGAGGAAGATAAGCATTATCAGTCACAAATTTACTAGCTATAAAGCAGTACTATGTGTATAATGTGAAAGGTTTTCTTTACACAGCCAACCTGAACTGACACTAAAAATGATCTTTTTTCAGATTACATATACCTGCATGCAGTATTTCACTTTCCGGAATCTGTTTTGGTTGGATCCATACAAAGAGTGCAAGTTAATCCTTAATCTTCTTATCTGATAAAAGCTCGCGGCCGATATTATGTTTGGGTTATGTATGTCTGTTTCTGGCCAGTCAGCCTTTCGCTTGTTTGCAGAATCCAGGTCGTTGACAATATTAGCTTTGCCTACGATTGATCTCATTCTATTAATTTGTCATAAAAGTCTCTCTTACCATGTAGAGAGTGGATTGATTTTTTACCATTTCATTTTTTCTGTGAGATTTTAATAAAAGTTCTTCCTTGAACTTTGCCCTTTCCTACACTGTCTGTCTGTTGCGTAACTTGCAAAACTCTGATCAGTGGAGATGAAGTGTGGCAGCTCTGGAACATTCCACACGTTCTTACAGATCTGGCATTAATGACAACTTTCTTAGTGCTCTAATCACAAGGCAACGACTTCCGCCAGACTGCAGCCCAAAGTATGAGATAATGTGCGTTCTATCAAGGGAACTTTAGTGAAAGCAATCAGAACATCGTGAAACCAAATACACTTCAGAGTCTCTGAGAAAGCATGTGCAAAGCTGATGTGCATTGGCACGGCTCACGGGAGGGCTCGCAGCCTCACAGATGCCCAAAACCAGCTTTCTCAGGAGAATTTAAGAAGCGTACCACCAAGGATGAGAGCGTGACTGAGAGTGTGCACTGAGCAGATGATTCTGCAGAAGCTAGCTTTTACCACTTAAAGACTGTTCTGTAACTTCTGGGGGAAATAAGATTAAGTTATCTGTTTACCGTAAGACTTGAGATCACCACTGTGCCCTCAAAATGCCCTTATAAGGAAATCTATTACTATTGTGTTAGCGTTAGCATAAATTTGGCCGTGAGAGGTGAGGATGAAATTCTTTGCTGGGCGATACACCAGTCAGAGAGCGCGACCTCTCTGACACATCTGCATATCTCAGGGGAGCAGGAAGTAAAGCTTGCGAATCCATCATTTTATCTCCTTCAAGCTTACATCAATAATCCCACATGGATTTACCAGGAAACAGAGAAGTCGACCAAGGCGTTCCCCACTCACAGCTGTCTGGGAAAAAAACTGCAATCACAGCTTATACAGTATCATACAGCCCTTTGATTCTCGAGGGTCCGTCGCTGCGGGAGACACTACTTGCATTTCATTTAATGTGCAAACAATCGTTTGTTACTTATTGAGGGACTGCAGATGGCCTTGACCAACCGTTCACTGAGCTGAGAAAGAAGATTTCATTTCCTGGGGTTTGTGGATTGAGGCATGGCAAGGAAAACAGCAGATGTAGGATGGGTACACTCAACGCGACAGTCCTAGTGTATGCGAGGAAGTGATATATATGCAGGCTAAATATCCTTACACAAAAGTTTTACTTGCAGAAAAATGTTATGAGGGCCGAAGGAAAAATGACTGGTTCAGAGAGATAACCAATCATATTGCAGAGGAGGTGGGTTAAAGCAACTAGAGAAGATTACACAGATGTAGCACACAGACCCTCAGTGTGCACAGTGGATTTATTAATATAAAATATGGAAAAGGGAGCACTTGGTTCACCATAATCAATAAACACAATACTCACTAAGCACACATGCTGTGTGAGTCATAGGTTTGGACCACATTCCAACTGGGTGAAATCACGCAGGGAGGAGATGTCCCTGCGAATGACACGTGTTTGGAGCCCATTTTAGTTTTGCAGGTCGGTGCTGTTTCTTGTTGCTCACAGAAATTAGGTGGGAAGGAAACCCTGAGTGATGCTGAGATGATAATGTTTGTTTAGCCAGGTCAGATAAGTAAGACCTGCAGGTTGAATAAACACAAGCGGATCGTGAAACAGGCTTGTGTGCTGTGGTGGGTTTAAGTACCACCCAATATCATCTATATTAATGTGTTTGATCTGAGGATCCACCAATCCATGAGTAACAGTGATATAATCCATCCTATTCTGACGTTGGACACATGGAAGACGGTTACGCTTAAATGGGCTGGTTCTTTGGAACAGGTAATCCTTTTCTGACAACTGCAATATTTTGAAGGTGATTGCTATATCTCTGAAAAAACAAAATATAAATAAGCTTAGTGCGTGCCTGTGAAATGTAAAGCCTTATGCAAAAGATGGAAAATACCATGCTACCGTAGCTGCCTGTAACAGGGAGACAATAATCATCTCACATATTTTTGTGTGCGGACGTTGTTCAAAAACTATACAGTGTGACAGATTTGCTGAGTGATTACCCACTTGATACTTAACATATTCCCCCTCAACACAAAACAAGAGACTGAATTTTGAATACTGGCAAATTTACATTTAAATGTATTTATCTTTAAGATGCTTTTGCGCAAAATGACATACAACTGAGGCAGGTAATACGCCACAAGCATACAGCTGTTAAGCTGCCAACAGTGCTGCTAGTCTGAGCTTCCAATGACTAACAGACATAAGTGTTAGATAGTAATGGGACCAAAAGCTATAGGAGCTCGGCTTAAAATGCCAATAGCGGAAATGCTGTAAACTTGTCACTAAGTGGGCCAACTCAGATGCAGTGATAGCAGTGTAATTAACGCTGGATGGACAGATAAATGCTGCCTGTTAAAATGAATGCAAAATCAAGGCTGAAATATAAATAGTTCATGTGTGGAAAGAAAAATTCAAGTGATGAGGATATGCACTGTGGTATTTACTCGTCTGAGAGCAGGAAGTGGGGGCGGTGGTGGTTGTGGTGGGCACAAGGATACTCAGGGCAGCCTCTATTATTCATCAGAGCAGGTGGGCTTTTCCCAGAATGCTTCTTGGCAGGTTTCCCGTGCCGACTTTTAGATGATGACTAATCACCCCTGAGACCTGTGGCCTGGCAGGTTGGGGATCCAGCCCTGGTGACACGATCACTTCTTAGGGGTCATTTGTGTGCCCTCATGAAAACGGGCACCCGGGATGCCCAGTTACCAACATGCTTTTAGGTTGTGCTGGTCGACAGGCAGAGCCCCTAATGGCCTCGTTCATTATTAAGATCCCTCCTAGGGGTCCAGGATCTCACGCATGGCTGTATGGGGGTGGAAAAAAAACAGAGATGTTTTCAAACGCAAATCAATGTTATAACTCACTTCTTATTTTTACCTTTCCTAAGTACTTCGAAGACAACTGAAAGTCAAGGTGAAAAGAGCACTGACGGAAACCAGGGATTTAATCGATTGAATAAAAGCAAGATGCACCAGAGGAAGGAAGAGAGACTGGCTATTCATCACGTGACGTGTGCATTCAGCTCCCACTGTATTGCTTTACAACATCCTCGAGTCTGCTCAGCCCCACAAAAGCTGCCTTTCTGCTGAGCTGCTCTATCAGTGAACAGTGCTCTGCCAAATCAGCTAGAATGAGGCTGATCAAAGACAGCTGGACGTTCAGCTCCTAGACAACCCCAACGAGCAGGTAACCTCTCACTAGATATGATGTACGCTTCATTAAGGGCTGATAATGAAAGAATAGTTGCCTTCAAAATAACAACAAAAGGTGACAAGTAGGAGGAGGCATTCCAGAAGTGACTGTAAGACAATGTGGCACGGCATGGCCATGTGGCTAATGACAGCTAACAACAGGCATGACAGAACAGCAAAAGCCACAGCTTATTACCGTATACAGCACAGCCGTGTCCTGGCCTGACACACCATATACGGAGTGCCTCATCGCCCACTGGGATCGTAAAATGTGAGTTATGGGCACCATGGGGGCATGACACGGTGTCCAGGGAGAGTCAGCTTCCCCGGATCGGGTTAAAGACTAAGGAGCCGGGAGCAGGCATCTTGGTCACCAGGAGATACAGGTTCGACAGCATCCCGACCACGCTGACCTTCTGGCCTGCCCTGGAGGGAGCGCTTCTACATGTCCCTGTGGATTTAAGGGCACAGTTGGGGGGCGCATTAGATAGGAAGGACTGGTTTCAGTTGGGGCAGAACATCAGAGCAGGCTATGGAACCGGAGGCTGCAGGAAACTCTCCTTGTTGCTCAGAACCTGGAAACCATTGAGGATCTGGGAAATGTCAGGAAGACCCCAGAGGCTCCATGGGGTCTGGGATGGTACATTCCAGAGGTCCGCCAGTACAGCCCCGCTGGCCAGGGCTCAGGCCACATTACCGGCTTTGTAGGCTGTGATTCAACGTCGTCCGTTCAATGGAGCTGCTGCAGCGGCCAGCATGAATAAATTAACCACAAACTAATGAAAGTGAAGCTTCTTTTTGCATGTTTAGAACCTGTTCCGGTGTTGTCAGGGCAACTGGAGGGCGGAGCCCTCTCCTGCCTCCCGTGAATATTTAAATGAGAAGATTGCGCCATGAGAATTCGCGTTGCTAAAGATTAAGAGGGATTAGCAATAAAATCCTGACTTCCATTCATCCAGATCCCTCACCATCACGTAGAATAATGCCAGAGTTGTAGGCAAGCATTGACTGATTGGGCTTTGCATCACTGATTCCTAATACAACACTGGTTATTACATTCAAACCCGCTTCATGCCCTACAGAGTTCGTCAAGGCAACCAAAACTATCCACAGCAAAGGAGACAAAGAATCCACCCAGCACTCCCCGACCCCACCAGACGGAGATGCAGTAAACCTCCACGAGAAGCAGCAGGGCTCTTGAATGACAGCTGATAATTTGTTTTAGTCAGACGGACATCTTGGATGCCCTGTCTGAGGGAAAACTCCACCCACCACGTACTGGGGCAATGCCAGTCCCAGGGGGACCACCCAAGGAGCTTCCATTCGTCAGGCACAGGGTTCTAGGTATAACTCTGCCCCCTGTGGCATTCCCCGCATTCTCAAACATGCAGGGGGTCGTGCAGACACCCAACACCCTGGGGCGTATGTCCTAAGGGGGAAAGAGAGAGACCCAGGCAATATAATACCCAATCTGCGACCCCCCTCCCCCGAAGCATGATCGCCACCAGTATCCTTTCCAGGCTGGTGGCACCACAGATCCCCCCCGGCACACGCGAGTTAGTGCTTTCCCCTGCCCCAGCGGGAGGGCATCTGTGCCAGGCAGGTTTAATTACACGGGGGCAGCCCTGGCACTGAGAGGGGCTGCTGGGTAACATTCCCCACAGAAGACAGAATTCGAGAAGCCCCCATGTCAGTCAGGCAGGCGACTGCTGCAGCACCAGCACGCACCTGGTCCAGTCCCGTCACCTGTCACTGCTGTCCCTCGGGCCTCCGAGGACCTCTCACCTCAGCTACGGGGTCTACTTTAATCCAGAGAACCTTTTACCCAGAGATCTATAACACTTCTACTTACTGCTTCGGTAGGTATGCGTGCAGCAAAAAAAGACACATAAAGACATTTTATGGATTATAGCCAGGTAACTGCATCTAAATTTGATCCCCAGAAGTTTTTTTTCCAAGTTTTTGGTTCTGTTTCTTCCTTTGTCTTCTGGATTTCTGTCTTTTCATCTGTATAAATAACGTAATAATTTCACCACACCTTTGTCAAGCACCTTGGGGTGAAGGTATTGTGTGAAAGGCACTATATAGAAATAAACTAAATTGAGTTTAAACTGATCCATCCATCCACGTGTCAATCAAAAATAATAATTACTACTTATGTGTGAAAGGTGTGTGAAAAATGAATCGTTTGACAGCCCTATTAACAGCCTTCACATAGCAGGCTAAGTTGACGCCCCCTCAGAAGTTGGTGCCCTACACGATGTAGCTGTTCTGTGCTAGCACTGCCGAGGGCACGAGTACTTCTGGGGAGGGGGGGGAGCAAGCCAATTTCAGTTTGTCACGGACACCATGCACTGTGTGCAAAGGAAAACGGCTGGCTAAGCCAGCGCCCTTTCAGGAGTTGGCGCCCTTTCAGGAGGCCCTTTCAGGACTTGCCTTGCTTCCAATCACTCATCCAGTACAGGGTGGTGGGGTTAAACAGGAGCCTATCCCAGAGCCCCCCTGGATGGGATGTACATCTCAATCCTATATAATGAGATGATTTATAGTATTAAATGAATGTCACGTTATCAAACATTGTCCAGCCAAGAAAAGATAACTGATGTCATCAACGTGATAAATTGCACTAATGCATTAAGAATCAAATATTGAGCTGTGGTCCTTTATGGTGATGTTTTGACTGCATTTGATGCATGGAGTTCTGGCATGTCAGCTGGAAAAGCACTTAAATCTGAATCCTCGGAAAGAATAAAAACTTCCCCAGAACCGGGGAGCCATGGACCGGCGCTCGACACTGACGGGACACTAATGCCCTGATGCAAAGAGTGGGAACTAAAAATATGGCAGGAAGTCGGAGGGCCCTGAAATCACATCAGACCAAATGCGGGTCGATGAGCGCGACGCCTCAGACAGTTTCCGTACAATGTCTGCGGTCGATAAACAGAAAAACGTCCATCTGGCACTGATGAAGACTGACCAGACGGACGCTGGGGATACAGAGACACGCGGCGAGCTCTCCGTCCTAAGGCAAGCTGGAGGAATTAAAGATTAACATGCTGAAGTGGCGGGATATTAGCGGTCTGAGAAGGAGCCGCGGGGTCTTCTGCTTTTCAGGAAAACACACATCTCCAGTGGGCCATTATTAACTCCTGCAGACGGACATATAATCAACTCATTTGCTTGTCTGCTTGCCTGCTGGTGTCCAATATATCTTTTGGTTTAAATAACTTTGAGGTCACCTAAAATTAGCATGATTAAATTAACGTAATATTTAAGCAGTAAGATATACTTTAGTTCTACTTGCTTTGGAGCTAAAAATATAGATGATCCCTTCAGGTCTTGACCAACTAAGTCAAAACCTTTGACTTTCAACTAACACTGATATAACACAGTATTCCCAGTATTCCCATTCGTTCCTTTGATGAGCCCAGTTAGCTAATTATATCTCGGGGGTCAAACAGCAACCATTAACATTGGATTTTCCTGAATAGCTTAAGAAATATAGCCAATCGATGGCCTGACGTCTGGTATACATTTGCCTCTGTCATTGACCTATCCATTTGACTTGTGCCCTAGACATTACCTTATAGGAAACGAATGTAACACTACCATTGAGAAGCATTGTTTAATCTCTCGTGCTGATGTCTTACTTAAAGAATTCAGAAAATGTACTTTGGCTACGTTTCACTTTAAGAGACTCCACAGTAAATATCCAGACCTATTAATGAGACTAAAATTGCACATTATCGTATGAAACTCTTTCCAGAATCCTAAAATGTCTAAAATACTTCCACACACATGTTTCTGCTGCAGTTCTTGGGTAATTCAATAGTGTGTGGTGCTTAAAGTGGCCTTTCCAGGCTTGTTCAAGGCTACCCATAAGTATTTTTTAAACACTGCACAGTAGATGTCATTTGAGCTGGTGTAGGACCTCCTCACATTAACAAAAATACATACTGTAGACGGGCACACAGATGCAAGGGATGTGCCACAAGCCTACGAAAATTCCTACGAAAAAGTTGAATCGCAATGGTCAGACCAATACAGACAATAGCATCATACAAGACGACTCCGCTAACTCCGGATATTCTGGGAAAAAGCTGGCGAAATGAATACATCATGAATACAAACAATCGACCCTTTGCAGCAGTATCCTGTTAATTTGGCATACTGTTTCACAAATTACTGGTGATATAACGGTACATTCTGCAAAACAGAGTGAGAAGGATGAGAAATATGGAGCATACTAAAATTAACACCTCTAACTGAGGGTAGATATGATGCTTAAATAAAGTTAAAACTGGGCTGAAGATGACCTTGCGTAGGACACAACGTACCCTGTCAGGGATTATGACATGGGAACGGAACACTGGCGTTACTGTCTTCACAGTGACCGCTCTGTGGGAGGCTCGCTTCGGAGAGAGTCCGGCTGTGTAAGCCCTTTTCAACGCTGCACTCCGACAAGGCTGCTCGGAGGTTTGACAAGAGCAATCTGTCACTCTAAGCCCAAGACGCCATCTTGGCAACCATGGGAAGGACAGCGTCAAAGACAAAGGCTTCTGCCTCAACTGGAAATCCATGTCGTGGTCATCAGTTTATGCTTGCAGTTTGCTGACGGTTTGCCGGGTGCAGGCTCTAGCTATAAACAGTAATCAGTGACACAATGGAGAAACAGCACTTTCCAACCAGGAATGAGATAAAGTTCTTCCAAGCAAGGAACACATTGGAGTAATGTGGAAACTGCACTTTCCAACCAGGAATGAATAAACGCATGACCTCTTTGGTAGACTGCAAGACCGCAGATTAAGTTCTTCGAAGCAACAAAGCAGTTGTTACATTGCGTCGGCAAAGTTTTCTTGTCTGACGGGATTCATTTTAAAGTTTACAGATATACCCTAAAACAGTCACAGGAATATCTACAGAGGAGAAGCCTGGTACTACACAAGGCAGACAAATAACGAGAAACAGATACGTCTACGTCTTTCTGCAAGAAAAGCTGGTGGATATGTTTGCTGCCGTAACCCAGCAATTGGAATTTTGCAAAACAATCTGGATCCCTCATTCTTCACCCATGATCAAAATCAACGCCAGGAAGAAAAGTGATTCACTCTTGTTCTTCATGATACCACCTAAGTCATTTCAGGCACTGTTCCGTAGCCCGTCTCGCTATTCTCCTCCAGTGTCAGCCGAGAGTTTGGAACCCGAGATGAAATATGACAATGGCTGACAAATGAGGAACAATATCCATTTTGTTTCAAATACATACATCACGCATGCAGCGGTTTGTTTGGCTAGCGTTAAACACAAGGCTTATGTCACGGTGACTGTGCAGCACTCAAGCGTTTTTTTTTTGCATGTTTTAAACATTCAAGTGAAACAAACTTTCTGTGCAAGCCCAACAACTGATATCTGACACGTGACTAATATAGCCAGCTAATTATTACATTTCCATGGCTAATAAGTTGTGTCATTAGCTACAAGATTCCGATTACCCTTATCTGTCTGTTGAGGGCACGTTATTAAGCATTTATTTATATAGTTGGAGAGCAGAATGTTCTGGAATGCTTATTATTGTATTTTGCTGGCTGCTATAGGAACATGGCAAATTCTGAGAAGAAATGTCAGAGAAGCCAGTTTGCTTTTCTACAAACGAAAGTAGATTTGTTTTGCCTGGTGAACCAGAGGTCACCCGTGTACATGTCTCAGGACACACAAATCAGGCAGCACTGTACACATGAGTTTCCCACAATTTGGCTTTCTTCACCCTGGATTTGCTCACATTTTTGTCTGTTTGTTTTTGGCATTGTTACTCTGACATCTGCCACCACCATAAAAATAGTTGTTTTCAGCCGTCAAACTGTTACTACACCCAACCCAAGGCTGCCCCACCTGTTCATCCCAGTGCAACGGGGAACAACCTCTTTCAGACTGTCAAACCATGGAGATTTATAAAGCCTCTGTGGCCAGTAGCCATGTGACATCACACGCACCAACTACAGGCAAATAAAGCACGACAGACCTCTGCCCCATAGGTACCTATAAATTATATCATTTAAGGCAGTGAAAGTGAATGCTGTAAGGAAAGCCAGCTTTGAAATCACTGGAGACCAACAAGAATAAGCTTCTGCAGTATCCATAGTTTGCTGGAGCCTCCCATTTGGAAGAGGTAGAGCAAACAGCATGTTTAGCTCAGGACAGAGGTACTGCAATACAGTCCCTGACAGGGCTGTTTAGCTGTGACTCTCACAACTGTGTACAGTCGCAGGGAGATGAAACACAAGGCCGTGCCTTCAAAGCCCAGGGAGGCTCCTGAGTGGACCCGACAGCAGTGTCTCGGCCTGCTGAGTTCCCATCTCTGCCGACGCGAGACGCCGTGCATCAACAGGCTCGAGCTCCAGCTCTTGGCCACACTTCCTGCGATGGAGTGTTTTGTGTTCCTGTCCCACAGCTGTGCAGCAAGATTTAGTCGCGACAGCTTGACCGATTTGGAGTCAGGGAAGAGCGAA
The DNA here is from genome assembly GCA_026781065.1 of Mormyrops boulengeri. NCBI lineage: Eukaryota > Metazoa > Chordata > Actinopteri > Osteoglossiformes > Mormyridae > Mormyrops > Mormyrops boulengeri. The sequence goes on along the minus strand of JAODLD010000069.1, from coordinate 25,599,012 downwards.
AGAGAAATGGAGAGAGAGAGGGAGAAAACCTTTCATTCTGCTTAACAAACACAAATCCCCAACTCCTGGCAGCCACTAGGCCACCTCATCTGTTGGAATGTAGAGACGTCACTAGAAAATTGGCTAGCAAGGGTCCCAGCAGAGATGGTAAAGATGCACCGTGTTCTGGAATAACATTTGCCACAGTGGGGCACAAAATTTCCATCATCAATCAATGACTGAGGAGGGTGGGGCGCTGATATCAGTGCTTGAGTGCAGTGTGGTCAGCTTCTGCCCAACCACAACATCTGTGGGATGCCATGTGACCAGCCTCACTGCGCTAAAGGCAATCGGCCATTTGTGGAAATGTGTGACTCCATATCGCCTCAGTCTCTGAGGCTCGGTAGCTAACGGTCATGGTGCATTTACGCGCAGACAAGAAGCAAGAAGCTTCCCTCTTCCAATGCATCCTAAGATCTAGTCTTTAATATTTCATTCATCCTCCTTTCTTAAGGAAAAAAAAAACACAACAAATGTAACCCGCCAAGAAATTAAAGTTTAAACACAACTGTATTTCCTGGAGAGACCTCTATTATCTCAGCAAGGTACCAGCTGTTTCCTGGAGGATTAAGAGATTTTCCAGCAGGATCTGGAGGGGGACCTCGGAGAACCTTTTTGTGAACTACAGCAACACCGAGCAGGTGATGACAGATTGTGCAGAACTTTCTGGAAGGGGGCCTTGTAGGAGTGGTCTGCATGAGGGGAAAAAGCACCGATGACTAGGTGACGACAGGTCATGCTCGCTGAGGAAGTTCATGTGGTAAAGTCACTCCAGGGGTCAAAGTTCATCTGGAGCCCTACAACCACACGCTAGTAAAACTGTAAACATCTAAATCAATTGCTACCTACCCAGGCTCCTAATTATGGATGCAGGGGGTGTGGGTGTGGGGGGGCACTTCTGTGGTAACTCCTCCCCAATTTCCATGACCAAACAGGCATGAAATTTTAACACATCCCCTGGCCCCAATTCCGAGGCCTGCGCATTAATTACATTACAGTGGCTGAAGTAACCACCCCTGTTAATTAAAAGCGGGAGGGAAACGGGGAGAAGGAAAGGCTGATTCCTGCCCCGGGTCCCTCTGGATTGAACCATGGGACCAACAGCGAAGGGGGAGACTGAAACAAAGCAGAGAGCACCGGGCTTTTCGCATGTGCTGAGCGCTGCGGGATGCGAAGAGGAAATGATGAGCTCCTCACCTTCAAAATGCAGGAACACCCTCGGCAGCGGCTGGGAGAGGCTGGACCCGAGGGTGGAGGAGAGGAGGACCACTGCCAGGACCCAGCGAGGCGGCCCTCGGCCTGTGCCCCCCGCCGAGTGCCCCATGATCGGCCCCGCCTCTGAACCCACTCCCTGGTGCACAGGGCCTGTAGCAGAGACAGATGGAAGTCATGCAGTGGAATAAACCAGACCCTGGAGATAAGTAATCAACACCACTTCAGAAGATCTTAAATAAACCAGGACTTTCCTCCAAGTCATGACAAATCAACAGCGATCACTGATTCTGGTGAATTCTATCAGTACTTTCTGATGTTGATTATATATCTTATGGGTTGAGGTTCTGGTCTGATTTGAAATATTTACAGACTACTGGACTCAATCTTCCAGACAGAGCTCTGCGGTTTCAGGGAGGGACGACCAAAGCCTTTTATTTGGCTCTGTGTCGTGATGAACAATTCAGCTGGCATGCTGGGTGATATTTACGCCGCGATCATCAACCAGCAGGCCCAGCGGCCAACAGCAGACCGCCGGTGTCTCAACACATTCCCGTAGCACGAGACGCACTTTTGTCCGGGGGGGGGTGAGGGGGTTCCGCGTGAGGCGGCAGCACGTGGGTCTGCCCGCGGCTCACGCCTGTGCCGCGATATGCGAATTTGGAGCCGCACGCGGTGCGCGGAAAGAGTAAGTCAGCCTCTCGCCATGCTGGTAAGTGGCGAATAGATCCTTTAACAAAAAAACTAAATAAAAAGTTTTTCACGCCTTTGCACGGCAGACACATCTTCTTGTTTCCGAGATGGCTGTTCCCAGCATTCCAGTGAAACCAAACTCCTCCAGCAAGTGACACCACTGCCGACCGCCCTCTTTCCAAGCATGCTGTGTCCATTTGTCTTTGTTTATTTCTTGCCTGTTTTCAGACGCTTGGTCATTTCCCAGATATCCTGGGGTCTTATTGATGAAGCCCAGCCTCAAACAAGTTTCAAAGTCATTCCCTGCATTCTGGAGTGTTTACTGCTTGAGGCCCTAATTTCGATTGTTTCCTGCTGCCGCCACACCCGTGGCCACAACCAAACACATACATAACACGTACATAATTTTACTTGCACAATAAAAAAAAAGATTTATGGAGCTTTTATGAGATATTTGCTTTTAGCAATTAGCTGGAAGACCGCTTGTCGCTGTTAATTGTTCAGGATTGATCCCATCGTCAAAGTAATTGGACAGGGTATAAAAAAGTCCAGTAACGCCGGTCACTATAAATTAAGTACATCGTTGGGCATAGTTCTAATTTCTCAGAGGTATTTAATGGGCTTGTTGTTGTGTTTTTTAGTCCAGAGTTCAAATAATGTATCTTCCAATAGCACCGCTTGCCCAGTGGTGGCGTAAATGAATTTAGCGTATTAAATTTAAGGTTTCAAGGCTTGTGTTTTATACGCAGGACTCGTAAAAAATGTATGCAGGCCAGACCGAAGGCCGGCTGCATAAAATCTGTCAAACTTTCAATTTGAGACACAGCAGTAGATGGGGGGAAGTGAGGCCTTGTGGACATCTTGTTAAAGACAATGACCCAGGCACTTGTGTGTGACCGAGGGGGGGCGGTGGCTAAGACATATGGAAAAATGAGGCAAAGAGAATCTCCTTGGCAAGCATCCTTGCTTGAGGGGTAGCCCACCCCCCTCCCCCCAACTGTGGATACCAGACTGACAATGTGGCGTAGACCTGAGCTCCACACCACACCTGCTAAAACGATCACGGGCGAGGCAGCGCACCCAGATCACAGAAGTCATTAATCTGCAATAAGCCCCGCCTTCCCATAACCGACTGTGGAGATGGAGGGATACTTCAATACTCCATACGTCTGGAACGCTGCACGGAAGGGAGAATGTGGCCTGTCGAGGGTCAATCCAGCGGGAAACAGTCGCTGAAGCAGACGGACTCCTGGCGCACCTTCTAACCTCCAAAAGGCATGACACACCAGCTTCCTGACCAGGTAAGAACCGACCCAAACAAATTGGGCAACGGGACCAACGCCCAAAGTCATGGGAGCCAAGGGACTGACCGAGAAAGCACCGGGCTGGACTTTTCTGCTCTAATTCAGGAGCTCACACATATTTTCTTGGACAGGCCAAGGCTGGCTGTACCATGTGACCACCGACTGTGAGCTAAAAGACTCACTTGATTTTATGGGTCTGCTCCATCACCTGCATCAGGAGTGATTATCACACGCAGAAACAATTTGTCTGCTTTCAGTCCACCAAGACAGATGTTAGTAACCCATCATCAGTCTCTGAAATTTTTTAACCACCTAGTGATGCAGTGTGATTATTGTGAAGGAAAAACTGTTTATTAGCCCATTTGGGTGATCATGTCGCACACCTGTAACACAATTTTGTCCATCAAACACTTCAAATTCAAAATAATAGGTACTATAAACAGATACTCTCATTGTTCGCTTTATCTGTTATGAAATAACAAGTGTCTACGGCAGAGCAGCATCACCAAAACAAAACCCAAACCACACTGGGGAGGATGAAAGCCAATCACAGACCTCGGAAGGAATATGGCCAAGGCGTGAGTCTGGGAACACACCCCACGGTCTCATTCTGTCCCCATCTGACTCAGAACAGGTATTTTCATGCAGACTCCTCACCTATTCTGGGTCCTAAATCACGTGAATTCATGGCCGCTGTGGGTCAGATGTTAACCTCTCCGAAAGAGTGCAGGCGTCCACACGGCCGCCCAAGAAAAACCTCGACGTTGGAGGAACAGGAAACCTCCCAACCACAAAAATCAAACGCGTGCATTTAATTATTGACCTAAAACTGAGGCGAAAACGGCAATGTAACAAAAAAAGGACTGTAATGAAAAGTAAGCCCTTAAGCTGACAGCTCTGGACAGGCAAACAGGAAAAATATTATATTTATGTGTTAGAGAACAGTTTGCCTGAAAGGATAATGGCAGATAAGGGATAACGAGGCAGGAGGTACATTCAGCGGGGTTAATCCAAGGCGTTCTGTTTAGCTCTTCAGTTCAGAGCTAAGAATTAATTAAAAGAGTATCATTTAGCTGCTTTACACAGGCTGGACCATGCACCTGTTTAACTGTACAGCTGCCCCACCCCCCGCCGGTCTGCAAAGCAACATACAGTTGGGACAGTTCCAAGAAGCGGGACTCACCTTGGCAATCAGTCGGCGTTCTGTCCGTGTTCGTGGCTGGCAGTCTCCGGCGGGACGCCCCTCGCCTACTGCGGTGTCTCTCCGGCCCGCGGCTGCACCAGGCCCTGGAGGAGCTCCCCAGAAAAGCAGCTCAGCGGTAAATGCTGCTGGCCCATGGAGCAGCTGGGAGGACAGGCAGGAGTGAGCGAGCCAGTGAGGGAGGAGGGAGGGGGAGGTCTGGTTTCCTATTACAGTCTTCTCCGCTTGCCCCCTCCGTTTCTCTCTCTCTCTCCCTCTCTCTCTCTCTCTCTTCCTCCCCCCCCACTCACTCGTTCTACCCCCTTAATATTTAGCCAGCGAGCTGATCACCCAGTCCCCCAAACCCAAACATCACTCCAGCTGAGGAGCCCCTGACCACATTTAGACCCTGTGAAAACCCCAAATAAAGGAGGACTTCTACTGCAGTGCCGAGGCAGTGTGAAAACGCCGGGCTTTCCTCGCGAAATAAGGGGCAGCGGCAAACAAACCCAATAACCAGCACTCAACCAAAGTGACAGGGGCTGTACTGAATTTTCTCAATACTTGGATCAATGTCTATGCAATCCTAAAGTAACAGAGCTGCATGTACAGCTGTGAATTGAGATTAATGTATAAAAGTGAGAGATCTGCTCACCTGTCACCCATACAGTGCGGATTAGCTTTTAGAGTCAGGAGACAGCTCGTGTTTAGGTTAATAAGAGATGTTGATGGAGCAGGACAGTGGTTAAGTAGGTGTAGGTCGCCTCTATAGTGACCCAGGAAGTGACATAACAAATATCTACTGTGTGAACATAAAGCGTGTGGTTTGACCCTCTTGAGAACAACACAAGCTGCTTTGGTTCTCAACAGAAAGCACCAGGACCAAGACTAATGAGCTGAAAATTAACATTTCCGTTCCTTCACAGTCCGTCGGAATGTCCAAGCAAATCTTGATGTTCTGAACATGAGAGAATCAACCTACTGTCCTCAAAATCAAACTCATGATGTCACAGTCCATGAAGGTACATCTACATGCTGGGCTGCGTTCCAGTCCATTAGCGTTGCTTAACTGGTCTAATTACATGTTAATTGTCTGTACCAAATTTCTTCCAAACTCTGCAGTTGAAGAAAACAGGCCAAAATAACTAGTCTCCAGATTTAGCTCATGATTTTATGAATCTGTAAAGAGTATTAAAGACATGGGCCCTCTAATAACGAGCAGGATGCACATGGAAGTTTGTAGGGAACAATACTGCCAAGGTGCTGAGCTCAATGGCCTCGACGTGATTGATTTCCAGCCTCCTCCGGTTATTGAGCAGCCGGCTGAGTGAACCTTCCAGAATGGCGAGAAAGCCGTAGAGCTTCAAGCTGAGAGAGATTAGTTTCCGGGGTCCCTTCAGGTTCTCTTCCAGGATGATCTATCATGCGACGTGGAACACGCCACACGTCCGCTTCACAGAGGCCGCCGTCAGGGGCCCGTGATGGATCAGGAACCCGGAAGCCGCTCTGAAGCGCAGCGGCGGGGAGTGAGCTAACTCATGAAGAAATAATTACCACCATGGCATGGAATCGACCACCTTGCACCATGCTGATCGAGCTATCTCCATTCTGCACCAGTAGGGGGAACGTTTCCCTGCGCTGTTAAGCGTCCTGCGCACAGGAAATGCAGATCCTCACTCTTACCTTAATCTACGTTGACATGAAGCTGAGGGTGAGTCAGACAAGAAAAGGTCAATAATTTCTACGGGAAAAAAAGGTATGCTTCCACTCCTGGAAAATCCCCAGGCTTTCAACTCCTGGAGTCCTGCACATCCACTGTAAACACCGTAAAAAAAAAAGAACTGACTAATCTCACAAGAGTCCTTCGACTTTTTCAATACCATCATAAGCCGTTGATTAAGAAAATATGAAAACTGTTACATTTTACGGCATCTTACATACAGCTGTGTGCCCGAAGCTTTGGAGGGGGGACACAGTGACTAATTTGCTTGTTCCCCCACCCTGGCTTGACTTATATCTACTTAGCAAATAAATACAGCAGGTCCAGTTTCACCTGCTGTCTCAGTTGCGGCATTTGCCACACAAACCCTGCCCCCTCCCCGGCGAGTGAGATGTTCCCTGCCTGTGAGGGAAATGCCAGTAGAAGCTCGCAGATGTTTCCGATTTCTCACGGCTGCAGAAAGACCCGCTGGCAGAAGCACCGCGGAGCCTGAGGTCAGAGGTCATTTCACGCCCGTCTCTCTGCCCACAGATATTAATGGCGCTGTACTGAGGGACTGCCCGTCATGTGATCCCATAGCCAAAAGCTACTCTGTCCCCTCAACTAAATCTCAGCGTTGCATGGACACCAGGAAGTGGAGTCATGTTTCACTATATTGAAGCTCCATTAGAGGCTTTCAAGCCTATAGGCGAAATAGGCAGCCGCCTAGGGCGCCACCTTCTGAGGGGGTGCTGACATAGCAAGTTGGAACCCCAGTGAAATCAGGAGTTGAAGTTTGCCAGGGTGATAGACTTGGCTCCATACTAGATACAAGTCATGGCAACTTAAACCCCAGGTGACTCAGATAAAGCCTTTGTTTTCTCGGCTAACTTCTGCATTAGCAAAAGTAATGATTAACCATAATGTGGCCCAACCCAGTCCTCCAGTGTCATGTGCCTGTTGGGTCGTACCATTTCATCACCATTATGCAATGTTACCTGTCCCTCTCTGGGAACTGAACCTGTACTGTTCTGGTTGACTCACTTTTTACCCACCTACACAGCACTTTTACAGGCTGGTTTTCTGACCCAAAGTGCATGAGACAGCATGCCAAACTCACACTCCTACCAGTTTATGTAGCAATTCCTTACGGTGTAGTTGCTACATGTCAGATGGACTCCAGTCCAACAGCCTAACTTGAATGCCCAGTTCCTTAACCACATTGCCCCCTCCCCTCCCGACACCCCCTTTCAGTTATCCAGGACAAAGCCACAGTGACAACTGAAAGAACAGACCCCCTTTTAATGGGCTCTGGCAGATTCCCCCTCTGGCAACAATAAATCATTGGCTTTGACAGGAATTTACCAGAATGTTTTTCAGCTGGCGATGCCCCCCCCATACTCAATGAAGGATGTAGGAATAAGGTGTGAGATGGGCAGATTCATTCGTCTTGCATGTGATCACGTCGGACAATAGGGTCCCTCTGCCGCCGTCGGGGGGGAGCCACTCTGATTTTGGGTCAGTCTCATGGGCATGAATAGCAAACAAAACAGGGAGAAGAAAAAGAGTGATTTACATACTAACAAAACTCGCGGCCTTCAAAATTACACTAATAAACAACAGCTGGGCTATGGCAGCCTCCGCGTCTCCAAATGACCTGAACAGAAGCGGGATTCTGCTCCCTACATGGAAACACCTTATAAAAATAAAGCATGTGCCCCAAGATGGAGTGCCAGCCCATCCAGGGTGTGCCCTACCTACAGTAGTGCATCCTGGGACACGCTCCATGTTACCCTGATCTGAATAAGATAGGTGGTTATGTAAGATTGGTGTGAGTATAGATGTTATGTCCCAGAGAGTTTTGTTACTTAAGGATTAAAGTTTATAAAACTATAGTTTATAAGTCTTATTTTACACAACAAGGATAAAACAATCTAGCTAAATGCTTGGTGTTGAAACAGGCACCAGTCACAGGAAAAAATACTGTTGCTGAAATACTAAGCATGTACCCGATTAGAAAATGTTCAGTTACTGATCACGCTGTGGGTAAAGAGATGGGTTCGACAGAGAGTGATGGACTAGGTTCTCCCACATCACTGGACCTGCTTATCTGCATGATACGCAAGCGTGTGTTCCTGAATGGAAGTCCTAGTGCGGCAAGAGTGCTTTTTTGCACGGTGGGGGGCGTGATTGCTGATGGTGACTGAACTGTGTCTATGTTGGGGGACTGAAGTTTCCCTTCTAGTGTCTTACGCCGGCACTCAGTCCACATTCCATTCCACATCATAACAACAGACAAATAATTTTCTCCAACCAGCCTGGGCAGTAGCACTGACGCGATAAAAAAATATATAAACAAAAAAGTGGTGTTCCTTGGAGTGTTACTGGACATCTAGCTATCTGTCTGTTACTAAACATCATGAATCACCCTTGTGGTGAGAGAAGAATAGTATGGCAATTAGATGTAATAAAAAAAGGCAGACTTGGCTGCGGAGGGCGATATGGAACCCTACGCTCTGAGAATTCACCGGCGGTATGAAAACTGGGTCAGTGACTTTGCCGTCTGCACTCCATCCTTGGAAGATGCTCTTCATTAAACTATAATCTCTTTGTTCGCCTGCATTTCAGACAAAGTCTAGCCATGGACAGGCACTTCCTGTTTCTACTGCACATAACGCCTTGTGGCAGCATATCCCGTCGTTGCCCAGGGACACAGAGGCTTGACGTCTATGCTGAATTTCTTGCGGACAATATGGTCTTCGTTGGTTTTATTTCCTAGTCAGGACACAAGAAGAAAAGTATTTGTTATGAGTCGGAGAACGCAGCGTGCATTTGGTTTCCTGCAGTTTAAAAGGTCGCGCCGCATTTGTCTGGTGCCGTCTGCAAAGCCGTTGGGGGGTCTGGGGGGGGGTTCGGATAGACAAAGGGCAGCAGAGCTCTCGCTATGGTGCCGCTGTCAAAGTTTGGGGCGATCCAGGCTGCATCGGGGTAGGGGCATGTGCTGATGACTCTTTTACCCCGCTCCCCCCCCCTGGATTCTGACAAATGAATTTGCAGGAAACATGGCTACTAGATATGCCCGTATGGAATTCTACAGTGTCCAGTTCTGAAATTCTAAAACAGCAACACATGTTCTCCTTGGAAAACGGTGGGTCCCAGCAAAGCCGTTGCGCTAGCGCCTTAGCACTAATCCTACATTTACGAGACAGCTGAAGACTTCCAGCGAGTTCCAGTGCATGTTATGCATTAGGTGTGATTTCCCTCGCAAAACTGATGGCAGCCACTTGACACTGGGGTGCCACCGACGATTCAGTATTTTATTATAGCATTTAGCTGCTCACATTTCTGCCTGTGACAGCAATCGATGCAGGAAAAGAGAGTCGGTCGTCATGGGTAACAATACGAACCGCGTGAAAATTCTCCGCTGTGACACTGGGCACTTCGTGCACGGACCAGATCCCGGCTCTGATCTGCAGAAGTTTCAGACAGCTGGGGGTTCCTGAGCCACCTGTGGACCAGGAACTGTTTTATGGAGTAGTTCATTCCGGTTTAATGTGGGGAATCCTCCCCCCCCCCGTCCCCCCCGCCAAGGCTCCGATAATAAAAACCCAGGTGTGGATTTCTAGAGCGGGGTGATCTCGTTTAATTATTAAGTGTTCAGTCTGTGTCTTGGTGTCTGCAGCTCACATTGTCAGGATGGCCTTCATTCCTTATGTGACTGAAAGGCCATTCCAACTGAAGCCACCCACTGTTTTTGACGACTCACTTTCCCTCCCATTCCCGGAAATTTCTAAGACGCGTGTCATCGCGGCAATTTCATGTAGCTGGCCTGGGCGTTGAACGCCGCGCGCTGTGCCATGACATTGTTCAGTGATGAATTACTCTTAAGCACCCTGGTGACCATTGTGGTCACACGGCATAGTTTAAAGTTAAATGTATATGTGTGTGTGTGTGGGGGGGTGATCCTGAAGATGCATCAGTCACTCTAGTGAACTCCCACCTACACATAAATTGAGTTTTCAGCTGAAGTAAATCCAGTGACTGGTTGTCACCACTCAAACGTTGGCGGTGGTTAAAAACAGGAAGGCCAAAACACACGCTCATCTCACAACATGATTCAGCACTAGGGCTTCAAACCGGCTGTATATCAACCCCGACAGATAATTCCCAATGCCCCCCCCCAGTTATCATATGGGGATATACTGTGGGGCAAATACATACATCACCAAGTAGATTCACCACAGCAGAATACTATCACTGAACAGGACATCTGGGGATGTAATGGAGGACATACAGGCTGTGACCATACTCTACAAAACTAAATCAAACAGGCTAGCAGGGTGCTTGCCTCCCCGTGATTAACGGAAATCAAGCATGCCGCGCGGTTAATTCTGTCGTAGATTACACCAGGAGAAACAGGTTAACAGGCTCGAATTCTTATAGATGACAAGACGCCGTAATAGCAGAATGATTTTTTGGTTAGTAAAATAAGCTTTTTGTTTTTAAGTGAAAGGCATTTTCACACACCATTAAATTTAGCAAAAGAAAACAATGCTGTTTAAATCATTTGATCGCTGGGTTCTATATCGCGTGTCAAATTTTCTACCTCATTTACCATCTTCATTCCAAGAGCGCTTGTTTTTTTTTTCTTCCTGATAATCTAATGAGAGTATGAAGCTATTTTATTTCTGCAGGTCTGGCTCACCGTGTCGGAGACGAAGAGATGGAGAGATGGTGTGGAAGTCAATGTATCACCATCCCGTCCACAAACAGGTCACCTGAGAAGCTTAGTTGCCCATTCAAGCCTTTCTTTCTTTCTTTCCCACAGCCTTTGCACACTTGTGTCCTTGCCCTCCAGCAAAAGGACTCAAAATGGTGAAGTTGCGTTGTCAAAGAACAGGAAGGTTATCACCACTTACTGTCTGATGGCATGACAGATAGATGGTCAACAGTCTGGTTAAAAGGCTCGCAGGTCAGCCAGTGTCACCTCTGTTCCTATTCAAACAGGGAAGTTGGTGTGGAGCTGAAACCCAGGACTCTCAGTTAACAATGGCTTACCTTCCCATGTAAGCTATGTCCTGCTCTTCTTGGTGCAATTCGTTAAATCCAGAACTGAAAATTTCTTCTTGACTAACCAGGCCATTTCTGTGAGGACATGACACCAGCTGATGGCACCAGTAGGGGGAACAGCAGCTTCCTGTGATTGGCGGCCCATCCATACTTACTCATGCTTATCTAAATTTGACTGTCATCGCGTATCATGTACGATGCCCTCAGCTGTTCCCCTGGCTTCTCCAGGAGAATTTTAATCTCCCTATGATGACACAGGCTCCTTGTGGACATTCTCCCTCTGCTGTCTAACGTCAGAGTTTTGGCCCTCAATTCATGTTCTTTCATCAGCTGACTTTGGCCAATTTGGTCCTTCGCCATTCTCCATTTTCCTAGGTGGTCCCTTCGCTCGGGCAGGTCCGGGGTTCACCTTGTCCACCGCAAAGTGTGTCAGTCACCAATGAGACTGCACCACCCCCCGCAAAGCCTACTCTATTTCAAAGGCTTGTTTTTTTTGGTTGATGTTGTCGGTATGCCCACAACAGAACCTGAGCCACAAAACCAACTGCATACATCCAAATCACCCTAAGGACTCAGGACAGAGCCTTCCTGCAGGGAAATTCCACACTCTACCTGCCTTATAACAGATGTGCAAGAAGCCAGTAGCTGTGGTTTCACCGTGCATGATGAATGGTGGGATTTCAAAGCGGGAAGTCAAAGGTCGAACAGTACCCCTTTCCTGGGGTGACACTAAATGCAGATGTAGGCTTCTCTTGCGCTGGCTGACCGTACCCATCCCGTTGGGATAATGGCAAACCGTTTCGATATCATCATCTCAGATTCCCTCTTGACCCCATCAAAACCTTCGTCCACCAGCGATGGGAAGTCGGCGCTCAACATGAAGATAGATAAAAGACCTCTGATTCTAAAAAAGAATGCTCTACTTGGAGCTTCTTAGGTATCAACAATTAAGACATCAGTAAGTGACCAATGAAAACTTCCACTCAAACATTTCGAGATTCGCTGGTCATTTTTTCTGTGGTGAGCAACTGATACAAAAATATCATAATACCTACCACAATGGATATTGGGGATAATGTCACTGGATAATTGCAGTCTTCTACTGGAAGCAGAGAGAGGCCCATTTCTCTGTCAGACTATTTATTTTTCCCTCAAAATTACATTTTAGAGATTATTTCCCAGAACACAGTGATGCTCTTCACTGCATTAAAACAATTACTCTTACTCACAATTATTATTAGACCGCATATTACACTCAGAACAAAGCAAAACAACATGGTATACATAGCAGGGCTAATTATATTAACAACAAAACAACATAATATTCAGTGGTGCCATAGTGTGTTTTTGCAGTTTTCCGTTAACAGACACCCTCAGTACTGACAGAGAATGATACATAAAGGGTATAATGACGGGTCACTGAAGATGCTCAGGTATAATGATTTTCTGCCATATAGCTTCCTTAATGGCCAACAGAAAAAAACAATGTTATAGAGAAGGAACCGGGTTAATTTAGGTGAAATTCTGAATGGTCTGGAAGGTAATTGACTTTTCTATGCCTGTGTTATGCTGTAATCGTAAACGACCGTGGGGACGGGAGATTTCCAGTTCATTTACGGTGGTCGGAACCGCCTCTGGTGATTTCACATTCCTCCTCAGGCCAGAGGTCACGTCTGACAATGTGTGACCGATCATCGCATAAAATGGGGATCTCAACGCGGCAAAACAGTCAGAGACTAGCCCACCGGGGTTGAATTCAATTAAACGTCAAGCGCTTTCAAGATTTCTCATAATAGTGGTGAAGTCATAGGTTAAAATTTGACATAAAACACACAAGATGGTAGACGGGTTGCTTTGTGACAAAGAAGCTCTACTCTTTGAACCGTGAATCAAGGTAAAATTACTGATTTCTGAACTACTCCATCAGACAATTACTTACATGAATCAATTTGTAGACCAATCAGCACTGGAGTAATAGCCTGATTGAACAGTCAGCCAATTAATCAATACATGTATCTTGGCGCTGAAAGGTTCTTGGCTTAACATGCATGTTTGATTACTTCTGTGGCTGGTTGGGACACCCAAAACCAGACCAGAACGCAGACACTGAGCACAAGCATTTGACCACATACAGCTCTATAGTTTGTCATATTCTTGGGTACAGCGCAGGTTTGGAATGACAGTGATTTATAGGGACTCTCCTTTGCTCCAGTAAACAATGTGGTGTTTTGGCCTTGATACCTGATTGCGAGTTTTCACCATGAGATGCTGCTTTTGTTTCTCAGCGGGAAGATTATTTTCTTTTTAAGACCAAAAGCTCAACGAGGTGAAAAAAACGATGCTTCTTCCAAATGAGACAAAACATTCGGAGCTTTTTCTGTTGCTGATGGAAGCCAGCATGGAGCACTGGATCTGGGCTGCAGGTGTTCGATGAGATCGTCATCCGCTTGGCCCCAACCCTAACACACCAAGGTGCTAAGTCATTAATGTTCTGTTTACCAAGCCACACATTGTCCAAATGCCTATTTCCGATTATGTATCATAACACATCATTAAAACATCACTCGCATTTCCCCCGAGCTGTAGACACAAGACCTGCTTGAATATTCAAAAACATATATAAATAACATTTATAATCCTTAACAGCCTCAACAAACTTTTATGGTCGTCTTAAATCAAGATTTTAGGAGACAGAAATATTCGTTGACTGCAACATTTCTCCCCATATTTGCTATATCTATCAGAAATGCATCTGATTTAAAGGTCATGCAAACAGGAAAGAAAATTATCCGGTACATTATAGTTGGTTTGGTACTTTTATTTAATTAGTGATGAAAATCATACAGAATTTTATTACTCACCAAGGGGCAATTTGGGTCAGATATATTTCAGAACATCAGTTTGACATCAGCCTTGTGGTCAAATCAAAGGAAGTCACAACAGCATAAAGCACACAACAAACAGATCAAAAGTCAGATATGATTACCAATTTGGGTCTTCAGTTGGATTTTAGTCAAGCATTATTGTGGACGACTCACATAGGATCTGATCTACTCTGATGTTTATTGGATTTATTGGAACATAGAACCTGTATATGTTTAAGATCAGGACATAATGAGATTTCATAAGTAATGAAAATTTTACAATATTTTACTGCTGGAAGGAATGCAATGTGAGTGGTGCAATTTATATTAGTTTGAGCTTGGATCATAAATGTATTTCCATTCTTAGTACTGAGTACACATGCACAACTTATCTAAAACTTGTTTATTAAAAATTTCTGGAAGCACTTAACCTTTATGGTAAACTGCAGCTGCAATGTTCAGCCCCAGGTAAAGTTCTTATCCATGCAGCCTGCTTTGCACCCTCACCTCCCACTCCTTAGCTGGACAGACAACCGGGATGGAAAGCAGACACGAACAGGCCTCAGACGGCAGCCACGGCAGGTTACCGCCCCAGAGGTGGAGCAGATACCACAACAAGTTCCACCAGGCCATCAACCCAAACAATTTTCACCGCCATACATCACCCAGGAAGGTGTAACGCCCCCACATCCTGATAGAAAATACAGAAGCACTCCACTGTGTATAGGGGGAGCGTGTTGCATTAATAGGCTGTCCGATGTTATAGGCAAATAACCTACAGTATAGGCAAATAACCTACAGTATAGGCAAATAACCCTGCACAGGCTCCGGTGAGTTAAATTGGCAAGATTGAGTGTCCATACTGGTGTCAGCATTCGGAAAAGTTAATCAGACCTTGGGTGGAGGGGGGTGGGATGGGGGGATAAGTGACAAATACCAAGGCCTCAACTGGGTCAGTCTGTTCAATTATATTTATAGGGGTTAATCTGCATTGCCACCCCCATCACAGTTATGGATGACAGGAGTAAAAATCCATAACAGGATCATCTAGGGAAGTGTGCATGCGCATCGCTGGCCTTCGGAAGGCGTGAGGTACATCTCCACTAGCAGAATTAATCACATGGTCAGAAGAAGCCTGATGGTTGGTTTACGCTGGCCGATCACTTACAGCAGATGAAAGTGGCTAATTGCATAAAAGCATGCCTCGGCTCCCGCTTACGCAATTCCATTCGGAGTCCGATCGATACCCCCACTGTTACTCTTCATTTCCACAATACCCAGTACCTAGGTGCCTACTTCAAACTGAGCATGCCCAGTGGCTCATCCACAGGATGAATTTGGGCTTCCTCCACCAGCACCTCTCTGCACAACCAGCTGGGTAACCCGCAGTGCACTCACGTATTAAAACATCAACACTCAAATATGGCAGCGAGTAAAGCATCTCATTAAGAAATAACGACATGATGGATGCTCGTCTTCCATCAAACTATCAAACATTTTTCACGCTCTTGTCATATATCGCTGGGCCCACTGTGATCAAACTCAAGTCACTCGTGAGTAGGACCACAAAATAACACACAATGTTTTCATTTATTAGTATTTTAACTATACACTAGTGGGTAATGAATTCACACTGTGCCTTGTTATGATGGATTTAATACAGAAAGCAATTAAAATGTCCGCTATATCGCTTCCATCCTGGTGCCTGGCAGCTTTGTTTACGGGCCTTGCGTCGCCCCCCTGAGCGCAACTCTCTCACCACAGGAAAGGGAAGACAAGCCTAGGTGTCCGCTCTCTGTCCTCGGCGGCTGATAAACAGCGCTCTGCCGGTCCCCAGGACACCTGACAGGCAGCAGCTCATGTATGATGAATAAAACGATGGGTCAGACGGACAATGGAACCTATAGGAGAGTAGGCAGTCAGCAGGCAAGTGCTCGAGGGGGACGGTTAATTTTTTGCTGCCTGTGGGGCTCCGTTAACTTTTCAGAATTTTGCGTGATCATCTGTAATCAGAATGAACACTCAGCATCTCAAAAGGAGGAGGCGCTTTCAATCATCTGGGCAAAAGGGGCAGAAGGCCAGAAACCCCCAGCCCCCCCCCGCTCGTCCCGGGTGGTCAGTGGCCATCCGGGAAACTGGATCACACCATATGAGACTGGCCGGGCTGCACCATTGGTCCCAGTATCACACAGGTACTGACTACGATAGAAGATAACTTTAATGAGGAGATAATGGCCGTTAATCAGCTCCCTGGAAGACCTTGAGGTGCTATCAG
>JAODLD010000069.1:25571410-25582576 GCA_026781065.1 Mormyrops boulengeri | reverse complement strand
ACTACGATAGAAGATAACTTTAATGAGGAGATAATGGCCGTTAATCAGCTCCCTGGAAGACCTTGAGGTGCTATCAGCAAGAACGCGATCTGGTGCCCGTGCGCGTGTTACATATCCACATCCCCTTGTACTTTTGCCCCCGGCTGTTGTTAGAGCATTTCACCTCCCTCCGACCGAGTGTGTTACTCATGCCCAGAACTAAAAACATCTGCCTTGTTTGGTAATGCGACATCTGCTCCCTATAAGTTTATCACCAGTGTCAAAGTATTGCAGCACGTTATGAAGACGTGATCTTCCTTTCTACTCAAACTCATTCACTTGTATGCATTTGCCAAGCAATTGCAGTTTGTTTCTGGGTGTAATGAATTATGATGAGTTGGTTAAGCTGTGACCTGTAACAGTAACAGTAAACAGACTTTAACAGTAAATGTGCCTGCATAGATATTCTTGTATTTACTCTTCACCAGAGGAGACTTTTAGTCTCAGGATAGGCAGTTGGACAAAGGATGAACTTTTGCTCACACAAATTTCCACTTTCCCCTCGTCCTGCGGCTGCAGTAACAGTCCTATTGTGGATTTCCACAATCACACACACTCTTAGGCTTGTTAAGAATCCACCAAACACAAACACACGCACACACACACACACACACACAAACATACATGCAACTCTGATATTCAACAAAGAGAAATGGCATCATGGGAAAAAATGCAGGCATCGGCACTTATAAAGCAAAATTACTCAATCACATAAGTTGTGAGTTTGGTTTCTTTGTAGTCTAACCATGTCAGGGATGAGTAAGTGCCGACTAAAGATGATTACGACTATTGGCCATTTGGATACACATCACATATAAGGCTAATCTTCAATGGTAGTAAGCGTGCGAGACCGTGAGCACATCACTCCGGTCGCACGCTGGTTAATTACGAGCCCCCTGGGGCTCCTTGTAACTCTTCATGGGCGATTTCCCGCTGTGTGCATGGTGGGCGACCCCCACGTGGCTCATGGTCCAAGGGTGCAGCTACAAAAGCTTCTGAATAAACACATTACTGCCTTCCCCTCCCCCAATGACTGCTGACCAATATCAGAGAGTCAGGGGGCGGGGCCCGTGTCGAGTTGCTGGATCCCTCAATTCCACCTGACATATGAAGAAACACAAACTGCTGCGTATTGCTAAAGCAAACAACTATAATCGGAGACTGTCGTTCCTAAAGGCCGTTGAGTTTCCAGAGTGTGCTTTCAGAAAATAACAAAAACAGCACATATTACACCCAATGTTATGAAATGTTTCAAGTCAGCGCTGGAAGGAAAACAGAGGCCACGAACAGTACAGCCAGTGTATTATCTGACAATTAATATGATTTAAACTGCTTGAGAAAAGCTAGATGGACTTTGGCCAAAGACCACAGTCCGCACGTGTTTGAACACTCATCCAGCTGCCAACTTCAGGAACGGTGACGTCTACGTCTTAGGAGACCAGGTGCAACTTGGCAGTGCTACGTCAGCTGACTCCATCACTATGGGTGCTTTATTTGGTCAGCCACATCTCAGATGGTACAAACAGAACACACTGAAGAAAAAAGAAAGGGACATGAATAGGCTGGAATAAGAGAGCTGCTGATAGCTCTTACGGTGATCTCCGGTGTTATCTGAGCCCATTGATGGACTTAACATCCTATTAAAGTATTTATGCTCATTTAATTGCTAGAAAGCAATAATATTTTAATTAACACGATGCCCTCATAGAGGTCAGTGCATATTGTGCACCTGACCCTATTCAGAAAAACATGATCTCGGTTATCACGGAAAACCCACATTGTCCTGATAAATGGTTCCGTTCCACACTGCTGCTCAAAGACGGGAAAGAAAGGGAGGCTAATTGAGTCCAGGATGGTTTCAAAATGTCCATTGTGCTAACACGGACAATGCCAGCATTAATTTACTGCTACTTACCACTGCTGGATGATGTATTCCTTACAAGCATCTGACGATGAAATATGTGATCTGATAAGGCAATGGTAGAGCGCTTGTGTGTGTGTTTGTGTATGTGGGTCAGATATACATAATATTGTGGGGATCAAATGTCCCCATAATGTGATACAAACCTGTTATTTTGACGTTGTGCGGACCTTTATGTTTGGGTCCCCACAAGGGGAAATTCAATTTTATAAGAATCTGTGAATGCAATCAAAAAACTAAAAATGCCAAAAGTCTTGTATATTTTGTTTGGTTACTTATGGTTAAGGTTAGGGCTGGGTAGGGGTTTAGGTGGTCATTGTTGGGATTAGGGTTTTGCCCATAGAAGTGAATGGACAGTCCCCACAAAGAAATGAGTATAGGTATGTGTGTGTGTGTCTGTGTGCGCATGGGCATCTACTGGATATGCAGCATCTTTGTATACACAAAAACAATAAGGAGCCTGTATCATGAAGCTGGATTTCTTTGCTTAACTGGATAACTTGTCAGATTTAAGGTAATCTGGGATAAAGCTAAGTGAATGAAGATGAAGTTAATTTAAGTTTGACTACCTTAAATCCGACAAATTATCCGGCTCAGCAAGAAATCCTGCTTTATGATACAGACCTAAGAACAACTAGCTTTGCTAGCTAGAGAATTTTTATAATGTACTCATTAATAGATAAATTTAAAGGATCTTTGTTCATTAATTATTTACTTATTAACTTAGCAGGCATAAGCATCCTAGTGACCATTAGAACTTCCTCTTTTGGCCGAGCTGTAGACATACATTTGGACGGTTAATAAAGAGTTACAAACCTTGAATGCTTCACTTCACACCATCAATGGCCCCCTTTTTGTTTATGAGCACCAAGCATTAACGTAAACAGATTTTAAAGGCCTGTGTTAACTACTGAGGGCCTGAATTTCAATTATTATTTTTTAAATACATGTGTAATTAGGAATCCTCCCAATTAAAACTCTTGACGTCTAAAGACGAATTGTTGTTTTCGAACGAGTCCAGACATTGACAAGCGTTTACATATCCTATTGACATGGCTCTGAAGTCGGAGCCTGATAAAACACAGTGGGGTGAGAGTTGAGCAGAAGTGCTGCCAATATCTGCAGAATGTAATTCATTATTAGACTTGTGTTGGGTAAGCAACCCCCGTGAGCGGCACGCTTGTGGTGGGAGAGCTCTCAGCCAAATGACTTAAGAGGAAACAGCGTTCTGTGAAGCTTCAAAGGGCCTTACGAGTCATCCAATGTGCGAGCCAACCCAACTGCGCCAAACGTCCCATGTCATGCACGGTGACCGAACACAACAGAGTTAGATGTATTTTTCTACTTGAGAGGAACATCTCAGGTACAAACTGACCCAAAGTGTCCTGTTAATCCCATCAACATGCACACCAAATGTACAAACAGTTCATATTAGAACGATATCACGTTTGTTTGCTTAAACTGATAAAGATTCAAGGAGCAGGCAGACCAGCAGACTTGACCCTGACCTTGTAATCCTCACTGATTCGGGTGGGTATTGGATTACGTGAAAGTTGTCTTCTTTTACGGCCATTTTGGACACCGGCCCCAATTGGCACATGATTATTTTCAAAGCAGGGCAGTCTGGATGCCAAGCCGAACATGTGGGAGCGAGCAGATGGAGGATCTTGGTGTTGACCTCTCTGAGAACGACTGCAGCTTTGCCGGCAGATTCGTCTGACTGACCAAAGATCAGTGCCTGACCAGCAGACACTTTGCGTGAATTCACCACCTGACCTCCTGCGGTGATTAGAGAGGGAGACTGCGCCTGTTAACATAATTCAATTTCCTTGCGACCTCACCCAAAACCAAAGATATTATCCAAATCAATTGTTGTACGCTTTAGGTAAAGGGTATAAAAAGGCTCAGCGGGATTCCACACATCCGATAGTATTTAAAGTTCCTTCAGCCAAGATCAAAACGGCAAAGAAAATATTTCTTTTCACACTAAATACAAGGAGACTGGTACCAGTGGGTCCCTGCTGTCAGCAGGAATTTGACAAACGTATGTTAAGATAAGCTCAGGCCACGTTGTCTGGTGCTGGAGTGAAAATTTTGAAATGCCTGGCTCTCATTAAAAATTGTACATCTGGATCGATGCCCCGTACGTTAAGTTCATCTCCAGCCTACAAATATGCAAAAACTGACGATCGTGAATGTTTTCTCAAAGCTATTTAATGCTCCTGCATTTTAAAACTAGCCTATATTTCTTCAATATACTTCAAAGATCAGAACCAAGGTTCCTCTGTCCAGTCCGGACGCAGCACACATCTAACGGGCAATCGGGGGATCAGCTGGGTCGGAACCGAACTGCTGCTGGAGGGCAGCTCTGGGACAGCGCTTCCGTACATCTGAGACCAATAATCGCCCTCCGCTTAAATGCGGATCGGGAGCAGAGAGCGAAAAACACTGAATTCCAAAACATTAAAGTCATCGGGGTTCTTGACAGAAAGTTCCCCCGGGTTTAGATGACTGGCAGCCCTGCCTCATGCCTTTCTATATTTCCTTAAACTCCACGTTAGCCAATATCTCATGAAAGACGTTTAAGAGGACTAAAGTGCAAAACGGTCAGATTGGTACAATTCCCCAAACCAAGTTCGCTTCTGCGTTGGCATGCTGGCTAATCAGACGGTTACCTGTAAAAAGAGACGATACCCTGCACCAAAACTGACGGCTGCAATGCATGCTGGAATTAAAAGTACACGTAAAATCCTTCGCGTTACTAGATACTCAAGACCGGGTTAAAGAAACGGAGCAATTAAAGGATTGTTATACGACACCGCCACCTAGTGTCTGCAATGAAAGGAAAAAAGATTCATTATTTGCCACGAGTACACGTACAGTTTCTTTGGTTTCCCCAGAGCATTAGCGGCGATAGTGATTGCATGTTGCAGGTTCTTGACTTGCTGATAATCACAGCAAACGGATTTTACGTTAAAACCCCGTAATTAAACTACGTTCCTGACCACGAGATATAGACTAAACAAATTCTAAGTTCTAACTCCCGCACTCCGTCTGCATTTTGAACAATATACTGCATGTTTTAAAACGGCAGTCCTCAACCCCAAAGCCCAATATGTCACGACGTTCGTTTTCTCGCGATGTCGAGAAAAGGGTTGCGTAATCACGAGAAAACGGTATAAAAAAAACAATGATATTTAATGGCCTTTTTCGTTAATTTACAGATTTTACAGACATTAGAAAAGAAAAAAAAAAAGATAAACCAGGTTTTGGGGGTGCTGTGGTCATTGTAGGAGGGGCTAAAGCACTCCCAAGCCGTCCCAGCATTGTCCCAAAGCCCACCTTACTCCCCATGTGACACAGTTTTTGGGCAAAGCACAGGGTTAGCCAGCGTGCAGCAGCCCTGGAGCTGTGGGAGTTAAGGGCTTTGCTCAAAGGTCCGACAGTGATATGATTACTCTGTTGGCTACGGGATTTGAACCGATGACCTTCCAAGCATGGTCCAGACCTGCTGCGGTACACAGCACCGTCAAAACAGAACCCTGACTCAGCTTGGCAATGAAAACCGGGCCATATCCTACACTGGTAATAAAGTACTGTGCATTCCTCTTTGATTCAGAAAGCAGCAGTAATATAAAATGGCATGTCTTAAACTTTACCATATGTGGTTCAAGAGGGCAAAACAAACAGAAAACAAAAGTGCTTTTCAACCGCTTTCATGACTAATTTTCTCTTTCCACGATATTGTGACTAAGATCTGCTAAAACCAGTTCACAAGAAAAAAAAATACCAATGCACAATTAATAAATAAACATGAATACAATTTTTAACCATATAACAAATCATATTACTTTAAGTTCTACTCATTTGACAATGTACTTCGATTGAGTGAATTTTAGCAAATTTTTGATAAAAGACCGATGATTCATTAACGATCAACGCTAATACAATTTTCATGCTTTCACCCACTTAAGGGAAACGGGCTGTCAGGCTTACCTATTATGTTACGCTATTGTGTATCGTAATTACCAATTATCCTGCCCTAATTGTCCTCATGATACACCTGTGTTTCCCCCTTTATACATAAGGGTTTAGGTTCTGGCTGGGGAGTCGAGCATTTCTTGTGTTGGTGTAGGTGTTGTAGTTAGGGTGACCAGATAATCCATGTCAGGGAGGACATTTTGAGCTACTTCGGGTTTTACAAACTACTTTCAAACCTCTGTTGTTATACCCTACCCTGTGTATTGCCCAATAAGCGCCATGGACTTGCACTTACATCCTGGTCTCCCGCCACCCGCGCCTGTGTCTCTTGTGATTGCAGCCATAACACCAGCCGTGTTTTTCCTCCTGATGCCCCGACTTGTATGCTGATAAATGTTGGTCTGCAAAAAGAATAATAGCATAATGACAAGCATGTGCCTTTTCTGTTTTTAATCATAAATACGAAAGGCAGCCAACGCAGTCACGCATTTACTTCAACAGCAGAGAACGGGAGCCGTTTTAATGGCTGCGGGATGGAACAATAATAACAAAGTCGAATTAAAAACTAGCTGTCAGACTTCCTCCCAAAAGAGTAAGAGGCATTTCAGGCTTCGGTCATGGATTCACTCATATAAGATGCATATCAGTACATACAATGCTCACATAACATCGCAATTAACAGACCAAAATTTACCTGTAATGCCAATCTATAGTGCTGTCAAAACAGTAATCGATTGTTTTCATCCTTTGCACAAAAATGATAAAATAACGGATTTCATAAAGAATATTTAGTTTTCCCTTCCCATACACGAAGGGGTAAACACTGAATATATATTATGCATAAGAAAAACGAGGTGTTAGGGGAACTGGAATGAGCGCAACGATCTCTGATGGTTTGGTTAGGAAGTCCCAGGAGTCAGATCTTGTTTTACAGCTCTGTATAGGCTGACGAAGGAGTCCGCCCAGGCTTCTTTCTGGTGGCCCGTGGAGTTGGCCATCCTACTGGCCGTGTACACCATGGTCAGCACGGTGCGCTCAAAGTCCTCCCTGCGCAGGGGCGCCCAGCGCCGGGACAGGTGAGCGACCAGGCGGCGGATGTCTGTCAGCCTCTGGGGCAGGACATCCTCACAGATCACCCCCAGCTTCTGGGTCTGCCGCATCGAGGCCAACTCCTCATCGGGAACGCAGAAGGAGCCGCTCTCCTCCAGGACTGGCAGCCAGGCCAGCAGGATCTGCAGGAAACCGAGCGGGGGTAAGCAGACTGACCGTGGAGGGGGCCAGGTCAGGGTTATTATCCTGAAGGAAAAGCCCAACTAAAACTATAAGAAAACATTTTTTGTAAAACAAATAAAATAAGATACAAAAATAAAAATAAACTACTACTAATAGAACAGAACAGAATATAACAGAACACAATAGAATAGAATAGAAGAGAACAGAATAGAATGCAGAGAATTTTATTGTCATTGCACAGATGTACAATGAAATTTAGTGTGTCCTTGTGAATGGTACAGACAGAATCTTCAACCAGATTCAACACATACAAATGCTCTGCATACTGAGCTACACGCACATAACAAAGTAAAAAACTAGTATTAATATAAACCAATAAATCATTAATTGTCTCTATATGTATACGTGTGTACAAGTTGGAAGTATATAAACAGAAAATAGTGGAGTAGTTCCAAAAACTAAACAAAAAAAACTATATATATTGCTTCCAAAACGAACTCAAATAAAATAAAATCAAAAGCCAAAAACTTTCCATTAATATTTTTAAATACATTTAGCCAAAGTAATGAGTTGCTCATTTTTCTTCCCTGATGGAAATCACTCAAAGAATTGTAATGCAGTCAATTGCCTTTGGCTGACCATTATTATTACCTGGAGCAGTGTTCAGCCTATTTTAGATAAGACACATAAAATAGATCTGCAACTTTCAATCTATCCCTAGAAATAAAACTACTTAAACTGAAACTAAAATATATAAAACTAATTAGAAATATGTCTTTAATATAAAAACTAATAAAACCACACTGAAAACTAACTAAAACTAAACTGGATTTCAAAAGATAATTGAAAACAAAATAAAAATATATAAAAATATGTTATTGTGGCTTTCAAATGCTGAGTCATTACAATAAACTCCTTTGTACAGATTCTGCACGCCTGGTCAGCACCCGTGCGACGTGCTCTCAGCCGCAAGACACACCTTTCGGCTCCGTGTCCTCTCTGCAATGCGGCTGCATTCATTATCAGGCCGGACCACACGGCGCCTATGCATCACTCACTACATGCGCTACAGAGAAAAATCTGCACACTGGATGAAGGAAGTAATTAGCAAAACACAGAGTCCAAATGCAAGAACTGAGAAGAGCTGTTATCGATCCATCTACACACATACATAAACACATACACATTACTAGAAAGGGCCACATTTGTTGATAAGCTCCATATTTTTCTCTGAAGGCAACACTGAAATGGGTAGTCAAGTCCTAGGGCTTTGCTTGCAGATACTTTTCCATGAATACAGTTTTATAGGACAAATCTAATTCTCACCTGACGGGTTGTTTATATATTGCAGCACTCACATCCCATAAGGAAAGTGACTGGTTTATATTAGTGGTGAGCTCTGCTGAGTGCCACCTGCTTCGTGGAAAGTAGCCCAATCAGTAAAAAGCCAGGTGATGCTGTTTTCTATCCAAATGAGGAGTATAATTAATCACTGGGACCCGCAGACGCAGAGTAAACATCTGACCACTAGGGGGCGAATATTACAAGCGTTTCCAGATCCCTTCAAAACTAAAAATTCCTTTTCAAAGAGCTTGGCTGAAGCTTGATACGGCTTTAAGTGTGCTGACTTACAAGCACAGGTGGCCAGATTTGGAATATTTGAAACTAGAATTTTTAAATATATCTTGTCATTTGAATGTCTTGCATGGTGCATGGAAAACTAGGCACATGCAGATTTAGTTATAGATGTTTTTAACAAAACAATGCCGCTGTGTTTGCATCGTTTTCCGATGTCAAAGCATCACACGCTATTAATGTCTGGAAAGGCGTAAGCTAGAAGTATGTGTCCCCAGATCCGCTAAAATCACTGTACACGACTCAGGAATGCATGCGTTCAAGCTTGTCAATGAGGAAAGTGGGTCCTACTGCAAGATTTACCGGCCTGATATGGAAAATGGGGAGACGCTGAAAGGATCACCGATGAGAGGAGAGAAAACACAGAGCTCTTTTATTGCCTGGAGCTGAATTGTTTGAGTTCCCTTCCAGGTTTTCTCTAGTCCTTTAAACTCCTGTCCCATCTTTCTTGGGGACTGCAGGCTGCAAGGCAGACCTCTTACACAGTCACTCTGGAGAAAGGTTTCTGGCAGTGGCAAATAATGAAGAATGACATGCCCCAGTCCAGGACAATCCTGTGGTGGCTTGTAACCTCCAGACCTTCATAAGCTTTTCGTTTGTTCTGAGTCTACTCGTACTTTTCCAAATCCTCTGGTTTGCGTGACGGCTTAAATGTTCTGTGGGTTCTGGAGCTCATGTGATTGGTCAGAAAATCCAAGTATCTGAAGTCAGTTTGTGGGTAAACGAGGCTGTAATCTGGCCCGTTTTCAAATGGCACCTTGGACTTTTGCCTATAGATGTGAATTTTGTTAAATATGAAAGGAAGAAAAAATAAATAAATTTTGCACAGGATGCAGCTGCTCTCCCAGAATGTTAAAAAATCTCTCCATCTTAACCAGCTTTTTTTTCTAACACAGAGCTGGGCAGATTCTTATGTATAATTTAATTAAACACAAAACACTTAGCACCATGTTACGTAAATCATTAATGGAACAGGGGAACTGCAAAGTATTGAAAGTTTAATATAGAAGCAGCCATCTCTGTTGAATTACACTGTGCTTAACAGACCTTTAGGTAGTCCTTTGAGTACCTAACAATAACATGCCTGTGAAGGCAAACCAATAAGCGCTGCCTCCATGGGACAGCGCTCGACACGAGCCCATTGTTTACCATGTGACAGCTTCAGTGCTCCAACTCTCAGAACAAAATCAACTATTAATGACACCTAGGCGTAGCTTAGGAGTTACAGAGTACGATCTGCGTCTGAGAATAAAACTTTAACTCCCTCACACTGATTTTATATCGCTAGACTTACAGTTACTTGTTGGATATCTCGACCGAAGTTTTTTATAAAGTGTTTCAGAGTCTGTTAACCCGACTATTTGCTGTTATAATTTAGATGCTAATAAATACGTTACCATACAATAATTGCAACTAATATTCACCAACAAATAGTCAAAGACTTTCTGTTTTGTTCGTTTCAGCCTCATTTTATTTGACTCAGCTTAGATCCCAAGAGTTAGTTTCTCTTGGGGCTGTGGTCGTTTTTATCGGGACATTGTCCGTGTGTTTATGTTCAATGTATTTCTATCTTGTTGTCGTTGTGACTCACGAATCATATTGTTCTGCACTTTGGTCGAATTTGGTTGGTTGTTTTAAATGTGCTATATAAATAAACTTGAACTTGAACGATCAACAATTATTAAGCAGTTTTTTGGCAATGCTGGTTTATATAAGAAGAAAACCGGTGGATATTTTTTGGCATGTCTTCCTGACCTTTGACCTTGATCTTATTATTATTCAGTAAAGATGGACCTTCAGATGTAGATACAGATTTGGCTAAGAGCAGGTTTAAATGTTAGGTCTTGACCATCAACCGAGGGCATAATCTGCATCTATCTGCATCGATGGTCTGCTAAAATCGGGGCCTGTTTATTCAAGCTAAACGGCACGTATACAGATTTCCCAGGAATGTCTCCTGAGGCAGCGGTGGCAATGCGATCTCACCTCGAAGAGCAGGTTTACATCATCTATGGAGTTATGGAAGATGGGGTTGACCATCTCCGCCAGTCCTCTCTTCACTCGAGCTGCTGAAGGAAACAGCGCTGTGGAAAACAGAGACAGACAGACAGAAAAGACCGTTAATCTGTTCAAATTCGATTCTGAATTATCGGATTTTCGGAATCCTTAGTCATATACGTCCGAGCCCTAGTTTTGTTTCACATATTACAAAGGCTTGACACATAACCAGTATCAGGGTTGGGGCCATTCCGGAATGCATGCATCAATTCCAATCCAAACTAGGAAATGGAACTGGATTTGGCATTGGAAAAAAATACTATGGGGAACAGATTTGGAAGTGAATTCGAATTTCAGGG
>JAODLD010000069.1:25559275-25570050 GCA_026781065.1 Mormyrops boulengeri | reverse complement strand
ACACACACACACACACACACACACACACACACACACACACACACACAAACAGGTTTGTAATTATATCTTTGTGTGGACTCTCCATTCATTTCTAAGGGGAAAACTCTAATCCCAACATGATGACCTTGAGCCCTACCCAGCCGTAACCTTAACCATAAGCAGCCAAACAAAATATAAGACATTTTTAGTTTTTTGATTGCATTCACAGATTTTTATAAAATTGATGTTATCCAAATGGGGACCGTAAAAATGTCCCCGTAAGTAAGGAAGTTTCAGGTTTTACCGCACTTTGGGGACGTTTTGAACCGGCAACCTTCTGAGTCCCAACCCACAGCTGCCCCCCCGGACAAATTAATTTATTTTGTTTAATACTTCTTTTGGGCAGTGCATAATTCCATATATATTGTAGTTTTGATGTCTTTGTAATTATTCTAAAATGTAGAGAATAGTACAAATAAACCTTTCTGTGGGTAGGTGAGTCCAAACTTTTGACTGGTACAGTGTATGTATATATGTAGGTATGTCAGAAAGATCCACAACATCCTGCAGCCTCCCATGATGTACCCGTATCACGACACAAGCAGGAAACGCATCCGCGTAGTCTGCAGCTTTGACGCGTTCGTTCATAAGGCCGCTAATAACTCCTGGCAGACACACTTCATGTCCGTCCAAATCATTCTCCATTATGAAATCAACTCCAGCTTTGGGTAACTGAGATCTCACTGCATCTGTGACAAACCCTGACACAAAGTCAGACTGCACGTAGGACGCAATAAGTCGTGACACTACATGGACATTTTTCTTGACTTTACCCCTCACATGTGTCTTTGTTGGTCTCAGCAAAGACAGAGTTTTCTGGAAAAACACTGGCTTGTGTCCTTGGCTGTAAAGCTTAGGGATGTTCGCCTCCCTTGGGCATGAATCTACCAATATGGCCTAAGCTACTGATGAAGACCAGAATGAAAAACCAAGTAAATTCAAGCAAAAAGATTCATTGTCTGGCTGAATTGTTCTTCCACCCGATTTACCCCGCAGACGAATCTGCCCCCCAATGGGATGTAAATGCAGACAGAGGTAGGTCAGGAGACAGCAGCACTGGTAGGGAGTCTCCGCACCCTGGAGTCAGATAAGCCGCATGACGCCGAAGCAGCCAACCGGAGAACAAGGTAATCACGGAGCCCGGGGCCTATTCCTGGGAAGAGACAGGCTGACGGAGTGGCGGGAGGGGTGGGCTCCGGGCGCCAGCCGCAGCACAATAAACACCGGATCCTTTTGCCTTACCAAAGAAATTTTTTTCCGGAAAACTTAAATCGTATACACAGACATAACATTATTTTCCCTTTTATTGCTGTTCATTGTAGAAGATTTAAATAAAGCAGCTAAGAGCTCATATTTTGGGACGGTTTAATGGATTCCTGAACAGTAGAACATTCTGGTCTTTGAACTCCATAAGTTATTAAAGCCCCCTTCCTCCAGCTGAAAATTACAGTATGGCATCTGAGAGATGGGAAACCGCAGAGGAGCACAGGGGCCTGCGGGTGGCAGGAGAGCGCAGGCTGAATCACCAGAGGTATGGCGCATTTGAGAGGCACCCGACTTTTGCTTTACCGCTACAGGGAGGAGGCTCAGTCTCTCTGGCCAGAACATAGCTTGGAGATTAAAGGAACAGAAGGATGAGACTTTATTCATCTCCGTGGGAAAATTGTCTTTTTTGCGTAGCCCATCTTGCTCTCCATGAGACACACAGACTGTGTCACAGAGCAGGGATAACCAGTGTGCAGTGGCCCTTTAGCTGGGGGTTAAGGACCTCACTCAGAGGCCCAGAGCTGGCATCAGTCTGCTGGCCATGGGATTCAAACCTGCAACCTTCCGATCACACGCACAGATCCTAAACCAGTGAGCCGCACACTGACAGGCTGTGTGTTCTTATCCCGGAAGGTGAACCATTCTAATTTCCTAGAACATAATGCCGCAGCCTTAACTACCTTCATCATGTCACTGTAGGGTAACTGCAGCCATAGTGTAGTGCTGCATCCTCAAGGCTCAGGGAGTCTGAGTTCCTTCTGTCTCTGCAGAGTTCTAACATTCTTTCTGTACTTTGTGGGCTTCCTCTGTCCCCCCCCCCCCCCCCAGGGTCCAAAATGTAGAGCTGCAGAAGTACAGGGACCCACCCCCAGCAGGGTGGGGGGTGGATATCATTTGTGCATAAAATAGTATTCAGAACGGTGACACAGCATCCTATTCTATAATATGGGGCAAAAACATAGAATATGGGACGATCTCATAAAATGCGGGATGGGTGGCCAGACGCCTGAGCGAATTTGTAACGTGTGCGTAGTTGTGTGAGTGTGCTTTGATGGACTGGCGTGCTCTGGCCAAAAGCCACTACAATCATCAGTGCGTAAATGGTTACTCAACATAAGCAGAAGATGGACGGACTTTACGTGTGTCACTGCGAATAAACGCATCATTTAATGGTGATAATCACTGCCCGGCTTCGTCCTGCTTCTGCCGTCTCCACAGTATGGATGACTATCAGACCAGTGATTTCAGAAGTCGCAGCATTGGCCGAGGTTTCATTTTTCAGATCGTTCTCTTCAGAATAATCACGCGTTTTGTATCAGCGGTGTCCTTTTCAGTGCCAAGCGCATGAGAAACGCCAGCTCCTGGTCAGTATTCACAGCTCAGCGGTATGAGGTAATCTTTTAAGAAGTTGGGTTTTAGGGACTGAAGACTGGAGAGCGGCAGTACACATATCAATGAGCTGGGAGGCAATTAACAGGCAAATCAAACTATAATATAATTCAAATCCCAGCCTGTGGGACCAGCAGTGGGGGAGGGGGGGGGGCTTAAGTTAGTGGGGTGGGCCTCTGGATGTGCCACCATGTATAACTTGCTTGGAGCTATCAGTCATGTGGTTGTGACGTAACGATATTGAACAGCTAATATTATCAGTTCACTCTCCCGTACGTCAGATTAAAGGCAGTTTTTAACAGCAGTAGCAAAATCATTAAAAAGATCACGGCGCATCGGATTTAAGACATCTGTCCTTTGGATGAAGCGTGTTGCAGGATAAACATCAAACAGATCCGTCATCCCTTTAACACGGCGCCTTGCAGAAATAGGGCTTCAGTATTCCCTCTGGGAACAAGGTGACACTGGACAGGGGGGGCAAAATATTAGAAATGTTTTTGGAAAACAACATTTGGATGGGTGACTGATTTCATTAACTTCATTTCCTCTTCAAAAAGATGGGGCGATCCTCTGATGCGAGTGTTCTCCAAATCTCCTGCATGCTTCAGATCACTGGCTCACAATGACTGCCAAACAATAACCAGCCCCCCCCCTCCCCCCCGCCGACCCAGGATACAATGGCACGTCCCACATTAAGCAGCAGAACAAAGAGACCCATGGCGGATTTTTCTGTTCATTTGATGTAAACAACCGATTTTTAATCTCAGACTCTATCTATCGCTGCCTCATTTAAGCTGAGGCGAGGTTTCTTAAGGGGCCAACAGTGCAGTGAGGTACAAATTCTGACATATCCAATACCACCGATTACACTGAGGTAAAAAATTCAACCATGTTGCCCAAGTGTACAGCGGGACAGAGAGTAAAAATAGAGGACTGTAACTGGAGAGAAGGAGAGGAGGAACAACAGACAGTAGTTTTTTTCTTTCTTTCAGAGGCAGCCGGTGCGCCCAAAACGTAGCTGCTGTTTCCAGATGCTTCTGGAGGGTAAGTTAGTTACTCTCAGCATCCAGAAACATCCATGTACTGAATGTTCTAGCATACGCCCCTCCCACACCCTGCACCCACACCACTCATCACCACGCACCTTATAGGCGACTTTCTGTAGCTTCAAAAGAAGCTGACACACATCAGCGGAATATTTCCCTTTGTGTTTTTTTTTTTTAAATCTGATTTGCATGCTGTTCCTTTCACGCAGAAATATATCACACGCCAAAACTTCGGAAAACCACAGACATGGCACCGAGTTCTGTCTTCCCAGAAATGACAAGCACTTCCACAGACAGAGTTCCAAGAAAAAGTCAATGAAGTCAAAAAATTTGAAAGCTGCTATTACTTCTAAGTCCAAGTCCAAATAATAGATAATAATACATAGTATTAAACCAAAGATGCAATACATGACACATTTACTTAAGTAAACTCAAAGTAAACCTACGATATCTGCACGTGGAATGAAAGCTT
Source organism: Mormyrops boulengeri (assembly GCA_026781065.1). Classification (NCBI taxonomy): domain Eukaryota; kingdom Metazoa; phylum Chordata; class Actinopteri; order Osteoglossiformes; family Mormyridae; genus Mormyrops; species Mormyrops boulengeri. The sequence continues at coordinate 25,565,838 of JAODLD010000069.1, read as the reverse complement.
TTAGATGCAGCAGTTGGTGGCGCCCCCTTGAGTTTGCTTATAACTGTTGGTCGGGCGGCCATGTCGGTTCCTCGGTCCACAGCTCTGTACAGAATGCTGTCAGCGTGTGTGAGATTGAGTTCTGCCAGGCATGGACAGCTTGCTTTGAGTGCTGCCACAACATTTCACGAGCCCCGCCGCCTGACAGGTTGTCAGGCCCATCGCAGACGGAGAATTCCCTCATTCTTGGGGGGGGCTGCATTTGTGAGGGGGGGGGGGCTGTCGCAGCACTAAAACCCACTTCCGGTTCAGTTCTGTGTCACAGACAGATGCCCTGACACTTGTAAGGCCATTTGAACTGAATCAAATAAACATTTCAGATTTGAATCATTCAGATTGATCCTTTGTGTCAACACAATAAATCTACACATGCTGAAGATTCAATTTACAGCACTTTTGCAAGACTGAGTTTGTGTGCTAATTAGCTGGGCCAACTTATTCTCTCCCTGTCATGCTTCCCCGCACCTTGGCCTCTTGGTCTGGCTGTACACTGTATTTGGAGATCCCTCGTGACCCCGAGGAGAGGGTCTGTTTGCCCCTTAAGCGCTCCCCACGAGCCACCTTGGAAATTACACTGTAAACAAGCCGCTCCCTACCAGAGAAAAGCCACAGTGTACAGGCCTGTTGCCGTTCCGCTTTCAATCCATCACCTTAAAAGCTTCATTTAAAAAGTAAAAGATTTTTCGATGACTATGACTGAGAGTATATTAAATATATGGAGACATATTATGAAGTGAACTTGGCTCCTGACCAAGTAGCTACTGCCTCGTGCTGGAGCTTTTCAGTATAACGTCGATAACCCATGACCCTGTACTGGATAAATGGTTGGTAGATGGATGGATGGACATATACATTAAACCACCTATTCATATTACAGCGCTCTGCTGTGACTGGATAAGTAACCATGTTTGTCCATGCATAAACACACAAACACACACACACACACACACACACGGACTCCCAGCCCGAAATTTAAATTTACATTCAGGCAAAAACATATGTTCGCCGACGCCGTGGCCCCTGGGAGCTTCTTTCGAAGGGCGCGAGGACTCACAGATCAACACAGCTGTCAAGAGAACTAATCCGGAGCATTTGACACGCGGGGCTGCTCATTCCACGCTTCGTAAAGAAAATATTTTAAACACTTGTTAGAGAATAAGAGCCGTGGCTCACACACAGTAAGAGTCGCACAGTCCGGCACACACACGTGCACATCGTACAAACGGCCCAAAGCCAGCCAGTGCATCAAACCTGTCCTTTCAGCACATCCCCCATTTTCCAGATGTCTCTGATAATGAGCACAAGTCCTCATAGAAACACACTCATGGGACTGACCTACTCTGGCTGCGTGGCATATCCAGAAAAGTTACTCTTAGTAAATATTGTGCCCCGAGCCACAGTAGAGACCCGGCTTTCATTACGCAGCCCATCAGCTGGTGTGTGGAAGCTGAGATTTTGCACTTATATCAAATTTGTTTTCAGCCAGACATATAAACTATTTATTTCTGCAGTAAACGGAAAAATAATAAGATCCAAAAATAATAAGATCCGAGACAGATACAGCGTTGGCCTCGTGATACACAGTGATAGTTTCCTTGGAGGAATGAGCTTCAGTTTTAGAATTTGGGAAATTTTACATATTGGAAAAAAAACCTGGCTTCAGAGAAAGTTCCATATTAAATAAATGAGAAGCTGTATTTTTGGTATGTGTCCACTAAATAAAAATCTTTATTCCAACAATTACATTACAGGAAGGCAGTTGGTCTGAAGTTAAACAGAATGTTCCAGAGCAAACTGGTGACTCTTCCCTGCCATTCTGGTTTGTATAGTGAGCATCATGAAGTCAGAAACAGCGACCTCGCAAATAAGGAGGAAGCCATAAACTCCGCAGCAGTCCACCATCTCCAAACCCAGGGAGTGATGGTTCAGATCCTAGGAAATGACATGGTTGTTGGGTCAGGTCCCCAAGTTCGTAAACTCGACCTTCACCAAACTGCTTTTCCAAACACTGAGCTGTATAAAAAATTACAACCAAATAACTGTGTGGCGGTAAGCTGCTCAATACAAATGGCCATTCACTGCCATTCGGTGAAAACTCGAAGCAAACAAACTACGAGTGTGGCCCATGTTTCCCTTAAGATCCGCTGTGCGTTCAGGTTGCCCCGATCACACCTCTGGTGATCTTCAGGCCTGTACAAATCGGTCAGATAGCCAAACAACTCCACAAACTGGAAAAGGTCAAAGGAAGCGTGAAGCCCAGCCCAGTCTTGCATGTCATATCTGAGAATAATGACGTAGGGAAGCAGCTGCTATAGCAACCCCAAAAAGGAACTTTGAGACTGGCTGAGGGTTAGAATGCGTGCGTGTCCTCAAGGAAGGTTGAAAAAACACACAGTATATGGTGTAACATTACAGAGTCCCTTTGCATACCGTAGATCACAGTTTCCTAACCCAGTCCTTGGGGACCCTCAGACGTTCCACATTTTTGCTCCCTTCCAGCTCCCTGCCAGCAGTCCACATTTTTGCTCCCTTCCAGCTCCCTGCCAGCAGTCCACATTTTTGCTCCCTTCCAGCTCCCTGCCTAACCCTAACCCTAATCCTACTGGTAGCTGGGTGGGAGGAAAGATGTGGGTTGTCTGCAGGTCCCTGAGGACCGGACTGGAAAACACTGCTGTAGATTAATCCAAAGAAACACTAATCCAGCACAGGAAATGACAGTTCTACATTATATAATATATATATATATATAAGCAGAGGAGAGATCATGCTAGCAGTATGTGCCGACCCTTAGCATGTGTGTGACTGTATGTAGGTGGCAGGCGTCTTACCTCTGCTGCGGTGGCTGGCAGCCCACGTGCAGAGGTGGTAGTAGCAGAAGGAGACCACAACCACCTTCAAGGACATCATGGTGTCCCCCTGGGACCCCTGCTGCAGGAGTACGCTTCCGCAGAGTCTCCTCACTCTCCGAGACTCTGCAAAACAGTCCTGTCTGCTGAGCACAAATTGTGCTTCTTACTCCACCCCCCACCCAACTCCACGGCCCAAGCCACCGTGCAAGGGCTCCATCTGGAAGTATTCACGGTCCCCGTGATGGTTAGCAAACGCCTCTCTGGTCAGCTGACTGGAGTCCTCACCTGCTGTCACAGCAGAGCGCTTTCCCTGGCTGCCTCTGACCCCCCCCCCACCCCCCACCACATCCTCCATCACGCCTCCATCCCTGGGACACAGGCCTGCTTTCGGAGTGTCCTGTGTTCTCTGGTGCCTTCCAAGGAACTCGTCAATCACAAAAAAAAGCAGTCAGCAGTTTGGCTTCTGAGAGCTGGCTGGGATGGTCTCAGGATGGGCACGGAAACGTTGATCTGAGCTTTGTGTTCGGAATTTATTTTTCTGTCCAGTCTGTCCAAGAGAAACAGGCACGGGACGTTCTAGAAGATTGTGGAAAAGCACTCAGCTGCCCGTAGAAGCAGTTTTCGCTCCCCTTTCTGTTCCTGGGCTGCAGGGCCCCGGCGAGCAATTTTAACCATAAAAGCCTCCAGCAGTTCGGAACATGCTGCTGCAAATAGGTGACATTTACTCTATGGGCAGAAATCCTGCTTCTTTTCAATGAATCCATTCTTTAGAATTTGTTCGCACAAATTATTAGCCGAAAATCACTCACTGACTCGTCCACTTCTGTTGAGGGCGGAGTCCCTTCATTTTAATGTCTTTTATTAACTTTTACTACTTACTGTCTATTAATTACCTTTGCTTTCAACAAGGATACCATATTATTAGTTAAAAAACAGACCAACTGAATGACCACCGAACAACACAAATTCTTAAGATTCTTTTCGTTATTTTAAGATTCACTCGAAGAGAATTTATACATCTGCAAAATCCAGCCTGTGGAACCATATAGCAGCCAGGCTGGTGCTGGTGAGATAACATTTCTTCAAACATAATAAAATGAACCCTGAGAAATGCAAGCCTGAGGCTCCGTATTCCCCACAGCGTGCTCGGCTTTATTTGTTTATTTTTATATTTTATTTGGTAGCTCTTTTATTTATCACTGTAGTTGCTGGATGCCAGGCTGTAGCGTAGCTCTGAGGGAGCTTACATACTGTTTCTTGGCCAAACTTATTTTTCCATTTAAGACGGCTGCATTATTCACTTATCGTTTGCAGCTTGGATCGCAGCGGCAGCGACCGCGCCGTTTCTTTAAACACCGGCTATTATTAAACTTTAAGCGGCGTGAGCTGATGAGAGCGCCACCCTATGGGACGTGGGGCAACATGATGGAGGGTTACCGTCTTTCTCAACACACCACGGCCACAGCTCTGGGACACAGAGTGCTATTCTTCACATAGGTCCAATTAGCGTTCCGGGAGGTTACAAGGTCACGTCCCAGAGGTTCTGAATCCATTCAGCACCATTCTCCTCGCCACTCCCCTCCCCTGTTAAGTCCCACTATTCAGGACCCAGTTCAATTTTTAAAAAGTCATTAAATTCAATTCAGGCGGTACTTTCTACACTAATTTGATCAAAATGTAATTTTATGAGGAAAGGCATTTTAATATTAGTAAAAATAGATTCCGGCCCTTTTATGCCAAACGTCAGAACGTCAAAAATATCAGGCAGGCGCCAAAGACTAAACACTCGACGAGGTGCTTCCCAGGGTGCCTTTGGTCTATGTTTTCGCACCAAACAAATCTGCCAAAAAAGCAGTCCTGCAGACGGCCGTGGGGCTCGGATGCTACTCGTGAACGGGACAAAAACAGCGCCCAGGAATGTGAGCTCCGCTTTGCTTGGCGAGATGTCTGAGGCACCAGATGGGAGAGACAAGGAACCCGCTTACTGGGACTCCAAAATTATTTGGATAAGGACACAATTACTTTACCAAACTGCGCTTTGATATGGGAAATTACATTCCAGTATTGTCAGACTCTAAATCTATGCCTTATTTAATGCCAATTGAAGTTCTCACATCCTCTTCTTTCAAATTGTTAAGTAGCAGAAAGAAAAGTAGATCAGGTAGAGAAGGAAGATATATTAGCCATCGCTGATGTAGATCGAGGCGCCCAATCACACTTTTTAAAAACACATCAACAATAAGCCATGTTTCCTAGGCTGGTATAATTCCGTTCTGCTCAGAATTCTGTTCCGTAAATAGGAAGATGCTTCGACGTGAGCCAGTGTAAATCTCCGTCATTTACTGCCACCCACAACAGATGTTTTTTTAATAGTTCATCTGAGTAAACATATGGGCACCTAAATCCCACCGCACACTGGCTCCTGAACAGCCGAACACACATTTATCTTCATTAACAGACTTGATACACTATGATTGACGTGCAAAGGGAAGTATCGTTCTTCGAGATTCCAGCTGCGGTTCATTCTCACCCCTTGCAATCGTACACTGCGCAGTTGACATGATGCGTGACTGGGGATTTATGAAACCCGTTCGATGTTGTGTTGCTCGAGACTAATGACGTCTCATTTCACCAAGCAGGATCACTCTGCTGAACCCTAAGCATCCTTGTTTTTCTGGGAGAACTGTTCTCATGAGGAGGACCTTTAATAATGGGAAAAATGATGGAAAACAACATTAAATATGAAAAGGTCACCGTCGGCTGTCAGCTACTAACACAAGTAAAGAGGCCAATAAGAATACAGGCACCAGTGCTGGTGCATCATACAAAAATCCGGACAGACAAAATTACTTCAACCCTGTGACTGACAGGGCAAAGTCAGGGATCTCACAGTTTGGGAAGGACCTTCATTAAAGGACACTGCAGTTGGGCCCTTGAGCCAAATTTTTATCCTGAGTTCTTGCAGTAAATATCCCACTAGACGAATATGTGATATGCATGTACGCCTCACTGTTACGCTAAGAGAAACATTAATGAATGTGGCAGCCGGACAAAAATCCTGTGCAACCCCAAACTCCCGCAGGCGGCAGCCTGAGCACACAGACAAGGGCCCGCTGCTTCCGAGACGTGCGAGGCTGCACCCAGCGCTATGCTCCCAAAATAAAAAAAAAGTCCCTCACACAAAATTTCAGTATGGGAACGGGGTCGTGTGGAGTCAGATGCAAGATAACGAGTTGGAGGCAAGATAACGAACAGCAGAATTAGAAACACCAGAAACATTGTGATGCTATGAAACGGTTCTTAGGGCACGTGAGCTGAAGGCAGGCCCCGTGCTCGTCGAGTACTGCCTCAGCACTTTGCCAGATTTCCAAGAAACAAGCTTTCAGAGGCTTTGCTGCAAAATGTCTTGATCCCGCGATCAAGAGTGATTGTATTATTTTATTTAATAGCGCATAATATTCATAGATGTGATATTGGTTGTTATGCGGTTGATTTGCAGAGTCTTTTAACACAAAGTGACTGAAGGAACTTTTTAAACATTGTGATGATTAATGTCTAATGATTTGTGTATAATGACTGTAATGATTTCTTATAATAGATATCTGTGAGTATGGGCTGGGGGTGGTAGCGGGGGGGGGGGGAAGGGGGGGCTTTATCCACAGTGTTATTACTCTC
>JAODLD010000069.1:25547108-25559265 GCA_026781065.1 Mormyrops boulengeri | reverse complement strand
CCCCCCCCGCGGCCCCCCCCCCCGGGGGTGCGTTATCCTCATTGTTATTACTCTCAAATTATCCTCATTTATAAAACGTTCCACCCAACACTCGATTCCCAGATTTCTTACAGTTAGTTGTGCTCTGTAATATATTTCTGTCCAGAGAGCTTTGTGGGGGTGCTGTCTGGGAGTATTGCAGTGTTCTGAAGTGCAGGCGTTGACCATCACTCACTTTCCCTCAGTCCTCCTTCAGTAGCCTGCATCTCCAGCATTTCCTTGCTGACACAGACTTCTTCAGAATATATTGTCAGCTGCAATAAGGTCCCTGTTGCTACCTGAGGTAACCTGCATCATTTATCTATGACCTTTACCTGTCCTCCTACATCCTGTCCTCCTGTGCATCAAGCCAAACATCCATCCAGCCAATTTCTGCTCTGCCTCTCCTGAAGACTAAAGCACACATGGCTCATCAGCTTGACTCAATAAAGTAAAAGCAGCTGGAGTTCAGCTGCCTACTGGTGAAGTGCTGAGTGACCCACCATACTAAGTGTTTGTGTCAGGGTATGCTTTCTGTCTAGACTTCTGCTGGCTCCCCTGCTTTTCTTGCACTTTGTCTTTTGATTCGTACTCAGATATTTACCCTGCATTGACTTTCCGCCGGTGTGCGGACTATGGATCTCAATCTCGAGTCAGATTTCCATGCTTTTGCTTCACTCTCCCTGGTTTTTGACCTTCTGCCTGTTTGTGGTTGGCAATTCTAGAAATAAAATTGCTCCAGCACTTGTATACATCTTGTTTTGTTGTATTGTTAGCTTTTAGTGTTTGTCAGAGTTCCCTTGTTTTGTGCTAGTTAATTATAATCCACCCCACCTGTATCTGGTGTATTCCTTTTGATTGGTTTATTTGATTATGATTTACACCTGTCCTTTGTTTTCCCCAATTCCCTTTGTGTATAAGTGCTTGCTCTCACTCAGTTTGTTAGTCAGTCATTTGATTACGTTGCTGTGTGTCTTGATACTTTGTTACCAGTTTCTTTGTCCTGCTCCCTGATTGTTCCTTTATGGTTTCTTTTTGTAGCTTGTTTTTGTATTATTTTTTGTTATGGTTTTCCCGACCCCTTGCAACCTTTTATTTTGTATTGATCCCAGTGTTGATAGTTGTTTAAATGAACCCCTTTGTCCCAGAGCTGCCAGTGGATCGTTGCCTTATTTCTCTCCTGCACCGTGCCGCTACATGACTCAAAACCAGTGTGAAATAATTACTATATTATTACAATTGTTTTAACATAATGATATTCCTGCCCTCTTTCAATCCTTTTTGTGTATAATGAGAGGAACGCTTTTCTTTTTTGAGGGAGTGTTTGGTGCAGACAGACCCACAATTGCCATAACCTGATGCTTCTAAGAACCCAGCAAGAGCCTCCACTATCTTGCCTCAGAGACCAAGTGAGAGACGTTTAGCCAAGTGACATGACAAATGCCGGAACTCAAAAAATAACCACACTACCGTGGCTCTGAGCAGGCTAGCTGGTAACATCGCTGCATAGTAAGAAACGTTTGAACTCCACTCAAATAATTTAAAGCACGAAAGCCATATTAATTTCCCCCCAAAAGGATTAGGGTTGAAGTAAAGCTAGGAGTTTTACACGGGTTGGGGGACACTGCTGAAATCACGAAGGGGTACTACCCCTCCCTTCCCAGCTTAGTCATCTGCCATCAGGGCTTTAGTGAGCCCTCGAGCCTACAGGCTGTGGCATCTGAGATGGGCTATTCATGTGCACAGCACCCCTTTTAGAAGGTGTTTCTCCTTTTGGGAATGAGGCTGCGGGAAGACGGATCCCAAAAGCTGAGGTGGGCGAACAAATCCCTTCGCCTACCAAACATCTGAACATAGAATGCATTCATGCAAAACCTCGTTCTGAAGGAGAAACAGTGTCCGTCTTCTATTGGTAGAGAGAGGCATTATCCAGACAGGAGAGTATAATGGTGCTTGTGTACTAAAAGAAGCATTTTATTTTGGCATACATTAAAATGCAAAGCAGCATGTCTGACAGAAATGTTGTGCAGTAGTTTCCTAAGGCACAGGCATAATATCTTTCTTTTTCATCCATGACAAGTGATGTAGATGACAAGTGACACTATTTTCAAACAATGTTCACTGTGGGACGTATCCTTTCGCCCTTTGATCCATCTGTCTTGTGTCTGACCCAGAAGTATAAGGTCAACACTGTCCAACAGACAAGAGAAGCACTGATTTTACACCATCCCTGAATTTGCTATTGCATGTAACAAATGAACAACGAAAACTAATGAACTGCTAATTACAACAAAGCAATTACGCATAATTAATCAAAGACTACAAGCCTTAGACTAGAAGCCACTGGGTTTTCTTTTGTTGCCTAATCATGTCCATCGTGATGCTTTAATAGAGCAGCTGATTAATTGGTCCCCGCTTGTTAGCATACCTGAGGGTAAATCAGAAGGCTGACCATGACCCTCTGGGGGGGGCGATGTTCCTTGGGTATCATGCTGCTTGTTCTGTCAGCTTGCATGGGTGGCACGTGTTGATCGCCTACTGGGGGGGGGGGGTTGGTGCTAATAATCCCAGCTTTATCCGTCTCATTGTGCCTTTTTCAGTATCGCAAATTGTTTTCTGTCCAGGAGCATCTGCAGCTACAATTACAAAATAACCACAATCTATATTTCTTCCTCATTTTCAGCTCCAAGTCGAATGGGTTACCATTTCCCAATATTCATGCTTTTAGGATCATAAGGTTTCTTTAGAACAATATTGGCGATCTTAACATGTTTATATATTGGAAATATTTAACAGGAACTGGATTTTAATGCCCAAAATTAGTTATTCTGCTCCGTCGGATTCAGTTCTATCCCAGTCAATGTAATTATAATTCTCTTTTTATGAAAACATGCCAATACTGCCGCCTTGTCTAGACAATCCACAGGGAGACAATATATTTTTACTAGACATTGCATTGTTAGGAATTTCAAGTACAATAAGATAGTGTTTTTTCATTCCTTGTTTTTAAGAATAAGATACTGAATTAATTTTGTATTGTGCATGTAAGACATTTGTTAGCTGGAGTATGATGTTGTGAATGGAGGATAGATTAGGGTTAGGTTATTGTGAATGGAGGATAGGTTAGGGTTAGGTTATTGTGAATGGAGGATAGGTTAGGGTTAGGCTATTGTGAATAGAGGACAGGTTAGGGTTAGGCTATTGTGAATAGAGGACAGGTTAGGGTTAGGCTATTGTGAATGGAGGATATGTTAGGGTTAGGTTATTGTAGATGGAGTAAGGGTGTACAGCTGTGACTTGTGGTACAATTTAACACATGTATACAGACTGCGACAATGCACTTAGGAGAGGGACAAACCACAACATATCACAATATACTGTAGCGCCTGCAGGGTGTGCATGTCCCAGTATGCCCACAAGTAATTGTAAATAACCCCTTGTATGTATTTGTTGTTGATAAGTTTTCTTATATCCCGATTGTCATGTGTGTGTTTGCAGGTGTCTTGTGTGAACCCTGTATGATCCTCGCGTGTTACCCACCTTTTGTGTACCTGACGGTCCAGCGTCTGACCTCCCGTGTTTCCCTGCTATGTTCAGGTTCAGTGCTCGTTGGGTGCCTGGTATAATCCTGTTAAGGACTGCAATTAAACAGTCAATTAAACTGCAATTAATCCTGGAAAGCAAGTCTCCTCGTCCTTTGCTGCTCTTGCAAGGCCTCGGTCCGCCTGGCACTACAATACTTAATAGAGTCATGGACCATAATTCAACACAACGCATCCTGTCCATTGTGAACCGCAGCATTGTGCTCTACGCTGCCTGCTAAATAGGCTCTAGGTCCCCCTGTGACCCCAACCAGGCTAAGCAGTCAAAAGATAGATGAATGGATGGTTTTAGACAATCAGACGATTCCCACACAGTGGTACATCTCAAAGGGGTTTGTACGAAAGGTTTTGAGACACAGAGGATCCCAGATGTATACGGCAAGAGGTTAAAGAAACAAGAGCTTTAAGCATAAGTGTCAGGAGGGATCAGGGGGCTGTCACTGGGCTTGCCGTGGAGAGAGCGGACGTCAAAGCGTGAGCGACCAGGTGGCCCATGACATCTTGGGGGGGGGGGGGTGGTTTGGGATGCGACTCCATCATCCTACACCAAGAACAAATCTGAGAGGTCTGATATGGCACACAAACTCTGAAGGTACAAATGCAATCAGCTCTATCTTTCTTCCTCATGTCTTCCTTTAGACAGAAAAAGGAGAATAATATGCAGAAAAGGAGGTTTTCATTTCAATATCCCTTTGTCACTTGAGGGAAAAGGCTTAGTTAATTCCTAATTACTAAAGTTCTTATAAAATTTGAATGACAGAAAGACAGAAACTTCCTCTAACTTTCTTCGTTCAGAGTCTGGACTTTCATTTCTGCATAATATCTCTGATCAGGAAGTGTGTGAGAGTCGGGGGGAACCTTTTATCCCCCTCCCTGAAGAAAATCGGCCATCTCTTTCTAAACCCGGTCCACGCTGACCTCGCTTGATGTGGAGCAGGGGGGAGCCGGCATTTTAATAAACTTCACGGAGAGCCTCTGAGACAAATCTGTTTGTGTGTTCCGGATGGGTTGGTCTGGGTCTAGCGTATAGCGAAGACTGCAACCCGTCTGTGATGAAAGCACTTAATCCAGCACTCAAGCCGGATGATGAAATTCTCAGTAGCTGTTCAGGTCTTTGATTTTATTTTCTTGATTTTTTAATGGACATTATTCAGGGAGAGCTGCAATGCAGAAACTCCCCCAGTCCGAGCCGGGCGGACGGGCATCAGCACTGTCCAGCTCATAAACATTTCCTCCTGGACCTCTGGCTCCAATCTACTCCGAGCAGCGTACTGCCATGCAAAGAGGCTTATTCTTTCCCTATCCTTGGTCAACTTGTTAACCAGGATGAGACACCCTCAACTGCTTATATATTAAAGAAAATCTGTGCCAATCAAAAGCCACAGCCTCAATTTCCTGAGATGGGCCAACCGGAACCCTCCAGAGAATCTGTAAGCTAGAGAGTCAGGACCTGTCTGACAAGCTGTCTGAAGTTAAGAAGAAATTGTACTTAAAATTTTTTTTTTAAAAGCTACATAATTTATTTCCCCACATCCAGAGTTAATGTGACAAAATTGGAAGAAAGGCCATTGTCTAAAATAAAATAAGCTCCCTCCTGTTCTGCAAACTTTATATAACGTACCTAATTCGTTCTCCAAACTATGGCATGAAACAATTAAACAGGAACATTTGTGACACAAGACATTTGAATCACTGTCAAACTGTCAATCAGGTAGCGGCAGGTACACAATTGTTACGCGCCCAAAATAAATATATGAATAAATATCACTAATATTTGCAATTTGCATCACTGTTCCCACCATGAATGGTTTGGCTGAGTCATTCAGCACAGGCATGACCCACAATGCCTTGCTTTGTGTCATCCATTACTTTGATTAAGTATCACATTATGTAAGCCTGCCTCCGCTCTGGATGTGTGGAGTTTTTCACTTTGCTTTTATTGCCGATTTTATCTGGCTACTCTGGTTACAGTCCAAACATATACAGTCAGCCTAAACGACTCTCTAAATTACCTATACTGTATGTGAGAGTGTCCTGAGATGGACTGGCATCCCATTCAGGGTGTACCCCTGCCTTGTGCCCTATGCTGCTGGATCATGTAAGTCGAACCCACTGAGTGGAACACGAGCTTGTGTGAATCCATCCATCTTCCAGAACTGCTGATGCATTATGGGGTCATAGTCAGCCTATATTAGGAGGTACAGGGCAAGAGTCAGGGGACACCCTAGATGGGATGCCAGTCCATCACAGGGCACAGAAAACCAAACACACATACACTCAAATGGTGGGAGGGGGGCACAAATTGCTTGTGGAGCTGCGAAGCTACAGCGCGGTCCACCAAGTCAGTCCCCTTACCTCCTGTCATTAATTTCTTTCTCCATAATTATTAATCAGTCCATTTTAGTGCTTTTAAAGCCTGTGAGTAATTCAGCAGAAAGCACATGAACTCTGATAAGCACTGAATCTATCTCCATTATATTTGCAAAGCAGCAATTTCACCATTGCGGGTGAGGGTGGGGGGGGTGGACTGGGGTGAAAAGTGACCCCTCCTCCTGGTGTCACATTAGAGGACTCAGACCACGCAGCCTGCGGAGGAGAACGGAGGCAGAGCAGCACCGCTGGCTGCTGGGAAGCCCGTCTCAATCCGCTTTTCTGATGCTTGGCTGATATTACCTCTGGGGAGAGAACAGGAGAGCTTCATTGATTTGTCATGGACGTTCTGAGGCACTTTGCGGTGAAGCCGTACCATTGCACGAGCCTCCGGTGCAGGACGGTGTATGAAGTGCGTGACGTAATCAAATCAATACGAGAAGAATAAAAGAGGTCTTCAAACGAACACAGTTCCCTGTGTCAGGGCATGAGCAGAGCAGGGCCTGGCTTACAATTTTAGCCCTTTCGGATATTTCAGCGTGCGGGCTTCATTGCTTCGTCCCCCAGCCTGGCTAAAAACAATCTCCCGGATTCGCGTCCTGCCTGGCGCAGAGGGACGCTGAGCCCCCGCAGAGCTGGACGCGCAGCAAGCAACGGAACATGGATCCGATCCCTGATCAAAGGGAGACTCATAGCAAGAAATGGGCTAAAAACCACAGAATCCTTAAAAAAACCACCTAAGTCGGAGATAAAAAAAATGGCTAAAATTCTGGTGCATCAAAGCAAAACAGGAATGAATCACTGCAATAATTATTTCCTTCAATACTTGGTTCAAAAATCCTGACTCTGTTATCTTAGGGCCTGGAGGTTTACTAATTTAATACAGACTAACACAGCAGCCAAAGCAGCCTACATTCCCATAAATAACAACCAGTTTCCGATATCTATCCAAATCGAGGTTTCTGTCAATTGTCCACCTTGTGGTCACAAGCCCTGCTTCCTAATCAGTGTCTATCATATCTGTACTGTGTATGTCTGTGTATGTCAGTGTCTGAGTCACCAGATAAGAAAAAAGGAACCAGGGAACAAAATGAAACCTGAAAGTTTAAAAGGAGACACACGCTGCAATGCAGAGGTATGAGGCAGAGGCAGGTGTCCTTCCAAACCTGACACCGTGACACAGTCACACCCCCAAGAGATGCTGACAGGAAGGCTCACCTTGGTTACCGAAAACACAACCGCCACGTCTGTTCTTTTCCTGGAAATTCCCAGTCCATTCAGTCAGCAGACCCAGCTTCAGGGAAACGTAGCGCTACAGGTAGTGCATTGTGCTAACGACGTAAAGGTTATGGGTTTGAATCCCAGAGAGCGTATGTAAATTTCACCCTTCCCTCTACTACAAATCCCATTAGATAAAAGCATGAGATAAATCTATGTGATACAAGTAAAGTTTCATGGCTATCCAGTTCATATTTACCTTTAAGATCCACAACCCTTTAAGGCTGTAAAGAATCATTGCCATAGTTTGTACTGTTTTATTTTTATTTTTAAGTTTTATTTCAAACCTATGACATATAAAAAATATATATATTTCATACTGTGCTGTGAGTTTAAAAGGCAGCAGAGGGGGAGGTGGAGAGAGAGTGACAAAGTGAGATGTAAAAGTGGTTTTCCCCCTTTCTGATCACGGAGCCTAGATCAGCAGCACTGTATAGCCTGAAGCATTAAGCAGTAAGAGAACCAGAGGCGAGCTCCTGAGTCTGGAGCCGCGGGCAGCGGTTTCCAGCGGCGACCGGCCTGGTTTCACATAGTCATGCACCTGCTCATTTCAGACCTCGACAGAGAGGTCACCCCCTGACGCCGGGATTAAATGGCTGTAGGTTTAACACGTGCACACAGAGCTCCGAGCCTGCAGCTTCATTCTGGGGCAGCTCCCACAGCGTCTCCCACCGTCTCACGCCCGAGATAAATCCCTAACAGCGGTCTGCATCGCTCCGCGTTTTCTTCACAAGCTCAATTAGGTGCATTTTCATCGCCTGGGGGATTTCGACTCACCGGCTCACCAGCGGTGCAGCGCGCCCCATGTAACGCACTCTGCTGGAGAGAGCTCTCCAAAACAAATTGAATCACTCTGCTACTTTCACTTACCCAAGGACACAGATATAATGTCTTTAAAAAAAAGCAGAAAGGTATTGAAAAATGGTTTGAAAAAGCCCTGCAAAGCACCTTTTAACTAAATGTCACAAATAACCCTTCCAAACTTGCTCTGAACCTCTCGTCAAGAGCTGCTCTTGGAGTTAAACTGGCTATAATAGCACCACATGTACGATTTAGCGGTTTACAAGGTGACCTGCCCTGTTACGAGATCAGGCGTCCACTGTTGTCATGGTAACCTTGACCCATACAGTAAGTTCTCAGCCTCGTGGACTCTTCTAGGGGCTTTATCTGACCCTAATGGTACTCGCCCTCTGCGGGTCCCCGTCGGCCATGTTTGGCCAGTAGACAGCGGCTTTGTGGCTGAAACATCAAACACATGGGCATATAAAAGCAGAAAAATGTCAGATGGCTGGGTTGCCTGGTCCTTTCCGGTTTGTTGTGAACACTCCCTTGGGACTCAGGCAAACTGGACGCCTTACTATCCTCTGTCAAGAGCGGAGGGCCATAGCGCTCGTATTCCCTGGGGTAACGCAATCACATGACACACGCTGAGTGATGCCTATGAGGAAAACCACACAGAGGCAGGTCAGCTGGGAGGCCAGGATGATCAAACAGCTCGGCTCTCAGGCAAAGCCCTGTCATTAACCCGAAATAACAAACCGGGGCCCTCAGCGAAGCAACTAACTAAGGCTGACATCGGGCTGATACAATACTCTGTAATCCGGATGTAAGCCGGATGGCACACACTGTCAGGATAGCAGAGAACCTCCCTGCAGCGACTTCCCATCACCTGACAGGATGTGACACGTGTTCAGAGGGTCTCTGAGGTCATTATTGGTTTGAGTCCCTAGGACTGTAGCGGCCAGGTAGCTACGGTGACTGGACCCTGACCTCGACAGTAATGCCTCACGTTTGCCTATGACGTATGAACAAACAAGTTACATTATGATTTCTTTGTTTACAAGTTTATTTGGCACTGACAGTGCATATTGGTGACATTTCTGTAAACATGCCAGGCTTAATGTCGACTAAATTGATGATTAGGTTTATTAAAAATGTGCCACGGCTCCACGCAGATATTCGTACAGAGAAGGGCGCTGCATCCGGTCCCTGCCGCCAGCCAGAGCCTTTGAAACAGGATGAAACAGAATTGGCAGCCAGTCCGCGCTATATTTGGTGATGCTTTGCAACCTTTATTTTAACTCATTGCCCGCCTTCGCTTACTATAAACAATACAAGGCACTGGAATGTAAAGGAGAGACACCCGGGATCCAGACCTGCCACTTTAGAACAGCAGCTACAGAATGAGATGTTTAAAGGTCTAATAAACACTTTAAGAAGCATTAAACTAAGGAATGTTTCGTTTTCCCAGCCGGTCTGCTCCTGCCAGGGCTCCAGAATATGCGACGGCTCTGGAATGTCGGCATGCGATTTGATCCTTCGAACCCGGACATGAGCGGGAACCGCTAAACTGGCTTTCTTCCTTCAGCCCCAGAATAGCTTTGATAGCATGGGGAGAAACCTCAGCAGGTTGAGAGAATGGCCGCAAGACATGTTGGTTATTCCTGTTTTCAAACAGCCACGGCGTTTTACTGCTTTTCTAAAACATTAGAACACTATACATTATTATACTTTATCTCCTTTTATATACGACTGGGCTCGTGTCTGCTTTCAAGCCCCTCTGTCAGTTCCTAATCAAGATAAATCTTTGACTGAAAATGTTTGAGTGCCCCCCCCCACCCCCCAGGCGCAACTTGACAGCTTAATTGCGGTCCAAAGCCAGTGCAATTAACAGAAGGGCCAGCACTTGCACACCGCAAAACGGCGAGGTGAGAGCAGGTAACCATGGCGACAGTGGCGTGGCATTCTTCACACCGGTGACGGTGGGGGGGGGGGGGTAGCGTCTAACCCAGAGCGACAAGGGGACATCAGAAACAGGCACAAACAGAAAGTCCATAAAAAGCCTCTGACTCACATTGGCTCCGCACACACCAGCTCACACGGCCACGAGGGAGCAGGGGATTGGAGATTTAAGACCACCTCAGTGCCCCCGCATCCCCACAAAGTGAGAAGCCCCACACCCTGCGAAAGCCAGAGCAGGAGGGGATGGGCGTCATCCAAGAGGTCAGGGCTCCGCCCCCATGGGGAGCCAAGCGGCCACCACAGCTCAGCTGAGCACATGGCTGCTGTCATACCTGGACAGGCGGTCATGTCATGCCGGCGATTTCTGTTTACACACAGGAAATATCTCATCCCTTCAATATTGTTATCCAGCCTTACTGTCTAGGCCATTTAATGCACACACTCACTGTGTATATTTGCCCTTTCTCACCCAGAGAAGCTGCACATTTGGGTTCGAAGGCCTGCCCCCCCCCCACTCTTAAGTGATGCACACCTGGAGTTCTTACCTCCGCTTGAAGCTCCCTCACTTTAAAGCATCGTGCTGGAACGATGCACTGTGGAATTTCTAATGCCGGCATCTGTGTAACCAAAGGACCATAGAAATCCCTAATTCCCACTTCAGTATGAGATCATATAGGACCCTAGGTAAGGTTTTCCGAAGGCACAAAGAAGTTCAGTAACATATGACTTTCATACTTTTACATATTAGTCATATATTATTATTTAATTGTTAGTAAAGGGCCCCAGCAACAAAGAGAGATCTGAGAATCTAAGTATTACCACAAGCACAACACCAGGCCTCTTATTCAGCAGTGGACATTTGCCATGTTCTGTCTGGGCCAAGAGAGATAAAACTGGAAATGGTTTTATATGTTTGACAGCTGGCAAATGGATGTCGGTGAATAAATGGCCTTGATACCTTACTCTCTAGTTATGTTTGTTCTCCTCAGGGGTGTAGCTAGAAATTCCAAGGCCTTGGGCCCCCCAGTAGGGTTGCCACTTTCAAGTCCCCCCCCCCCCCAGTACAATTTACATATATTCAGAGCCTCATATAAAGTGCTGGGGTCCCAGAATCTGCCAGGGTATCCGTGCTCCTCTGATGTCGTCATTTTTTTCCCCCCTCATGATTCTGACTACAGTATGTCAGATGCAAATAGGAAAATGAACTGGGAAGCTGCGTTCATGAAGCTGCTTCTCATTTTCCCTATAAAGCAACGTTTCCCAATCCGGTCCTCGGGGACCCACAGACAATCCCTGGGAGGGAGCAAAAACATGGACCGACTGCGGGTCCCCGAGGACCGGGCTGGGAAACACTGCTCTAAAGGAACAAGACTGACTGATACAATAATTCGGATCATTCAGTATGTGTACCCAAGGAAAAAGTGTAAAGATCAGAATATGGTCACCTTGTTACATTTTTAATTTTTCATCAGTCATACTGTACTATTAGAAGCATGACACTCGATGATGCCCTTTCCCTGAATACCGATGCCGTACTACTGTTACATTGTTTGGTGCGAATGGGGCATCTATCAATATAACGTGCTATAAAACAATTACTGCGGAGACACACTGTACCATCAGTCTTATCACTGATGCACCGTTGCAATGAAGCAATTCGTTGGGTGAAAGTATCCCGCTCTGGGTCTTCCCAGACGCTACACCGCCGAGATGAAGTCGCACGCCGGCTCTCTACCGTCAGATTTTTGTGTTCATTATGATTAACTTTATCCCACTAAATGCCAGAACCATCTGCTTTCATAAGCTGCCAAAGGCAAGAAGGAATGTGGATTTTTGTTTTTCGGACTAGAGGAATGTTCCAGAAGGCATCCCATTGTGTGACACATGAATAGAGAAGCAGACTCAGCCAGTAGGGATAACTGCTCTTAGGAATCCTGCAGACGGGCATTTAAACTATCAGGGACCTGAGTGCTTTCATATGACACCATGGACTGCAATACAGATGCACAGATTTGCAGTCAAATGAGATTTAAGGTCTTCAGATGAGCAAAATGAAAGAATGGCTGATGAGGGTTGGGTGGGGGGGGGGGGGGGGGGGGGGGGGGGGGGGGGGGGGGGGGGGGGGGGGGGGGGGGGGGGGGGGGGGG
>JAODLD010000069.1:25503304-25537783 GCA_026781065.1 Mormyrops boulengeri | reverse complement strand
AGAATCAGTAATTATTAAACTAACTACCTGGGAGAACTGAAAACAAGGCCTGGATTTGGAATCGAGGTCCAGATTTGCTGCTTTTCCACTACTGCAGTGTTTCCCAATCCGGTTCTTGGGGACCCACAGACAGTCCGCTTTTTTTTTTTAATCCCTCCCAGCAGGGGAACAAAAATGTGGACTGTCTGGTAGGGAGCAAAAGCATGGACTGACTCTGGGTCCTTGGAGACCAGATTGGGAAACACTGCACTACAGGGTCACAGTAAGCCTGGAAGGACAGGAAAGAGAGACCCAGATCAGGACACCAGTCCATTATAAGGTACACACAGGATGAATAAGTCAGAGGCACAGTGTGAGTATGGTGTCTGCTTATACTTCATGTGAGGGTGAAAAGATGATTCACCACAGAGCAACTCTGTGAGTTTAGGGCAGATGCCAGTTTTCCAAAGCGGAGTTTGAATGCAGTCTGGTCAGGGGGCAGCGAACCTGAGACACTGGGCTTTTTCGGTTTACCTTGGCATTCCACGGAACCATGGGAACTCAAGATGATTGGGTCTGATTCATACACACATAATGATGAATATATCCCAGAAAGGGAACAGAAAGTGTCATGCCCCTTATTGCTCTCCGAAATATGCCAATAAATATTTTTATGGTTTCCGGAGAGATCATCACGTCTTCTAAACAGGAATGGAAATCCAGAACTGTCCATCTAACCACTAGCAAAGGCAGCCTCTACTTTCCCCATTTACTTAGATGTTCAAAGAAGTTTAAGTGCTTTGGGAGGGCAGCTGATCAGGACTGGAATCACCTGACGAGACTCAGCCTAACGCCCCCTAGAGGCTTGTATGATTTATGCAAGAGTTACTGACTGAAGACACTGGTGGTGGGACCAGTATTTTCCACATCCTGATTTAGTGATAAGGTCACAGCTATAGTCTTCTGGTGTGAGCATGCCCAAAATATGGCACAATGGCAGGAATTGTGAGTGACTGATTCACAGTGATTGGCAATGAGCTGCTATCTGGCGATCAGGTCATCCATTTAAATGGTGCAATGAGGCCGACAGGCTGGCGGCACACAGCCATTGTGAGTTCGTGGTTCCTCAGGCCAGGATCTGAGAGCCACGACCAATAAGGTCACAGGTGTTGCCCATATGACAGGTTGGGCAAGGTCTTCACCCACAACTGCATGAGTAAACATGAGGATGTTGATTCCAACTCCCTTGCCCGTTTGCACCCTAAAGGTTCAGAGTAAAGGACTCAGGATAGTAATATAAATTTATGTAATTTACTTTTCTACTAGAAACATGTTCGGCTAGATTAAAACTACACTGTAACCCTTTTAAACAGCTGACATTTACTGAAGTTAAAGAACTGCATCCGTGTTCCTGGGAGAGGAGCAAAAGGGTCCTGGTCACATGTCTGTTTACACTACCGGTTAGCCATGTTCAGGAGTCTGGACCCAGCGACAGAACAAAGCCACAGCAAAACAAATTCAAGGAGCTGCATCAAAAAATGGGGGGCAGAGGATAAAGCTTTGTCATTAACTGGATATGATGTCGGATCCCGGCTCACTGTGGGTCTTATGCTATTAATTACACGTGATTGAGCCATTCATCTAGACTCCTGGCACATCTTAAAATTTTCTGAATTCCTGGTGAAAAACAACTTAGTAGCAGTACTCATGATCAGCTTTTTGAACATTTTCTACTTGACTGTAATGCATGCGTGGCTGATTGAATACTTTAGCCATTTAAGGGGCACTTTTAGGGTTACTTTCCTAAGAATCTGCAGAAATGTCAACTTTTCTGGTAGACTGCGAGATCATGGAGATTTTGGAAGCACAAATGGCATCCCAGGATTTCCTATCCCCGTAAAAGCAGAACACAAACGCAGTCTCAGCTTTTCCCATGAGCCTATTAGCACCGGAGGACGTGGGATTTTTTATTTATTTTTTTTTAAAGGACCTCTGGCTTCTTAACCATCCAGATCAATATTTTGTAGGAGGCCCATCAAGCTTAATTAAGAGGTTTTGGATGGATAATGAGCATACGCTCTGAGTGCTTGGGACAAAAGGTTACAAAGCATTGTATTTGTCATCAGCTTAGCATCAGCCGACCTCAGCCGCTAATTACCAGCCTTTACGTTGTGCTGGCATGCAGCCTAAAAAGAGCAGCTCATTTACCCTTGTATACGTGCCGCATGAGACATGCTGATGTCATGGGGGAGCTGTTGAGCTGCAAGAACAGGTAGTCGGAGTGTGTGATTGGGGGGAGGGGCGGCATATAATGTAAAGTGGAGTGAGCCGAGATGGGGGGAAAGGGGGGGCAATAACTCAGACCAGGAGGGCAGGCGGAGTGAATTCTCAGTGGCAGGGCCAGGAAAAGAAGCGGAAACTTCCAACACATGAGGATGCCTCTCCCACAGTCACTACATGGAGAGACAGTGACGGACGGGCTTCTCCAGATCAGCAGAGAGGTGGACGTTGGGCAGTGAAGCAGGCCTCCACAGACACATTCTGCTGCAGGTCCTCACCGCTCGTCGTGCCCACGCATCAGGGCGAAGCGGGTGTGTGAAAATGCGGAGGGATGATCGAAACCCGCATGCTCAGCAAGAAAATACCACGATCCAATGTTTCATTTTTTTTTTTTTTTTTAATTAACATTTTTCCCACAACAATGCAAGATAAAGCTTTTTTTTTTTTTTTTGCATTTTTCTCGAAAGCAACCAAGAGAGAACAGCAACATTCCTAAGAGCCTAAAAGAAACAGAAGCTCATCTGCCATGCAGCAGGAACCAGCAGGGGAGCTAATCAAACCCAGAGCAAGGGATCCTACTGGGGAGGAGGCGGGGCGGGCATCATCCTTAATCCACACACCACTCCAAACAACGCTGCCCAGTTAGCCTGCTCTCAGCGTCCAATCACACTTCCATCGTGGGGGTAGAGGGTATGACAAACAGGCACTTTGTATGCTTTAAAAAATAATTAAATTAAAGGGAAAAGAATCACTCCACTTGGGAAAACCCCACTCTGTGCTACACATCACACAGGAATCCTTAGGTCACATTAATCTGTAGTTTATCAACACGTCCGAAAAACTGGGTAATTACACATTCAAATTCAGTATTTCTGGAGAAAAAAAAAAAACTCAAGATCATCTATCACTCTCCTAAAGAACTGTTTTTTTCCCCCACCAGCAGTTATAAAGTTGATGTGGTTAATGGAAATATGGGGGGGGGCGAGGGGGGGGCTCTCCCCCCCCCTCTCCGCTGACCACTGCCCCAGCAAACCGAATGCCCACAGAGCATAGCCCCTGAACTGGGGAGAAAGGGCCACAAACAGACTTCAAGTGATTCCTAGTTACTAGAACTACTGTCGACTGACTGACTGATGGAACAAAGTATTCAAGTTTCTTAAAAAAAAATAAAAATAAAAAAGACAATATGATGATAAAAAAAAAAAAAAACAAAAAGCAAAGTCTAACTTGTCTTGCATTATAAGAATGGTCAATGAATTACACAAACCAGTAGATGCTGAAGCACTAACCTGCCATACTAGTCTAAGAGCAAATCTGTTTTTATATTGTGGTACTCAAGGCCCAGACGCAGTGCGTTGCCGCTCAGTGATTGGTCCTTAAGGGACACAAAACGTATTGGTTCCATTGGCCAATTACAGAATAGGAGACAGGAGGAGAGGAAACACCCCCCGCAAAAAAAAGCCCTACTAACAAAACCCACAACCAGGCAAAGCAGAGAGAAGACAAAGGAAAGGGCTCCGTCTGTCCTGTCTGTCAGGGATCAGTGCGTCTGTCTGTCTGTCGGTCCTGCTCACTTGAGAAGGGCTTTGATCGCGTCGCTTTCCGCTGCCTCGAAGGCACTCAGGCCGTCTGGTCCTTTCCGGTTCTTGTCGGCTCCCTGCAGAAGCGATGACGGGGAAGAAAGAGAGTGTGATTAATACCCATTTCCCTGACGAGGGGAATGCAGTGGTGCTCTCGCTGGGTATCCTGTGGATAACATCAGCCCTGCGGCATGTGGCCACCTGATCCCCTGCGTGCCACAAAGCTCCAAGCTCCGATGCCAGTGACCCCCCCCCAGCTCTTGGTCACCCCATCGCCCCTCTCCCCCCAATGCAGGGCCAACTTAACAGCTGCTGCATGTTCAGGCAGCCCCCAGACTATGAATATCTGACTTATGGACAACTCCTATACTTATGAACAGGCTGCCATAAAGCTTGTCACATTCAAATTTTAAGTCAAACACAGTGGTTTGTAATAATGAACACACATGCTACTGTGAAGTTCATGAGAACATACAGCAATTTCAGCGGTACATCGGCTCGAGGTACAGTACTCAACGTAGTTAATTTTGATATTACTATACAATTACGTACTGTATCATTTTTCCGATTTACCTACACATTTAACTTAAGACAGACTTGGGGAATGGATCTCATTCGTAACCTGGGTACTGCCTGCAGTTACATTTACCACATCAGTACAAGTGTCAGTTTCTGTCTATAGACTCAATAAGCCTGGGATGCCAGATGAATTCTGCAATGCATCGATACGGCCAGAAATAAAGTGGGCAGCAGAGAGCGGGCCAAATAAGACAAAGCAGAATAAAGAACTCAGAAATGAAACATCCTTTTGTCTCTGTTCAGTGACACATCAGAGAGTGGGAGCAGAAACTTTCCATTGTCGTTTTTGTGGTGTTGGTGGGTGCGAAAGGGTCGACTGAGGGAAGGAATGACCCAGTTTTGGTGCCAGGGCCCGCGGTTCTGCTGGGCCTCATGGGTAGCGGCAGCAGGGATCACAGGAAATGCTGGCCAGTTTGCGGCCCCGTCCAACGCTAATTGGGATGGCGAGGAGGGAAAAATAAATAAAAAAGTAATTGGTTTATTTATCCTTTTAGCGAGTTTGGGCCATGACTCACTGTAAGCCCAGCGTTAACAGAAGCCTTAAAGTGGCAGGAGGCCATTTCCCCAGTGACAGCGTTTTCAGCAGCGACTGCACGTTCGACTTTAAATGCAAAGGTAAGCGGATTAGGCTGCCTGTCTGATTTTAGTCAAGATAGAACGCCTTTGTGAAAAGGTAGCAGCGCGGGGCTTAAAACGCAGGAACTCAAAACCCACGACGGCAGCTCTCTCTGGCAGGATTTGTTGAGCTCGCCAGAACCTTGCTGCGGCAGGGCCAGACAAAGTCAATCTGAGGGCCCAGGGGAGGCCATTAGCGACCAGTTGTACTCCAGGCTCTCGTCCCCAACACCAAGCATGGCCACAGCGAGGGCCTCTTTCACAGCATGACCCAGAAGTGGACCGCACACTGGCCTGACCGGGAAACGGGCAAATGCCCCCGGCGACAGGCTTCAGGCAGCAGTGAAACATGAGTTTTATACAGCAGGGTGTCCCCGCAGGGAAGAAAAAAAATTGCATGCTGTGGGTGTCCTGCAGCTAGTACACAATTTCAACATGCTGTGGGTGTCATGCAGCTAGTACACAATTTCAACATGCTGTGGGTGTCCTGCAGGTAGTACACAATTTCAACATGCTGTGGGTGTCATGCAGCTAGTACACAATTTCGTTCAGAATGGCAGACAAAAGTGGGGTCACCCCTGGTTAAGGGTCACACGTTGCTGTAACAGCCTCCGCACATTCGCTTTCCATTAAGGCTTCGTTAAGCCATTTCTAAGTAAAGTTCAGAGATCTGTGCTCATAATCTGAGATGGGGAATGGCACCGCTGAGCGTGACTGTCACGCTCGCCCATCGATCATACGCAGCCTGGCCAGCACTGCCTGCTCCACACGGGCTTCGATTACTCAGCATCACATCCAAAGGAATCACTAACCACTTGACAATAATTGGGGTCAATAATTTTGCATTAAAATAAAAAAAACAGCCAGCAGGGTGACAGAAGTTCACGCAGAATTAGTGCATGACTCACAGTAAACTGCAAACACTAGTTCAGGAAGAATGGAAGGACAGACAGACCAAAGGAAGCATTTCTTTGACAACATACACTACTAGGCAGATATATACTTGGTACCTGTACATCCCTGGGTCCAATGACAATGAAACATCAAGCCCTGCAGGCTTTTAGAAAAAGGCACAACATAAGCCAACTCATAGTGTCAAAAGAGGAGGGGGGATAAGACTACTATGGTGACTCAATAGTATTTTGCGAAAGACTGAGAATGAGCACACAATGACCTACAGTTGGTTCTCAGACACTTAACCATATATATGAAAGCCTTTCCCCATGCAGCCATACAGTCTCTGCTCCATCATGCTTTCAACAGTAACTGGAAATAAAAGGACAGCAATAGTCTGGATGTTTTGACCAAGTACACAGACTCGTGTTGTGTACAATCATGCATCAGTCCCAACAAGCAGGGCTGTTACTATCCATTGCATTCATAATCGAGCAATCTTCCAATTAATTTGATGACTACATCAAGCAATTATTTATAGATATGTATTATCATATTGTGCTTGGCATGAAGCAGGAACCAAGCCTGGATGGGGCTCCTGCCCATTACAGAACGCACACTCACTCACACATATGGTCGATTTAGGGACTTTCGCATATGTTGCTTTTTGGACAGTGGGAGGAGACCGGAGGGTCTGGTGTTAACACCCACACAAATGGGGTTAACAGGCAAAATACACACGAGCACGCACACACGCACGAGGTGGCAGTGTGTGGCGAGAGCGCTATGCACTGCGCTGCAGTCTACGCTTGCAGGATATGCGATGATATCAACATCGGATGTTACACACATGCGATGCTCACATCGCAAGGACTGCGGTAATCACATGGGTTTAAACCAGCAATAAGTTGTACTAAAATACTTTTACTGTCACAGGAAACAAAACTTTGGAAGCTTTGCCATCAAATGATGGTTCCTTTTCAATATTATCTAGTATACGTTTAAAAAAACAGTGTAAAGTTCACCACCACTGCTTTTGCATGAACTATGCATGCACTCACACAAACAACCATAATCATTCTCACCCTTGACTGGTCTGCGTGTGTAATTTAATAAAAACGACAGAAGAGAAAAACGAACAAGAATTGGTTATGAAAAGATGTCTTCCACTGTCTGGAAACATTTTAGATTCCATATAGACAACATTGCGCAAAAGCAGGAGATTTTCTGGGTATTGCTTTGTATCTGTTGGCTATTGTTCAACTCCTAAATATTGCCAAAACTTCAAAGATCAGTGTGAACTTTCCAAGATTCAGCCCTGTTCAAAACAAACAATATGTTCACAAAAAATATTGGCCATAAGGTTATTTAAAGTGTGTGTAAGATGGTGCAGCTAAGCAATGAGGCTAACCATTTTAGCAGCAATTATTTTGAGAAAGAAATCATAGAAAGTACATTAAACAACATAATTTAAGTCAAACCGATGACGAGGCTAAATGGCACCTAACCTGCATCCATAAAATCTGCATGACTTAAGATGCGGCAGTTGCAATGCAATCATGCTGTGGTGATATTTAAGTTCTGCTTTGCAATGCTGATAGACTGCATTTTCATTCAAATTCTTTATTTGGAGCCTCATCTGTTATGCTTCGTCTTCCCTCTGTCATATTGCAGAGTAATCGAGAAGACAATCAATACTTAAAAAAAAAATTATTATAAAAAAAATCAAATAATCATGACAGCTCTATCAACAAGACTTGTGAAACTAACCAAGTCAGTCTTTATCTCAGATTCAGAACTGCTCACTCTTGCCTCAGGGGTAACCTGTCACAGAACTAAAGTCATAAGCTGAGGGTCTTCCCCCGCCCCCCATATCCGCCTACTTGGTTAGGTGCAACTCAAATAATTAAGCACGTAGCCAA
Source organism: Mormyrops boulengeri (assembly GCA_026781065.1). Classification (NCBI taxonomy): domain Eukaryota; kingdom Metazoa; phylum Chordata; class Actinopteri; order Osteoglossiformes; family Mormyridae; genus Mormyrops; species Mormyrops boulengeri. The sequence continues at coordinate 25,529,934 of JAODLD010000069.1, read as the reverse complement.
CGCAAAGGTGAGGTGGGTGACTTCTCCCTATCACTGTGACCCTGGAAGGTCAGGTCATGAGCCCAGGCCAGCACTCATCAGGATGGTGTCCTCTAATATGCCCAAGACACACTCCCCCATAATGGGCTTGCGACAGACCACATTGCAACTCAACACGACATCAAACTCGTTTCATGGCAACACAAAAAATGTGTATAAGGTTGAGAGTGATGGTTCATTTCCTGCAGACAAATCTTTTCTATTGGTCCACAACTGTTAACAATGAGTACGAATCACCCCTGTCCTCAGAGACTCATTGTCCATCTCGACTCAACACATTACCACATCAACCTATATCAACATGCATCCCTGGGCCTCTGTGTAGATGATTAGACTCGTGGCTTCATGTTAGGGAGGCATGGTGATATGTGCAGTACTGTAACATACACACAGTACTCCTCAGAATATAATAGGTTTTATAATAAAAAGTGATACACACACCAATTCCTACTGCATTCGCTGTCATGTAAGGCGCATATGGACCTTGGGCGTAGAAGTAATCGGACGCAACTCGATCAGGCATAACTCGCCATGAAATTGTACAGTATGACAATTGCATCGCATTTTCATTGTAATGGGCATTGTAAGTTATATAGTGATGATTTAAAGAATACGAGAGATTGTTCATAGGTTATATGCAAATACTATGCCATTTTACATGATGAACTTTGACTCTGGTATCTGCGAGGGGTCCTGGAACCAATCCCTCGCACATACGGAAGGCCGACTAACTGAAACATAACAAAATTGCTATTTGCAATGCATGTAAAGCACCAGTGATGTGAAGAGGGGCAGAACAATACTCATTTAACATTGGCATTTGAAAATGTATGTTACTTAAAAAAGGTGGCTTTATTATTTTGTGCAACAGAGAGCTCACTGTCACCGAGGTGTTACAGTAACATTACAGTAATGTTTTTGGCTGACGGAAGACGACATATGGAGCTTAGGTTTACCGATACCGTTTTACTTAAAAATAAAATGCAGCACTAGCCCAAGTTGAAATAAATTTCCTTATTTTTCTAAATTTGTAAAAGTTACATTGAAAAAAGATAGACATAAAATCAAATGTTGTTCATCTACAAGTACGCCATCACAATAAGAGTAATATTAAATATTATTTCTAGTACGAGACTTGGTGTTCAATTAAATAAAGATGTGCATATATTGGTATCAGCTAAATCAACTTTGAGAATATCAGCATATCGAATATCAGCACAAATCCTGTATCACACATCCCTGTTTCTTGTGCTTGTGTTGACACTAAACGAGGTAGAAATGTACAGAAGGCACGTGTGTGTGTCAGTTCAGGGGGCCAAAAGTTCATTTTCCAAATTAGGACAAATAGGTTTGATGGAATTTTAATTGAACTAAATACCAAAGTAACACAGCCTGTTTGCATCTCTGGCTAGCAAGGCTAACCTAATGGAACAGCTTAGAAGCCTGTGAAGGAGGAGGATAAGGTTGGAAGTTAAGCAACCAACATTGCATATACTCTGGGCAGGGGTGGGGGAGGGGCTGCAGACCCAAGGCACGCAAGGTCAGTACATTGAGACAGGTACCTTTTCTAGGAGCATCCTGACACAGGCAAGGTGTCCCTCATAGGTCGCAGAGAGGAGAGGCGTGATGCCGTGTTTGTCGGGGGCCTGAGGAAAGGAAGGAAGGAGATAAGGACTTTGCTGAAGAGGTCATGAATCCCACAAAAGGACATGAGGACCACAGACCATAACTTTTCTCAGTGTCACTTCTAGCGATTCTTCCTTATCTCATCAATAAATGATTCCAAGCAACACATAAAGGTACTTGATTTATCAGTCTGTTCTAAAAGGGAAATAGAAAGTTTATCTCCATCTTCAGGGGAGTGGTTTTAAAAAAAACTTAAATCCTAACATTTTGTTTCTAGGTTTTGCAGTCTGATATTTTCTCCCGCACATGGACAATTGATTGCAGGTAGTTTGGAAACAGCATGATCAGACATGGTCTGAGGGCCCAACAGGAAGGTCTAAGGCTTGCAGACAAACAACTGAACAAGATCATTACCTCCCCACTTTGACTACACATCTGAATCTTAGAAGATTCAGCACTGCTGAATTGCAGTGAATTTCAATAAAAAGTACACTGCATCAGGCAGTAGGCTTTCGATTCAGGATTAAGAACTTGCGTGACTTTCATCCAGCCTCACACATCACAAGAAGATTTTTCTGCTGGACAAACACTGTAGAGTTCTACTAAACAGTTAGAGTAACTCAACAAATTTTAAAAAGCAGCCAGTTTATGTTACACTAACTGCTACAGATGCCTACTTTCACTCCCTCAGGACACAAATTTACAGTGATGCAGTTGTCAGTCAACACATAATCAATGCAATCTCCCCAGCCTTTTCAAATCTCCATAAGCCAGGTGCTGCTTGAGGGGATACCAGACAGAACATGCGGCCTAAGATGACAGACGGGACCAACACAGAGGGAAAGAGAGACAAACAGCCTCAGAAATTCGACAGCACAGATTAGACATGCTGGCATAGCGAATCGGCTGAGCAAATTTAATTCGTTGATGCTCTCTTTCCACACACCGTGGAAGGCCATTAAACTTCGGGGGGGCACACCTGACTTTCGAAATTAACCATCTCCCAGCACCAACACTTACATTAACATCCGCGCCCTTGGAGAGAAGGAACTCCACCACCTCTGCCTGGCCGCAGTCAGCAGCATAGTGCAATGGCTTCCTGCCCCCTTCCAGTGTCCTGTTCACATCCTCGTCCTGTTGGGCAGACAAATTGCCAAAACAAAGCTGAAAAACACACCGACATATCCTGGAGAAACCAGATTAAGACACTTATTTGCCATTTGTATATGTACATAGGAATTTTTTGGTTTTATGCTAGGACTGTAACAACTAATCCATAACGTAGATAAAATGGTAATAAAATTCGTTGTCAACGATTTTTATCGTTCAGCTGCATTTTTGCAGGTTTCAGTCTAAAATCGATTTGCATCATTTTGTTTCACTGCACAACATCAAGCTGAAGTCAATGCATTGCATGATACAAGCAGAATCTAAATTCACAAGTAGACGCTCAACATGGAAAACTAACTGTGGCCGTGAGCTGTTTACGGTTAATACTGGTTAGCCAGTCAGTCATAATCTGCGGTTTGGGAACATTTCAGTTTGCCAATAAATCACACCAACACTGGAGAGAGCAGTTGATAAGACCAAGACTGTCGGTTGTTGAACTTGGATATGCTGCTGGAAACAGATCCAACTCATTTGAGACCTCATCCGAGTGCATGTGCGACCGCGGCAAGGCAGAAACAGCTTTTGCATGATAGTCTCCTTGTGGCATTTAAGGTGCCTTTAGCAGGAAATTCAAACAGCTAAAAACAGAATTACAGCTATAGAGGTGTTTATCACTAAAGATATGCAACCATACTTGAGAGTAGTGCTGTCACGATAAATATGTTTATATTGATACCAAGCCATGAATTTTTCCTAAAAAAGGGGAAATACTCTCAAATGTCATTACCATGCTTTAACTGAAATGATGTTTTAATTATTTGGGTCATTTGCAGGCAGGTCAGTTAAAATGTAACCATATTAGTCAAAAATAGCAGGTCGAGCATCATTTTGTCTTTAATATTAGCGGTTCAATTCACTGCCGTGTTGAATTAATCAGCACGTTCGGGTCACTCGTGAAATGGACCTGCGCATCACTATAGACTATGTATGAATATGTATATTACTGCTGGCAATTTTAGCATTTTGATCACTCAGATTTCTTTCATGGATATAACAGGGGAGTGAACTAGTCAGCTATCACCTGTCAGTCTTTGTATTTTCTGAAAAGTTTGAGATGTTTGTCCGATAGATGTCTGGGCAGGTTTGACGTGGTACTTCCTTTGCGAGATACACTTAAACACAAAAGCACCGTTGGGCAAGCACTGTTTTTAAGGGGCTTGCCTTTTTCATCTACATGATAGCAAAAATATCTCTATATTTCACTTCAGGCCTCCACGTTTTTAATGAGTTCAGGTGTTGCTGAAGCCCTTGCCACCTCCGAACCAAGTGAAAAAGGTGCACTGCTCTCTCTGCTGGTATTCTCATTTGTTATCAATTTTCTCAAAATGCTGGTATTGTACCATTTTCTAAATTCTAGCACTGCAATTTTTTTCAGTACCGGCTTATCGTGCAACCCTACTTGGTATTAGGGCTAGGTAAGTTAAAATTAGATTAATTAATTAGAAAATTAACCAAAACCGACATTCAAAAACTCTAATCCATGTATTGTTGCCCATGTTGGTTACTTTAGTTTTATTAAAATTCTGTTAATACTTTCCCCAGTGTGTCCACTTAAAAACATACTAGTGTGTGTGTTGCCACGTGACTCCCCCCTGCACAGTCTGTGACATGGAAGCAACATGGAGGGAAAGCCGACTGAGCAACTCAAGCAGCTTGTACCATAGAAAAATGCCGGGTCCGTCATTTGGAGACATTTTGGCTTTAGTGAAGAAAACACAGAACAAAAAGAAGAAACATATTCAGTGACCAAAGATAATACCACCATTTTGACATACCGGACTGTCATACTTTACCAAAATAAAATACCTACGTATTTTTAAGAGGATAAAGTATTCGGATAAGGAAATTTACGATGTCAGAATAAACTGTATTCTTAACAGAAGTAACATGCCCTAATAAGGAAATTGATGGAGTTACCAGAATAAAATATCTAGATGGTTTTAATGGTGGAATGTGTTCTGATTGGGAAATGTACAGTGATAAAACATTCTGAAAAGAAAATACATGCTCTCAGAAAAAAAAATCCCTGTGGTTTTTAATGGGGGTAATCCGATAAGAAATTGTTTGGTATCAGATCAAGATATCTATAGCATGTAACGGAGCTTGCTCCCCTCCAGTACTCTAGTATTGTTCCTGTAGCTGATGAAAACTGCCTTTATTTGGAATGTTACAAACTGAATAAAAATGGACAATGCAAGAAACACAGAAAGATAGAATATTTTTGCAATGGTGGGTTTATGTACTAGCTCTAGTGCTGTCCCAAACGATTATTCTTTAAACGATTAATCTAGCGATTATTTTTTTTGATTACTCGACTAATCTAACAACTCATTTTTCGACTGATCAGATAAATTGATAAGCAATTATTTTCAAGTTAGTCATTTAACACAATTCACCCCCCCACAAATCTGAAATTCTCATCAAAATTTCAATTTATTAAAACATTTCTTACACATTAGAGCATTATTAATAAAAAAGGCAAATCTTAAGAGATTCAACAGGATTTATGTTAGACTGAAGTTAATAATCACTGCAATAGTTTTTACTTAATTATTTCAGTACTCCAATTTGACTTCAATGTTGAAACAGATGCTAAAACATGTAATGATTTCATAACTAGAGAAACATGTTTTTTTAACAAACACTAGCAAAGGTAGCTTATAGTTAAGCTTACTTCAGGGAGCAAGGAACGATTTAGGCTACGGTGTGTAAGAGTAATCGTAAATGATAATTTGTCTCACTCTTACATGACAGAGTAAGTAAACAGAAAATATAAAACGGCTGAAACAGTGTCATTAACGTCAGCTACAGTAAAGGTGGAGAAAAGGTGTCATGCCTGAAGTATTCCCAAACTTTGGAAGACTGTGTGCGATCCTTTTTTGCCCTGTGTTTCTCCAGAGGCTCCGTACGCAGCCATGTTGCCTCGTGCACGGGGGGGCGGCAAATTTCCTTTTTGCAGGGTGGTAGGAGAGGTCTCATTAATATTTACGAGAGAAGTGCTACATGATTGGCCAGTGCATGCCCTACAAAATAGTGTGGCACTGCTGGCACCGGCTATATTAGGCAAAACTATATCAGAATTCAGTCTATAATTGATATAGTTTTAACGGTGCCAGCAGTGAAACTACTAGCCAGCTTCTTAGCGGAATAATTTTGTATTGTAAATGAAAACAATTTTGGCCATATCCCCCACAGCTAGTCCCAACTCAGTTTCCATAAACAGTTGCGTCTCCCCCACTAATGTGTGATAGGTGAAGTAAGATGCACTTATGGAAAACATCTTTAGAGATCTTTTGTGTGGCCTGTACAGAACAGTGGCCTGTACTATGAAGCGGGGTTACTGGCTTATCGGGGTAACCTGCCGGATTTAAGGTAGTCTGGGCAAAATGTAAGTGAAAGAACATGAAGTTCATTTAAACTGTGGTACCTTAAACATGACAAGTAACCACGATAAGCCAATAACCCTGTTTCGTAGTACAGGCCACAGGTCAGGTGTGGGATGAAGATTATCCCAAAAACATTTATAACAACCAATCTAATTTAACATTTACGGGGCCATTTTTACTAGGGGAAAAAAATGTTTAGTCAGCTAATTATTATTAAACTAAGAAAATTGGAATTTGCTAGGATCGGTATCAGCAGGTCAGGCTTTTAAAAAATAAAAATAAAACCTGGGATGAGCCAAAGAAAATGCAATCGAGGCATCTTTATTCACAACACATAAAGATGAACCTGTTTGACATAAAATATATACCTAACTACACTGTAAATTGAACTGGAAGAACAGGGGAACGGGGAAGCATAAATCCAGACTGAACATGGCCACCTCACACAAAGGCCAAATAGAGCTTAACACTTAGACAAGATATACAATGCAAGTCATCCTAGAACAAAATCCTGGCCTTCTTAAGCCTGTGTCCAGCTTATATTACGTCTGCTTCAAAATTTGGAGGACAACGTATTAGTGTTGATTGCTAAGGCTGACCAAGTTAATTAAAAAAAACAGCGATATCGATACACCGGAATTAGTATCATATTGTGATACGAAAAATAAAGCTGTATAATTCTATCACAAATATCGATATCTGATGAGAATATGCTTTACGTCTCTAATGCACACATCCAACAACACTGTAAAAAGTTATATTACGAAGTGGACATGCCAAATCTGTACCTTGGGGAGAGCCATAATCGCAGTCATTTCATGTGTCTTTAGTGCGGAGAAGCAACACAGATGGACAGAGACCATTGTTGCCCATTGTTATCTAGTTAAGCAGGGCAGCAGGAGTAAGATTTGTCATTATTACGGTCTTAAACTGAAGAACAATGGTGAACTTGCAGATCCGTCAGCCCCAGTATGCAAACTCTGCTATAAGGCAGCAACACATCTAACCTGATGTAGCATCTGTCTAGTTCTCTGGTTCAGATTTAAATAAGGAGATTAGAGATAGTCAGGTGTGCATAACATATATAAAATGATGTAATTTATCAGCTATTACATTTTATATTATTGTTTAAAGTTGTGTTTTGCCAATATGCAATTTCATTCTTAGACCTTTACAAATTGATGAAAAATAGGCAAGGTTAAATGACTATGTTGATAACAGAACTAACAAATTTAAACCTAACATTAGCATATTATTGATGAGGTTTTGTTAGGCCAAAACTGGCATTGGGATGAAAGTCAAAATTTTGGTACCAATCCACCTTAGTGGCAAATAATCATAAGACTAAATCGATGGATGAAAATATGTCCCGATTTCAATAATCCAATTCTATTAACATTCTATTATGTTAATACTGCCACAGAAAACCGGAGCATAAACTGAGAAGAATAGAGCCTAAGGCAGAATACGCACACAATCACACACTAATGTCAATTTACAATTACCATTGAACAGCCTATCCCAGAACGACCGTAGACACAAGCTGGGCAATATGGGAGAAACTCACATAAACAGAGAGAACATACAGACACTGCACACAGATCCAAGGCCCTTTCTGAAGCAACTCTTATTATAGGATCTGCTATTTAACCCCTTCAATTCCTTCTGACTGCAGTTATAACAGCTTGGGCTTATGCAGCTTAATTTAACTTGGGTAACTGCTATTTAGATTGACATTTTGAGCGACATTTATGCAGTAGATTTCCCTAGCCTTGCTGAAGGATCCCGTGATCAACATGGCACAATGAGAGGTTTTTAAAAAAGCACAAATCGAGAAAATGGAAGCAAAATTCATTATACAGAGAGCTCCAGACTGAACAAATACAAGCCCAATGCCAAGGGTACATACCCAGAAGATGGATTTCTTGGGCAGCCATTGTGTTGATGCCCCACTTTTGTTACAAGACCATCTGCGCCCACGATAGCTAGACAACAGCCATGTGGGACTTCCAATGAAAAAAGAGGCCAAAGTTTAGATTGATATTTTTACAGAAGCTATTATGCATTATTAAGGTGACTGCAGATGTGTCTGAAGTTCACCTACCTGTTACATCTACAAATAGTACCTTTAATAAAAATTTCAGTTTTGCACTGGCAGCCACCGCATACTCCTGCATATGCCCCATTCAACTTAACTGTTCTGCAAAACAGATATTATTTCTATGTATGCTGAATAAAACACTCTTTCTAAGGAATTAAAAATGACCACCATGCATCTATCTCACTGCTTCACAACTGAAGCCTTCCATCTGTGTAAATAGAATCAAAAGAGCAGTAAAGATCCAAGACGGCCATTTGCTCGATGAACAGAACTAGAGCTGCTGCAAGGGGACACTTTGCAGTAAGTCTGCTCAGCCTCATCGCATTACAGAAAAGGTCAAGTCTGGTCCCTACTGCCATCTCTCACACCACACAGTTTACCACAAATTAAATTAATATCTGTAGGATCCATCCAGCAGCTATTCCTGCATTCAATCAATCGGCTTTTAAACATTATTTCACACTGCAATTTAAATTAACATTTAAAACATGAATATACTAGTTATTAAAGGTCAGGAAATAGTTGTTACTGCATAAAATACAAAAAAAACCAAAGTAGTATCATTCAACTGAACAAAAATAGATTGCTTTTTTGCAAACTGGGTAATTTACATTATTATGATCCGTGCTCATACAACATATCATTATATTAATTACACTTTCAGGAAAATATTATAAATAGTTACATAGGCTCATCGGAGGTTTCTTTTATTTAAGACACCACAAACACACTGTCAATCAATCTGAGCTAGTGATCTATGCATCCATTTAAAAACTCTGTAGGAGATAACCTCTTTATAACACTTTCATGCAAATGAGAGGAAAAAAATAACACAGCCTATCGACAAGTATACTCACTGCAGTGCAAATATATTATAGCACAGATTTTCAGGTTCTAAAAAAGCAATCACGTGACCCATCAAAAGCTTGCAGGATGGGCCAGAAGCCATTAAACCCTCTGGATAGGAAGAGGATGGTCACATATGGTTTTCCCCTTCAAACTGATACTGTCATAAATGCCATGGCAAATACACAAACCCTCTATTAGCTCAACATGCAGCTCAAGTGACAGGTTTGGTACTGCTGAAACTGCTGATATTTGATATCATTTAAATATGAGTTTGTGTTTGTGCTGAGGGCGCTGGAAGGTAGGAGAATTCATTGACATCACTAGGTATATTTACCCTTGAATCTCTTTCAACGCATACGTGTAGATGTCCGGCTTCTGGAAAGGTCATAGCAGCATATTTAGCCAAAACAACCTTTCCCCACAATGCCATTTGAAAACAATGGCTGCCATTTTCTATGAATGCAGAGTAGAGATGTGATGACTTAACAGAAATTACACAAAGAGAGAATAAGCAGAAATCCAATACTACCAGCTCCAATACGTCTGGGAATTGCTTTGTGTGTTCTACAAGTGTGTTGCATGTTAGCAAATTGACCACAGCAATTCCATAGCAAAAACGCCACCACCTGCAAAATGATTCTAGGTTATTTACAGCTATGAGAAGTAATAAACTTTAACCTACTATTCACAGTTAATTTTTTTAAATGCCTAAAAGAAATGTCAAAGCATCAAATTAGGATTTAAATAAATAATAATCAAAATGTTAAGCCTAAATGAAATCCAAATGTAGTCAACTGGATGCAAGATGCATGACATCTAGCCTCATTTCTCTACAGCAATTTGGGAAGGACCCCCACACACCCCTGTATCGAGAAATTCGCCTTTCTCTACCCTAATATTGTGCTTCTACGACAGAATATCATAAAATACCTCCAGAAGGGACATAAAATCGTAAAGACAATGTGTTCTGCTTAGATTAGTCGTGCATGGTCACGACGTGTCTCACATCACGCTCTCCAGGTACCTCCAAAATGCGAGCATTACAGGACTTGGGCGGGGTCCGAAGGCACCGTACACGCACTAAAACAAAGATCAACGCCGCGGGATTTTATAAAGCATGGCCCACACGTATCCGTAGCAACGCCGGTGGCTACTGTGCAGTGGGGCCATGTAAAAATCTAGGTGTGCCGGTCCGCGACCCCCGCCCACCCGGCTCGCCGCCGGGGGCCTGCTTAGAAACGGACACGACTCACTAACACTCGCCTCGGCGCTCGCTAATACTGCGATATAATAACACGTTTCTTCACAATGCATTCAAGTTCCCCCACCCTTTGACTCGACTACTAACCGGCTTGCTATATTTACCTAGTTACACGGGCCTTTTCCTCTTAATATATACGAATAAACGCGCAGCTAAGCGAATATTAAGTGCTTATCAGCTAAAATGCACAGACGAACAAGTTTAGCAAGGAGTCCAACTTTTGACCGGCGGCGGACCGGCTAGCGGTAGCGCTAGCATCCATTAGGATGTCACTAAGAAGCCCGTCACCGACCTGTAACCAGCAGCCGTGTCACTTCCCGTCTAGTCACCCCGCTAGTTAGGCATCTCACTAACCCTAACCGGGCTAATCGAAGCATCTAGAACAGGCTAGCCCACGAGGGAGCTAATAGCACGCGACGGAATAGCACTGTTAGCTTAGCGGCTAGCCGCCGCGTCCGTGGCGGGACGCCGGCGAGGTGGGCGAGGGGGCCAACGGCGGGCTTTACCTCCCACCCCGCCTCCAGGTCCGGCCCTTTTTTTAACGGACGCCGTCTTACCTTCACCAGCAAATTCTTCACCTCGTCCAGGTCGCCGTTTTTCAAGGCCCACATCAATTCCTTATCGCCCATTTTTGTTCCTCTCCCCCTGTCGTTATCCCAGCTCAGTGCGCCAGCGCGTCCCTTACCCAAAACGCAAACTAACTCACCTACCTAACCAGTTAACTTCAACCTCGTTTGCTTTTTTTTTATTCCCCACCTCCCACTCTCTCACCTTCGGCGCAACGCAGCGAGCGGGACGGCCGACAAAGCTGTATATTTAAGCCGGCCAAACTGTGCCTATTAGCAGCAGCTAGCTGTCAATAAATGCCGCGGTGCGTTTTATTGATATTCTAATTTAAAAGAAAGTTTCAAAGAGACGTTAGGGAAAGAGGGATCCGCCTTTTTCCAGCTAGCGAATACTATTTCCGAGGTTGAAAACCCGGAAGGTAATGCTCTGCCTGTCCTTCACTTTTCCCCGTACAACTGAAGGGGGGGGTTGTCCTCCTTTACCAATATGGCGACAGGGAGACACTGCTGCAGCTATGTTGAGTTATGATAAACGTAACCGCCACCTATTATTATGATGATTTCCCAGCACTCAAAAGCCACTGTCAAAGGGGCACGGTTTTGCAACGATAAGCCTCCCCTAGTGCATTATCGATTTAATTACTTAGATTCCAAACAGACTTGCTCTTATCTAATTGTGCGATGTTTATAGGAATTTCTTTATTTTTTTCCCCAGATCGGGACGATGAAGTTAACGTAATAATCAAATGATTAAAATCATCTATCTTCTGGTCATAACGACAATGAGCAATAATTACTGTAACCTAAACTGGCGGAACTGTTGATCACGCATTGAAAAATAACATAAAATAATGAATAATAGCAGGTATTTAAAAACCAAACATGAAATACTCATTGAAACAACAATAAAACGATGCAGAGCTTCCTAATCACTTTTTGTGTGTAGTACACTCTTGGCAAACCATGAGACTGACGTCTCTCCCTCCTCCCCCCCAATGAAATGTCACCACTAAATACATCACTAATAAACCAAGGTCTCATAATGAGGTTATGGGATATTGGTGAGCCTGCTAAATGGTGATTATGGTAATAATAGGGGTAGAAAACGCACTAAATGATGCAGTACACAGATCGGTTGATATAAAAAATATTTCAATGTATCACACAAACAAACATAGTAAAATCTCAAAAGTGTCTTTAACTGATCTGTGTAAATTAAATTTCTCTGGGACAAGCCCCTGTCTATTTAGGTAAAAGACAGGAAGGTCAAAGTTGATGACTATTATGTTTCATGTTCTAAAACATTTTAACCATTTTCTCCACAATTTATTCCATATATCTCTTGCAGGTTTCAAACGATGAGCTGTGATGTGTACGATATTGTGGTTTTAGTAGCTATTAGAGGGCATAAACTGGAACATGAGCGTCTCATAAAGGAGAGCCAATGAAATGAGCAACAGAGCTATTAATAATACAAGGGCCATGCATGAGTGAGAAGGGAGTTGCGAGACTATTATCCTAAGCACAGGGTAAGTGGGAGCTGGGCGTGCTGTTTGTGTCTCTGGTGCCTGCTAATGAGTCTAACAACACATGTATGACTGACGTGAGCTATTAGGAGTGCTTTTAGATGGTCTCTGCTGCAAGTGGACAACCGGATCACACCCATCCCAACTCAGACACACACACACACGATTAATGCCACCACTAGCCATTATTTATTTTTACCTATGAGAACTTTAAAAAATAGTGACTGACATACCTTTTTTTAATCAGATACAAATGGCCTTCACTGGAACAATAACTTATATTATAATAGTCATGGACCAGCACCTGGAAACTGTATCACATTGATTGGAGAGTAAACCATTAATGATATAAAAGTTTCTCATAAAATCTTACATTAAAATTGGTCACAAACACCCAGATTGTGGTTCTTTGCCATTCCCAAATCTGCCACAGCCAATTTCTGGCCTAGGGTCCAACTAATGACCAGAACTTTGGTGACCCAAAGCGTTCCCCCGGTGACCAATAAGATTTAACTGTCTACCTTTATATTTACCAACCTACAATCAAATACATATAGGATACCTGACGATCAATCAACTTAGGTAACTGATATAAAGAGATGTCCACTACTTTTTTATGGAGATAAAGAACCAATTCTCTTTAAAATTACCCATTCACCTTCCAAGCACTGGGTCACATTGTACCTGGGGGGCACTGTGTGGCTCAGTGGACAAAGCTTCTGTGCCTGTGATCAAAAGGTCACTAGTTCAAACCCAGCCTCAGCATGTCCACGGGTCCTTGTGCAAGGCCCTTAACCCCCAGCTCCCTGGGTACTACATCAGGTGGCAGCCCCTCACAGCTGGCTTCTTCTCACCAACAGAGAACAAGTTGGGGGAGGAAGAATGGTTATTTTAGCATGGAGATCAATAAAGTATTAATTATTCCTTGGTAGAATTTATAGTTAAAATTTTCAGCACCATCTTAACATAACTTGTATCTATTTTTCTACCTGCTAACATTTCCAAAAAAACTGTTTATTGTTTATATCAAGACAATCATAAATTTAAGGTGAACAATGATTCTAACTCAGTAGTATCATTTGAATAGGCCTTTGAGATGGATTACAGCTCTAGGAAGGCAACAGCTGTATAAATATTTATGGGTGAAAAACAGTATGGTAATCCTTTTTGTTTTCCATCATCCATCTTCTATAACGTCTTACTCAGTAAAGGGTCACATTGTAACTGCCATAATAACCAGTTAATATAGTCTTCAATACCTTCTTAACACTACTTGGGTCTGTTGTACTTCTTGCTGACATTTCCAAATAAAACACATTGTTTATAACAACACACCCATTCGTTTAAGGTGAGCAGGTCATTCTAACGTACTATAATGCTTTGAACAGGTCTTTCAGATGCATTGAAATTCAAGGCAGACAACAATTTGTAATGTGATTATTGTGTATTGTATTTTGTGCGTATACTGTCATAGTTATTGTTCTATGAACAGTTTGAATTTATTTTTCATGTTGCACTGCTGATGATTTCACTACTGGTTCAGTTTTTCTAGTGATGCAACAATAACAATTTTGTTTTTTAATAATATTTATGTCCGAGGAACAATATGATAGTTTGTAATCATTCATCCTCCATCACTGTTTAGGACAGGGTGGCAGTGATCGTTGAGCCTTTCCTGGGAAGCCCAAGACTAGCAAACCCCTGACTGGGATGTCAGTCCATCGTGACTCACTTGCAGTCGACGGTTTAAAGATGCCAGTTCACTTGCGCCAGAGTAGCCAGAGGTAACCTACAGAGATCCAGGGAGAACATGTAGAATCAACACACTGAGCTGAGGGTGGGAGTAAAACTCACAACCGTAAAGGTGTCGAGCCACTACAGCACCTACTGAGCGGCTGAGGTTTCTCTCATTTTTAAATAGCATTACGATGTTTTCTACTGCTGAACACATTTTCCAGGCTGCGCGGAAAGCACTTTTTCATGGTAAAGCTGTAATAGAATAGATTAGTGATGCTTTATTGATTCCCATGGGGAAAACATCTTTTCACCTATCCCTTCTTTCTCTCCATGAGACACACATTTACAGCATTTAGCAGATGCTCTTATCCAGAGCAACTTATTTCCCCCCCCCCCTAAGTTCAGGGACAGTTATTTCCCCCTGGAGCAAGTTGGGATAAAGAGTCTTGCTCAGGGAGCCAATGATGGTAGTGCCAGAGGTGGGACTTGAACCAACAATCTCTTGGGCTAGAAGCAAGCATCCTAACTATTAGACCACCAATACACATACCCAGGTAAGAGGGTCAGCCAGTGTGCAGTACCCCTGGAGATGGGGGTTAAGGGCCTTACACAGGAGCCTAAAGGTGGCATCAGTTTGCCAGCCCAGGGATTTGAATTGACGACCTTCCAATCACCTCCTGAACTGCACACCAGTCAAAACTATCAGATATTTGCATACCTAAGCATTACTGTAAAATGTGGGAGGGCATTTATGTGAGAGGTGAGCGGACAACCCTGTCTACTTAAGTTTAATGAATTAATAGCATATAACGTAAGATTATTCCGTGTGTCAGAGAGAGAGAGAGAGACTGAGAGCAAAGGTGTAGTTCTTGAGCAGGGGGAGTTTTGTGGTTTCTCATTGAAGTTGCTGAGCAAGTGCTTAGTTGCTATACCTGTTCATATCACAGAGGCTCCCTTTGCGATCTCAGAATTTACTGCAGTTACAAATTCATACACTAAACCAAATTCAATATGGAATTTGTTACTGGTGACCATGGAAACAAATAGAAGGGTTTTGAGAATAGAGGTCAAATAAAGGAACGGACAGATTTCATCACCCTTGCGACAAAAGACCACAATACAGCCACCAAGGAGTGATTGCCATGACTTTTAAGTTGAATCAGCACCAGGAAAGGTGCAAGTATAATGAAGAAATATATAAAACATATTTGGAGACTAGTAGGTCTGACAGGGTAATCAAGCCATATAAAACCCTGTTTTGCTTTCCTCAGCAGTAACGAAATTAAAGAGAGAGAAAGAGACCTCTGGACTGAGACCCTGTCAGCATTGTTATGTATTACAGGTTGTTTCCTTTGCAAATGCGAGCGATGAAAAATATAAGAGGCTAAGTTGAGGGTTGCAGCATATGAGCGAGGAACACATTACCCATATTCATCTATTCTCCATGGTTGTTTCCATTTTAATGTCCCGCTTTTTATTTTTCTGGGCCGGTTATAGATAAATCACACGCTGGCTACAGCACATCACATTGTTGTCTGAGGTGAAATAAGCCCCCAAAAAATGGGCGAGTTGCTGATCTGCATACTAAATGTCTACTGAGTCAAGAACAGTCTCTTGTGAGCAGCCTCATGACTCCCAGCCCTTCTCTTCATCCTCCCTTCCTTCTGTAGGGGGGGAAAATACTCAATATCTTTCCCGGTTCCCTTGATGACACAACGGTGGATGATAAAGCTCCTTGTTGCAGCCACCATTATGTGAAATAAACACTCCCCAAGAAAAAAGCCAATCGGACTGACGGCAGAAACAACCGTAAAAGTCACAGGCTTTTGGGAACTCGATACTGTCTGTGCAGGGAATAAAAATGAGGGTAATGGAATTCTCTCCCTGCAAAACCACGACAGCGTAAACAAGCTGGCCTCATCCTGTTGGGAAGAATTCCACCTGTCAGAGGATCACAGAGAGACTGCTGGGGAATTTCCTCTGGCTGCGTCAAGCAAACACCAATATGAGAATTTGATATAATTCAGTTCACCCGGGGGGAGAATCCATTGATTCTGATAGCTAAATTTATCTGTGGTCTTGATAGGTTTATAGTTTACTGCCATTCACACTTTTCAGACAATCACAAGAGTCTATGTCACTCTCATTAAATAATCGTAAATAGCTGACAAAGTACTGTGATATGCTATGCTATGCCGCTATTAGTGAATATATGCTGTTTTATTTTCAGTCCTATTAATATTACCATGATGGATAAGAGTGTTGACCTATGGACTGTTGACCCAGGTAGCAGCTAAGACTCTGCCTAAGTGCCTTTGAGCTGGGAACTTGGCCTGAGTCACGTCTAAACAAACATCCAGCCATATTATTATGTAAAACTGCTATTGTGGAAAAACACCATTACCTGAGCAACATAATAATGGAAACAGTAACAATAGGTGTCTGCTCGGTGATCATTACTGTGGGCTTTCCACGCAGTCATGTCATGTGGAGACTTAGTCGATAGTGACAATAGTGACATTATTATTACTGTTATTTCTTTATGTAGTGGAACATTTTGTATAAGGCAGCATAACTATTGAAGAAGTTACAAAAGAAGTTTTGCCGGTAAGACTGAAAATTTGTTAACAGTGAGCACAAGGCAGCTCATTTTGTATGTGCACGTGTGCATCCTCAGACCCTGAAACCACTGAGGATTTCGCACAGACACCTACATAATACCATGCTTTCGTCGTCATTGTTTTTCTGTTCTTGCATTTCAGTCTTCAGGAAAGAAATACGTGACTTAATTTGATTGATCAAAATCGTTCAGTGATCTCAGCTATTCGAAACAGTGAACTCCAACAGCCCAACAATGAGACAAACCAATAAATACTGTCGCCACCATTATCACCCACTGATCTGCAACAACAAAGGAAGATATTACACACCCCCTACTTTCATAAAAAATGCATATTGTAATGAAAAACTCCTTTCCCTGACTGCTCCAGGCTTAGTCATTCATTTTCACTGTAGGCATGGTATCAAAACATGGAACATTCCAGGCTCAGCATCATATGTGCCCTCGAAACCTCTCCTATGTGCGTCCATTGTAATTGGTTCGATTTATCTTCATCAGAGTGCATAGAACATTCCCTGATGCCACGATGAGATCAAGAAACATTAATCTCCCTCCATTACATAAACCCACCGCCTTGTTGACTCAGGTCATCCTCAGAAGCTTCCGGTTCCCATCCAGTGGTGTCAGCTCAGCTTCCCAGTTCTTCAAGCCCTAGTCAGCTGGTGGCCCTTGGAGTTCATCAGAGAGCCATTGTGTAGGCAAGGGAAAATGTCCTCACTGCAAAAGTTTCCTGACCTCTAGGGGGAGCTATCATTTGTACAAGATCCATGAAACACACAAGGATTACTCCTGACCTTGATGGTACATTCCAGATACATGCAAATACAATACAGTCAAAAGGATATCTTTATTTGTTTGCATTAATAAGTTGTTCTGACCCAATTGTGTGTGTTCTGACCCAATCGACCAGCACCCCTCTTACACCTCTTGTCTAGGGTATGTCCCCCCTTTTGTCCTATGCTGCCTGGAATAGGCTCCACCCCCCTCAGCCCTGTACTGGATAAGCAATTGGAAGATGGGTGGTTGGGCTAATGACTGTATGAATCACTATAGTTCGATTTACTAAATGTTTCAAAGGCTCATAAACTCTCCCTGCGAGAAAGATGTTCTGCAACATGGATGAGGAATCCCGCTAGAGATCCGAGCCAAATATATACATGTGCAGTGCATATATAGTAGCAATTTAAACGGCTTAATTTGAAACTTTCATAAACATTCAAGCTCATAAAATGGTAAAAGGTCGTGTTTGTAGCTGCGGAAATGCAGTGGGTCTTGTTTACCATTTAAAGAGATTTGACATCTGTGTCACAAATGTCACCCAGCACCACAGTGGATGGTAATTTCCGCGCAGTCTCTCCTGGCCCGTCATCTGTGTGATATATTCTCCTGGGTTGTGTGTGCAGCGTTAACTTGCTGTAATCGCTGGACCCTCGGAGCACTGTCACAGGTCCGCACCCTGTTGCCGGGGGTGACACCATCCACTTGCATGTGAGAATGTTTCGAAGGCTGTTGAATGTCTGAATGCACTCTGGAGGTAAAACATTCTGTGTTTGTTTCGCTCTCTCCCCAGTTATGACTCCAATGTACACATTTCTCTACACTGCAGTTCCTGTATGAGATTGTACATTTTAAACCTGTCCACTGCACACTACATCCTACATCACAGGTTCTTTATGAGATTGTACATTTCAGAACTGTCCACAATTTTCCCCACATTGCAGTCCCTGTTGGAGACTGTACATTTTAAACCTGTCCAGAATACATATTTCCCTACATAGCAGTATTAATTTTGGACATTCAAAAACCCACATTCTTCATCCCAACCATCTACTTTCCAAGTGTTTATCCTGATCAGGGTCACAGGGGGACTCGATCCTGTCACATTATTAAGCATATACTAAAAAAACATTTATGAGTTTAGTGGTAACTGATGATATAATTGGTGAAGGAACTAGACATAAATTAGCATATTTTTTCAAGTGCTCAGCTTCTATTTGGTGTTTTATATTCTGTGGGATGCTGCCAGGGGTTAGTTTTTCATCAGGGCCATGCATGCAGCACAGCTGTTGTCCCATGCAAATGCAATGCAAGTGCTAAAAGTCGCTAATGCTAATGTGCTTTACGTCTCACGGCGAAGAGGGAGAAGCGGTCACCCAGGCAGTAGACGACTTATGGATGAATCCTGCTGGGAGCAAATGTCCCCAGACATGCACCCGTGTCTGGGGACAAGGCCTTTCCGTTTAAGGAAGCAGATTGTCATGTGATCTCTGATTCTTTTCCTGTGTGGGAAAACCATAGGGCCGGGAGCTGAGTGGCAGCTCCTGCTGGCGCCAGTATTTGACAGCCCCTAGGGGTCAGCAGAGAGCAGGCCACGGCTGGGCAGCAGTCTAGCGCACTGTGTTTACTGTTCAGGCACAGAAACCCTTGTGCAAGCAAAGTTGCCTCCAATGATATTGATCATAGGGTTTGATTACATTATTTTAAGCAAAATAAAATGCTAATATCTGTTTTTCATGTGGGATCCATGGATTGGTATGTAAGCTCTTACACAGATTATTGTGTAAGTCCCCCTTGTGCCACCAAAAAAGCTTTGACCTATCGAGGCATGGACTCCACAAGTCCTCTGAAGGTGTCCTTTGGTATCTGGCACCAAGATGTTAGCAGCAAATCCTTTAAGTCCTGTAAGTTGCAAGGTGGGGCCTTCATGGATTGGACTGGCTTGTCCAGTACATCCCATAGATGCTTGATCGGAATGGGATCTGGGGAACTTGGTGGCCAAGTCAATACTTTGAGCTCTTTTTCATGTCCCTCAAACCATTCCTGAACATTTTTACAGTGTGGCAGGGTGTATTATCCTGCTGAAAGAGGTTGCTGGGACATACCATTGCCGTGCATTCCGGTGCCATCTCTTCCTCAGTTACACGACGCACACTCACCTGACCATCCTTATGATTAAGCAGAAAACATGACTCATCTGGCCAGGCCACCTTCTTCCATTGCTCCATGGTCCAGTTCTGATGCTCATGTGTCCATTGTCGGTGCTTTCGGTGGTGGAAAGGGGTCAGCATGGGCACTCTGACCAGTCTGCGGCTATGCAGCCCCATACACAGCAAGCTGCGATGAACTGTGTGTTCTGACACCTTTCTATCACGGCCAGCATTAACCTTCTCCTGCGGGATCAGACTAGACAGGCTAGCCTTCACTCCCATGAGCACCAGTGAGCCTTGGGCCCTCATGATCCCATTGCCAGTTCAGCGGTTGGCCTTCCTTGGACCACTTTTGATGGGCACTGACCACTGCATACTGGGAACACCCCACAAGACCTGTCGACTCTGACCCGGCCATCTAGTTGTCACGATTTGGTCCTTGTCAAAGCTGCTCAGATATTTACTCTTGCCATTTTTTCCTGCTTCCAACACACCAACTTCAGGAACTGGCTGTTCACTTGCCTAGTATACAATGACAGCCTTGACAGGCACCATTGCAACAAGATAATGTCATTCACCTCACCTGTCCATGGTTTTAATGCTATGGCTTCCATCCCAACTACCCTGCCAACCATGTCCTGCTCCATACACTATTTGTAACCCCAACACCACCACGCACCATTTACTACTCCATCCGACTCCCGCTTACTCCCCCACCCTACACCCACTGCCCCTAAACGTCACTCACTACCCCATTTGACCCCCTCTACCCTGGACACCACTTATTCCTCATCATCTCTGACAGAGGGATCCTGCTCCTTAATGTGGATGTGGCTGCTGATTAGATGTGACACCTTATCAGCCTTGGACTACTGCTCTCCTCCTCTGCCTCTCAGCAGTGATTCCCAGTACAATCTGCTACCTTCAGGCCCAGAATTGTCCTTCTATGATCTTATACTCACTCCTTTATACTTGATGGCTGTCCCCAGCCTAACCTTACTGCCATACATCTCTTAATCCTTCTCATCCATTGTTGAGTATTGCTCTGTCAGTTTTAAGGTATGTTGACAAGAAATAATACCAAACATCAGAGGTGGAAAGTTAAGGTGCAGAAAGTACAAATCCAGAGCAAGATTTTGTTTCAACCTACCCGTTGAGTACTCTGTGCCTGTGACTCTTTATACTCAACTGGTTGGGTGAAACAATCTTGGGCTGGATTCGTACTTTCTGGAGCTGAACTTTTCACCTCCGCAAAACATATAGGTGAGAATATTGGGAGAGCTAAATCACCCATTTTGTATGACTGTGTTTGTGTGCCTGGCAGAGGAGTGGCATCCTATCCAGGGCGTTTCCCCACCTTCTGGCCAATACTGCCCCCACCCCCCCCAGACCCTGACCAGCATAAGTGGTTCAAAGATGAATGCCTGGAAAATAAATAAGTTTTAATTAAATATTAAATAGTGTCCTTGAGTCCAGTTACTATACTTTAGAAGTGTTGTATTTATTGTATAGCGAATTTGCATAATGGAGAATGAGAGAGGTTCATTCTTATATGCAAATAAGCATGTAAATTTAAAAATAAACATCAAAGAAGACTAACAGGGAAGCTCAACAACCTTCTGAGACTGAAATTGTTCCACCATTTTCATGAAGGTTCAAGCTTGTCGCAGATTAGATAAATTAGATGAGATGAGATGTATAAGATTTGATTAGTTATTCTTGCTGTGAAATTTTTTAAGATAATACCAGAATTAAAAAAAAATCACTTTCAATATTAATGTCATTAATGCCACTAATCACGTAAATTTTGCCCCTGAGCAGTAACTGAGTCATAATGCTGCCCAAAAACTTGATTTGTTTGCCATCCAAAGGCCTCACACTTAGGGCAAATCAATATACTCCTACCAGCTGGAAACCTACCTTAGAATACATGTTAATTTTGGAGAGACAATCTGATATTTTCCATTTCATGAAACACTCAGTAACCAGGAAACCTCACTTTGACTGCAGTGTCTTCCAGGAACAAATCTCAGCTATGCCTTTCAAAACAAACAAAACTGTTAGTAGTACAAATGTTTAAAAATAAACATTTAAGCACCACCATTGTTCCAAAGACCTTTTATTACCTTTTATTCCCTGTGTGATTTTCTGTTGTCCTCCTTTATTCGGTCACAAATAATGGAAACTACTTTATATCATGTGTACAGTCAGAAGAAAGCAGGGTGGAACTGAATGTTTCAAACGTAAACTGTACAGGCTATTTGGCAATGGACTGTATCCACTTTTAAGTGTGCAGTGGGAGAATATGCTTATTATCTTCCTACATTCTCAATAGAGGTATGCACTGTCATTGCTTGAGTGTCAGACATCTAGAGGCAGAAATAAGAATTCAACACTCACATCTTCCTAAATTCATCATGCAGAAACCGCTGCTGTCACTATTCTGTCAGACCGTCTCTGCAGGTCTGAGGTGACACGCTTTAATTCTTAAGAACAAATATCAAAGTGCTGACTCTACAAAGGCAAGGCAAACAGAAGTCACGATTTTGCCAGATTAAACACAAACGGGACGGAAACAGAAGTGGTATTAATGCTTAACTGACAAGCTCTTCGTCTGGTAAAAGCCCGCCCTCACGATTGCTGATGTAAGATGAAGACGTAGCTCTAAAAATAGCATTTCTATTTAGTTCGCTCACTCAGACACTGCGAGGGGTCCATCCTGTGCTAATCACTTGGCTTCTGGGAGACCAAAGCTGTTGGCTGGTAGGCGGAACAACGAGCTGGCCATGCCAAGTCAAAGGAGATGAAGGAAGGCTCCTTGGATTTTTCCATAACCTCTATATCACATAAGGCTAGGCACTGCATGACCGTGTAGCGTGTTTAATAATATCTTTACCTAACGTACTATTAAACTTTTACATCTTTGCACACTAAGTATTATACACTGTTGTATTTTACTCTGACAGCTTTGACTTGTTGACATTTTGTCTGATCAGTTTGTTGTGTATAATTGTGAACTATGAAATTATTCAATGAAATTATTCAATGAATGATATGTTTAAGTATCACAATCCTGCTCCTTCGCAGTTTGCCGTGTCCAAGCTGGGAGGTGAAGCTGAGTAAAGAGGGGAGTTAAAGACTAAGTAAATTTAATCCAGACAGTTGTCACAGTCAGTACTTGGTGTATGAGAGCCATCTATATTCTCAGTAAAGTCATGGTGCTAACATCATTGTAGGCCGTTCCGTCCCCATTTCCTTGGCCGTTTCCTTCGTCGCATTGACTCACTGTAGAACGAAACACTTCATCAGTTCATTAGCCTAGCCAGCGTCGGCCCTGATTGAAATCCCATCGCCTCCCTTTTCCATTACGTCTCTGAAAGAAAGTCTGTTTTCTCCACTTTCATCTCAGGCAATTTGTTCGAAAAATGAAGGGAAGGGTTGGGGGGGGGTGGGGTGGGGGTAGAGATTACATGCACTTTCGGTATTTTCCGTGCGACTGATCGTAATTTCTCTAGTTATATCCCTTTGTGCCTCGAATGACAGGCTGCTCTCTCCTCTGCTAATGCTTCGCTTATTCCTTCTTCAGATTTCTTTTTCCATAGGTAGTGCTGCACTCCCTTTAGGGACCACGGCGGCTTAGGTGCACACACACACGCGTGCACGCACACACACACACACACACACACACACAGACACACGTTTGTATTGCGGGGACTCTCCATTCATTTCTATGAGCATAACCCTAACCCTACCTATGAAGACCTTAACCCCCACCCAGCCCAAAACACAAGCCTTTTGGCATTTTTAGATTTTTGATTGCATTCACAGATGTTTATAAAATGATAAAGTTTACAAAGTTTTCCCTTGTGGGGCCCAGACAAATGTTCCCAGAAGGTCAAAATAACAGGTTTCTATCACATTTAGTCCCCATAATGTGTGAATATATATATGAGTCCTCATTTGCATGATTATAATTACTTGCTTGGAATGGACCACTGTCGCAGCCCCAGGTGTAATCCTGATGAGGCCTTTTCTCCACACTGCCAAGGCTCCCTCTCGTGCTCTCTTAATGTCATAAATTGCAGCAGCAAAAAACTAGCCAGACCTGAGACCCCCCTCCCACCCCTTCCCACTTTTGGTGCTCATTTTTCTCAATGGGAGTGTTTCACTGAGTCCAGTGGAGGCCCGGAAAAAACTCAAATTGTGGCTGATTGCCCTGCTGGCTTTCGCTTCCGATCCAAACACCGTGCAAGGTAGCAAATCGCCTTAAAACTTAAAGGTGCACTTGCTCAGAAATTAAATTACTCTGCTACTGTGCAGTTCCAGAAGGCGCCGAGGGTGGGGGGGGGGGACAAGAACGTGTCACGTAGCAGCTGCAGGTCTCACAAAGAAGCATGCGGCCTAAAGTTCTCACTTTCTTCTGGGTGGAGTCTTGTTTGAGGATGGCATTAGTAAGCTGACCAGACGACATTCCTAATTTCTTAATTTAGTAGGTGCTTTGGTCCAAAGTGACATACAAACGAGATAAGACAGTAGGGTCAGCCAGTGTCCCTGTAGAGGTTGGGGGGTTAAGGGCCTTGCTCAAGGGCTCAACACTAACTCTGCCAACCAAGAGATTTGAACTGGTAACCTTCTGATCACGGGCACAAAATCCTAAAAGCAGAGCCTAATATCACACTTTCCAGATGATATATGAAAGTATATCAGAGGTGGAGAATCTAGACACTTAACTGTTGGCTTTAGTAGTCGCCAAGCTAATAGGGGCCATTGCTCAGGTCCCTCGTGCTGGAAACGAAGGCAAAGCACTGCTGCAGTCAAAACAGGAACAACGTGAAAGATGCATTCATTTAAACTACATCGTCCCACAATCGGATACACAATACAAGGGGAGTCCCCAGACATGATGTCATATTTTCCATATATTCCTCTCAACACCGCAATGGCAGATTTGTGATGAGTATTCATAATATGCACACACCCCCAGCTGGTGCAGACCTGGTTATGAACCCTAACAGACATTCTGATCCCGGGAATCCAGGAAGGTCAGGCTCCGGTGACCTACTGAGGCGTACTGGCTGGAGACACTCACCAGAAAGAAGGATGGTTTGTTACATCATAGACACTTCTAG
Source organism: Mormyrops boulengeri (assembly GCA_026781065.1). Lineage (NCBI taxonomy): Eukaryota > Metazoa > Chordata > Actinopteri > Osteoglossiformes > Mormyridae > Mormyrops > Mormyrops boulengeri. Next base: position 25,504,997 of record JAODLD010000069.1, on the reverse strand, counting down.
AGTTACATTTATGTGACGGCTTTAAAGGAAGACATTTTATTCATAATGGTGTAAAATATCATTACATTTAACAGGTACATAATTTATTCCTGATGAAACTGCATGCCAACATCTATCTTTGGGTTAAATTCTTGAATAACTGTGCCTGCATTTTCCTTGTAATCGGCTGAAATGATCAGGCCGCCAAGATATTGAACATGGTCTGTGTGGAATTGCTTATAATCGGAGGATCATGTTGCCATTACCTTGATGATGAAAGCGCTTACATGCCAGGTGGGAGTGCAGCACATGTGACATTATGTTGAACTCTTTAAGGTCACAGCAAGTTAATTTTCCTTCCATGTTTACATGTTAAACTATTAAAATTTTTTGATTGTCACCCATATTCTTGAGACACTTGATTTGGGTGGATTTGTGACTCTGTATTTTCTATAGTGTGTGTGTGTGTGTGTGTGTGTGTGTGTGCGTGGACCAAATGTTACCCCCACAATGTGATAAAAACCTGCTATTTTAATGTTGTGGGGACAATTGTTTTTGGTCCCCACAAGGGAAAATTCAATTTTATATAAATCTGTGGCTGCAAACAGAAAACCAAATTTTGTATCTTGTCCTTTGTTTGGTTACATATGGTTAAGGTTAGGGCGGGGTAGGGGTTAAGTTTGATACTGCTGGGATTAGAGCTCTCCCCATAGAAATGAATGGAGAGTCCCCACAAAGATATAGTTACAAACTTGTGTGTGTGTGTCGTGTGATCATGTTTGGTCCTGGGTGCTCACACATTGTTATAGTATAGTATAATATTCTTTTAGTTGTTGGGTAGGTGGGCGGGGGCTGGCTGCATGGGTCCAGGCACTTGGATGTTGGAACCAATCATGGAAACATGGAGGCGGGATGGAGGCGTTCTTCAGTGGGGATGCTATGTTGCCATATTTATCCCTGACAGAGAGCTCCTCTTCCAGCTTTCATGCGCTTCACTGTGGGACAGAGGAAGAAACTCTTCTGTCCCTGGTGATCAGTGCTGAGTGCACCAAGCAGAACTCTATATATAGAGCCAGAAATGCAGCCATGTCTTCTGAATGTACAGACAAGCCGCATCTTTATGTTAATTTGGAATGCTGTTAAAAATGACATATTTAGAAGCAGCATAATAAAGGAACAATTATGAGAACGAGCTAAAAAAAACCGACAAGTGAATCATCCTGCTGGGTAAAGATTTTACAGAGAACTGATTCCACACATCTGTCAGCTAGAAATATTATAATTAAGTGTATAATAGTTGAGGCGTAAATGTAAGCAACGAAAGATACGAGATGAGATTGAAAGAGGCGATGGAGATGGGCCATCTGACTGTCAGGCGCGTGTCAGTCACCCCGGGAATGTCAGTGCTGACCTGGCACCTGTCCACACACTTTCTGCGAGGGAGGGCGGCTCCGCGCTGCACGTGGCCTCCCAGCGCTGCACCCCCATCCTCATTTCGGGTCCCCAGCCGCTGCCACCTGGAACATCTAATTGGTATGTAACCTCTCAGTGCCACACTCTGCAACTTTCATGTCCTTATTTCTGGTCTCCAAACTGTGTCACCTGGAATACTTAAGTCCTGCCGGTTTTTTTTTTTTTTTTTTTTTTGCTTCTGCTGTGTTGGCTCACAGGGAATCTATATTGGCTTTCTTCACGTTCCAGAGTGGAGTAGTTT
>JAODLD010000069.1:25472003-25483205 GCA_026781065.1 Mormyrops boulengeri | reverse complement strand
TTTTAAAACATTATTATTAGGTTCGTACTGTGTAAAATTATAACATTGTTTGACGTTCAATCGGCTTTGTCTTAACACCTCCCATTACCCGACGCTCCGCCAGACGGGTGGGGGGGGGCATATAAGCCAGACGCAAGGCATTTTGGGAAGAATCTAGTTTGGCTATATTTGATTAGTTCCTTAGGGGTGATTTAAAGACTAACCCCCTTTACTTTGAAGTTAGGAAGATAAGCTGAATAGAAAATGGATGCACGAGTAAAACTCATCATTTTATCATTGTAAATCTATGGATATTTTTTACGCCTTAAATTTCCTGTCTTTTTATTTTGTAAAAAAAAAACAACAAAAAACACTTTGTTCATATCTGCAGTGCTCTCCCCTTTGTACTTTTTCAGAAACACCCAGAAGCTTCAGTAACGCATCTGGGAAGCTAAACCATCGCCAAGGATGGCGCTAGGCGCCCATATGGAGAGGCGCTCGCCTGTTCTCCCTCCCCGAGTCCTGGGGGTCCCTTTTTTAAGAGCGGGATGAACGCCGTTAGCACAAACACTCCGAGCCAGGAAGCATGACACACAGATGCTGGGGCATGGCAGCGGTACAGAGAGAGGGAGCCTGAGGAAAGGGGAGGGTGATAAGCTGGGGGAGGGGGTTCACTCATAATATATGATTCCATCATTGGATAAAATAATACACCACACATGCATGCATTATATGTACAAAATGTCTACTTAAAAAAGGAGTCTGGAACTACAAACATCGTTCCAGCACCTAATTGCTAAAAATCCTTTGGAAACACAACATCGTATGTGGAATAAGGTCACCGGCACTAATCCATTAGCCAAAAGTGAAAAAAGAGGCTATTTGGCACAAACAAATAGTGCAATTACTTCAGACACAAATGATGAATTGGTAGCCGATTACACAGTGAAACTCCATCAGCCGGGACATTCCCATCTGACCGCCATGAATGCATCACATCTGACATACCCACCTACGATTGGCTGGCCGCAGCTCTCGCCCATGGCCAGGTGTGGAGTATGATGGGCACGAGGCCTGCGTCCGGTGCCAGGGAAGGGCTCTCATCTGGATGGGTCTGGGCTGGCACATGCGTGCGGCTCTCAGAATCACGTCCACCGGGATGCTGTTTGCGTGGCCTTCCGGATGGGCCAACGTCTTCGAGAAGACCAGCTGGAGCTCGTGCACCGTTGCCGCTGCCAGACACGTGCCAGTCACCACTTTGGGCCTGTTCGTTCAACGCCAGGTCTGTTTACACCACTTTCTCCGAAGCCTATGAATACAAACAATCTCGTCTGCCAACTGTCATGACGTCATCTATCGCTGGATGGATCTACACGGTTTCCACCATCAGTCAAGCGGGGATAGCTTTCCGGCTCCGCTGAGCTCGTGCAGGCCAGGTGGCACTGGGAACAATTTTGGCAGATCCTTTCAATGGTGCGGAGAATGACTGACGGTCCTTGCTCAGGTCCCAGATCTTACGTCTCCTGCTGTAGTCTGATTGAACAGCGAGGATTTCAGTACTGAATGCAGTCACGACCCAAGGCATTGTCTAGCTATCACAAATAGCTGTCATAACATAACATTAAGAGTAAATTGTCTATTCTGCCATAATGTTACTGCATTATTGTTTCTGCTGGTTTGTGCGGATGTGTATTCCTCAGGCAGTCTCATCAGCTTGGGAAACATGTATTGATGCAGCACACTGCGGCACCCATCGCACGACGAAACACCTCAGGATCCCGGTTGGCGACCCCTCAGGCTGACATGCAGTCCAGTCCCACCCTCCGGAAATGGCTGTCTATCCTGAGCGTCCCCTTGGCCTGGTCCAGCCGCTTGGGTCCTCAGCGATGAGGATCCCGTGAGCCGCATCACCCTCAGGGAATCGCGCCACATGGCCGTAGTGTCGTAACTGACGCTCCCTCACAACGTAGGTAATGTGCCTCATTTGGGACTCCCTGAACAACTGCTCGCTCTACACAAAGTCAAACCAGCGGTACCCAAGGATTCTCAAAAGAGACACAGTACCGAAGGAGTCCAGTCATTGTCTCAGGTCACTAGATAGCGTCCATGTCTCACAGCCGTACAGCAAGATGGGGAGCACCAGGATTCTAAAGACTTCCAGGCTCATGAATGAAATATATAAACTGCAGATTTTTATACAAATAATATACTTCTGATCATTAAATTTTACTTTTTAGCATCTTATCTTTGAAACTGCTTTTGGAGAACATTTTTAATGCATATATTCATAATAAAATAAACAAACTTTTGCTTAAAAACTACATTCTTCACAAACACTGAAGAGGATTTTCATCTAAAAGCAATAAAAATCCCTACACAAATTATTGCAACATACTTATTACCAACATTCTGTTGCATACAAAGTCTCTGCAGTGAGGTAAAATGAGGGTCTCTCTTCTGCACTGCGTCGAGAAAAATTCACAGCACTTTTGCCTCCTGTGAGTGATTCGGGGATGAGGTACACAAAGATAAAAAGGACGCTCATGCTATTTAAGGGTGCAAACACACTCCCACCCATGTGGTTTTGTCAGTGGGGTTCAGAGGCAAGGTGTAGGGGAATCACAATCAATGTGTGATCTCTCTCTCTAGGTAAAATCCTTCTTGCTCGGCACCTGTGATAAATAGCTACTGTAATCATACTGTATAGTGTGTTCTGTAAGGAGTGTCTTCTGCAGATGGGGATTGTGTAGGTGTGCCTTAATGGCCATTTATACAGGGCAGGCGGCGTGATCCATCACCTAGGAACAGGGGAGAGCCTCAGACAGACATATGATGAGCAAAACGGGAACAAACCCATTGTCATACAGCTCCTAAGCAAAATAGATGATGACATGGTGAGTCTGCAGCAACAGGGAAGATGTAATGGGTGACTGAGTGAGGGCCGTCCAGGACCACAGTGACTCCCAGTGAGGAACCTGCTCAGGATTCTGCTATATGGGTGTCTGGGGAAATCAGCGATGGGGGTAACATAATATGTGAAGCCATTAATGGCTTTTAAATCTTTTGGAGACACAATGAAGCTCAGCTGAGGAGGACATGGTGTGTGCGAGGCATGCAGGCATGGTTAACAGACGAGTGTGAATCAGACTGTAGTGAGCTCAACGTGAGTAACTGCATTCTCTGTGGTTGAACTGAACCCAGCTCTTTGCTGGGAATTGATCCTTGACTCTGGCACATGGTAGATGAAGCAGAAAAAAACCATGGCTGCAAGCCAAAGTTTACCCACTGTAACAAGCCAATACGAGGTCCTTCAGCCAGAAACAACCCCCTCCCCGGCCCCCCAGAAGGCTGGAATGATGTAAAAGACACACATCAAGGCTGGAGTGCTCCAAATGGGGATCGAGGCAAGGGTGATGCTAGGATTTTTTTATGGTGGATCATAATTCATACAGAGGGGCCAACCTTATCATTTGCCAATGATATATTTGAATCGATCACTGACAGGGGTGGGCAGCTCCAGGGAGCCAATCAGCTTGCCGCTGGAGCCACTGCCCCTGTAGCCCTGCCCTTTTATATGTCCCTGGATGGAGGACGTGGCATCAGCAGTGATCGAGGAGGCAGAAGAGAATCCACGTGTCAGATGTATCAGAGGAGGGCCTCATTCTCGCCGTGAGCATCACAGCAACCACAGCCCACTGGTGAGAAGCTCACACTCGAGGGGGGAGGCCCCCGCAGAGTTCAGCTAGCACGTCCTCCACAGTCTCGTGGCAATGCAGACATTAACTTCTACAGCCATTTGTCAGCCATTTTGTCGTCTGATGCAACACCTGATAAACAAAGAGGGGAATTTGGATTGTAAAGTAAGAAAAAATAAATATAAAAATAGATAAAGAGAGAAAATAATTGGAACATGTTCTTATGCTTTTATTCGTGGATTCAATAGTATTGTTTTGCACGGTTATTATGCACATTTAATTAGAATTAATTTGAATCCCACACTAAATTAGTCACCACACGGCTAGATATATACTGTAAGCAAAAGGCTGCACTGAGGAATGGAGGCAGTGGTCCAGGGTTCCATCGTGCTGAGACAAACCCCTAAGCTTGGTCCTCTTCCTCCCTAATAATAGGTCACTTGGCATTAAATTTCCCTAATACCTGCAATTATGGAAACATTTTGGCATAATTCACACGCCAGAAGAAAAGTTTTAGACACCAGTTACCACAACATTTATAATTTCCCACAAAAATTAATAAAGTTTATCTTAATCTTAATATTCAGGCCTCATGTCATGCAAAATTGCACAGTAAACATATCATACACTTCTGGAACAAACAGACAGGGTCAAGCCCATTCAAAGTCTAACGAAATATTCAATGTCTTGACTTTTACTTTTACAGTATCTTGACGATAAACTGCTTAGACACTTGCATCCTTGCTCACTCATATTTATAACGATGGAGATGATTTTGTGGAAATGAGTAGAGAATTGTATCCCTGCATCTCAGATATGTTACATTACGCATCTAGATATATGGTCTAAGGTATGATACGAAACAGATTAGGTAAACATGTAATGATGCGATATGCTTCGAGCGTGCTGTGATTGGATATCAAAGTTTTTGTTTTTTTCCCAAGATAAAACACTATATTTTTTGCACAGCAAAAAAAACATCCAAGATTCTATGTAACTGAATCTTATCATATGAACTTAGCATGAAAAAAATCATTACAATAATATGAGGTAATAGTGATGTGACAGGTATATTGATTTGTGATAGATTTATTGATTTTGGGCCAATGTCCTTTTAAACTAGGGGTTTTCGGGGCTTTGAATTGATGCAGCCAAATCATCGGCTCCAGAGGTGAAAAAATTCAGGTCCAGAAAGTGCAAATGCAGACCAAGATTTTGTTTCAGCCAACCAGTTGAGTGCTCTGTGCCTGTGACTCTTTATACTCAACTGGTTGATTGAAACAAAACCTTAGCCTGGATTTGTACTTTCAGTACCTGAACTTTCCACCTCTGATTGGCTCTTTCTTCTTGGCCGAATTATTCTTACATGCCTCAAAATGAGCATTTCCAAAACAAAGAAAGCTTCCAAACTGGAATCACATGTAGAACTTACATAAACGGCTCCTGGCAGATGACTCATTTGTCTTCATGTGTAGCTACTATTCTTCTTAAATCTAAAGCGTCATGTTAAATCTGTGACACACAACCCTGTACTGGATGTGTGATTGGAAGATGGATGGATGGATGGATGAAATATTTGATTAAACTACATATTGGTTTTGGACCTCCTTTGTTTTAGTTTACGGTATTTACTGTAAACCTCGCACTGCTCTCATTTTATAGCATGAAAAGCGTGGAATGTTCTGTATGTGATCAGTCGCGGGTGACTAAGCACAGACAGAGGCACCACGTGCGCCGGGGGCTGATGGGAAAGGCGGACTAGATAAGAAAAAAAGTGACTAGCGTGTACGGTATCACCAGGGCGTCAGTGTCATCAATCCGAGCACTTTGCAAGTCCGTAAGAAAAGAGTAGTCATGCCAACGGGTGTTACTGCCTAGCCGCAAGTGCCAAAACGGCCAGCCTGTTACAGAAATGCTGAATCATGTTTCTTAAACTTTATAAAGGTCTGCTGCACATTTTCCCTGCTGTCTTCACTCCCCCATGCAAGACTTTGATTGCAGTTTATCAGTGATTTCCGTGCGTAGGGTATAGACAGATAGCATAGACACACACACTGTATTGGATCCCGTTGCACACATAAATGCACATGTACAGCAACCAGTCACTGCTATGCCCCTGTCCTCGGTTTTGTCTGCTGTTTGAAAACTTCAAGCAAAAAAGGGGTTTGCTGAGGTGCGACTGTGATTTCTGAAGCTGCCTTAAAGCGACAGACGGTCACTGCTCTCTGTGTCTCCCACAATGCCGTACAGGAAGCCTTCCTGAAACTTTGTGCTTCATTTTTATTCTACAAACACAGCCGCATCCTCTACCACTAAGGCCGCAGATTAAAAAAAAAATAGGCTGCCTTGGAAATATAAATCTATGTATTGGATCATGAGGATACCATTCATTAGAGCTCAGCTTTTAATTATAGCACATAATTAGTTCAATCTATGTTTGATTAGATGAGTTAAACCCTCAGCTTTGCTCTTGAGAAGAAGGATGTTTAAAAAAAAAAAGTTGATCCATTCAGAGTTCTGGCCAGCAGTTTTCATGTCCGCTTTTTAAGAAGCTGAACCTCCGGGGGGGTGGGGTTGGCGGGGGTGTATGTGCTTGGGGAGAGCGGAGCAGAATACAAACAGCTGAGAAGGTGACAGGGGAGTTTTTAAAAAGAAAAAGAGTTGGACACATGCCCGTACGACTGCGCAAATCTAGCCAAGCAGAAATACTGCCACGGTATCCTTGAAGATCTCTGAAAATTCACCAGTTTGAACGGCAGCAGCCCTGGGCAAGATACTTAACCTGCGACGTTCTAGTAAAAATACCCAGCTTTATAACTAGCTAAATACTGTAAATGTCCTTGGATAGAACAGTTGGCCTCATGTGCTTTTAAATATAAACTTATGAGTTGCTCTAACACGTATTGTAAAATAAATAGACATGCAGAGCTGAAGCACACTGGTCATTAAAGTCTGCTTTTCAAAGACATCAAAGAAATGTCTGAACTGAAAGAGGGCATGAAAAGGGTAAGAATTATTAAGCTGGACCTTATTCTTGAACAAGATTATTAGCCATTAACCAAAACTTCAGCCTATTAACTGTTCCAGTGTCAAAAACCTATTAGTGTGGATGTTGGGAAATGACATGTTCAGTGGGTTTTGGGCAGCAAGTCTAAGTCAATAATTTCGGAAAGACCTGCTTCTTTATGGATTTTATGATAATCAGTGTTCTGCAGTAATGTATAAAGGTTGGTTTATGAATTTTAGCGTTCTTTCTCGGCAGAGTGAAAACAGAGATTGCCCTGCTAATCGTTTAACCCCGCAGGAGAGTTATGTAACCGATGGACATGCATTCAGCTGACTGTACAAAAACCAGACAGGTGGACACTTCCTGAAGAAAGTTTATGTTTTATAAAACATACTTGGAGGCACGAGTGTGTGGTTCTCCGCTTTTTTTTTTTTAAGTTTGGCGAATTTGTCAAATGAAACTCTTGGACCATACTATCATCTCCTTGAACATTTAGGCCTGGAACTATGGTAAGTATCCATCCATCCATCCATCCATCCTGGACGCCAGATGCTAGAGAACCCCACAATCCCCCTCCTCCACAACTATTCATTTTATTTCTTATTTTGTCAGAATTAGAAACCATTTATTTTGGTTTTAATGAGCTCTTATGTCTGTTTGTTTTTCTCTCATATGGGAATACATTCCCTGGGAGTAAATTCATTAAATGTTGTTAAACGGAAGAGCACATGTATTCAGCCCAGGCTTGCAGATTAAAAGACGACTCAAGGACACTTTTGAGACTGACTTATTATGAGGGAAACATCTCAACCATTAAGCTCTCGGGCGTTTACCTGATGTTGCGATGTTCTGCGCGAGTCCCCTGTGGCGACGTGGTAGGGGAGTTGGATTCATCGCCACGGGCCGCCGCAGCGTCCACAGAAAAAGACACAGCCCCTTCTGGGCACCTATACCTCAGTGACTGATCCGGATGCGGAGGGCCATTGCATCCATTTGAGGAAACCCTACACATCAACAAGAAGTCTCTGTCCCGTCGCCCTGCTTCACGGGTGGGTTGACTCTGCTCTTACTGAAAGAAATAAAAAAAAAAAGCTGAAGTCACATGCTAAGGCTGTCCTTGAGTGGGGTTTTACAGGACCACAGTGCTTGCTTCTACTCCAGCGACATTGTGTGGACCTGGAGCAAATGATGGGGAGATTAAAGCAATTTCACAGCGCTGCCAAAAGATAGCGCAGGAAAAAACGGTGAGCGATCACCTCCCCGTATCCCTCTGAAAACGGCCCCCCAAATCCATTCCACAGAGGCGGAGTCTTATCAGAGCATCTCAGCAGGCTTCTAAGATATAAAATTATATAACACTGCCTGAACTGTGCAGCTTTCGGTAAACAAAGGGGGATATGGGAAAAAAAATAATCACAGAATCTAGATGCGTATACTTGTTTGAAATTATGAAGTTACTTGCCTTGGCATGCAGTTGTATAGGATGAGGTGACTTGGAATTACAACCTTGCAAAATTGGTGCAAATACATTTTTCAGGTTACTGTTATCATAGGTAGGGATTATTGTAGGAGGATCCCCACAGAATAAGGAAGTGAAACATGCCATCTACAGGGGTTCAACTCAAATGGCTGTTATGCAGTAATTAGAAACAAAGACGGCATTAAGTACTGTGACGATCACATATTTAGATGCCAGATAACTGTTAATCGGTTTCGCAAACAATGAACATAACTAATGCTAATTATCTGGCATTTTAGTATACAAGGAAGATCTCAATGGATATTTTGTGTCCCAGTGGAACTGTAAGAGATTCATTGCTGCACATCACTGGAGACGTGTGTGTGTGTGTGTGTGTACTGATCAATCCCATCATGCTTTGCACTGACATCAGTCCACGCAGGGATGCTTGTTAAAGTAGTAGTGTTGGTGTTTGTTGTTTAGGAAGACTGGGGCAAAGTGTGTGATGCGAATGCCCTCACTCCCCGCTTGATCACGTGCCAACTGCAAACCGCCCCACCAGAACTTGGAATTTGCAGTGGGGGTCGGGGGGGGGGTGGTGGCATGGATACCTTCTGCAAATGCAGCAGATGGAGGAACAATTACGGTAAAAATTTTCAATAAGCTTGGAGCTCATTGCAAAGCTGCTGAGGACAACAGACAGAACAATTATAACCAGTGAATTTTTAGCTATGCGAAGTAAGAACAGCATCCGCAGGGCAGGTTAATGGAAGTGGTCTGGGGCGTAGAGAAGCGGCGTGCTTGATGCGGGTGAAAAGCGGCCCGGATGGTCTTAACCCTGGAGGCACCCGTGGTGACATGAACGTCACAAACATGCGGCTCCTCACTCTGCGCGGGTGGAGGGGGGGGGGGGGTCATCAAAGCCACTACCTTTCTTTCGGACCCCAGCTGTTCCCTCGCGGCTTCTGCTAATGAGAAAATAGGAGTCGATTACCACTCGAGGTACCGCTTGGAAGCCATCAAAGACCCTCAGATCCAAAGGGTGCAGCCTAGGCTTGATCACAATGGCGTGGGACCGGCTGGCTGGCTGAGGGGGGGGCGATTAATCTCTCTGCAGAGGGTCTCATTAGTGCTGGCTGTCCCTGAAGGAGACTGTGACCACTAGAACCATGGCTACTTTTTTCCGTCACTTCATTGCCCCCCCAGGTGCTGACTACATGCGGCCCAGATGGGATGCAGCCGGAGCTGGTCACCAAGTGAGGCAGAGAAGCATATGTCAAATCTGTCGTGGTCTCATGGGACAGACTTCCAGAATCTGGGAGGACAGCGAGAAGAGTCTAGGCCTGGTAAGGAAATCATCCACGTGCACACAAAGTCCACCCAACCCCCCCGTCACCCAAATGATGTTTTGCTTGCCATCCAGGTGGCTCGCCATGCTAACGCCCCCGCCGAATAGGCAGCGTGTTGACGTTAATCTATGTTTGTTTGCTCACCTGGCCCACAGGAAAAGGTCATGCAGCTGGAAGCGGGAGACAAATCGTCTGAGAGACACGCCAGTAGGTATCAGCAGCGCCTGGGGGGGGGGGCAAGGGTCTGGATGCAGGACGGGATGGGGGGAGTACATGCACCTGAATACTGAACAGAGCCGGTGGGAGAATCAGTGTAAAAATGGCATCCCTTCAGTCCACAGTCAGTCAGGTCTTGGGTTTCCTCTCGCAGGCAGGAAGCTGGAATTCCTGAAACACCGGTGCTTTATCTAGCAGTTGGGAGAAAACAATCAGGGGGGGAAAAAAATGCTGTAAACAAACACAAAGCTACTCAGTCTCACATCCGCAGACTCTCCTGAATGCAGAACTTGGAAGGTGGAAAAAAATGGGATAGGAAGGCAAAAAAAAAAACTACGAACCACCAAGAATAAGTCCGAGCTTTTACCTCTGGTCTTGTCACTGAGCCCCTCCGGTTTTCTGTCCTGACATGCGCCATTTATCGTATAACAAGGCTACACCCCGCCTGAGATGTTAAAGGGACAGCGCTGGAGCCCCCGCCTCCTGTTCCAGATCTGACAGCGTGTGGGTCCATTTGGGGGGCTTGGCAAAAGCCACAGGAGCAAGCGAAGGTGAGGTGTGCCAGCTGTGTCCTGCGGGGGGCGCTGTTCCTTTGCGTCCTGTCTCTCCACAATATTTCATTAAGTGTAACACCATTCTATTGTTTTGTTATTTTGAAACATTTATTACCAACAAACTTTAAACATAAAAATATATGCGGCAAAATATATGCTTCATAGCAATGCTACAAGTTTACATTTAAAGTCCTAAGGATACTTACAGTTGTTACTTATATTGTATGGAATTTGCTTGACACAGCAATACTGTTTTTCGTATTTTATGCCTATAGGTCTTCAAACAGATGTAACGGTGAGGGGAGGGATGAGGGACGACTCCCTGGGATGAGAAGATGGCCAGCAGCAGTGTGCTGAAATCGGAGGCCTTTGTTTCGGGGTGGCACACGCAGAGTCTGTCCCACTGCAAGTAGCGTGTGACCAATCGCTGATTTGGAAATGGGGCAGGCCTTTCGACGGGGGGGGGGGGCGGGGTGGGGCAGCAGATAAGCGGACAGGACGTGGGTAGAATCCGGGAGTGAATCTCGCCCCCATCTACAGCCCTGGCACACAGCCACGCACACACTCCCACGCTGCTGATATCCACAATGGCCACCCCGCCTCCTGCCGCTTCCAGAAATACTGTAACGTAACATCTTTAAGACCCTTGATGGCCCTAATTCTCTAGAAACGGCGTCGTCGTCCGTTTTCCCAGGATTCCTAGTGGCAGCGCTAACGAGAGTGCGGGGGAAACAGACGGCCGCACGCATGGAGTTTCCTCGGCATTACTTACTCCAGTGCCATGCCCCATGGGAACCTCCCAATACCTGCAAAATGCCAAGGGCCCCTCCTCCAACCGGGACCCCCCCCCTTGCTGTGCGGGGGGGGCCCGGGGCGGCCCGGGGGGGGGGGGGGGGGGGGGGGGGGGGGGGGGGGGGGGGGGGGGGGGGGGGGGGGGGGGGGG
>JAODLD010000069.1:25421781-25435260 GCA_026781065.1 Mormyrops boulengeri | reverse complement strand
CCAAAGCAATGCACTATTAACACATAAATGTTATATTGTAACCACTCGGGTTAATTATGTTGTTCCAGAATACCATTTCTGGTCTTTAAAATGCTAACATTTTAGTTAAGGGCACCATATGTTCATTCACCAGGAGCAGAGGCTGCAAGGAGTAACCTAATGCCTGATAAAGCTTGATTAATGATTGCATATTTGATCGTTGAACTTTTTTCTTTCTCTATTTGCACTCTCCAGCTGAGAAGCACTTACGAAAAGACTTCCACCAGCAGGCTTCAGTCCCGTATTTGAATATATAGTTTGTCTGCCTTCTGTGCAACATCCAGGCATCTGTTGTGATGTCACCATAAGTAAATCATCTCATGTCACAATGTGTTAGTGATCATTTACAGTGGCATTATAATGAAGAAATTAGTGCCGATCATCTGTGATGTCACAAGTGAATTATATGCAATCAAAAGGAGAACAGGTGATAAGACATTGCAAATTTATAACAACTCACATTCTTAGTCGCTCTGATGTACTTTACACTTCTACTGATTTCAGTCGGCCCCCTTGATTTCACGACCGCAGACCACTAAATGAGCACACTAAATTAAATTTACATATTACTGCATTTGCATATACTTAATCTCTGATAACACTGCAAAGATTTCATGAAATGAAGAGCAACTTCCCTCATTATGGAGATAAATCGCCCAATATCATTGCCCGTCAGTATCACCTAAGCAATTTTACATTATATATCTAAATGAATATCAATAAATGCCATTTCACTTACTCACATATAGGAAGCCTTCCAAGCACAAGCCAGGAGCTGAACTGCTCTGCAGACACCCAAGGAGGCAGTATTCTGGGAAACATATGCCAGCATTTAACCAGAGACCAAAAGTAACATTACAGTCCACCATTTTAATTGACAGCAGTAGTCAAGAATACTTCTTTTCACAGCTCTTACTCTTCCCTTATTGTAAATGGCAACAGACAATCAAACAATAATGCTGCAGAATCAGACCCCCCCCCACAGGACCTGAGTGGCTTAAGTAGAGGGTACAATTTGAGATTCCTGTATTGCACACCAACACCTGTGATATGGCATTCCTTACCAAAGTGCTTAACTTACATTCCGGCACAATATCATTCTCTTATTCTCCACACCTATTCACAAGAAGCGGGCAGTAAGTGAAAACAGCAGTCTTTCCACATCCTCAAAAGCCTGCCTTTGACCTTGTGTGTTAATACATACTAACAAGCGTAGAAAAGTGCAGAGAGGAGCATTGTGGGATACCCCATGTCTTTCCAGTCTGGTGACTGGAGGTGGAATTAGCAGCCATGTAATCTCCACCTATGCTTCCTTCTAATGGAGGCCTGCTCTCACTGTCCAGCCTTCATTAATCCTCTCCCTGCACACCGTATGCTTGTGCATTAGTGTTGAAGGTAAATGCTTGTAATGTTTTGTTTAATTGGCACCACGGAATTCCATCAACAGCCACAGCGGGCACATTAAATTTAGAGCAGTGTGAATTCACCCTCCCGATCAGTTCTTGGTAGAGTACCCTAATCAAGCTGAAAAAAGGCCCAAGTGGAAAAACTGGATTCTTATCAATATTCCAGAAAGTTCTGAAGCTGCCATACACCTCCCAAAACATTCCAGGCACCTACAGCAGTCATAGCTTATCGAGGGCCCATTTTGTGGGTGCTAAGTAGTGGCACTAGAACATTAAGAGGCAACAACAGACCAGTCACTTTCTCCCACAACCTGATAAATATTTAATTAGCAATGATTATTAATTTAACTTGTGCATGTATTTAGTGTATTGATACTGGTGACTTCTAGATTTTATCGGACTCTATCGTTAGCATTGCTTTGTATCCTTTACACAGAAAACAAATGTTTTTAACATGATGTATGGGGTCAGTGGAAACGTAAACTACTGTAAGCCTTCCGTTTAAGAGCGTTCCCCAGTAGATGTCAGCAGAACTTGCATAAACCAGTATTTTTAATTCAGTTCAAATTCCTGTTATTTCAAATGTCTTTTCTGGAGGGAAAATAGTATTTCCAGCAAACATTTCCACATACAAACATCAAGCCATTCCAAGTGTGAAAATTGTAATTGATATTTGTATTATACCATTAAACAAAAGGGTTTTGGGCTGCAAACTTATAGCATGAGCATAGCTCTTAACTTCTGAGACACTGATCATATATTTACTTCTTGAATGGTGTAAACCTCAGTTGTTCTCACTTTGTAGTGGAGTTGCATTAAAACTACGTCCTGTTGAACCGGTTGATTGGACGGCTTCAGATAGCAGTCAGAGGGCTCACCTCCCTAAGAACTGGCATTTATATCTATTTGCACCTTGACGTCTATTTTTTCAGTTGTGTATCGTTTTTCCATTTTCCCCACTAGAACATTAACTAGACGACACCTCAGGACCTACCAAAAAGAAAAAAAAATCATGTTGGCAAAACCATACATTTTCCAGTTGTAGGTCTAATATTACATCGAGTTATTCTTATAAACATGTTCAGTAAAATAACCAGTGATCATTAATTCACCTGTTTCTCCAGAACTGAATATAGTCTGTTTATAGTCAGCGCTGATAGCAATGGACATTAAGAAACATTGTTCTCTGGGTGATTATCCAGATTAGCAGTTTATCCCCGTACAGAACATCAGATGCAGTCGAAGAGCTAAAACCTCTTTTCAGAGACAAATCATTAAGTTAAAGCGGAAAGGATTAGAAAGCGCACCCGTGTGCGCGCGCAGAGATGCCGTGGCCCGCGCGCTGTCCATGGTCCTGAAATCAAACAGCCCTTTTTAAACCAACACTGCATGCAGTCGGGACGAAACAAAACGGGCCACACTTCAGATATATATCCGGGCATTGGACCTGGGGGGGGGAAAGGGGGAAAAAAAAGGCTAAAATATATACATCTCCTTTATAAGCTGTGTTTGACGCCCCCAAATCATTACACAGACTTAAGTCAACAAAAGGTACATAACAGTACTAAACGAGCCACACTTATAAAGGGCAGATAACACTACTATTCTAACACGATCTAAATACGACTGTAAGACAGCGCTAAGCATGACAACTTTACAAAGGCTAGATTGAGACTTAACTATGCACAGCTTTTCAAAACTAGGGCGTTAAATATGAATGCTAAATGTTCATTCAGCAAGAAAATTTATAATTTAGGTTGTATATGTTGCTGCAAATGGTTCCTGGCATATTATAATATAGAATTTTAGTATAGGCATATATATATATAAAAACACGTAGGCCTACATGTATGAAGTTAAATTTCTTACCTACATTACTTAAAAACACAAGTTGTAAGAAGCTATTGCGGCGGTAGATGACACAGAACGGGCTTGCAGGAGGGTTTATTTTAAGTGTGTGTCACCAACTTGCAACAATAACATGAGAATATTGTATAGATGGCACCATTAGCGAGAAAGGGGCTTCTCCATATTCTATGCGAGTATCGTTCAGTCTCCCCCCGTTTCCCTGGTCGGTGTGCCTCTCTCCCTCTCTCTCTCCCCATCTAAGAGGCGTCCCCATCTCCGGCAGCCTTTATTCCATAAACATGTCCTCAGACGAGCAGCTGCCCGATGAAGCGGACGAACAGACCGCATGCTTCCCCGGGAGGAAAGAGAGTGAAAGGGGGTGGACCGCGGAAGTTTAAAAGAAAGGTAATTAAACCGGGAAAGCATGATGATACGGACTGCCATGATTTCTGTTTAATCCATTAGTGCGCGCAGGAGTGCCTAAGTTCATCACTGCGAACTTTGTGTTGCGTTAAAGTGCTTGCACACGTTTGGACGACTGGAAACAAAATCATGAAAAACTCAGATTTCCAATATGCAACGAAGACGGATGCGGCGACTAATCTGATTATCGGCAACCGTCTATTGATAACACACCATGACAAATGTTAACGAGAACCTAATAGACAAGTAATTTTCCGTAGGATAAATTGCAGATCGCTACAATGGATAGGATGTTATCGAATGTTACAGTAAGAACAAAAGAGCAAGCCTTGCATGAGTGCGGTCGTATCCATAACCACATATCTGAAAACCGTTTGATCTGTATGTCTGTGGCTGGTGTTTGAAGCAGTTCGGTCGTGAAAATTTAATTAGTAAAAGATTCCTGTTCATATCAACCAAGACAGCGCTAGTTTCTGCGTTTTCCATGGAGATAAAAGTAATTATCAATGGAACGGAAGGCAGATTCACTGCCTTATGTATGACTTGAGATCCAACGAGAATATATTTTGTTGTTACTCTGGCGTATAGCCCACAACAGTACCGACTGACCAGCAAAAGGAAGAGATCTGTGACCGCTGTAGTTATATGGGCACGTTATGGGTTTGCCTTTGTTTCGTTGGAATACACTTAAACTTTAAATAAAAAAAAAAAAAGCGATTGACAACTCATGCGTCCAAACCTCGTTCTAGTGGTTTTAGATTACAAATGGAAAAAGCAATGGAAACATTCGTGGTTATTAAAGTAGCCTGCAAAATAATCTAACTCCATTGCTCTGAATTATTTAAAATGCTTTAATTTGACTTGTAATCAATGAAGCGTTTGGCCCCGGGACAACGTGCTCCAGCAAACAAGTACCGCCAATTTTGGATTAAAATACGGGAATATTTGCTTTTATGCATAGTCACACATACTGGTAGACATCGAGACCCCTCACAGGTATAGAATATGGTAAAATTCATACGTTGAGATAGACATGGTAGATCTTGCCCACATATTCATCCATATTTTCCCCCCGACGCTTTGCTTCAGATATTAGATTTTGCTGCCGCCTCCGCCATTGACATTTCCGCCCAGCAAATTCACACCGAAACGTAAAGACTTCCAGAAGTGAAAAGGTTGATTGACGGTCTCGTTATCCTTAGATGGCGCATTTTCTGTGCCCCCGGACATACGAGAGCATCGGTCGGCAACCACCACTAAAACCACTGTCAGTGTGTCGGTCCGCTGTACTGATATTGCCGTGACAGTATTGTGCCAAAATTTCGTGCCCCACGGGCGATCATTAATTAGCAAATTACCTCAATATTTAAATTCAATATGCAACATTACTTTAGGTAGGCTAATTGATAGGTAATTAATCCAACTAAATTATAAGCATTTATTAAAATGTTGGCGCCCCTTGGGATAATAGTCAGTGGAGAGGCGACAGATCCGTTGGCGTCCAGCACAATTCTGGTTCTCAGTCCTGGCTTAAGTGGACCTTGATTCTTGATCTTAGCAGACCTGAAGATACCGGACAGCTCGACACCTTCCACAGGTGTTATCCTTTACTACACACACATTGCCTTGCATATCTACTGTGATGAATGGAATGTTGTTCCAGCAACGCAACAAACAATATCTTAAACTATACTTTCAAAACGATTTTGCGAGGTTAGACCTTATAGAGGAGACAAACATTTACTACTGCTATGTGAGGCAACGCGAACTTTAGACAATCACGCGTCTTTTGCGGAGCAAAAAAAATAGGGTTTGGTTTAGTTTCTGCATACAACAATGAGGACAGAATTTCAGTTACTGGTTTGGTATATGGCACGTAATTTTTCTACAGGGCGTACTGGTGCAATACATTACATCAGATCTGTCGCTTATATCACTACCTACGCATAGGGCGAGTTGCGATGCCATTAAAATCCAACCGCGAAAACCACAATAGATGCGGCAGCTCGATTCAAACTGTTTCGGTAGTGCGAGTCACATTTTCACCCGCATGATGAATTACAGTATGTTCTATTCACATGTTTCCATCTAAAGTCTGATTACACCGCAGATATGACCGCGCGTGACTCCATCTAATGAATAAAAAGATATAGTTCTTAAAGTGACGAATCATAGTCATAGTATAGGCGATGCGTGACTGAGGCAGTCCTTATAGAGAAATTGCATGCAAGAAAAACGAAAACTGCACCACAAAAGAATTCTCCGTGGGAACTGTGCGCGTCGCCAGTGGGTACGTTCAATTACACTTGGAAGAAAAGAAAATCATTGGATTTTTTTGTTAGCGTTTTGCATCACAAATGTAAGTGTAATAAGCCTCCGATGGTTGGTGGCGAATAATTCTACTGCTGAAAGTGGTTCATTATTGAAATCTTTGCCTGCGCTATTTGAAACGTTTCTTCCCCCTTGTTTACCCAGGTGATGAGACAGTATTTAGGGGAGGGGGCAGCCAATACTTGGTATTAGAACTATAGACTGTCAGTTCCAAATATTGTTGCTTTAATAGCCGTGACACGGGACAAGAAATCATAGCATGTCATGTGCTCGTGTTGCACATGCATTGTTCATGTCTGGATATACAAAAGAAATATATATATATCCCGGAGAGGGGCATCACAACCCGCCCCAACCCTCCCATTAAAACAAAATTAAAAAGCAGAAATATCATAAGCATGCTTGCTTGAGGGCGGAAGAGATTACGGTAAGACTATCGTAGTTGCAACCGAACGGGTCACGCTCAGGTCCTCGAGAGGACGGGTGGAACGCTACAGAAGTATTGCAGCTGAGTTTAATTACTTATAACACCCTAAAGCATAAATTTGCATAACTCTAAACCATGCAAGACATGTAGAACGAAAAGCAGACGCGAATCAAAACACAGATAAGACACCTCAGACTTAATTTAGTTGGGCTAATGTATCCCCTGCGCATGCGCTCGTGTTAGGCAGCTTGATATATTTAAGTGATTTTCTGCATAATCTCTGCTACATGCGTCCCTCCTCTCTCGTGTGCGCGCAGTGCACTTACTAAACTAAAGCATCTGCGAGTTTGGCAATATCTTTTACCTTCATAATACATTAGACAATATTGCTAGAATCTGATAAGTGCGGGCAATTAATAAGCATGTACCCAATTATTTGTCGTATTCCAAGCAACTCTGCACACCTAATGCTTTATTAACAATAATAAAGTTTTAGAGGTTAGGCCATCAATTGCACTTCTACATCAGAATTTGAGAAGCCTAAATGACCCATTACGTTACGCTTGACTGTCCTCAAAATAGAAAAGCGACGTGAGCGCCACTAGTTCTGTTACACGGACATTCTGTGGAGTGACAGATTCCAAGGGTGGCAGGTTAAAAAGAAGTGCAGAAGCTGGGGGGGATGGGGCGCTTTGTGCACAAGTACACAAGACTGCACATGCACATTTCAGGTTGTCTGAAGCGACCTGCTGAAAAGTACTCATCCTCATTTTTCGAGAACTTTGTCCAATGCCGACCGCAAGATGAGAACATAATTCTAAATTATTTCGGAGGTGTTGCGCGCAAACAGGCTTTTCGGAGTTCTTTTATGCAGGAGAAGGGGTGGAGAACAAGTGTGGGGGTTTGCTCGTTGACTTTTTGAGCTTGAGGCGACTATTTGATAACCGAAGTAGCCAAGAATATACACAGACGCCTTGGTCTCGCTGTTATCGACACTATTAGACCTACCTGCAAATTAACTCCCTCGAGTCCAGCTTTCCCATCCGGATATCGAAGAGGATATCGAAGGACCAAATCAAACCTGTTTGCCACGACCTCCAAGGCTCTACCGAAATATAATTCCTCTTGCCTCTTTCGATGCCTCCTAGCCAGCTATTACACTTCTCAAGGTAAAAATCATTTTCATACATCTTAGGGGATGTTACTGTGCCGTGGCAACCAGCCATCTCGCGTCCGCACTTAACGTCCACTGCGCTTTTGGCTCTTCACCTTTTTAAATGAGCTCATTATTAATTGCACGTGTTGTCGGACAAATCATTTGAGCAGTTTAATTAGATTTCAAGCTCGTTTATGCTTGGAAATGCGTTTTAATTGCAAGTCACGGACACACCTTCTCATATTTCTGACGTGCGACGAGAATAATCAGATGAAATGAAAATTAAACGGATCTTGTTTAACCTATTAATTTAATGTCGCCGACGTAAACAGCGGACATAAAAGCAAAACTTAAAACAGTTATTCATATCTCTTGCTGTTGTGAAAAACGGTTGCAATCACTTGCATAACTTAACTGCGGTGCTTATAATGTCATGCTTGACTAGTAAAGCTAACGTTTCTTGAAGAGGCGCTGTAAATACTTTTAATCGGATGCATTCGTTGTTTGTGCCAGACTTTGGAGAAGGAATACAGGTCTGAGGGCGTTTTTCTTATTATTTAGGTATACCTTTTCTATCTACCATTACCAAAGTGAGTTATATAAATAAGATTAATGTAGAATCGATGGTAGAAGCAAATACGTCGGCAAGCGGAAGATGTTAGAGGAATTTTAAAGTAGAAGTTTAATGCATTTTTAAGGTACCTCTATTTTGGATTTATCCCCCCAAGGACCACAATAAACATGATGTGCATGGTGCCCACGTCTCAAATGCGAAGGCCCTGAGGGTTCTTTCAGGGTGCCTCTTTAACGTTCCTTCTTAAATAATAAATGATGAAAGAATGCTTTATTTAGTCTTTCGATCCATTTGCGTACTCCAGCAGTCAGTGGTCTGCAAATCAGTGGGATTTATGAATTTGAGGTTATGCGCAGTTAGAGAACTTATGTGCCTCTTCATTGATCCAGCAAAGAGTTATATTGCACACGCTCAATACAAGTTAAGTGGACCCATGCGGCCAGACAAGCAGTCAGACCCATTTAGTCTCATAGGGGGCGTCCCTCCTGATCTAGACTGATCTCATACCTGAGTCTTCCCTGTTTCCTGCACTCTCAAAAAGGTAAAAATTTGCTTGTCACTGGGGCTGTACCCTTTTAATTCTAAGGAACATCCCAAAGGTACAAACAGCATTAATGTACCATCAATGGTACAGAAATGTTCTGCAGAGTCCATTTCTGTACCTTAATTGGTACAATTACCTACACTAAAGGTACAATTTTCAGACCCTTGAGGGTACAGTCCCAGTGACAAGCAAAGGAACAATTTTTGACCTTTTTTTCTGAGAACATCACAGGGAAAACTGGAGTTACTCTCTTGCATCAAATCAGTCAGAAATGTGGTCCACTTGCTTCCATTATGCCTGCTTGATCGGTGTTGCTTTTGTCCTCTACACTAGAGGTGGTCATGAACTGTCATGAACAGCTGGAGTAGGGGGTGTAGAGGGGGTTGAAGCTTCAGGTGCGACCAAAGGAGGTGTCTCTTCTGCTGGCCAGCCGCTGCTAGCTGATGTGGCGATAGCAGATGGGTTTCGACCTTCAAATTCAGCTAGTTGGGCTGAGGTTGTCACCGAGTGCCTGGACGGATGCCTCGTGCAGCCGTGGATCTGTTCTGGAACTTTCCCTCTCGCGCCCCTGTCGAACATGTCGATGTAGGCCTTTTTTTTGTTCCAGATACCATCGTATCTGAATTGGTGAGTGAGATGTAACGTAAGTACGGCTGAGGAGCTGACAGGCTCCTGTCGAGTGTGTACTGCCAAGAGGAACCAGTGTCAGGGAACGAGCTGGCCAAGACAGTAGGGGTGTGCACCTCCCACTCTCCCACCCCCAGCAAACAAGGTCACTCGCAGTCAGAGATAACATAAATACAATCGAACGCTAAGCGTTACTCAGAAGGTGATAGTTCAGATCCAGAATATAAAAATCCAGACCAAGATTTTGTTTCAACCAACCAGTTGACTATTAAAAGGCACAGTTTCAGAGTACTCCACTGGTCGGGTGAAACAAAATCTTGGCCTGGATTATTACTTTCTGGACCGGAAATACCCACCTCTGCCATTACTACTTCACCCACCCTTTTCCATCTCAGCATTGTATACATTATATATTTTAATATAAAATTTGAAAGAATGGAACAATTTCTTTTTTAAAATATACATATTTGTTATTTGTAGACAAAATACCAGAAAACATTTTTTCAAAATGTGAATTATAAACCTTCCACATTTTCAAGTAGCTGTTGCTGTAATGTTACCACTATGTGGATTAGCGACACTGCATGATGCTGCGTTTATCACAGATTTATTTACATAAGGTGCTCTGCTTGTGCTAACATTTGCAGTAAGGTGAAGCAGCGCTTTAAGTTAAATTTAGAGAGCGCGTCCCCTTCATATGACAGCTATACGGCTGTCAAGGTGCAGGCTCCGCGGTTCACGCTGTCGCTGGAGATCTGACCTGGCAGCCACATCTCAAACTGCCTAATTGCCATGCACTTCATCCTTTCCGTTTACCTTTCCGTCGTCGTTGACGCGTAGTCTAATCTTCCTTATTTATGTCCCTGGCTCTTATTTTACAATTATGTCATGTTTCCAACAGTTTATGTAGCATGTGTTATATAAATAACCCAAATACACTTTTTAACTAAATGTCCCAAATCTATATGTGAGATGGACACATAGGTGATGTTTTTAAATGAGGGATTTGACAATGTTTTGTGATATTTTGAGCTGCTATTTGAGTGTAAAGTAAAAAGGGGAGGGTATTCAGATAGTGACAATGGGCTACCCATCTTCCAACTGCTTATACAGTACAGGGAGGGAGGCTGGTGCATGCTGTGGGCAATCAAGAGAGGCTGGTTTGCATATCTGGGGGAGGAGACCCAGACAACACATGCAATAATAATTGATACTTTATTGATCCCTGTGGGGAAATTGTCTTTACGCCTCCCTCAACTTGCTCTTTGTAGAGTAAGCTGTCCGTGAAGGGCAGCCACCTGCTGGGGGCGCCCAGAGAGCTGGGGGTTACGGGCCTTGCTCAAGGAGCCGCAGATGTGCTGAGGCTGGGTTTAAACCAGTGACCTTCTGATTACGGGCACACAGGCTTAGCCCACTGAGCCACACGCCGCCCCCAAACTCTGCCCACACAGAACTTAGGTGGGTTATGAAGCCCAAAACCTGGAGGTAGGAAGCAGTGCTTCAAGGGAATGATGCTCCTCACTGAACCACCATGGTTTAAATTAAGCAAACTTCATGAAATTATTTCATCCTCAATTAAACTGCCACTGTACAGTGACTCAAGCATGAATTTTTCTAGAAACCTCCGGCACAGAAGGCTTTAATGTATACATAAACGTAAATAAATATTCAGTATTCAGTTAGCAAGGATGATCTTGTGTGAGCTGTGCAACCTCGGGGCTTGCAGTAATTGCATATGTGAAATCTGTAATTAGTGACAACGGCAGTGGAGCATAATTGAGCCTATGTGAGAATACAATGAAGACAATGTCACCTCCACGCTCTCTAGTCTGATTGATTCTCTTATCTGGTGGCTTTATCTTGGCTGGCTAATCCTGTCAGTTACTAAGAGCAGGTTGCTGCACGGAATGACGTAAATTCAGAACGCTCTGGATAAAAAAATCAGTTGTGTCATCATATAAGTAGCCCTACTGTTGCATTATCGTGTCACTGTGGATGTTCTGCTTTTTTCTGGGGCTGTTTCCCTAGTTCCAATAGAGTCCCTCGGTCCAGCAGCATCTATTTAGTCCGACCACTGTTCCCAGTCCTTTGCTGCCCCCCACATGGGATAGCTGCCTCATCGCTGGCCTTCAAAACACAGATCTCGCCATCCCTGTGGGTGAACCACCGTACCGTGGTCGCCGTAAGACTGATACAGAGACGTCGCTTTGGGCTGATACCCATCGGGACTGCGGAGGGTGTTTGATGGGATGCTCCCATGTCGTTGCCCTGCAGTGTGGCTGCTGCGGATTGGTTCCACAGCAACGGTGGCACTCCCAGGATGGAATGGGAGGCGGTTCTTAATTAGTCAACCTTAGGAGAGGATTTTTGGGGCCAGCAAAAAGCCCATTAGAATTACTGCTATTATTAGATGTAGTCTCAGTACAAGGTAGTAATAATAATAATTATGATGCCTATTACTGTTACCCTGTTTGGAGATGTAATGAGTGAAGGAGCCTACAGGAAGATGCGGAAGATAATTAAGACAATAAAGCATCTTCAGGAAGACTCAACGCTGGGGATTCTAACTATCTTGTGATAGACCTATAAGTCTGGAACCTCCATCAGAGTCACTAATAAGACGTTCTAAGGGGACTGGCATGAAGGTACATTGACAGGCCTTTCAGGTTCCTGTCACTTCCAGGCCCCCGTCCACATGTCCTCCTGCCCAGTCCTACTCTCTCTCCCACACAGAGACAGATCTATCAAGCTCTGCTGTCAGGCCAGTCATGATACATTGCAGACAGGTATTTTAAATTCTTTTTATGCAGACAAAATACCTGCGTGGAAAATTGATCCCCCAGCACGTGGCGGCCATTTTCTTTCCATTTGGGATTTCGAAGGCAATTCTCTCTCTCTGTATCTCTCTCTCTCTCCCCCCCCCCCCACCTTCTCTCTTTGTCTCTCTTTCTCTTCTCTCTCATATATGGACAGTGCCCCCAAGTGGATGTGTCCAAGGGGAATATGACGGGAAATGAGAGCTGAGAGTCAGGTTCTGATGGGAACTCAACGGTATCTGGTCTCTCGAAGTCAAACACAGACCACGAATCTGGATAAGAGAGAGGAGTGGGTGATGCACGTGGATGTATGCTGCAACGGCAACAGAATTGGTGGATGCTGAGGATGTTGGGATGAACCTGCATTTGGTGCTGGCACAAGGAATGAGATGGATTTGGCTGTCGCCAGTAGTAGCTCACGGTAAAAAATGCTGTGAGAAGAAAGCAGTGTTTCTCAAATAGGAGCGCATCGAGCTCCGCCCTGCAGATGTGTCACCGAAGTGTCATTGGTTATGGCAGTACCGGCACATCATGGCAAAATTGTTTCACGGTTGCCTAGCAATATTTTTTTTTTGCTCACTCATTTCAAGAATATATATTTTTAACAGTCACAGAGCCTATATTGCCTTCCAGAAATGAATTTTGAGGAGGTTTTTAACCTAAGAAATGAAATATTTGCACACACAGCCCGAGCACGGCTGGTGCATCCTTCGTTTGCTCAGCATCTCTGCGGGGGTTTATGCTAAGGTGCCTTTGCTTCTTGAAGGGACGTGATGAACACGGCCCAGCGAACGTACCACTGAAAACACGTCAAGCAAAATCGAGTTGCAGTTCTTGACATTCAGGAGGGATCCATTGTGTGCTCGGTTGACTACAAGTTCTTTTCATGGGGAAAGGCTTGACATTTACAACAAATGACACTCTGAAAGTCCATTTCTTTGCTTGTTTGTAGCTATGGAATATGTAAGATTCACATGTAATTTAAGTAATCTGCTGGCCTCTTATTTTTTAGTGTGCATTTTGACATTTTGTCTCCTTTTCCTGCCAATATTATTCCCGAAAGCCGCGTCAAATGAGGAGCTTGCCAAGAAGGTGGTGACTCGAGCTGACTGTGACGGCGCGGGGGGGGGAGCCCGTTCCAATGTTAAAGTGTGTCAGTATGACATAAATTGCCCAGGAGATGTTTTTCAGAGTGAGGCCCCCTTCACTGGTGCGCGGCGGGGGCGGGCGGGGGGGGGGGCGGGCGCGGGGGTGCGGGGGGGAGATGTGTGGTGTGGTGTGAAGTATA
>JAODLD010000069.1:25401715-25415789 GCA_026781065.1 Mormyrops boulengeri | reverse complement strand
AAGGGCTGGGTGGGGGGTGGGGGCAGGTTACGTCTAAACAATTCCCGCTCAAAGTGAGTCGTTATCAGCACTTTACAGCAGTCAGGTGAACACGCTGTTCGGCATCACGCCGGCACCGGAGAGCTGCTCCATGGACTTCCTGCAGCAGTCCAGTCCAGCGCCGGACTATTCTGCAAGGCCAAGATAAATATTATACTCCAAATGCATTATGGGAAAAAGTATAATAATGATGACAGAATGTGTGCTAAATCAGACAGATGTGAGGAACGTGTCTCTATGTTCAGTTGGCACTCTGCCACCATGCCAGAATGTTCCATTGGCACCTTGGACTGTCTGGCACCCTGGTCTAAGTAGGGCCCAGGATCCAGTATTAAGATTATCTGGCTGTACTCTCGGGAGTCGGGAAATGGGGAAGGACAGGACTCTCTTTTTGCTAAGTGATAGAATGTTTGACAATAAGGCTGATTTAATGCAACCGTAAACCGTTTTTGTGGCAAACGATGTTATTTTTTTTTCTTTCTTTATGAGAGTGAGGAAGTGAATGTGAGGAAAGTAGCCGGGACACTGCAGCCATCAGAGGGCGATAGATCAGATTTAGCGACCCCCCCCCCAGTCCCCGAGTTCACATGAACAGCAGGTTTATGGAGGCGAGTGTGGCTTTGAGTATATTGGCAAAGAGGAGAGAAATATATTCAGGTTCTAGGATGGGGTGGGATTGGGGAGAGTGAGCGTCGGTTTGGAGATCGGATACTGCCAAAGCAGGCAGGTTTGCCCTGATTCCCACTTAAAATTCCGGCCACAATCCGCGACCCATGGCCTGATGCAGGAAACGAAGGGGAAACATGGTCGCTCAATAATATCCGGGGCGACACAAAATAAATTACACATGCAAATTCCCAGTGTTTTTATATCAATAAAGACGGAGCGGTTTAATTAAATGAGCCACATTTGTTTCTCGTTAATTAGGCCTCGTTGCCGTGCGTGTGGCAGCCCACAAACCCCGACAGCTTGAGCTTGTAGCTTACATCAGATACTGTCTATTTGTCCTCCGTAAAGAGCCACTTGCGGCCACACGATTAAGATTTTCCGCATCAATCAAGTAAGGCTATTAAACTACACACTGTTGATATTGACTACAGTGTGTGATGAGTTGCTTCGTACCTGTCGGGACAAGTTTGTGTGTGAAAGAAAGTAATGACTTATCTCTCTCCATTTCTGACCCGGTTCTGACAAATGTGAGGTGTTTTCGGTGATATGTGGATTTGTATGTTGTAACATAATGTTGCCTTTCCAATCAGGCGTCAACAGTCAGCTGTGCTTCTCGTTCAGCACGCAATTTACACCCACAGTTGTGTTACTTTCTACAAATCTGGACAAATGGGGGGGGGGGCTATAATGAACAAGGCCTCTGTGACGGATAATCACATTTCCCTGGGGGGCCCTTACTCTGTAGCACTGCAATGAAAGAAGCCCCCCCGTCTCTCCCTCTCTCTCTATCACTCTTTCCCTCTTCACATGAATATATATATATATTACTGCCTTCTGTCTTCATGCCACTATGGTTGGAGTTTGATTCTCTGCTCTGAAAGTCTCAGCTTTCCTTATTAAGCTGGTTGCGGCCTCTGCAGACCAGCCCAGTGACCCCCCCCCCCCCCAGCCCATGTATGCTGCACCAACCCCCCTAACACACACAGGTACACTACTCTAGTGAGCCACCAGTTAGCGGCCATATTCAAAATAACATGGTGCAACACAATGGGGTTACAAAGAGTCTTATAACCAGATAGAACAGTATGCACAGGTTTTACATACAAATGTACATATAATTCATATTTTACAAAGAAGCCAAGGGTGTTTGCTGTCATAGAATTTATGATGGGAGTGGAGACTGTAGGTGTGGAATCCACTATTGGTAGACTGGATGTATTTTTAACTGGGAAACATAGCTGACCTAGGAGACTCACAATTGCTGGAGACACAGTGTGGAAAATATCACAGAGGACTGCCTCTCAGGTGCTGAAAAGCAGAAATTTATACGAAGGTTTTGTTATCTGCTCGCAGTAACTGGTCGAGCATCGTCATCACAGCATACTTTGGGCACCGCGCTTGAAACGTCCTTTTTAGCTGAATGATTTATGTGCTGGAGGTTTCTCAAGTTTGAAGCTGAGTAAATCTCTCGGAGATGGGGAGGGCCTAAGGTGTAGAAACGCACAGATGCCCTGCCTTGACCCCCCAGGTGAGGGGGCACCACGTCAGGCTAATGGAGGGGCCTTGTTATGACACCGTGTAATTCAACTTCCTGTAATTAAAATGAACAATTAAAATGACACAGTAGTATGACATTATCCTTATCACTGCAACCAAAAAAAAAAAGAAGGTGTGGGATTCATGAATTAAGATGTGTTTTGACAGTGTTTAATTTAGTTTGATATAAGGGGAAAAGATGTTTCTGCGAAGCACAGAGACTCAAGCCTGCCGATGCAGCCTGTTTGGACTCTGTGGCTGCCTGTCCATGTGACGTTATTTTTTAAGAAGCAGATTCAAGACGACAGATGATCACGGTTAGCAATATTGAGACCTCATATACCTGTATACATCCTGGATGAGATATTGTCTCTCTGAGCCACATTATGCTACATGTACATCACATACTACATTTACACAGTGATTAGACAGTATACTTCACATATTATGACTAGTCAATATAATTCCGATACTAACATTTCACATTAAATAGACAATATACTTTACATACCACATTTACACATTGACTGGATGATACAATTCACATACTAATGTTATCACATTGACTATACAATAAAATTCACATACTAACACTTTCACATTGATTAGACAGTATAGTTCGCATATTAACATTTGCACAGTGATTACACAGTATACTTCACATACTACATTTACACAGTGATTGGACAGTAAACTTCACATACTACATTTACACAGTGATTAGACAGTAAACTTCACATACTACATTTACACATTGACTAGACATAAAGAGCGAAAAGGACACTAAGACTAGAGTCATGCAAGAACTAGCAGAACATGTCTAATGAGGCTGGCCGTTATGTTTGGCTGTTGAATGCTCGTCGGGTGGGATCACTTCATGCTGAGCCCCCGACCTCGCCGCTCCCCGGTCCTTCCTGAATGGCACTGACCCAGGGGACTCGCGGCATCCATCTCCGCAGCACAGAAACATCTCCCGGGTTCTTAAACATCAACTCTCTGCATATTTGTTATCTCTGTGGAGAATTTGTCTGTTTGGGCAAGAAACTGAGCTCCATTCTCCCAATTTCTACAAAATACTAATGAAACAGTGAACAAAAACCAGCCTGGCAAGCAGTATATGTAACCAGTAAACCCTGGGGCTCAGTTATAACGCCATGTGGAGACCAGTAAACAAACATGGAAACTCAGTGGAAAATGGTGATTTTTTTTTCTTGAACACTAAAGGACGCAAGAGACAAATCTATACTGCATACTTTTATGTGAACAAAAAAAGGCCCTGGGTGAATCCTATACATCTTATTAGTGATATATAAAATAATTATTGCAGACTTTAAATAAACCTGCCGCTGTCCCTGGTATGGTTATCTTGTTCCTTATTTCACCTGCAGACACGTGCCAAGGGTGAGGGCTGCCCCTATCGCCATAACTATTTAAAGTGCCTCTCTTTAATGGTACTGAGTGCCCCTTTAATGCATGTGTCAAAGGCTTCGAGGACCTGCCCCCCCAGAAAGACTCTGCATGGTCCTGTTCACCTGTCTCGGTTTTATTACTTCACAGCTGCAAATAGTTGTGACACTTCAGTAAAAGGCCCACAACGTGTCCAGCAGTCCTACTCACTTCCATCATATGTGTGCAATAACGTGAAAAGAATACTTTTATTGCGTTATACAAGTTTGCAGAAGAACAACTCCACTGACACACAGAAAAGTATTATCTTTCCAAACAAAATTTGTTGGAGCACCTAGCTTTCCAGTTTATAAACCCTAAACTCACACACACGGGAACAGAAAAAGCAGCCAAAGCTTGCAATTACCTGACTGCTGAGCAGAAGGGCTAGTGAAGGATCACCCACAGGCCGTATAGCATATCATGGTAGGTTAATGTTGTGGGGACCTGTCTGACACTGCACTCGCCCTGGGTCTGGGCCAGGTTTGTGGCTGGAATATTCTGGAAATTCTGGCGTTATTTTTGGGGGGGGGGCAGAAGAAACTTTCTCAAGGTCGTAGAAATCTGACTGTCGCTCTGTTGCCCTCCATCCTGCCCTCCACATTCACAGTCTGTTTACAAATTCATTACATTTTTTTTTAATGCAGAGCCCTGCACTGAATAATCGAATGCACCGAGCGCAGGCATTCTCAGCCTGTCCCGCCCTTCCGGGCCGCAGTATCACGACCTCCCAGTCATCTGCCGGGTCCATTAAGTGACAATAGCAGGAGGGAGAAGGAGGAGGAGGAGGCTACATAGGCGCTGCAGATAGCGGGGAGGCCTTATCAGGAAAACCAAATGCCACCTCTTGAATTCGGCTGCGCATCGAGGGCTCGTTTGGGTCCTCTGGGAGGAGTTAAGCATCCTTTCAGACAGGACATGTCCTGCTCTCCGCATGCAGATGTCCGCTCTGCCCAACCACTGTCCCCGCTACCCAGACGGATGCGGCCTGGTCCCCAGTGACGACATACCATTTAGCGGCTCTTCAGCGAAGGAGGAGAGGCTCTGCCGCTGTGAGCGCTAACCGCCATGACCCATCACGGTGCGTCATTTTGCATGGCGCCTCCAGAGCTCCCCCTCTCCCGTATTTGCATTTTCTGCCAATCCTCCCCCCGCCAGCCCATCCCCTGCTCTTCTCGTTCTGCAGCTGTAGGCCCCACTTCCGTCAGATCTATAATCTAAATCCGGCTTGTTCCGCATCGCCGACGTTATTGCAAGCGAATGATGGAAAAGGTAACAGCGCTCCCGCTCGTGCGGTATGACGTCAAATAAGTCAAGCATCCTGTCTGAAAAAGATGTCTCTCTGTGGTGCCAGTGACATGCAGTTTACAGCACGGCCACTGTCCTGGGAATAATTATTTGTGTTTTCCCCCTCCTCCCCACATGCTTTCTGAGCCCTTCCTGCCGCCATACCAACCATGACGCAATGTTCGCATGCGAACATCAGGCCAGCTGCACCTCCACAAAAATCCACAGCGCACACACCATTCCTAATGAATGGATGCCACCTTCATTTGCATACAGATCCACCATTTCATTTTTCATCTGATTGGCTAGTTGAACATATATGCAAATGAACCCCCCAACTTTAGTAGCTAACTCGTGTTTACTATTTATGGACCTGAAGGGGTCGTTATATGGCAGGTTCACGCTTAACCCAGCGTATTAATGGGGGCTCCATTTTGCCACCAATTCTGATTCTAAGGACCAACATGCAGGTACTATTAGGGAGTTTTCTCCTTTTTTCAAACTTCTTCACTTGTGCACTACGAGACAGATCTGTGAAATATTTGAACTATTTGAGGTGGGCGTGCAAAATGTAAGAGCAAACAGTTCTGTGCACACAAGCCACTTTTTCACACTCTTCCTTGGTCCAAGAATGAAAAGACAAAGGATTAACCATTCCTTCACTGCTGTTGGGCTTTGGTGATGCATGTCCTCCTGCATGTAGGACCTGTAATCCAAAGGACCTCCTGCATTTAGTGGCCTACTTGCTATCTCAACTAAACTATAAGTAGTAATATTGTCTCACTCAATTCATTTTCCATAGCTGCTATCCAGGTCATTATATGGACTTGGAAACTATCCCAGAAAACGCCGGGAAGGGGATGATCTGGATAGGATGCTGGTCCATCACAGGGCACAAGCTATGGCCAAGTTAGCGTTTCACCAAAACGTGTGTCTGGACTGTGGGAGGATGCTTGAGTACCCAGAGGAACCCGCGGCAACTCAAGAAGAACATGTGTACTGTACACACGCAGAGCTGCGGGGGTTGAGGCTACAACGCTAACCGCTGTGCCAGCGTTGATATTGGGGAACATGCAGCTTGTTTGTTTGTCAGTATTTTCATATATCTTCACTCCCCCCACCCTTGGTTTTGTGCCGGACTGTTCTTTTAGCTGCCTGATCTGCGTGATCTGTTTTTAGCATGCGTTGTTAGCAGTCTTGCTCATGTTTTCCCGAGCGCCCCCACCATAATGGAGCGTGGCAGAGCTTCGTAACTGAAATTACGGCAAACCAGGTCGCATATTTTTTTTCGTTAGCTTGTTTAAGATACAGATGGAGGGTCTGCAAGTCGGTCGCATTTCAAAAGTTGGTTGTCTAGGCGAGGAGCTGGAGGGGACCCTACATGTTGCTACCCCTGTAGAGAAGAGCCGTATTGTTTTATGCCTTACTCTGAGCTGCGATCCCTGGCATCACTTGGCATTGATACCTTTCCAATCCAGTTTTTAAATTTGTTATTGGGAACCTGCAAATAGAAGATACCGGTACAATCCGAGGGCTTGAGATATTCTGTAACTGCAGCCAAACACCTTTCTCTCTATTCCTGTTGCCTGATAATTTCACCCCCCTCCCTCTATGGAGGCGATTCTCTAATTCTTCTGCAGACAATACGAGTTTGCGTAGGGATGAGCAGCTGGGCACATCACGGACGGTTAGGGGGGTGGAGTGGGGGGGTTGGCCAGCCATACTCCTGTGTGAATGACATTAGCCGAGGCCATGCCAGCACACCAGGCCGTCAGGGGCCTGTAGCTCAGCCCTGCCAAGCCTACGCAATCCTCGGCCTCATGGTCCTAATGCGAAGCAAAAAGGGTAGATCTGCAAATGGATGTTTGGGGGGGGAGGGGTGCTTCAAGTCTCCCATGGACCCTGAAAATCACAAAAAACTAAGTGCCCATAATCCACTCAAGCTTGAACATGACACGGCTCCTGTTCTGTTAACAATAGTCTGGCTGGTGTTTCACCATTTACTACTGGCGTTAACTCCTGCCCAGACATGCTTATGGGTGATGCCTCAGGAAAGGATATTTCAGCAGAGGGATGGCCAGTGTCTGGCTGAGATACCAAATGGTTTGTGCCGCAGTAGTCAGAAAGTAGCACTCACTCAGCACGTCTGCTGGTCTGTACAAAGGGTCAGCAATGTTCAGCCATCGGTTGCACTTTCGTTTTTGTACTTGTTCCAGTCGTATTTCTTACCAGACAGAATCAAAGCCAGTGGTCTTGTCTTAGAACCTGAAGTTAGATTCTTTAAAAGGGATCAAAAAAGCAATATGGCAAAAGCCTAACAGTAAGATACTGAAGATTTATAATGGTGCGGTATTGGCTGCCCTTGCACTGGAGTCGCCTTTTAGCAAGAGAATTATAAGTGTGAAAAGAGACATCCACTAAAACCTACTGTCTACATAAAGTACAAAAATAAACATGCACCCATCTGTTCGAGACAAGAGGTCTGAGAACCAAAGGCAAGCTGCTTCCCGAAAGCCTTTCATTCTGCACATCAGACTAAGGCACACAGCGTTGCTTTGAATGCCGTTCAGTGTTGGAATGATCTGTTAATGGACGGTGAAATCAAAACACACACTTTATCCCGCTCCGCATCTGCAACAATGAAACGCTTTTACATTTCCGTCTCACTGAGAAAAGCAAAAAGGCATGATTTGGCTTGCGGTATAAATGACAGGATTTTGCTGTGGGAGGGGGGATGCATTTTAGCGATATAAAAATGCGGTGTCTGGATCGTCAATTTTGTTAATTCCCATTAGCTGGTCGTTACACAGAAGCGCTATTGCTTTCTGTAGCAGGAAATCAGTTGCAGTGGTTTAACACACACACACCCCCCTACCCTGCCACCCATCATTATCGCAGAGTTGATCCCCTATTGAACTTCTGGATCAATCGAAATGTTCAATGAGGCTTGTGAAAGCAAGAGCTTTAGAATCTGCTGCAGGGGCTGGGGGTGGCTTGTATCTGCCCCTATATGTGCCCACATGTTCTCAGTGTTTTAACTGTTTGTACTGGGTTGGGTTGCTTATGACCACAGAAGCAAAACGCAGCACTACCAAGCCGCCATATTAGCTTAAGCTTATCACCAGCAGGGCGTGGGTCCTGTTCCAGAGTCAACGATTGTGATTCATCACGGGGCCGGCGATCAGCACATAGACGTTGGCGGGGCCCGCTCGCCTACCATCACCCCATGCGACTCCATCTCGGCGATAAACCCGTGCATCTCGGCGGTGTCAGAAAGGAGAGAAGGCTGATTGCTAAGTGGCTGGTCAGAGGAAGGTGGGAGCAGCCGTTGGCCCGGGGGTGGGGGGGGGAGTTGGAATATGCGGTGTCATTCAGGCTGAATCTCTGCGATACATGGTGGCTACATGATTGCAGATCATACTGATTGATATGCGCTTGGAGCCTGGACCCAATCCCAGGAAGCAGAGGTCACAAGGCAGGGAACACCCTGGATGGGATGCCAGTCTGTTGCAGGTAGAAGTGGAAATTAAAAATCCAAACCAAGGTTTTGTTTCAACCAACCAGCTGAGGGTAAAGAGTGTCACAGAGTATTCAATGAGCTGATTGAAGTGAAATCTTGGTCCGGACCTTTTGTTTCTGGACCTGAAGTTGATGCACTTAATGTAAAGCCGAACTTAATTTAGACGTGCGGCTCATGTGTCGGGATCTGGCATCAATCCACATTCATTACTCGAACATTACTTGCAGTACACCTCCCCCCACCCAGCCACTGCAGCCCGCATTTTCGGCGCCTCTCTATCCAAGCACTGACGTCTGCCGTGGATTAGTTACCCGTTGTTTTAATCTCATGGAGGCATTTGCCTCTGTCCCAGTGACAGACAGAACGACACTGAGTGAAGTGGGCGGCTGGCTGAACGAGGGGGGGAAAAAAGGAAAAAAGAGGACAGAAAGAAGGGAGCGGCAACAAAGAATGAGGGATGGAGATGGTCTGGGGATCAAAACAGTGATTTAGCGAATAGAATAGTGCCCCCGGGTGTTTAATACCGGGCAATCAAACGCTGCTCTTCCCAGCTGCGGCCGACATAAAAACAGGCTACCTGTCACAATAACCCGGCACCGTCACTGGGACATGTCACCAGGACAGATGCAAGAAGGTCCCTGAATGTGTGTGACGCAGCGTGGCCTCCGTTAAACCAGACTCTGGCAAGGCAGCGCCCCAATCATAGCTGCAGCACCCCAAATGTCAGTCCGGCGGCCACGTTTAGCTTGGTGGAATAGTGACAAATATTTGTAGCGAATGTGTTTACAAATATATACACAGGAAGGAAATTTTATGCTATGCTGCGCTATACAAACCCTTGTACTGTTTCCCGTTTCGGAGGAATATTGTAATCTCGCTTATTACTCTCTTAAAGCCGGCGGATAAACGTCTTGATTATTTTGTATCAGTACAGGAAACGCAGAGCACTGTGCCGGAGTGAAGGACAGTGAGGCTGACGCAGTATAACCTCGCCTCTCATCGCACGCGCTATGAAAACGTTATTACTGCAAACCGTTTGTGTTAAAGTTTCACGCCATTTCACACCCCGGCCAGGAAAGGGGAATTCCCCCCCCCCTCCCCAGGTCAGAGTGCCGTTTTAATGTTCGGAATAAAAAGTGACGACAGATGAGAAGGTCGTGGAGGCGTCTGTCCTCATTAACACCGGGTGAGTGTTGACATTGGACCCCATGCGTTACAGGGGGTTCTGAAGATACCTCCGATTCTTTGTCTATGACGACTCTGCCACAGCTGTGCTGTCGTGACTCTGTTTAGGACACAGTTAAGACCGAGGTCTGCTCCAGGTTGTGAGGTCTAAAGGTGCCGTTGTTCCCCAGATGTCTCAGGTAGCCTTTTTCACCACAGGAATTCAGAACTTTACCTGTTTATCCTTACTCAGAATTATTTTGTGGTTCTCATACCACTGTTGGTTTAATGCCTGTTACCCTCTTCTTTATTCTTTCCTGCTTTTGCTAGTGGATATAAATCATGTACAAAACTCATGGGAGTTTTACTTACACAAAAATATTCTGAGGGCAGAAGGAAAAATGACTGGTTTGTGAAGTTAACCAATCAGATTGTAGAGGAAGAGGGTCCAGACAACTACAGGATGTGAGACCAACATCAGGTAGCATGTGTTGTTTCTCTGAACCAATAATGTTCCTGCTGCCCTCAGAAGCAGGAGCACTTAAACATGTCTACCCCCCTCCCCAATAAGCTAGTACCAAAGCACTGCTGCACCAGACGCAGGCAGCTTTAAATTGTCTGTGACTCATGAGACATGCTATTTGGCAGCTCTGACCCCCCCCGATAAGGATAAATCTGCCACGCCAGGTCCACACACATGCATCTCTATGGAGCAGCGTGCCGTAATGGCTCCCTGATCCCGTTCGGATCGTTCTCCTCTCCACTTTCGATGAGGTTGCCAAATGTCAAGAAGCAAACTCCTGCGGGTCGGCTTCACGCCGATCATGTGTCCGTAATCTCCCGCCACAGCACGCCAGGGAAACGTGCAGATTTTGTCACCAGTGACCCCTGGCAACAATTAAAAGCTAGAATCTGGGTGCCACTGGGGGCACCTGGCTGAGACACCTTCTCCATTCTCCTTTCCATTATAACATGAATTTCAAGGCTATTAAGCTTTTGTGCAGCTAGGCAACAGCCAATTAAGCGCTCAGTATATCCCACATGGAGCAGGATGGAGAACCTTGCTTCAAGGCAAAAATGGCCATGGGTGAATGGTAATTACCAGGAAGGGCCAGTTGTTTCACATGGCTACTCCCAGTGTGGTCACATGGCTACAAGGGTCAGCTTGCTTGCTTTATCGTGATACTCGTCAGCAGTGGGTATGCTCGGGATTGGACAGGCGTTTTCATTGGTTGGTGGTCACATGGCTGCCGTTAAGGGGGACGGGCTGTTTAACATGCACCGGAGTATATATACATCCATTCCAATGATATAGACGTGCATTCAGGAGCCATTGGTTATTTTAACAAATATAATATAGGGTTAATAAAAGTACTTCTGAAGGCTAACAGGTTAGTCCATCCTGTGATCAGTGTGGATCCCAATGCCCCAGTTCAGTGATGGGGCACTGTGCTGTAAAAATGGTGCCGTCCTTCAGATGAGACGTAAAACTGAGGTCCTGACTCTCTGATGTCATAAAAGATCCCTGGGCATTTTTCGGAAGAGTAGGGTTGGTACCCTGATGTCCTGGCTAAACCTGCCTTCTGAGGTCCTATCAAATCTAACCTCCTAATCATCCCCTATATATAAATGGTGAATTCTCTCCTGCCCCTTCACCACCTTAGCTTCTGTGTGGTGAGCGTACTGGCGCAAAAGGGCTGCCGTCGCATCATCCAGGTGGAGGCTACACAGTGGTGGTGGTTAAAGTGGCTCCCCATTGGTTCTGTACAGCACTTTCGGTGTTTGAAAAACACTATATAAATGTAACTTCCATTCATTCATTGTTGACACACCACAATGAAATGTGTCCTCTCCATTTCCCCCATATGTGACATAGCAGTAGGCAGCTATTATTCAGGGGGTGGGGGGGGGGGGCAGTATCTTGCTGGTCAGGGATAAAAACCAGTGACCTTTGAATCACAAGCACACTTCCCCTAAATATGTGCCCTTCTTAGGACGAATAAAGAACACTTTAAAATCATCTGTGCACTATTTCTGAAGACCATAAAGATGGCTCTAAAGAATATGAGAGGACTGGCAGTATAAGATATTAATAAGTACTGTGAGAGTTTGTGACATTCAGTACATTATAAAGGCCAGAAAAAAAATCAGGCTTATTACTTTATGTGTTTACCACCTAAAATTAGCTGCTGCCAGCAGGAGGTTGTCTGGACTGAATTTTTACTTGTATACTCCCTTAATATTGTGCCTGATAAAAACATTCTTTAAAT
This sequence comes from Mormyrops boulengeri, assembly GCA_026781065.1. Lineage (NCBI taxonomy): Eukaryota > Metazoa > Chordata > Actinopteri > Osteoglossiformes > Mormyridae > Mormyrops > Mormyrops boulengeri. The sequence goes on along the minus strand of JAODLD010000069.1, from coordinate 25,403,858 downwards.
GCCCTAGTAATTATCTCCCTTGTGCATCTACCGAAGGCCTTCTTGGTGTGACTCCTCAATCCGGCTGAAAGCAAACCAAGCAGACCGTCTTTGCACCCGTCACATTCGGGCACGCCCCTGCCACGGACTGGCCATCCATTCCACCCATGGTGTTCCCGCACTCATGGGCTGGGCTTCCAGGGATAAGGTGTGCTGGATGTGCGGTTCTGGCAGACGGATGAAGACACATGAGTGCCATGGAGCCTCCAGGATTCCTACAAAACAATGAGGCTCAGCAACCTCCCACATCTCCCTCGGATGGGGGCTTCTCCCTCAGGGCTGGGGTCTCCAATATGGACGAAGCGACGAGTGGAAAGCGCCGAGAAGCGTGGCGGCAGCTCGGGTTGAGACACCCAGGATACAAAGCGAGTCGGTCTTCCTCCTCATTTCACCGAGGTACTCCTATAGCCCGGTGACGTGGATTTCGATTAAGCAGACCAGCAGACGGGCCATAAGCAGTAATAGCCGTGCTGAGGGGGTAGCAGTAATGCACCTCCTCGGGGGAGGGGCGGAAATGGAGGCCCGTGTACAGCAGACCCTCTGGCGGCACTGAGATGCCCCCAACCAGATGAATAATTTAACCCCTTTCCTTGGCCCAAAGTGGGCGCTGGCAGATAGGCCCTAACAGGACACTCTTACTGGCCGACTCACTGGCACGTTCCCTGTCTACTGCTACTCCTTGAAATGGTTTGATGCATTCGGAATGAGTGTTTTGTTAGGGGAGAACAGAAGCTTTTTCAATAAATCCAATATCCAATGTCAATAAGGTCCAAGTCGTTTCACAATTTGCATCATGAGTGACCGATTCCATCCAGGCATGGCCGATGCAAGGCAGCGAGGCTCCCTGCCCCCCACCTCCACCCGCCCCCCAATGACAAACTCCTCCATCTGCAGTACAGAGAAGGGGAGGAGCCTTCAGGGCCAAGACGGTGCAGAAAATGCTAATGCTGGCCCCCCTTCCCTGCTGTCATTACGTAGAGCAGGTGTTTCCATACTTTGAGCAGATTCCCAGTTTGCGAGCCGCCTGCCAGCCCCTCCATCATGCTCATTATAACCACCCTGCACCCCTCCACTTCTGAGTCTCAGGGACATACCGCTCTCTGTCGCAACGAATCCTTTAATCACACCAGCCCCATCCTCGCTCTCCCACCTTTTGTCCAGAATTACCTCTGCATTGCAGTTAGCCTGATGACACGGCCTGTCTTATTTCCTACCTTCAGCTGTGGTAGATTTTCACCGAGCGGTGAACTGAAGGCTTATGCCCTTACAAGTGCAGACTCAAACGTTCTTACCAGTAAATTAGGCCTGGAGTTCACTGAGCTCCATCGATGCAGCGGTTCTTGGTTACCGTGAGGAGGGTCCCAATCGTTAAGTGATTCAAATTGCAGAAAGTTTGGGAACATTTGAATCACTTATGGGTGTGGAAAATGGAGATGCAAGCTTCTCCACCTCTTACAAATTACAGTCTCTTGCCGTAGCCCATGTAACATATTTTATAAGCATATTTGTTTAGTATTCAGAGCTGTGCCCTAGAATGTTTACTTGATACACCAGGAAAAACTCCCAAAGTTCATTTATCATAATGCTACGATGTAGCAAGCTACAAACAGGTTGTTATCTATGCATTAATACCCCCTGGGAAATGTCAAACATTAAAAAAAACATTTGGGAAATGTCAAAAATGTACAATGTATATATCTGTGTTTGTATGTTTGTTTGTTTGGCATTTCCAAAATGTATTTTTTATATATAACACTGGGAACTACTAAATAAAAACATGTAGCCATGTTCACTTTTTTCTTTAATTTCTCCCTGAAATTTAAAAATCATTTCACCAGCCATGACCAGTGATGCATGTTTGGTGTTCTGCCACTCAGGAAGACATGAAGATGTCTCGAAGGTCACAATCATTTACTCTTCTTTTGCCTTTTTATAAGAAATCATTGGTTATACAGCCAAAGATGATGAGATTAGAATGAAAATGTATTGGAAAATAGTTTTTGTTCACATCCACAGCCATTGTGGTCACAGCCTGGAGTCCTGGGTTTGGGTGGGGGGGGGGGGGGGGGTGCAACTGTAAAAAGGATCGCCAGGCCAGGCAATG
>JAODLD010000069.1:25387988-25401615 GCA_026781065.1 Mormyrops boulengeri | reverse complement strand
CCCCCCCCCCCCCCCCCCCCCCCCCCCCCCCCCCCCCCCCCCCCCCCCCCCCCCCCCCCCCCCCCCCCGCAACTGTCAAAAGGATCGCCAGGCCAGGCAATGCTGTGCATTCTTTGACAGAACAAAAGGCACACTCTAGAGTCCTGAATGTGACTTGTCACAATTTGATTAATGCCTGACATCATCTTATGTGAACCATAGTCTGGCAGGCTAATAAACCGAGAGGAACTGTTGATGGATCGCTGACTGTTTACACGATAAGCTTCATTTCTCTCCTTCACCCAGGTAGCAGATACAGAAATGAAAGATTTTATCAGGGGGTCTTGTGTGCGTGACATTTATCTTACCTCATTTCCTGTTGTAGTTCTTAGGGTCTTGCCAGGGTTTGTGCCTTTTTTAGGCAACAGCTGCAGCTTGTATATGTATAGTTGAGTGCAATCACATATATTTTATCTTCCAGCAATACTAATGGATTGTAGTAATCCAGTGCCATTGGCTATGAGAGAAGCATTCTCTGTATGGGTTTCCTTTGTCCAAAAATCAATAAAAATAAGAACTTAGAATTTCTAAAGAAGGTGAGCCAGTGTCTCTATCTCTCAAGTATCGATTGTTATTTCCTTCAAGCACCTATAAAGCTCCTTCTAACAAACACATCAGCGTCAAAATGGTCAGCAGAGATTGTCTTTGCTGTAAAGGTACAGTACTGTTCAGGCAGCATCTCTTTGATACATGCCTTGCACCTGATCGAGTTAAAGGGGTTTGAAGAAATCTGGTGGGATTTAGACACTTTAATCTTGTGCAGCCTGGAGCTATTGTGCCAAAGCATTTCTTGCAAATATTCAACGGGGGCTTTTCTGTGATGAGTTGGGGCACCGGTTGCTTGACCAGCGCATTTTCATCTTGCGGGGAACGCTTTTCGTACCAGGGCGGCATGTGATTGATTGTGTGACAAATTCTTGGGAATGTTTCCCCCATTGGGATTGACATCGGGAGAGAACAAGCGAGATTCCGCCCCGTATCGACGCTCCGCTCAGCAGCCAGACTGCCATTAATCACTACTGGTAGAGATGTGTGGAAGCTGGGAATCCAAAACATCTCTTGAACCTCCCAGCTGAATTGTCCACTGTGCAAAATTAGTTCATTGTCGAAAGTCCACAGCACCAGAACTTTATTACACAAAACCCTGAACCGTTGTTCGGCTCCCCCCGAGGATTGGCTATCTAAAGTTAACAAGTGGTGTGGTGCACACAGGGATATTTGGCATGAACTCTCTATTTGCTGTAGAACTTCCTTTTCTTATATCCTCAGTTGAAGTGCTTTTGTCTCTGATTAAGTGCAAATAACAATAAATGTCAAACTTTTATTGAGTATGGTGACTGTTGATTTTGGACTGTCATTGAGAGTAGCAGACAGTTTGGCCAAATTTGAAGCTTACAGAAACCTCAGACGGTTAACCTATCCTTTAGCATGTAGCCAACACTAGTCAAACTCTTGATAAGCATAGTGCATTGGTGTCATCCCCTGCCTGAATTTCACAGGTTCAGTTACCTTATCACCTGCGCCAGACCTCCTGCTTGACAAATGAGGTGACTTGGTGCTTATGACAGTTGAAGGCTCTCATTTGTACAGTTAAATGAATTGATATTACAGGAAAAAAAACTCACATAACATCCAAAAATGCTCTTTAGAGAAACACAGGTTTCTTTGGTCCTTAAAACAATTGCGAAAGTCAACGTGTTTGGATCATTGGAAGCTGTTCTTGGAACCAACACACGCATGTTTGTTTGAGTGAATAAGCATAATTAATTGTATTGATGTTCCAAAATGATCTAGGAGTGAATTATTCATTCATTAAAACAGAATACATTTTCATCAGTGTCTGAGATGCAAATCCATTTTCTGTAATATACCCAGTGGGCTCCGCAAAGAAAATAGATTCACGCTTGCATCACTTTCGGGTGATATAAGATTATTCTTGCCTGTAAAGAAAATAATGTGTCAAAGTCAAAAAAGTGGCAAGAGAGAAAAGTGGGAAATATGGGAGGGGTCTTTGTCGGAGGGATTCATCGTGAAGAGAAATGGGACAAGGACACTCTCAGGCCTGCTTTGGTCCATGCTGCTCCAACTAGGATACCAGGCATTCTGTGGTCATAAATATTAAATTTCCCTATCAATCGTTTTGTTTGATTTGACTGTTTTGAGCAAAAGAACAATAAAACAAAGCACATCACATTCCTTTAAGATGGGGCTTATGTAGGAGATGTAAGATGTTTGTAGGCACCTAGAAACATCAAGTCATGTGTGCAATGGTCAGTATGTGTTGTGAGAGAGAAATGTAACGATCCTAGCACTGGGGGGCACTGAGACATGATCCGTTAGTTGGCCTTCATTACTCTCACCACAAACAGTGCAGCAGTCATCATGGCATCGTCGTGTTCATAGTCCTAGCAGACCACCAGTGTGGTTTAGAGGAACCAGCATGAGAAGACACTAGTGGAGCTTTGGCATGGAAACTCAGTTACCCTACCCAGGGCAACAACTATAAGATTATTATTAATTATGCGGATGCAAATTCTGCCTCTTGTTTGCTTAATCCAATTTAAAGGTATTTTAGGCAGCATTTTATTCTTGAATGTAAACATTGAGTTAATTATCCAAGCATAACCTTTTATTAATTTGAATTATACACATACATATATAAGTACTTCACCACAACATTTAAGTTGGTTATATTATTAAGCATGCACAGAACAAAGACGGTTGAGAATGTTAGTGATAAAGCAGTGTAAGTTATTTCACCAGGAATGTATAGATGTCATGAGGTTTAAGCATGAACTGCTCTGAGTATGAATCCCTGAATTGTCACTTGGATTTCCTGATGTAGTTCCTCCTTGGCCTTGATCGTCACCCTCTGACACACAGCAAAGCCATTATCTCCGTTCTCTGTATGAACAGGTATTCCAGCTAAACTGTTTTTTTTCGTCTCTTGATGGACTCATTACAAGTGGGAAAGGGAAAACGGTATAAATCTCCTAGACATCTCCTGCTTCTTTTTCTAATGTGGCTGTCAACTCTAGGCATAAATTAGACTGAGAAAGTGATGGTGAGTTTTAATGAAGTTACTGATCCCTTTATAGGCTTCTGCAAGGTCTGGGCCAGGATTTTTGTTTGTTTGTTTTTCTGTTTGATTGTTTGCTTGTTTGTTAGTCCGTTTGAATGTTTGCTTTTTTGTTTGTCTGTTGGATTGTTTGCTTGCTTTCAAATCATAAATCTATAAGTTCAAGCAGCGTGCAGACAGACACATGCGGGTTCAAGCACGCAATACAGAATTACAGCTGGATTTTTTTCTTTTTTCTTGCCTGGGCAAAATCGTTAGTTCTGTGCTTTTTAATATGCTGAATGACTGAAAGCTCAAATATTAGCCACATATTCTGATCATTTGAAAAGAATCAGCAGAAAAGGAAGCTTCCGGATTTTCTGCTCGCCCCCTTTGCTGCATTTGCACTTCCGATCTTTTGAAATTATTCGCAATGAAAAAGCCTGATGCGGGAGAAAAAAGTAAACGTGCCTTCCGAGAATGGAAACGAGGTCTCAGGATAGAGCTCGTTTAAGAGTGCGCGGTGACCCGCCGCCAAAATTGTGACCCCTGTGTTTGTGCACGACTGTTACTGGAATCCTTTCACACACACCGCAGGTCAGTTATTACTGCAAAGGTCAGCAGTAATGGGCCTTCAGGGGCCGTGTCTGACTGAGGAAGGGTGTGCCGGCTCCGGCTGTGCTGAGGGAGGCATCATACTCTTGAGGGGGGTGTTTCTATTGGAGCCAGGGTTGTCCCCTCTTTGAGTCTGTAGCGATATTGAGTTGTGGTAAATGAGATCGCAAGATTACCCTCCTGCCTCTTTGTCCATCATCTCATTTAGGGTACGCATGGCTGAATAGTTGAAAGAGTCAGGGCTAACACAGCTGACATCCTGTCCGAACATTTGCACCCCTGAGCTGTAACACAAAAAACACGTGTTCGGCGTGTTACATGCCCAGACACCCAAGGATTATACCAACTCCAAGCTCCATCACCGGATAGAATGACTGCACGCCATAATTCAATATTTCCTATGAGAAACATCACAAAATAATCTCATTTCCCAGTATCTCAACAGCAGCAACGCCTTCCCAGACCCAGTTTTTTTTTCACTCCTCTCCTTTGATATTTTCTGATCTGTGTCGTCAATCTTAATAATAGACATTTTAGAAATGGACTTTTTTAAAAATTCCTCACACAGCCTGCAGACCCCCTAATACCAAGTCAGCCACTGCAGCTTAAGTCCAGTTAGTGATTCCCAGGCTTCTTCTAAAGTTATGCTCTTCAAAAAGAGACACCCACCATTATGTGTAATTCAGTAGCTACAGCATCTCCTCGAACATGCACTGGAAGGTCCGAAAAGATAACATAGCATACAGAAGTCATGTAGTTTGTTCTTTTTGTACCAGCTGCTAATAGGACTACATGTTAAGATGACTGTACTGGCCTAGGTGTCTACATATGATGTGGAGGTTACATCTCAGGAGCTTTATCCTAGATTCTTTCTTCACAGTGGGGTCCTGATACAAATCTTCTAAAAGGAAGAGAGGTTCAGAAAGCCCCTTATTATGTTGATTAGTCAAACTTGAAATGTGATTTCCTAATCAGATTATGGGTGAGAGCCCTTACTAACCTACTGGCTCGGGGACCCTGGGAAGGAGAGAAAAGTCGTCAAAATGGTTTACTAGGACGGACAAATCGAGGCCGTAACAATGATGTTGTTCTGAAGTTGATGTATTGGCCACCGTCTGAGGAAGTCACGTTTTCTTGCCTGGTCCTTCAGGCCCGTGACACACGTGTGGCAGGCGGGCCGGCAGCTCTGAAGCTGCGGCAGACAGTGCTTTTCACTCCGCTGAGCAGGAGAGGGGCTTTGCAGCTCCAGGACGGCATTCTTGGTGACTGTATTCAAAAGATTAGGCAAGTCTGTCCGAGCTGCTTAGTGCAGCAGTGGGACTATAACTCTTTGTAACAGCAGATAGCAACAGACGTTTGAGAACCTTTAGGTAGGTCTAGGATGGGTGCCTAATCTATGGTTTTGCACAATATCCTTCCATCTTCCACCCACGTACTCAGTGAAATTTCACAGGGGAGACCCGGAGCTCATCCCAGAGAACACAGGGCACAAAGCAGGGGTTCGGATTATAATTCAATGAATTTGTAACACTGTGCGTCCTTTGTAGACAAGTATAGTCCTCTGCATCGCAAAGGATGGGGGATTGAGGCTTAATTAAATACCTACACATTAAAGAAAGAGAAATGCAAATGTAAATCACCGCAAAAATACATGGACACAACCTGAAAACCATATAGACAGCATTGTAATGCACAGTATGTCCTTCATACACTATATAACCAAAAGAAATAGCTATGAAATACAAGAAAATAAATGTGTACACACTGCAGTCCACAGTAACGAGCTATTACATCTTTCGTGCCAAGGAGCATTCAGTTACTAAACAAGCGGAACTTAGACAGGCACTTATTGTTATAACTACACTATGTTGTACGCATTTTAGATTATTATATCCTCCTGAGACCCAAGGAAAATTTCAGGTTATTTGTGATTTTCTATGTCTTCGGAGGAAATAAAACATCTTACAATTTAGATTTTTTCAAATTTATTTTTATTTTTAATTTCACAGCATGTCCTCTTTAGTGTACAACAGGAATAAATAAGTTTTCTTACATCAGTGAAAAGATAGGTGCAAAAACAAAATGTCCACTACAGAGGACACAAATGAATGGCCCGGGTCTCAGGAGGTTACATACATATATATGTATATATATATATATATATTTTTTTTTTCCCCCTTACTCATTGTTATTTAATGTACGTATTATCTGGTGTGTTTTATACTAAGTGCTGTTGTTTTACATGTTTTTATGTCATTATGGCTCCTAATTGCAAGACAAATTCCCTTCGGGGCAATAAAGGTTTCATTTATTCATTCAACTTCAAGCACCTTGTTATCCTAAAGTGTGACCTAAGTGAGGACTAGGTCACACTTTTTAATCTCTGAGGGATTTGCCTACAAATTCTACTTGGAGACCCGAGGCAGGGATTGGCGTCCCAGCACTGACCCGACAGTCTTTTTACACGCTTTTTCTGCTTGACGAGGATGAGCTGAACGCATGGACATATAGGCTCAATGTGTGGGTTGGTGCCAACTGGGGGAGTAGTGCGTAAGTTTGCAGGAAGACACTGACGGCCCCATACGACGCTATGGTGGGGGGGAATCCCCCAGATGTAATGAATTAACAAACAAATCAAAACGCTGTAGGGAACATGAGAGAGGGACCAGGGGAGCTCTATTCCTCATTCATTGCTCGCTTCGCACATTAAACACTTTCTTCATAAATCACTTGTCTTCGTCTGTGATGTGTTTACTCCAGTAGATTCCCACAGCCTTGGCAGAACCTTTAGCATGGGCACCGTGTGCGTGACAGCCTTCAAACTCCAGGGGGTACACAGAGTACCTGAGGTGGGATTGCGGCATGGACTCAAGTGGGAGTGGCATGGCGGGTTGGAGAGTAAACCATGAAACTTCCTTGAAAAATTGTATTGAGAAATTGTGAAATGCGTTAGATTTATGCTCTGCAGGCAACTTTTACAGACACCAGTCGAACAAGTTTTTAAAGGTCTTGCCCAAGGGCTCAATAGTGAATTCACTCTGCAGACCCTGACGTTAGAACCAGTGACCTTCTGATCACGGGTTCAGCAGCCCAACCTGCTGAGCCACACACCACTCCCATAATGCACAGCTGCCTTTTATGATTTGTCCATTGAAAATGTGGTGGAGGAAAGAGGTTCAAATCTCTAGCCATAGCGGTATATAACGACTCACCGATGTTAGCTAAAGGAGCGCTTCGCAGTAGTTTGATACATACCATCGTGCGCAGATACCTCGAAGAGTGGTGGAATTTCTGGGGAAGAATTCGCCGTCATAATTAAAGGGCATGTTTTAAGGATCCTACTGCCGCTGTGGGACGTTAAAAGATGGAGACAAGCCTGGCAGGCAGAACTTTCATGTGCACATTACGGGCCTCTGAGGTTCGACATCCTGATGAAACGGCCGCCGTGCTCTTGCCAAAACCAATTATGTCTCTGAGATTAAAGAACTCTCAACTTTAAAGTAGGTTCACTTCAAAGTTTCCTCTTCCACATGGGAAGGGGTGTGAGATTACCATAGGCGTTGGGTTTGGCCTGTGTATGTTTCAATGGCATGTTCTGATTTTTCCGGAAGCGACCACAACAACAGTAGTCAAAGTCCCTCCATCTATCCATTTCCTGTAACCAATTGTCCTATTCAGGGTTGCGGGGGGTCTGGAACCTATCCTGGAGGCTACAGGCACATGGCAGGGAACAACCCAGGATGGGGCGCCAACCCATCGCAGACAATAGTCAGAGTGACATTTCATTTTCCTTCGTGTATAGTGTCCATCACATACAGGCTAAAGAGGTACGACACAGAACTACACACAGCCAGGAGACTGTCGTCACCCATCTCAATCCAGATTTCTCATTTGCTTTCAGATTAATCATACTTTTCATTTCTAGAGACACCTGCTTTTAAAACATGCCTACCTTGCCAGGCCTGGCAACGATGGGATTTCAATGGGAGTTCATCATGTCTGAGACCTTTTGATTATACATGAAACCTGTCATTAGCTAAAAAAGCCCATTATTTTCCAGTAAAGACCAGCACAAACCATTATTTAAGTTTGTACCTATTGCCTTTTTCATAATTGAACAAAGCAGAGCAACTGTTGCCATGTCCCCCACATTAAGGGGCGCTCACGGCATGAGTGCCTGCTGAGATACAGACCCCCAAATTGAACAAATTTTTAAGGGTGTTGCTCAAGGGCCTGACAGGGAACTCACTCTGCTGACCCAGAGATTTGAACCAGTGACCTTCTTATCACAGTTACAGCATCCGAACCTGTTGAACCACAACACTCCCATAATACACAGCTGCCTTTCATTCTGAGCCAATGTCACATGGTCATCCTCACTGATACCTAACCATTTCCTGTTCTTTTGCACCAAAACATTCGGGGAAAAAACAAGAAGTTTGATATGTGTTTTTCATTTTCAGTCAGACAGATATCTATTGTGTAGGGAAAAAAAATATTTCACAGCTACTATACTGGGTCTCACATTCAATGGTCCACTTTGGTGCTCTCTTCATTGAGTGGATGTGAGTTCAACATGCTCTTACTTACAGAAGATTGCACTTAATACAACAAGAGCGGTGAGTTAATACTGTATAATTACAGGTAAGATCCTGTTCTCGTTTAGGAGTGCCCTGAGTAGCGTTGATTGGATCAGGCCCAATTCATAATTAGTAGAATCATCTCTAGAGAAACTGGATGCTGATCTGAAGTCTAGATATACTTCTGTGGGAGGGAGTCCTAAATACCAGCTTATTTTTTTCCACCATCTTTTTTGTTTAGTTTCATTTAAATTTAAATGCAATTGAATAAGTATTGGATTCACACATTGAAGGAGGGTTTACGTCATTCAATCTTTCTGTATGGACTGGACACACTCAAAGGCCATTCAATCTGTTTGCTCTTTTCTCTTTTCTGTGCGAGCCCAACATCAGAATTAGCAGGCACACCAAGTAAGAGGCCGTCAAAGTTTTCAGTCACGAATCTATCAGGAATATTCTTTAAATGTCTCCACATCCCGATGCACTTTCTTTGCAGTTAAGGACCTGCAAATTCTGCAGGATTATCGGGAAAACGGGTGACGTGATAGACACATATTTTATGGAACTGAGATATCAATCGCTTGGGGTGAGCAAAGAAAAGATGTACTACCAGCAACGCGACACAATCCATCAAGTGCATGTCTGCCTGCTTCCGTGTCGACTGCCCTCAACGATATAGCAGATTTAAGGGAATCGCCGTCAGCATAATAGCCAAGGATTTCAGACGGCTAAACAAAAAATTTCCAACTGAATTCTCTGCTGTTGTACCATTTATCAGAAGTGTGCAATTTAAATTTCCTTGAATGTTCAGCTATACAAATGACTATAAGCTGAAAAATGTTGCATCAGGGTAAATTCTGGAATTATGTTTTTTGGAAATACATGCAGCTGGAAAAGGGCAACGGCAGAAATTTTCAATGTATGTTGTCATCAGTAGCAATAAAAGAATTATGTTCTCTCATGTAGAGGTCAATAGGGCAATAGCATTTTATTATATGAAGCTTGTTTTGTGTTAAACTGGATCGCACACTTCACTCTTCATCCCAAGGCTTGTTCAGCCCTTTATCGAATTTGCCTCTTCTTGTTTCCTCTTTTTTCTTCAGCCTTTTAAAATCCCTTCGTTTTCCTGTCAGGCTCATTTCGATTCTCTGCTTGACTAGGCAAACTCCATAAATCCCCTAGCACTTGTCAGGTCCGTTATCTCGTTCGCCCGTCTCCCACACATTTTCAGGTAGCTGAGGACACACGGCTTCCATGACCGGGGTAACAGGGTTTTTGGGGTGTGATGGAGACGTGGAATCAGCCAATCACGTGACGCCCCTGTTTTCCTAATGTCCTTGGCATGTGGAAGACCCGTCAAGCAGTCAACGTGTTGCTAGTGTGCCACACGCCAAGCGAAGCCAATTACATATGGGACGTGGGACTTTCTCCTGGTCATGACCTCTGTGTCTGTTTGTTTACTAGGCTTAAGATGCTCAAGGCCAACTTCTCTAGGACATCTGAATATAAAGAGATATGGGGGGAAGTGTCCTCCTCTAATGAGCCACTTTTGAAATACGTGTGATTTATACATCAAGGGATTGCAATTCCCCGAGATCCTCTCTTCAGCATTTCAGTTGCATCTGGTTGTTTTCTCAATCCGATTAGTCCATTTTAATCCCTTAGTCCTGAAAAGAGAGTTAATTTTACACCAAACTTGTCTCCAAATCCCCTAGCAGCGCCAATGCAATTGACGCCATAGGCTGCGTCTAACCCTGTTTAACAGCCGTGCCGGTCTGCCGTCGTGATGAGCCTTGCAAGTGGCAGATGTGACCACTCCACCTCAATGGAGGATCCTTTGTGTCCTTGAAGCAGAGCTATCCCCAAGGGAGCTAACAGTAACCATCCTGTTTGCTATGTAGCTCTTTGAAAGCGGTATTCACTGTAACATTATTCGTTTCCTTGGTAGATACCTTTTATCTTTATCAGGAACAACATAGGCTGCTATATATCTGTAATACCTGCTCCAGGTGCAATACGCAGCAAAGACAGCCGCGTGACATGTGGGTGGGCAGGGATAGAGATTTTTTGGGGGGGTGGGGGTGGTGGAGATGAGATGGATTTTTAGACACAGCAAACAGAAGAGCCAGTGTGGCAGTAGCACACGAGGAGACGCACAAGAAAAACAATACAATTCCAGGGCTGCTGTGGCCCTCCTGAGGTTTGAGCCATGCTTGTCATAATTATAGATCCGACAGCCTTAACACATAGACGCCAACAGCCAATCAAAACGCAGGGGGAAAAAAAAAACAATTGCTTTGAACCAGTTACTCTATCCCACTGGGGTGGTAGAACGTGCCACGACTTTGTAGAGTCAAAGCTTTACAAGAACACGCGACGGCCACACAGGGACACCATCCAACATGTCCTTGAATCCGCACCAAAACACATCTGCACCGCAAGTCCCCCCCCCCGGCAAGCTGCCATGAGGAGTTAGTGTAATGGGGGGGGGCTCTGGAGGGCACGGCCCTTCCACACATTGCGGCAGCTAAGGCAGATCAGGTTGGAGTGGAAGTCCTGTTTTCGGGGCACCTCTGAGCGATAAGCATGGACTGAATTAGAAAGTCAGCTAAGGGCAGAAATGATTGAGGTCGCGCCCAATGTTACAGTATATGACCTGGGTGTCCTAACGTGTCAATGATAGGCCGATGATGTTTTCCAGCCTTAACTTAAAGCAGAGCCGACCAAAGGTTTCTCACACAAATGATAGACATACATGCAAACATTTCACCCGTTTCAGGTGGTCTTACATCAGTCTTTTGAGTTGCAATCTCATCTTGTCAAAAACTGTCACTTTCAATAGAGCGATAACAAAACCTAGACCACAGCCTTCACAACCAGCTTTCAGAAATGCAGAGGTGTGGTTTTTTTCGAGCTTGATGACGAATTAGCAAAAAAACGTTCCTCGGGTCTTGACTTACAGCTCAGTCATTAACTGCACAGGCCACAATAAAAGGCACTGTCAACAAACATGTTGTGTTCTTATTGGTCGCTGGTCAGTGCTAAAAACCTAGCACCTCTACCTCAGACCTTATTTGCTCTAATAATGTAATTATTTGCAGAGCAAATCGCCTCTCCTGCTGTTTCAAGTGCAAATCAGGCTGTAATTATAATGTAAGCTGAAAGCTGTAGCACTGCAGCTCTTGCAGAGCCTTTTTGCTGTCCAGTGAGATTCACATTGCTCAGTGGTGCCACCTAAAGGCTGGTTTACAGTTTTGCCTAGAATCTACGCCATTGGTAGCCCCGTTGTTCCGTACTCTGTGCTGTAGCCTGATGAGATGCACGTCAGGCTATGGCATAGGCAATGGTATGCAGTACATGGCTACACTGTACCCAAGGGCATAACTTTTTGTTGAGCATTTGTAGCAATGCTGTAGCAATGATGTAGATTCTACACCCAAGTACACATTTGTCCATCAGGAGGACTGCTTCCCTGCCATGGTTCCCCTAATGGCTTCTCATATTTGAGGACCACAGTCAGTCATGACTGCCTAGCTAAAGAGGCACTATTGTGGAAGGATATCCTGCTGGGTGTATCTCTCACATTTAAGCAGTAGAGGGCAGTAGAGGAGAAATGCCTGAGCATTCAATACAAAACATGTGTAATTTATGTATGAAACAAATGCCTAGTGAACTGGGAAGGCTCTTTAATTGGGACCGGAAGATAATTGGACTAGTTTGTTCTTTCTCAAGAATAAATGGCCAGGCTCAGACATATAACGGCTATGTGCGCTGGTTAGCGAGATTAGCCCTTTAACTACACTGTCTGGCCACATTAGGTTAATAGGAAAATGTGAAGTCAAAATTTATGCTGGTAGATTTCCATTGTGCGGTAAAGTTGGCAGGTCAGAGATCCCTGATTGGTGTTTGCTCCCCCCAGCTCATGGGCTCTCGAGTTCTGTCGTCGATACATAAACTGTGGCTATTAAAGCCTTTGGCGGAAGCCGAGGGCCGGGCGAAGCGAGCGATGATTGTAAAGCGCCGTCCCATCCCCATTGAGCAGTGTCGCAGTGTGGAGTCGCCACGAGAGACAGATCGCTCTGAAGCACTGATGATGAGAAACTGAACGCGCTGTTGATTGCCATTGAAGTTGCTGCTGAAGTGATGCGAGTCCATCACATGTGGGTCTGAATTAAAGGGCAGGGGCAATGGAGGTGGAGCTGGTGATGGAGGTGGAGGTTGGAGATGGAGGAGGAGGTGGAGATTCACTCATGGAGGGGGGGGGTCCCTCATAAGAGGTGTGAACACTGTGAGAGTAATGCCTGAATCACATTTTAATCCAACAGGCTTGTATCATTTAAGACACCATTCCGTTTCAGTGTTTGCAAGACTATCAAGTGTGTATTTATGCAATGCTTTAACTTAGAGGCGCATTGCAAGGTCTTCAACTGGGCGACAGAACTGCCCTTATACACCATTAAATCCAAGAGCATATTTTCCAGTTGCCCCTCCTCTAACCTCCCCCCCCCCATTGGCAGGGAAATAGAATCATATCCTAAAATGGCTCCTGAATAAGCCTTTCATCTTTGAGCTCCAATACTGGGAAGGTTCGACCTTCTAAATGTAAGGTTACAAATTACTAGCTATCCTGTGATGTAATTTTCAGTCACGTCAAGTAATGTAACTGTTTTGATTACTTCAACAAAGTAATGTAACTTACTATATTTGATTACGTTTAGATTACTTTTCTAAGAAATGTTTTAAACTGGGCAATAAATCTGAAAAGTCAAATTTGTCCCAATGGCTTAGTTGACCTATGTTGTTAGGAAGTATGTCAAATGAAGGAATTTCTGCACGGGGAAAAGGTGCAAAGCAAGAAAATGAATGCTGTATTATACATATAATTGTTTTATTACGAAAACCCCTTTGTAATCACCAAGATACTGATTAGTAACTGTAATTTAATTACATACATACTTTTTTTGCAGTAACTGTTATGCTATGATTATAATTATACTAGTGCTGTCAAACGATTACAATTTTTAATCAGATTAATCACAGGGTTGCTGTGGATTAATTTTGATTAATCACGATTAAATGTCATTCATTTTTAATCTATATTGATCGCATTTCATTTTGCATGCACAAACAGACTCAAGAAAAAAGGGAATATGTATGTACTTAACATGTATACTGAAGATCTTGGACATTCATGTAAATCTGTAAATCCGACAAATAATCTGACTGATCATGAAATCCAATTCTAGCCCGGTTAATTTTTAGCCATTGTTAGCAATATCAGTTGATAACACATTACGCGCGGTGCTTTACGTATAAAACTCCGTAGCAACACGTC
>JAODLD010000069.1:25361345-25387888 GCA_026781065.1 Mormyrops boulengeri | reverse complement strand
TAAAACTACAACTTTCCCTTCTGTTGATAAAGGGCGCAGCCATCTTGGATTCTGAACTCGGGATCCTCTGTGCTGCTGTTTCTCGGATCTCCGAGAAGCGGGAGTATGCATGTCATCACTTCCAGCTTCAAAACTCGGAATCCGACTCGGAATACGAGCTCCGAGGGCAAATGGAACGCACTGAAACTGCCTGAAATGCGTTGATTTCAGGGATTTTGAGTCATTCTGCGCTGCAGATGGGTTAATTGCGTTAAAAATTTTAATCAGATTAATCATGTGGATGGATTAATCTGCGTTAACCCGTTAATTTTGACAGCCCTAAATTATACTGACCATTATAATGCATCATGAAGGTATGTATTATGCATTATAGATGAGAACTTCATAAAGAATTCATAATGCATAACAAATATGGCTATAATGTGTTATTATTCCTCTTTATAAATAGTTATAGCCATCTTTGTAATAATGTATGAATGCATTATAATGCATTATGAAGGTATCTATAATGTATCATAATGACTGTTTTAAGTAAAGCATTCCCGGACTTGCTATCTGGCGAACGGCGGAACAGAGTAATGGGAGGCACCCAACTGCACTAGATGGCAGCTTCTGAAAAGCCATGAAGACCAAAGCATGGGAGAAAACCAAAAGAGAGCATGCAGCATGCGTCTGAGTAAAAATGAAAGCCTCTTCAAGGACACCTTGGGTTTTCTTTGTTGCTAAACTCAATTTAGACTACTGTAAGAGAAAGGTGAGAAAAAAAGAGGCCAGAAAAGCTGATTCAAATGTCTGAAAATGCCGAAACAATGAAGCAGAACGAATCCCAGGAGCACATACTTTATCTCGATTCTTCTCACTCCCCTTCTTCACCCCCTCCCAATTCCCACTATCTTCTACATCTTAATGAGCACCACAGCATTCCATCAATAGAGCGTGAAGCGGCACACGAGCCATATATCGCAGGAGATGCGTTTCGCGACGTGACGAAAGAAGGAGGACAGTCACGTGGAGGGAGCTGGGCAGGACTCGGGGTCGTGGCGCGCAGGCAGGCTAGATGCTGCTAATTGTGTTTTTCTTCAAGCGTTCAAGGGCGTCCGGGAAGCATCCCGTTGTCTCAGTGTCGGCGAAGTTTATAAAGAACGTGGAGATGCCGTCCGCCAAACTGCCTGAATAAAAGGCAACCGTGAAATAAACTAACAAGAGAACTGGGTCACGCCTAAGTTAGCTAAATGCAAGAGCCTGTCTAGACTGAGAGTCTGAAAAGTGTGCAGCATTCAGTGAGCGGTGCGATATTGTGACTGTGGCGTTTCAGTGTCAGGTATTTAAATAAATGATGGCAGGCTTCCAGGGTGACACATCGGGCAGTACTGCTGCCTCACACCTCCAGGGCCAGTGGCTTGAACCTCGTCCTTCATTTCACTGCGTGTCTGAAGGTTGCATGTTCTCCCTGCATTGCAGGGGGTTTCCTTCCATAGTCATAAAAACATGCATTTAGGTGAACTGGTGTCTCTAAATTGCACATGTCTCAGGTAGAGTGTGCACATGTGCCCTGCGATGGGCCGGCATGCCACTCAGGGTGTCCCCTGTCCTCTGTTACCAGGCTCAGTGTGACCCTGTGCAGTATAAGTGGTCGGAAGAAAGATCGATGGTGGACTTTTAATCTTAAGAGCTGCTTTGGTGTTACTACAGGAACAAAGACACTCCTCCACCCTTATACCCCTTTAGTTTAGCTCAGCCAAGGAATCTAGGTTTCCTAGAACTCTCAACTGAAGTTCACTTCGCAGTCCTTTTTTCCACATGGGGAGGGGTGCAAGGTTATGAAATGATCCTTTATTGCCATTTGCCATTTTTGACTGCAGCACCTTGCTCTCTATGAGACATACATGAAGGTGAGAGCAAGTTTGAGGGACACTCCAAAGGGCCATCAGGTTAAGGGCCTCGCTCAAGGGCCTACAGACAGGTGACTGTTCGGTTCGGACAACTAATCATTCGATCACAAGACTTAGCCAGCTGAACCACTCATCTCCCACTTACCATAGCTAAGGGTATTTGAAAATGTACAGTATGTTTCAAGCAGTTAACTAGTCATTAGGATAAAATGTTCAGATTGCATCATCAATGGCTATTCCGTATTTAGCCATGTTTACAGGCAGACTGTGGACAATGAAACCGGTGTACCGCAGCTGCAGATGAGCCGTTTTCGGAAGGTCGAGTGCTCAAATCCAAGGAGCGAGAGCTGCTACAGCCCCGATCCGGCAAAGGGTGAAATGTAGAGAACTGTCACCACATCCCAATTGAGTTTTAATTTTAATAGCTAGGAAAGATGAAAAAGTAGATGTGTGACTCACAGAGGCCTTGCTGTGTGTGATACAGCTGAATCCAGAGCACGTACTCTGCCTGTTACTTTTGCTGCTGATAACAAAGATAGTGTTTGTTTTCCTGTGTTTACCGACCTTTTCTCTTGAAAAAGCAATACTTTTTCATTGCTTCAACAGTTGATTTATTGTTTTATATAAAAATACCCATAACCTCGACTTTTTTTTAGCAATTTTAACAGAGCAAACTTACATTTACTTCCCAGCCAAACTCCCTGCCAATTTGTAAAAATGCAGAGAAATCTCAATAATAATTATCCTCAATAATTAAATCACGCACAGGTGAGAATTCACAGGGTAACACGCAGTTCACTTTGTGATGATGATTTTTTAGAAAAATTTAAAAAATAAAAAAAAAACAGTTGATAAAACAGCTACCAAAAATAGTGTCAGTCTTTCCACACAACTATGCAGCACTGTTGCCAATGTGTACCTGTTAAAAGCTTTAAAAACAAAGAATTATTGCTACTGTACCAATGACACATATATATGAGTTAGGAATTTATCCAAAAATGGTATTTGTCACCGTGTTGCGTAAAATATCCGAAAAAAGCTACTGTGGCCTGAATTGATTTTTAAGGACTTAACTGACTTTAAGAAGACGGTCGGCGGATATCTTACCAATACTTGACTCTATCTGCATTCCACCATTAGTGTCAGAGAATCACAAGGGCAAGTCTGGCAATCATGCGGGCCCTCAGCCGTAGCCCCCCCCCCGACGAACCGCTAATGTGTTTCTCACTTGATAATGGCATATTTTAATGGGAGAGGGCGAGAGCGCGATGTGCTCGTCAGCCAAGGTTCACAACTTTCCGTTCGCCTTCACTACAGCGCGGAGATCAGAGGCTGTGCGTGTGGAGACACTGTGCGCTAATTAAAGACAGGGTCCCACTGCAGGAACGCATCTCGGCATAGTGCAAGATTCCAGAATCACGCCGCCGTTATGTTAAGATTTTAATTGGTCTTGGTTTTTCAGGTCTGAAAGCACTGTTTAGTTATTCCTATTTAAGTCTATATGCAATATTGCATATAACAGAAGAAAAAAGGCCCATTGTTAATTTCTAATGGGCATTTTTACTATTTGGGATGTCTATCAATAAAAAATAACCCAAGAGTGTTGTGAAACATTGACAAAAAAGTCTGAATTACTTGGCTAAAATATGTTAAAATATATTAAAAGCTACTCTTCACTTCTTAATGGGGGGGGGGGAGGCAGGAGTGGGGGCGTGGTGGCTTCACGGTTGGCCCATTTATATCAGAGAGCCACAGTGGTGCTTTGTACGTTTCTTGGTTCGCCTGCCTGAAATATCCGAAGGGTGATCATGAGATCTCCCTGTTCCATCCAGTCCATGTGTCCTGTGGGTCTGTTCGGTGGCCCAACCGTAATGTTCACACTCACAATTACAGCTCATCTAACAAACACAAATAAAATGACAAATGCAGGCATTATGCCACTCGGCACATTTTTTTGTTTTTTTGGAAAGTGCATAAGATATAAAGATATAAAGAAAAAAGATATTATGTCATTATTAAGTTAAACTACTTAATAGAAGCTGATATATGGGGAAGAGCCTGGTGTCCAGAGTCCTAAGTGGCATGAGGGAGTTGTTTGAGTGAATATCATTGGCTAATGATAAGGTTGGCCCCTCCGTATGAATTATGGCCCCTCTTATACCCCTAGATGGTACGTTAAATGAATGACCCGACAGCACAATCACAAAGCACGGAAGATATATATCGAGCTGGATAAGTGCAATGCAGGTTTAGCAGACTGCATTGTTACTGGTGGAACTTGGGCAGAAAACATTTCACACTGTGTAGTTTTTGATTAGAAATATCGCCACATTAATCAGGTATTGGGTTGGGAATTTCTGCTGGGAAAAGATTTTGGGGTAAAATGAATAAAATCTTGAACATATGATACAACATAACAATCCTACTTCTTGTGATGCCATTATGGGCATTTCAGATGAGCTGTTTAAATGAGGATTTGAGATTCTCTTCTCCATTCCAAATTACTTCTCTGCATTTATTGTTTATATTTGTAAATGTATTTGTCATTTATAAACTCCCCCCCGCCCCCCCGAGCATTACATGCCAAGTAGTATCAAGGGCAGAGAGGGTGGCCATTCCTGTCAGCCGCCAGCTATTAGTCATGATGAGCTGCACAACAGCGCAGGAGAGGAGTCCAGCTGATGAGGTGAAGCATCTCGCAGTGTGGTCGACCGCCGCCCAGCACGTATCCGTGTCTCGTGAGACTCCCATCACCATGGAGGACACTAACCTTAATCTCGGTGGCATCTGGGTCAGCTGAGGAGCCCCGTGGGCCTGGCGCTTGTGTACGCTGCCTTTTGGACTCTCGGTGCACCAGTTAGTTTGGGCTGCAAAGGCTGCAGGCACACAAACATGCACCGGGCGCAGACTTTCCATGCAACATTAGCATTTTGGGGAAGCGCCACCTGCCTGCCTGTCTGTCTGTTTGATAGTGACAAGGCTTGCTTTGCAGGTCACACTCCTAGCCTCCGGCGAGTGTGTCTGCCAGCTCTGTTTCCATAAACGGCGCCCAAGCCATCAGCTGAGGTCCTCGGTGTGGCCCGTTAGCCGCCACAAGCCAGCCCAGCATTAGCGGATGTTTCCCCTAGGGCCCCTGTGTAATTTACCACTCATTAGCTGCCCATTAGCCTGCCCCTCTCCTAATAACGAAATTACATGCAGCAGCCCCTGTTAATCACAGGACTCTTCAAGGCCACGAAGGCACGTCCGTGGATATAACGTGTTATGATGCACCTGAATAGCCGCTGTGATGCAAGTTGCAATGGAGGGGTGCTTGGGTATAGGTTGGGGGGAGGACGTTTATCGTTTATAGTTGCAGATGAAGGCTTTCATAACATCAAAAAAGCAGATTGTTTGAAAATTCTGCTGCTGTATGGCACCGTGAAAATAAAAAATGCGACATTAATTTCCATGTCATTTGTTTGGCAGCATTGATAAGGCTGAGATAGGAGGAGAAACATGGTTACAATTGTGAACCATCACATTTTTAAAAGGCAGCTCCTCAGGTCCAAATATGCCTTACACAGGTACGGGTGTGATGCATCGGGGGGTTTACTGGGGACTGCAGCGCTAGTGGTCAAGCGCTTAGGAGCTAGAGGAGATGCCCCCAACTTGCAAGATGAAAGGGCAGGAGCTATAATCAAGGGCACCAGCAAAACTCGACTATGCTTCTGAGAGTCTGAGAAGGAGGAATCAAGATGGAACACGGTCCATCTATGTTATCTGGATTATTAAACAGGGCCCAGAAGCACATGGAAACTGGAGCACAGCTACCCTGGAGATTATCAGGGCCAAGAGGCTCTATCCTCCTGCCGAAAAGTGGACTGTTGGGGTTAGCATAAGCCCTGGCATTGACAGACGTGCAAACAAACACATACTGCTGCTAGCACACACATGCACAAACACATGTGACCAGAAATGTACACATGGGAGAGCACAGACATTAGCATACTCTGTGCCGGGCCGATGTGACGCTGACATGGAAACAGAAGTGCTGTCATTGTTTTTGTCCATGCTGTCTTGTGCCATGGCTCTCCAAGTGACCTGCCGTTTCAAAGGCAGAGTGGGAGGTGTGCCAATAGCTGAAAGCTTCTGCCAACAGCCAGGTCTGGGCCACCTCTGTCGGTAACTGAATTACCTGTCAGGATTGTTCCTAATCGGAGCAAAGGGTGACTTGGTGAGGCAACGTCTGAGGACACATGGGAATGTGTGTACTACAAAGCATTGCAAAGTGGCCCCTAAACTACAGCAATGCATCTCACAACCATGCCGAGTCTGAATCTGAATCTGAAAAAATGTTTTTTTTTTCAGGAATTTGGGATTGGTGATTATCCTGATCACATTGAGAAATGTGTGCACCCATTTTTTTCAGGTTGACTACAAAATGAGTATGCAATTAAAGTAAACATAAAAAATTCTAAAATTGCGTTTTATACTCAACTGTTATTTTCTATATATTTATTTCACATAGAAGATACATAAAAACTTAACGTGAATATTCTTTCATTTTCTTTCCAGACGTAGATGGTCCTGAATCCTGTTTCCAGCTATCTGCAGAAAGGTACTCAAGACCCAATGAAATAAAAATGCAAAACTCTACATACTCCAATGGTTCTGAATGGAATGCCACAGACTCCCTGGTTCCGGAGAGTCCATATAAGACGGTGGAGGTGGTATTTATTGTCCTGGTGGCGGGATCTCTCAGCCTGGTCACCGTGACTGGCAACATCTTGGTCATGCTCTCCATTAAAGTCAACAGGAATCTGCAGACTGTCAACAATTACTTCCTTTTCAGCCTGGCCTGTGCAGACCTGATCATCGGGCTATGCTCTATGAATCTGTACACAGTCTACATTGTGATTGGCTACTGGCCCCTGGGGCCGGTGGTCTGTGACTTGTGGCTAGCTTTGGACTACGTCGTAAGCAACGCCTCAGTCATGAACCTGCTCATTATCAGTTTTGACAGATACTTCTGTGTCACCAAGCCGCTCAGCTACCCAGTGAAAAGGACCACCAAGATGGCAGGAATGATGATTGCAGCAGCCTGGGTCCTATCTTTCATCCTGTGGGCTCCAGCCATCCTTTTTTGGCAGTTCATCGTTGGTGGTCGGACTGTGCCTGAGCGGGAATGCTACATCCAGTTCTTCTCCAATGCCGCCGTGACCTTTGGCACAGCTATTGCTGCATTCTACCTACCGGTCATCACCATGACGGTCCTGTACTCGCAGATCTCCAGGGCGAGCAAGAGTCGTGTGAAGAAAGACAATCACAAGCCTGCAGGTGCCAACCAGGAAGAGTACCCCAGCCAGGTGCGGAGCCATGCCAGTAAGCCAAACAATAACAATGTGATGGCCGATGATACCAGCCGGAACGAGAACCAGGAAGCATGTGACGTAGGTGGCCGTCTCAACAACAAACTGCAGAATGGCAAAGCCCAATCCACGTCTGGTGGAGATGGGGAGGGAGAGGGGGACAATGCACCAACAGACAACTGTGCACCTACCACAGAGGAGAAGGAGAGCTCCAACGAATCATCATCAGTCAGTGCCGGAGCCTCCAACCTTAAAGATGACGAGACGGTGCTGCCGAGAAAGAACTGCCACACCAGCCCAAGTCAGCCCCCCAGCCGTCACCGGGCCAAGACCGGCGGCTCCAAACTCACTTGCATCAAGATCGTGACCAAGTCGCCAAAGGGGGACTGCTATGCTGCCTCCAGCACCACCGTGGAGATTGTCCCCGGGGCAGAAAAGCAGAACCTGGTGGCCCAGAAGATCGTCAAGATGACCAAGCAGCCTCCCAAGAAGAAGAAGACGGCACCATCAAGGGAGAAGAAGGTCACACGGACCATCATGGCCATCCTGGTGGCTTTCGTGGTCACCTGGACACCCTACAACGTCATGGTGCTCATCAACACGTTCTGCTCCAGCTGCATACCCAACACAGTATGGACCATCGGTTACTGGTTGTGCTACATCAACAGTACCATCAACCCCGCCTGCTATGCTCTCTGCAACGTCACCTTCAAAAAGACCTTCAAACATCTCTTGCTCTGCCAGTACAAAAACATTAGGTCGGCTAGATGAATATAGACACATATGTGACATTTTCTTTTCTATTTTTAATTTATATAACCTGTTGTAGCACTTTACAGACATGCAATCCTAACCAGGTGAGGAGTTATGCATTGCTGCTCTTCTACTACAGTGCACAGAAGATCCGGGAATGATGTAGCAGGGTAAACAAGTCGTCTTGAAACTGGGTGGAAACTGGCCTTTGTGTAAAAAAAAAATGCACAAACATTTATCAAATCTGAAATACACTATGAAATATGACATACTCCGACATGAAGATTGACAATACACACAGGCCCAGTGACACAGATTGGAAGGGAGACTAAAAAGTAAAGTCAGAAAGTGTAGGCTGCGCTCCTAGGAATCTGAGAGGGAACTTCTGCACTGCAAAATACATACATTCTATGGGAAAATAGGGCTGATTGGATATACAAACCCTGTGTTTGTAATTCAGCATAAAATGATACACCTGTACATACATGTACATATCTGTAAATACACAATGCGGGCACACCTGGCTGTCTGTGCGTGCCTGTAAGCCTCTATGTGTGCATGAGCGATTGAGGACTGTACCAAGCGCCAGGGCAAGCGGGGAGACAGAGTGCATTGAACACTTCCTGTGATGTACCGCTGGGCCGCTTGACAGCGCAATACGAAGGGGGGCCCATAGAGTATTTATGCTAAAGTGCCCCCAAACAAAAAACACCTCCAGGGATGGCTCAGTCACATCTGTCACGGGGACCACCAGTGACAGCAAGATAACACCCCCCCCAATTTCGCTTCCTCTTTCAGGAGAGGAGTTCCATTCTCAGCTGTGCAATCTGTGACAGGAAATCACTCTCTCCATGCCGAAACTCCCTCTAAGAAAGAACTTAAAGATGCTATCGAGATCATGCCACTGGGGTGGATCTTTTGGTTAATGCTAAGTACAATCAATGGTGTCAAGGTTATAAATTATATCAAAAATAACGTCTGTGTCCTAAGCTAGATAGGTACTACGTACAATAGACCCAAATTAATTCTGCTTAAAACTGGGTGTATTGATTGGTACCAATTGAGCATTCATGGATCGGGTCTGTACTGGGTTTTGAAATTCCCTGCTATAAGAATCACATCTTGAGTCACGCAGCCAGCTGCAGTACAGAATGCATCTGCGTGTTGAGAGGAATGTTCTGGGAATCCATCTGCAGGTGTGCGCATTAGGCATGTTTGGGGGGGAGGGGTGACGGGATGGGGTTCGAAATAGGGGGGCGGTTGGGTTGCAATTACATAGGTATAAGGATGAATGATGTTGCAGTGCAGCTGGTCACACTTGCTGGAAGATGTCGAGCTACAATCATAGGCAACTGCTTTGTGAATCAAAAGTTCTACGTGAAAATTTATGGAGATTTTGAAGAATGACGGCCGTGAGCCTTTATGATGCATTACGGCATTATGGATGCACATGTGTTCTCGTCACGTATATCACTAGTGCACAGTTTACCGTACGATGCTCCATGAGCTATAAAGATGTAACAGCGGCTAGTGGCCACTAAAGTTGATATATTAGGACACCAGATGCCATGTTGTATCACATAATGCTTCCATTTGAGTCCTTTATAAGCAAATAAGTCAGCAGCGATGATTATCGGTCTGTCATTTTCTCCAGAAGTGCATAAAGAAAGCCTGTCTAAGTTAAAATGGGTGGCAGACAGAACAGGATGATACGACGGGAACAAAACCTCTAGGCCCTGATAATCTTTTCCTCTGCTGTTTGTCCAGAGAGGATCCAGGTGCTGAAAGGCCAGGAACAAACTTTCATCCTGAAACAAAAGACTCAGTTTCGAGGGGAAACCATTTTATCGCCTTTTTTTTTTACTCTTGACTTGTGCTAACGTGCTAAAATTCAATACGTGCTTGCAAAATAAAAACATATCACTAACACTTTAAACTGATCTTCCTAAAGCGAGAATGTATTCAGCTACAAAGTGTCATTAACTTAATTAGAAAACATGTTCATGCACTCGTGGGCGTGCTGGTGGGAGGAGCTAAGCAGCCTAAGGTTAATTCATCCTGAGAGTTTAAATACTGGGAACCAGCCAATGCAGACAGATCAATATCTTGGGTTGGCGGTCTAGGGCAGGTAGCCACGGGGAAATGCCGCTCCACGCGTAGTGAGGTTTCTTAGCTTCGAGGGGCATTTATCCAAGTATGTGTCGAAGCCATTTGTCACCGTGATAAGTGGACCTGTCTCCCGGCATCATTTGTCAGACGTCTCAGAAGTTGGCAGCGGCTTCAGAGCTTTCACACGTTTTTGATTAATCTCTGACTAAACCATCGCAGGAGAGCCACCAGGGGAATATAATTGCATTCCAACATGACTGGAGAGCTGCGTTGTCCCGGTGTCAATAGCTCAGTGCCAGGTGACAAGTGACAGCTCTTTTGGAAAGGAAAAGAGCACAGGCAGCCCCAGCGAGGGGCAGAGACTCACATGACCCATGAGTGACCACCGCCGGCACACGCGCAGACGGCTGGGGGCCACGTGTTCTCAACAGGAAGATGTAACCCTAGGTCAGTGCTGTCTAAGACCTGCCAGGCCTCATTCAGCTCAGCCCACACACTCACAATACACTTCAGAGGGTCTCATGGCCGCGAATTAGGTTTCTCGTGAATTTGTGAGCTAAATGTAGGCTCCTTGTGGACTCCAGATCTATTACAGTTCTGAGGGAAGCTATTGTATGGCTGCAATGCCCCGCCCACCCGCCTCTCCCCACTTCCACTTAACAGGTCTCTCAAGAACCTGAAGATTGTTGAAGGTTTCCCCCCAACAGATCTCATGGGCGCATTGGTGATTAACTTGGTGAGTGTGAACACCAGCTTAATGAAAGTGCGATGAAAGACGAGCTGTGCCGGGATCACCTTCAGTGGGGGCGGATTGCTGTGTTTGTGGAGTGGCTCGTGTGGAGAGGAGCCAAAGGCCACGCGAAGTCCACTTTTGCGTGGTTCTGATAAGCCGGCCTTTGTAGTTACATAACGAAAGGGAGCCGTTTCATCTTTTGGAGACACAGCGGGTCTGCTTTCCCTTCAAGGGTGCTCTTGTTGTGGAACGTAGGAACGGTAGGTATTCTGCATGTTTCAGAGAGCTTGTCTGAGGATTCTGGATTCTTCTCTACGCAAATATCCTTTGGGAAGGACATTCAATATGACTTATTAACATAGGGACACATTAGGGTGACCACTTAATCCATGTCAGGAGGGACCCTATGAGTTTCGATGGGGTTTGTAAACTACCATTTCAACTAAAAGGACCTGGATTTCACTTAAGCACTGAGTTCTTGCTGTGCGACCGATTGGTCAGTCTCCTATAATCACACATGTGTCGCTAATGTTAATGTGAAACAGCTGGATGAGTCTTTCAGTCAAGGAAACAAACTAAGTAAAAGCACAAGAAGAATAAAACTAATTAGCCAAGCACAGGAGTCTTTCAGTTTTAAAGTAGTTTGTAGGACCAGATGTAGCTCATAGGTCACCCTAGTACACATTTATGTACTGTATGTCTCAAAACTCTATGCATAAATAATCAGTCCTGCATCAACCTTTCAACCATGTCATTCAATTGAGTGCAAATTTATCCAACAAGGAGCACCAAGGGCTAAAAACCTCTTTTTAAGTAACAAACCCATCCATGGAGGCTAAGGCAATCTAATCTATACCTGAAGGGAGGCTTTCAGCAGATCCCAAGGAGGAAGTGCATTTTGGCCATCCAAGTGGCTTTGTATGCAGCGGGCCATGGCGGCAGATCCGATCTTTGCAAGGCTAGGAGCATCTGTTGATCACTGTCAAGTCAGTCACCCCGAGAAGTAGTAAAATGACTGCTAATCAAAACCAGCCAAGTGAGGAGAAACCAGATACAGCATCAAACATTAAGTCATGAGGGAATTAATCCGATGACATCAATTCACAGGAACAAGCCATTGGTTTTAATATGATCAATAAGCAGGTATTTTTAATCTTCAAATAATCAACCAGCTGTCCAGCATGAGGTCTGGTGATCAATGCTTTACAGAAAACTGAGAACCAACTTCTATTGGTTCCATAACTGAGCAATGATTATTTTAAAGGAATATTCTCAGAACCAAAATGAAAAGCTATTTTAATTTAACAGAAATCATTCCATCAAAGGAATTGTAAAACACTTTGTGTGTGCTCCAGTCTAGCATAGTTTATAATTACAACGTTCTCCTTTAGTTTATCTGAACCTTCTGACATTTTCCCCCAAAAGAATTTCTTCCAAAGCCTTTTAATGTACAAGTGAAAGCAGCTAGCCAGCCTCTGTATTGCATAAAATAAGTGCCTTTGTTTTTTTCCCAGTTGTTTTTCTGAAAATAGAACATGCACGCATGTAATATTGATGATCTTTATTTTTCACTTTGAATTTCTAGGTTATACATTTTTTCCATCTGTAGACTGTTTCAAATTATATGTGTTATGGAGTTTTGTGAATCGATTACCATCTATCATCATAATCATGATGTTTTAGGGGTTCACAAGCAATGGTTCACAATTGATAATCTGTTGCAATGAAGCTAATGGAAGCACATTAGACCAGCACTGAAAAACTCCCAATTGCTAAACTGCCCATGACTGCTCATGCCCTCTCTCTGCCATTTAGATCATGAGAATTATGTACTCCCTACTCAGACAAAAGAGGCACATTGATTAATGCAATACTGGACTGCTATTTTTCAACAGACGGCTGCGATTGTTCATGTCATTATAGGTGTACTGTTACTGACACATTTTTAACAGATGAGACTCACGTGGTTGTGGTCACATAATGCCCTGATCAATGTCTTTTCAGAATCCCCATGATGAGTCATCCCTGGGAGACATCAGTAAGCCCTTTTGCCAGCGACTCTGCTAGCTTTGGTGTGACCGTGTGTGTGACAGTGGTGCTCCTGCATGCATGTACATGTATATTTATGTGTGAGAATGGAAAAAGAAGCAGAGAGATTAAAGAGAGAGGGATGAGAAGAATTTAGGATGAAAAGAGAGTGTTTAGTATGTGGAGGATTTGAATGTGAATTAATCAGATATAAAAAACAAAAATGAATGAAACTAAGGAAGATGGTGACAGAAAGAGGTACCATGTGCCCTATCTGGGCTCTCTAAGCAATGGGACACATATCCCTGTGTCCCGCCATCGCAGACGACGGCTTACGGTCGACAGGCACACAGAACTATAACCAGGTTGCCAAAGACACAAGCTACTGTCTGAAAGTCATCAGTCAGTTGTATTCCAAGCATTCGTCTCCTCCTGAACTCAAACAGCGACACAAAGACTGAGCAGTGAGGACAGACTTCTCCCTTTTGTTTCAAATTTTATGAATATACATATTATGTCGCACAAAGAAAAGAAAAGTGTATAGTATACAAGTTTATTTCAAAATCACAGCATGTAATATACAGTATTGTGTGTGACAAACTGAAATGTTTTATGGGGCTGGAGGGGATCGAGATCTTGGGCTGAGGAGGGTAGGGGTTGCTTCGTTTGAGGCCAGTGAAGAAGAATCAAACAGCTCTGGAAAGAGATTGACTGCCCTGTAAGGATGCGCTGTCATGCCCAATGACAGGAGCATTGCCAAAGGTGGGCCAACTTGTCACATCCACGGAGTCGACGTGACAGGGTCTGAGGACAAATGACCGGACGGGCGATGCTCAAAGAGCCCTGAGGCCGTTTTGTTTGCAGTCACGTTTATATTTAATGATCTCATTTTCGTCAAGAATATGACAGACTTTCTGTCACTGGGAAGAAAGCATTTGCTTACTTCCTTCGTGTTTAAGGAGAAGCTCAACTGTGGAGTAAAATTAGTGACAAAAAAACTGTACAACAGGGTAACATTTGTGGTGGTAAATTCATCAGTGTACGCCCGGACTACTGGGACAAAGTTCGAGAAACATTCTCCTAAAATAAACTGTGACGTCCAGCGTGAGACATTCAGCATTTACTACGGATCAAGTGCCCTTAGAGGACAAGACAAGTACTTTGAACACAGTCAAAACATTTACATGGACCATAAATTTGAGTAGCCAACGTCTGTGGACGGATCGCATGAATTACGGTCTCCTCCGTTCTCCTCTTCCGGATGTTTCCGAAGCCAGGAAACAGGTTGTAAAAAAGATGCGTGGAGTTTTACTTCCCCTTCCAGTCAAAAATGTTCAAGACGTTCATCATGAGCTGCCTAAGGGCTGTAGATGACATCATGCTGTCTTTCACCTACAACTTGTGGCTCCCTATGCTGTATAAAACAGTCAGTAGCACATATTTGCATTGTAAATAGAGTATATATAAATTGTAACGCCTAAAAAGTACAGCTGACGTGTATATACATGTGTTTCCTACTTATTTTGAAGCCCTTACCCCAGTTCCTTACCCCTCTCACCCTCAGCTATGTCCTCCCAATATTCAGTACTCCTTCCGATGTTTTCCCGAGCTTTTGTTCATCGGCTGTTCCTCCCAGACAGTGGCTGCCACATCGAGCAGCCTGTAATATATATATCACACTCAATAGATATATTGTACCATGTTCTTTGGAAAACAATTTCAGCCCGATGACAATTAAATGCACAGTATTTGTGGGTGTTTTCTTCTGTCAGTGCACGCCCATCCGTGAGTCGAAATGCCCGGCTCTGTCGACAAATCATAACTGCTCAATAAAGTAAACGTGAATGGTCACTCAGCCCAGGTCTGTATTACATATGGCCCTTATTCTTTGGGTGCGTCTAAAATGTCTACCATACAATCATAATACTTTATTTAGTAATTTATAATACCTAATATGTCTCATTTATCTATGTATATGCTCCGTGACTTGTGATGAGGATATGTTCTGATGAATCCATCGTAAATTGAAAAATATCATGTCAACTTTGAATATGATAAGTAAATAAGTAATAAGTCTGGGAACAGGTCAAAATTCAAAGGTCATTATCACACCATCATGGAGCAATGAGCACCTTCATATTGATTATTTTTCAAAAATATCAAACAGTGTTTAGATATAAGCATTCCAACAAAAATCGTAGCCCTTCAACTGGAAGCATTACAGAGTGTGCATTGGACAAGAAAATCAGACAATCGGAAAAACAGGACCAACACCTGGGATCGATTACTTGCATTCAAGTGCAACAAAGGTCATATTGTTTATACAGGGATTGGGGTAAGTCACTTTGGACAGAAGTATCCATGTTAATTATAAAAGATCTGATTGTGATCATGTGGCTAAATGCTATTTCATTTGAGAAGTCGAATTCACATCAGCAACATAAAATACTGAAAGCTATACACACACTAGTGTATTTCATTACCAACTTTATTAACAAAACATGAAACTTAAATCAGAAAGCAGATATAACCTCCAGGTGAATGTCTGGCCTGCCTGTGTTCGATATATCAGTGGCAGAGGAGATGGTGTGTTTCAGGGGCTACAAAGGCTAAGTGAAAAGGAGGCCATTTTGAATCTATCCATCCATTAGAGTCCATATGCAGTCAGGAGAGGTGAGCATTTGAAGTCTGAAACTTTATTTATGAACCCATATGAGTCAGACCAACCCATAGAACGGTTACATCATTTAAAAAATTACTTAATATTGTCATTTATTTTGCAGGTTTTAACATTTTTTTTCCTAAAAGCCAGCTAAAGAAGTAACTAACAGCAAGGTAATTATAACCAACGTAATAACAGTAAGTATCATCGTCCATCACATGTGAGCGAATTCATTTCTTGTCCATTGTCAGAATGAAACACCGTCGTCAGAAAATATGTAGCGGATGTAGAGCAACACGCTGACTTGTATATGTTATATCGGCGGACATGAAGAATATGGCTTGGGGATTTTAGGTTGCGCTCGAAAGCTCGGGAACCGACATATCGAGACGCACCACCGGCAGCGTGGAGATGTGTGACATCGCCAGTCTTCGGTAGAAAAATAGAAAAAGCTTTTTGGAAACTCCTGAGTTAACAGTTTAGAATAGCGTATAGTTCTACTACGGTGACGAGTGGCTAAACAAAAGATCCAGGGATTTATTTTTTTCCGGCAGGGCAGACAGCACAGCTGAAAATTTACAAAAATTAATGAGTTTTGTGTCTGATTACTGAGAGGCTCCAGCACCTACGTAGAGCAGGATTGCAGTTTGGTATCTATTCTTTACATAATTTACAAGACTGGAGTTACTGCAAAATTCTAATAAAAGTAGTTTAGTAGAAACCGACTCTCTTTTGTAGTCTTTATATGGTTCAGTTACAAAGCACCTAAAATACACTACAGCTGCTTCCTATCAGAGAACAAACAAAACATCATAATCTCTCATTAAAACGCCCCCCTCATCCCTACTGCCTCTCGCCCTCCTGGCCGGTGATGCGCATGAGCGAGGCTGCGGGGGTCGGGATGCGGCGGGGGAGGGGGAGGCCACGCCTCGCCGCTGATGTCAGACCTCTACTCCACCGGCACGCGGTCTTTCTTCCGGCCCACCCGCTTTGGCTTCTTGGAGTCTGTAGGGAAAGATGGCATCTTTGAACTGCAGTCGTTTCAAAGACAGTTTGAAAAATAATAGAAATAAGCCTAATTTTTTATTATTATTATTATTATTGATTTTGGAGTGTAGTACAGTGGGTTTTCTTAAAGGGTAATTGTCAGAACCATTACACAGGATGTTAATATAATGTGTGTGATTGAATAGGACCATAAGAATCATTATGTTTCTCTGATTTCATGTTTTGGTCGTTGTCGTTATTTACCTAATAGGTCTCATTAGATATGCTGACTAGAAAGAGACGATATTTTGAGGTCCAGTGAAGTTCAAAGTGATTATTTTTGTGATTATTTTTTATAATTGTAAAACAGTGCAGGATTGTTCAGGATTTACTATAAGATTTTCACAGTTGTGGGCTTGCAAAATGAACTCATAAATCACACTTTCAGATAGCTGAAAGAGTACAAAGAATGGTGTGGTTCACACACAGCACATCTCACACTTCTTCCTCTCTTTCTGTCTCACACACACACAAAAAACATGGCCTCTCATGTTGTATATTAAGCTGTAAATGCCAGAGTCTTTATAGTAATCAAGTTCCACTAGGAAGGTTTAACTGGCACAGGTTAGAATCGATCATCATTCTATAAACAGCCTACAGACCTACCTGCAGCCCTCAGCTTCAGCATCAGATTGTCATCTGACACACCCTCCCAACCTGCTCCCAGTCAGGGTAAATTTCAATGTCTCACTTACGTTTTTTTCATTGAGATGCCTTCTTCACAGTTCGCTGTTATACTCTATGTGCCGGTACTCATTCTAGTTGCTTTTAGCAGTTCTGTTTCATGTTCCAATTTGAGGGTAGTAGCACACCACATAAATCGTTAATAGGACTCTCTGCCAGAAAAAACAAACTGACAAAAACAAACAAGCAAGTGGGCAAGCAAACGAAATTCATTTAGCCGGCAGTGCCTGGTGCTGAATGGTGTAATGTTACTGAAAACTGCACCTTCATAGCACCTTAATAATGCATTCCTAGAACATTCAGTGCACCTTCATAATGCCTTAATAATGCATTCGTAGAACGAGATACATTCCAAACGGCTGTTCGTAACTTGAAATGTTCGTAAGTCATTATTCAACATCATTTTAAGGGTATACGCAAGTAGAAAGAACTTGGATGCTTGGAGTACGCATGCTACGCTGCTGCGCGGCGGGAGTAGCGGCCAGAAGTCGTACTAGGCGGAATTGAAATTGGTGTTGCGGAAGGGAAACGGGAGCCCAACAAACACAATTTGGACTTACAGTCCTCTTCATTCGTATGTCTGAAAGATTGTAAGTTAAAAGTTCGTAAGTAGAGGAGCGTTGGTATAAGGTGTCGCAGTTACAGAGTACTCAACTGGTTGGTTGAAACAAAATCTGGATTTTCCATTTCTGGACCGGAACTTTCCACCTGTGATAATGCATGTAAGTTTACTTTAACGTCTTAAAGCCTTGCGTTTATAACACTTTCAATAAGCAATATATAGCAGCTTTAATATGCATTCATAATAAACATTATATGACTATAATGTTTGTTAGTAATGTATATTACAGCTGTGAAGTCTTGCTAATTATAAATATTACATATGAAAATCTTATGGTATATTTCCATGCTGCTTATGAATGTTCTATGAATGCATTATGAAAGTGCTCTGAATGTTATATGAATGCATAATGAATGCATCATGAAAGTGCAGTTAATATGAAGTGTTACTATGAACAGTTTCCCTGTGTGATGCCATTTTCCCTAAGTGGTTAAGTGTCTGCAAATCTCTCCCCTGGCCATTTTTTTCAGTACTGTCCCCCTCGATGGCTCCTTTCTGACTCTCATGCCTCCCTTCTGACCACTTTCGACTTTCAGATGATTAAAGGAATCAAAGCCCTATTGGCGGCTTTTTAAGTGGGCCGGACACAAAGCCTCTCACAGAAAGACATTCAGATTGCGACAGATCGCTATCTGTGAACACCGCCAGAGAGAATTATCAAAGTCAGATGCATCTGCAAGTCATGCATTCTTTTGCCGAATATAATTGCATTCGTAGGTTCTGAATAAAAGCTCACATAAAGCATGCCCTTTACCGAGGATAACACTTCTGTTACATTTAGGGGCACTGGCTCCGGGGGATGGGGGAGGCATGAATCCCCCAATATTTAATTGGGCGTCATTCCCACCCCCCAGAAATAGCTTTACATTTATATTTTAACTAATTGAACCAGTATCAAACTTTTTCCTACCCTCTTGGTTATAATCCACTTCCAAGTAACTTCTAAATCAGCATTGCGAGGAGTGTTCCTCCATCCACTAGAGGGCAGCACCAGTTATTTATAATAGTCTTCGGAAGTAGCATGTCAGGGTTTTGACTGGTGTCTGGCTCCCGGTTAGCAGCTTTACAACCGTGGTACCATATTTCTTTGCCTTGAGTACTTAGCATTTCTTTGCAGTTCAATTATGAGTGGATCCTGGCCATTCCCTGCTTTGCTGCTGAATCCAGCTCTGCTCTCCTAACTGTTCACTCATCTGTTCACGCACAGCTAGCAGTCTTGGCAACGACAGAGTGCCAAAGACTCAACTGAGGGCATCTCCTTATTGTCGAGGCAGAGCACCATGCATCGATGAACTAGTGGTGTGTCTTCCACAGGCCTGCTCCTCACAGGCATTCCGTCTTGCTTGTATTTAGAGTAAACCCTCGTAGGCCCTCCCCTGTCCACCCAATGGCAGACACGAAACAGCCATGAGCTTGCATGCATGCATGTGCGTGCATGCATGCATACATGTGTGTGCATGCATGAATGCAAGAGTGCACGCTTTGGCCTCCTGAGTGCACCATGGCAGTAATAGGAAAGTGCTGAAAATCAGCCAAAAATATGTAAGATTTCTGCCAACGCACGCAATCGCTCAATTACCCCGCTGCTTCGGAAAAGTTTACAGCATCACGAAAATGGAAACAAGACACGGGTGTCACAATGAATTAATTAACACCTTTGTTTTCTTTTCCAGCCACTGAGTTTTAATTGCATTCCTGCTAGTCATTCTACTGAGATAGTCCTGTGGTAATATATTAACTGTTTTTTTAGTAGTTTAAAGTCCTTTTAAACTGTTTTTGCTAGATTTTTAGTCAAGTTCAATTTTAAAAAATGAACGCGCGCATGCACGCAAATTAATATGGATGTCATGCATTCATTTTCTGGGACAGGAGCGCAAATGAGCTGAGCTGAGCGAACCTGCTTTGTTTGTTATAGAGGGATGAATATTTTGCCTTTTTCTTTAAGTCCTGCCTGGGTGAGACCAGGCAGACCTGCTGGTGCCGGCAATTGATCATCCACGGCGTGGAAACCCCTGAGACCCCAAGACGCCATTTGCCACGCTGACACTTTGGTTACCACGCCGACGTTGACAGCTCGCCGTGGGCGGTGGCCTGGGGCTCCGGGTGCGGTTGTGCAGCCATGAGGCCCCAGATGACGATTTCCTGCTTGTCCGAGCCTTTAGGTGAAGGTGCGGACAAGGGTGCACCTCCGCACCAGCCCCAAAAGCCGACGCCTCGCCCTCCTTCCCCCAACTAATCTGACAATTAGGCATCGTTCCACGAAAACTCCCACAAGGCAAAAGAAGGTGTTTTTTGTTCACTGATGTGAATCCCGCTCTCCCATAGCGTGAAATCCAGAGCGCGTAATCCTGCTCACAAAGATGTGGACATCAGGGACATTCATCCACATGCAGCATTGCAGCCGGAGAGTATTAAAAATCCATCCATCAATCCAACCATCTTTCAACTCCATCCAGTATTTGGACATGGAAATGTAAAAAAAAATGTCAGACACCATTTTCAAGTTCTGTCTGTTCTGTTCTCGGTGAGCCTTTCCCTCTCAAACCTGCCCTCTCTCTTTCCTCTCTGATCTTTTGAGATTCACGGGACCTGGTGGATGCTGTGTGAAAGGAACAGGACATCACCTGACAACAAAACCATTTGGTTTCCCACAATCCCACTCAATGGAGTCTCTGCCCATGTTTGCTGCTATTCTTATTTTGTTTTTCCACCGGGCTCTGGACTGACGAACCAAGCGTTACTCTCACTTTCAAACCGTTACTTTGGTATCTCTCTGGTAAATTTCCATTTAGTGACGGTCGGGTCTGGCTTCTCTACCGACACACCACGGGACACCCTGATAACTATGACAAATATTTGGCTTCACCATGCCGCGGGAGTCCATCACTGGAGGATATTTACAATGAGAGAAGGCTGTGTGGAGTCACACAGGCTTGCCGATTCCCCGCGCCGTCCCCCGCGCTAGAGCACCTGCAAAACCCGCTGGCTTGCAACCCCTCTCCTGACTACCTGTGCTTATCACACCACTGACAGGCATGCAGAATCACGCCCTCTGTGGATTAAAGTGCTCTCCCCGCTTCCCTCTTTCTACGATTGTTTCCTAACCTCTCTTCACTTCGTGCCAGAGGCCGCCCTAACCTGAAAGGAGACCGGCTTCGCTCTTTTTCTGTCTTTACGCATTTTTCCTTCAGCCAAGCTTCCAGCCTACACACACAGCAAGGCAAACACACTCGTAGGCTTGATCTCCATCTAATATTATTCTCAGAACAGATGCTCATGTCTACATCATAAATTATACTGTTTATGTAACGGTCTGCTAAACTTTGTTATTGCAAATATATTAACTCCGCTTGAACAAACCGTGACTGTAACCCTAGACACTTGGTTAGAGGGGACTTTTAGCTGGAGGAACAGAGGTCTTACTCAATTTCCGCCAAGCCAAACACAGACTGCAAACTACTGCTTCTGGAGAAACAGAATCTCATGTTTATCAGCGATTATTAAGAGTATACTGGCTCTGGACATTTTTAATCCCCCTTTTTTGGGTGGACAGTATCATTGAGAATATTTACTGCATTACAGAACTGAATAATGCAGGACAAGAAGTAAAACAATCCGGATTAGGCCATCAGGGCACCCTCCTATTTTAGAAACATGTTACTCAGGGTCTTGTTGACAATCAACTCATGGGGTGTAAGTATAGAATGTATTCCCCATCTTTCTGGGCGATTTCATCTTCAATCTCTGGCTTCCACATCTAGTCTCTGCTTTTTTTTAGGATTAGAGAACGACCTGAGTTCAGCTAAAAATAAACACAAATTAAAACTGAAACAAACATGAATTTCACAGCAAACCCCCTCCCCCTAGGGCCTCCAGTTCTCCTCGCTGCAGTCGGCGGTCCGTGTCCAGCCATCCTTCGGGATGTACAGTAGTCTGGCTCCGGAACACGCTCTCAATCCCTTCTTAAGTGCTAAGAATGGCTTACTGTCACGTCAGTCAGTGGAACAGCTGAACCCCCGCACTCTTCAGCCTCCCAGTATGTTATCCCAGATCCTGTACCCAGCAAAACCTCTTATACTGTATAATGTTCATAGCGGAGCTCATTTTGTGGAATTTCTCACTGGAAGTTCTGGGTCTGGGTCCAATTCCTGCCCCTTGGCTCTCTGTCTATGGAGTTTGCCTCCTTTCTTCCCCCACTCAAAGCTTCTCCCCCCACTCAAAGACCAGAAGGTGATGAGCTCAGCTGCAGTCTTTGACTTGCCAGTTCTGAGCAGGGCTAGCAATCCATCCAGGGTGTCCCCCGCCTTGTGTCCCGTGGAAAAGCTCCAGGCTAGTGGGAGATTGATGGAAGGACGGATGGATGGACGGATGGACGGATGGATGGACGGATGGTTGTTTACTTCTTTCCAAAAGCTCTGTAGTCTATACTGTAATTTTCATCGCTGATCATTAAAAATATACTTTAATCTATACTTCTGTACCCAAGTGTAACTTGTATGCTTGTAATATATCTTCCTCGCTTGTACAAACCAATATCCCAGATAACTCACCTTACACACATACAGTGTATATATGCAGACATTTATTTTTTTCTTGTACTACCCGGGCACACCAAGCAGCCTACTGAGGAGAGTGATAGTGTCGCAATCACATAACCTGGCCACCTTTGACCAGAGAGTGAAGGAAAAGCAGCCAATGAGGGCTCAGCATTTATGTGGGGCCTCCTGCAAGATGGTGGCTGAAACATCATCCCAATTGGGGTTAAGGGCCTGGCTCAAGGGCCCAATGTTGGGATCACTCTGGTGACCCAGGGGTTTGAACCACCAACCTTCTGGAGTCCCAACCCCTTGAACTGCCCCCCCTACAAATGATGTTTTTTTGTTTAATACTTTCATGGTAAGTGCATAATTCCATAGGCCTTATGTCCCTTATTCGTATGCCCTCTGCTGAGAGGTCGGAAGTAGACAATCTGTACTGCATACTGTATAATTGATTATTTGACAAATGAAACTCTGAACTTGTACGCTTTGAACCAAAGCTAAATAAATGCATGTAAATGTAGCTAAAACAGTCGTCTTCCCGCGCTGTATAAATTCGCTCTTGGCTGTGCGCGATGCATTCCTGTGTTAGCGCTGGGCACAGGGCCTGCGTCTCTCCCCCTCCGCAAGGGTGTGAGTACATGCAGGCGCAGGTGAGTTAAAACAAGTTAGCGTGAGTTACGTCACTCGCCAAGACCTGATGAGGCTTCTCGTCTGCTTTTCACTCAGACTCATTTCATTGACTTAAACAGGCGGACTAACAATGCTTGGCCTTTGCTTGGCCTTGGCGGTGTAAATCTAACAGTAAGATGCTGTTTCTGTCTACTGTGTGCCTCATAGCTTTCCAAAGGCCAGTGGAATCCTCGGTTTTTATACCATGAGAAAAAACAGGAGCGTCTTACTAATGCAGATGGAATGACTCAGATAAAGGCCTTTGACACTGAATTAAACTCCCACTTCTCTTTTCAGAATGTTTAACATGTTAATGATTTTCATTCACACAAACACGGATGCTTGTTGGGTTTACATTTAAATAAAGTGTAATTATACACATATAGTTTGTTCATGGTACACCTTCCATTAGAACAGACTAAACAAATCATAATCAAGCCAGTTTTGTCTATTTATACAATGCCACATTTTCTACTCCATTGTCTTTTGCATGCTTAATAATTGCATTAAGCCTTGGGTCATCATTTAAAAAATAAAAACTATTTTCTTTCTCTTGCTGATTTTATGTCTATTTTAGTCCCATCCAATTATACGGGTTAGGGTTTATTTTTATTCACTCATTAAACCCTTTTCTTCAGCACAAGGCTGAATGTCTTTAGACTGAAAGTTACTTAAAAAAAAGGATCGGATTTTATATATATCCAGGTTCTGCAAACCTTTACCTTATTAAAGCCGGGGAAATTAATGTTCCCTCGAGTCATTTCAAAAGAAGCAGAAATATCTATATAGTTAAAAATGTACATTCTTCTAAGGTATGGTACTCATTCAGTACATTTACTACTTAATGTAAATCATATCACACAACTTACTACATAAAAAATGTAGATTTTAAGGCGATATTCTGTCTCTCATATTTGTAAAAGATGATGATTGCAATTGTGCCGGTGACACTTAATGATGAACAAACATGAGATCAGTATTTTGTGTTATGCATGACTTCAGTATTTTACAAAGGTTTACAGAATGAACAGATATAGTAACAATATAGCAACTAAAACATGATAAAACAGTTTGTAACTAAGACTTAGTTTGTGGTTAATTAATACATAAGTAATAGCATAATACTATATTATTTGTGTCCTGTCAAGTGAAGCGTTATCATTATACCAAATGTGTGTCACTCAATGGTCAAATGAATATTCTGTTGTTCAGTCATATTGAAAATGTCATGGCCTGTAGTTAAGGGTGATCTGCTGCTATGTTTGAGTGCCTCATGTGTCATTTTCCTAGAAACATCACCATTAGATAATTCCTCTCCTTGATGTACCGCTAAGCTGTACTTCACGGTCCTGCTTCGGGCTACCGCTGCGGCCGCTTGCTCACCTTGTGCCTTGGCCTTGGCCTTCCCACAGGGTTTGGTGGCTGTGACGGTGGGGGGGCAGGTGGCATCCATGAGGGCCCTCTTCAGTGTCCCCATGCGGCTCTTCTCTCCCGTCGTCACGTCGCACTCCCCCCACGCCTCAAAATCATACTTGCATTCGCCTGCAGGGGGCGGAGGGGCCACATTTCAGGTGGGCCTGCTTTCAAAGGCACTGCGGTCTCCCCTCCTCCGCGTTTTCTTGGATCAGACATGCGCAATTGTAGCACCATGCCCCCACAACACCTCTCCATCGTCATTCCAGAAGATTCCAGCATCCTTTTCCTTTACTCATATGCATATTCCCTGAACTCAAATCAAGTCGAGCGACAGATTGATTAGTTTTCTGGGGATCCAACTCCTACACCTCTGACGACTCCAAATATAAAACACGGTAAAACATTTCTAATTTTTTAACAAAAAACAGAGCTTTAAACACAATCATGAAATGTAGTGCGTATAAACGAATGATTATTACCGATGACAGAATTCACAGGTGGCTGCGACCCCTGCCTGTCTATCCCCTAAGCTCCCTGTCTGGCTGGTCCTCTCACCCTCCGCTGGCCGAATTCACCGTATCACTCCGGTTTCTGCCTCACGCACACACCGCTCCATCATTCTCGCCGCCATGAAAAGAGAGAAAGGCCCTGCTCCCCTCCCATCCCGCCACATGTTTTGTCACTTTGTCATTCCCGCTGGGCAGAGATAATTTGCTATTTCTACACCCCCACCACCCCCTCTCCCCCAGCTCTCCTGTCTGCCCCCGGCTAAAAGCTCTCACTGCGGCATTGCTCCTGTATCGACTGGCAGCCGTGTGGCTCTGTAATCTCCTCGCCCAGTGGGGGGGGCGGTCTAGAGGTGAGGGGGGGGAGGCTGTGTGGAGAAGCAAAGACCAGAGCATTGTCCTGGGAATCCTTCCAGAGATTCCTGTTTTGTGCCTGGCTCAGGCCGCATTCACATCTCTCAGCCTGCATTTCCGACTCCTGCCAGTAGAGGGGATCAAGCACTGCTTACACGAGATTATACTGATGTCATCAGAACCTGTGTAACTACCTGGCCAGAGGACAATTAGGTCACTGGCTCATTGAACCAATCAGACTCTTTGGATGTGGCCAGTTGTTGTACTGATGGACTTGTGAGCACTAATAGTGAGCACCCAGCACCATGAAGGCATCAATAAGCCAAAGGCTGGGTTGGTGTGGGTTTTGTACAGCTGCCACATGTCTTGCCCCCCCATCCCCCACACACACACATAGACAGCTAGAGATGCTCACCCCCAAACTGCTTCTTCCAGTTGCAGGGGATCTTGCAGCGCTGGGTCTTGACAGTCTGTTTACAGTTGGTGCCACTGCGCGTGCCCTCCCGGGTGCCCAGGCCACAATCACCCTCGTGGGCCACGCATACACTCCACTGCCACTCCCCGCAGTCTGATTTGCGCTCC
Source organism: Mormyrops boulengeri (assembly GCA_026781065.1). Taxonomy (NCBI): domain Eukaryota; kingdom Metazoa; phylum Chordata; class Actinopteri; order Osteoglossiformes; family Mormyridae; genus Mormyrops; species Mormyrops boulengeri. The sequence continues at coordinate 25,361,939 of JAODLD010000069.1, read as the reverse complement.
TTCTTTCCTGCAAGCAGGCCAGGCTGTATGACTGCTTTGCATTTCAGCAGAGCAACCTTTAGTCAAAGCACTAACATTCACTGTCCAAAATAACAATATTAAACAAGCAGCTAGGTGCTGGCCTCATCTCTACATTGAAAATGCCTTAGTATGGCATGGTATGGTATGGTACGGTACGGTACGGTATGGTACGGTACGGTACGGTATGGTACAGTATGGTATGATATGGTATGGAATGATACAGTATGGTATGGTATGGTACGGTATGGTACGGTACGGTATGGTATGGTACGGTACGGTATGATACGGTATGGTACGGTGCGGTATGGTATGATACGGTATGGTACGGTGTGGTACGGTATGGTATGATATGGTATGGAATGATACGGTATGGTATGGTATGGTATTATACGGTATGGTACGGTACGGTACGGTATGGTTCGGTACGGTATGATACGGTATGGTATGGTATGGTATGATACGGTATGGTACGGTACGGTACGGTATGGTATGATACGGTATGGTATGATACGGTATGGTATGGTATGGCTTGGTATGCTATGGTATACTTCATTGTTCTTCAGAAAGGAAATT
>JAODLD010000069.1:25342413-25359651 GCA_026781065.1 Mormyrops boulengeri | reverse complement strand
TTGGAGTATGGAATAGTCTTCCTGCTAGTGTAGCGCAAGCTAAAACCCTGGGTTCCTTTAAATCAGAGCTAGATAAGTTTTTAACAACTCTGAGCTATTAGTTAAGTTCTCCCCAAACGAGCTTGATGGGCCGAATGGCCTCCTCTCGTTTCTTATGTTCTTATGATCTTATGTTACCTCCATTATGTGGCCTTAAAGTCCATAAAACAGAGACTAAGATGCTGTTTGTCAACATCAATGGTTCACTGGATCCTTGCATACATACGGTCCAGGAGCAATAATCTAGGGCATTGTAAAGGGGGGTGGGGGGGCTGGAGTTACGACAATTGGAAGGGCCACTGAGTGACAGAAGACCCTAAAAAATTTTGAACATAGTTTTGTATCCTTTTATTGGATATCAAAATTACACTTTACAGAATACGTTTACTATTTACAGTACACGTAACAAATACTTGTTTTCTTTCGCAAAAAGAAGCAAATCAGACATCTTCTGTACTCCCCCTCTGTTTTAGCTGGAATGATTCAGGCCTGCCTTCACCCTTACCGCACACTGGTTAGCCAATATCAGCTAGCCTACCCACGTTCGAAGAAGTCAGCGTGAATCTGAGCGTGTGAGTAAAATGCCACAGCTATAATCTGGTTATCAGAAAAGAATGGTAAGACAACAAAACGTTGAAAGAAAAAAGAGAGGGCGACAATTGCTCACTCAGCTTGAACTTGGAGAACGCTAACGTAATTCATGCTTGCTATCTAAATCAGTTCTGCTCCGGTGCATCATGCACAGATGCAGATTCAGCAAGGCTTCATAAAATAATTAAAGTTCTTATAGCTTTGAATGGGCTAAATGGCTTTTGAAGTTGGGATGAATGGTTATGGCAATTACACAGGGTTGGATTGGTCTGGGTTAGGGGCCCCATATGATATGCTTTCATGGGGCCCGAAAGCCCTAGAGGCGCCTGCGGAAATAAGCGCAAAAACACGTAGGCTGCTAATGGCTAACTAACCACTTCAGCTATTAAGGCATTTTCATAAAGTGTCATAATCTTAAGGAGTTCCTTGAAACCCTGAGCGGCAATAAAGCCACTGTAAAACAGCACATTGATAATGACTTTGCACCCATTCAATAGTTGTAGCTCTTCTTTGATCTGCTGCTGATTAGATTCCCAACAATTAACGTTAGCAGCGTGGTGTGAACTCCGCTGTCCGTACTAATAAGGAGGTCATGATATTTTGGCTAACGTACCCTACCATAATTGCAGGGCAATAACAACCCACCCCCATCTCTTTTAACACCACCCATTCTTTCCATCAGGGAATGAACTACACAAAAATTAGTTTCAAGAACAAATAATTTTTTATTGAAAAAGAACTTGAATTCCATGTATAAGCAAACAGGTTTTAACGGGAGATAAATGACAGTTAAACACAGTTTAAGGTACAGATAATTCGGCCTTCATGTGTTTTTAGTTTTTTTGGTTAACAAAACTCCTAAAAAAGCACTTAGAGGGAAAAATTAAATTCATGTACGGGAACAAGGGCTGGCTTTCCTCAGTATTTCTGTAAAAAAAAAAGACTTTGAGAATGATTACTCCCCCCAGTCGATGTCTTTGTGAGGGTTGACTTTAAAAGAGTCATCATCTGCTGTTCAGTGCTTACTTGCTCTCGATTTTTAAGGCTGCGTGAAGAAAAGAAAGAAGTCTAGGGGAAAGCTTGCAGTGGGAACACAGAAGTACCTGACCTAGTACCAAAACACAGGCATGAACCTGTAACCTGTAACACAGGCATGACCTATAGTCATGAACTGTACTGCAATCATGAACTGTACTATAGCTAAAAACTATACTATAATAATTAACTATACTATAGTCATGAACTATATTATAGTCATGAACTGTCCTATAATCATGAACTGTACTATAGTCATGAACTGTACTATAGTCATGAACTGTACTGCAATCATGAACTGTACTGTAATCATGAACTGTACTGTAATCATGAACTGTACTGCAATCATGAACTGTACTGTAATCATGAACTGTACTGTAATCATGAACTGTACTTTAGTCAAGAAGTGAAATATTGGCAAGAACTAAGCTATGTGCAAGAACTCTACCATCTGCATGAACTGTACTAGTCAAAGGCAACATTCTATTTTGAGGATGCAAATTCCAACTTAACCCAGAATATTCTGCATGTGGCCCTTTCTGACAGATTGAGGCAAGCTGCAGATCAATAATGAAATAGTTCTAAACTGAATAACTTAAAAGAAAAGTAAAAAAAAAAAAAAAAAGCAGAGGAAGTCCATCTGTCGTTCCTGATGATATTCACTCAAGATATTCAGTACTTTGGTGGGAGGAACAATGTCATCCGCTGCTGGAGATGACACTCTGTACTCTGCTCAGCTACAGGGGCCGTTCACTAACCCCTACGCCCCTCTACAGTCAAAGATTATAAGCGAAAAGAATTCTATAACTGCTGTACTGCCTCACACACGCACAGCTAGGAGACCCCGTTTAAGTATCTAGTCTTGCCACTGTGCTTTTGCTGCCACTTCATATTAACAACGAAGAAGTTGTCTGAAGTTCAATGGACAATTTCTGGCGCCCCGAAAGCCAGGGAGTCATCAGTATATACGAGGAGTTGCTGAAATTCCATTTCAGTGTTAGCATTTAGCACTTCTGAGTCAGGCAGACATCTTAAAAGGCTGCTCTCTTGCCCCGAGGCCGCCCAGCAGTGCCCGACAGACAGCCACAGAATCGAATCCCTTCAGTCATAATCCCTCTCCCACGAAATTTGCCAGCTGCTCTGAAACCATCTATCATTTCTTACATCCCCCCAATACTCAAAAGAATTACATTGTTGTGCTGTCAAATCAAACTGGGGCCACACAGATGTCAGAAATCAGGCATGATACATCTGAATCGCTCAGTTAATATTTGTGCCTGTAGCCAATGAGAGAAGAAAGAGGTCTTTGGGAGTCATTATGATTTATAGTAATACCATAACAGGACTGACCTCTGTCGTAAACAATCATTTTTATCTCACGTCATCCTTGCAGAGAGTCCTGACAGCATTGCTTTGTTAACTGGTCAGTAGGACCAGTTTGCTCCTTTTAATGCATCTTGCTCTCCTTCCAAACTTCTCAGTGTCCTCTTTCCATAGTTTTTTCTGTGAATGTATTGGACTATTTTCACCATGCACTTCTCAGTATTGACCCATCTTTAAGTAATGTCTTGTTAACATCTGCACAGAATCCATGGATTGGAAAATACATTAGCTATGGATAAACTGCAAGTATTCAGATGCAAGATTTTACAACTGGACTCTCCGGGCTTTGGGTGATGGATCTGTCATACATGGGAAACAAGCCAGATCCAGGCATATAGGTAACTCCGCAGGGTGTTTGTGAAGTTTATGGGGTGGGGGGAGGGTGGGCACCAGTTGGTAAAGTGCAGGAGAGGCTGAAAAAGCACTGCGTGAAAAGGTAAGTGGGTGTATACACATTCATGATGGGGGAGTTAATGAGGGGAAACAAGGGAGAGAGAGGGAGAAGGGGCTTGAGCAGAGAGCGGCGTCGTTTTCATAGCATTGCCGTGGAGACAGAGTCCACTTATTGATAAAAGCTGAAATCGCAAACATGAAATTATGCCCAAGCACCACCATTACGTTCAGCAGATTGCGTGGTGCCGTAAAAAACACCCACACCCCATCTCAGGCCTCCATCTTCCAGTCCCACTTGCATCGCAAGCATCGCCACCTTCATGGGTATGGGGGAGACCTGAGGAAAGTCCTCGTCACTCAGCTCAAAAAACCTGACAATAGTCTCACGAGGGCCACCTTCGCTTGACGTCACTTTGCTCCGTGGACGACACAACGTGGATAAGCTCACTATTGTCCTTTCCTTCAAGTCCGAGCAACTCATCTGAGTATTCCAAAGTTAATCCCCGGTAGTGAGTCATTCTGTCAGTACTGTACATATGCAATTTTTCTGAGGATGCAGGGGTGCAATTGCACCCCCTACTGGTCAGATAAAAATGGTATTTGAACATACAAAGTTCATCAAAATTAAATTGCATTGTAAAGTTATATCTGAAAATGAGGCTTGCGTTAGTCATATCAGTGAGTAATAATGCATCCATCCAGCGTCTGTAAATGCTTCTCCTATTGTTGGTCATGAAGGATTCAAACCCTATGAGCACAAGGCAGGGAACAACCCAGGATGGGATACCAACCCATCACAGGGCACACTCACAAGCAATTTGGTAACTCCAATTAACCTCCGCATTTGGACTTTTTGGGCTGTGGATGGAAACCAGAGCACCTGAAAGAAACCCCATGACATCACGGGAAGGACATGCAAACTCCACACAAACGAACCCATGGCAGAGACTTGAACCTAGGTCCCAAAGATGTGAGGTGACAGTGCTAACCACTGCACTACCCTGCCATCCCCAAAGTAACAATGATTTATTGTCAATGTATTTACTATTTTTGCATAGATGTATTTATTTGGATGAATGACTCTCCCGGAGAGAAAAACCTTGAGTCACTTATGGTACTGCACTCCTACCAGTCTGAGAGGGGCCGTATGCCATAGAGGAAGGATGAGATGCAAAGTTTTACTTTAGGGCACACGCTCGCATCTTCACAGGAGATGTCGCTGAGACTGAACCAGGTGACTCACCATATGCCAATCAGCCAATCATGTTGGAGATGGTCCTTGAACCCAAAAATGCTTCCCTGCTTCATGAATGCAAATCGGCCATGTGTGACTAATTTGGTAAAAGGTGAGAACAGGAGGCTGGTCCTGCTTAAGGTATTTTTGTCACAGGTTAAACACGGTCAGCTACAGGTCTGCGGATTAGCTGGCCCGAATTCGCCAGCGGCCCAGACCGGCTCGGTACTCATTCGAATTGAATGGCAGCAGCACCCACGGTGTGACTATAACATTTGCTTATAGGATAATTATACCTGAATTTAGTCTAACAACAGAGGCCCCACAAATAACCATTCAGAATGAATATGGTTACAGATTTCATGGACAGCATACTAGGTATAGCATCACAAGCTAAACACAGGAGAGCGCTGAACAAATTTTACATGTAGGCTTTTGTCTGATCCTCTTCCCGCCAATTCTAATCAACAGGTGGCCGCTCTCTGATGCGCAGATTAAAAAGAATATAAAATAAATAGCCGAACAAAAATGTGTTTTGAATAACGCTTTGAAGGTGCTAAAGTGCGGTAATTCATTTTCTCTCCTGCCCCGTTTAATCTCGTATCCATTGAGGCATCATGCAAGGAGGTCCAACTCCTGAACCAGAAGAGCGGCATGTTTTCTCAGTTTCTGTCTCCGCGGTGGCATGATGAAGTTCCCTCCCTCTGCGCTCTTGCATCTCCTCGCTCTCTGCCTCTGTCCCCTTCTCTCCCTTATCTGAGCACCTTTTAGGGCCTCTCATTCAAACAGGCCTGCTCGAATAATCAGGCCACCCTGTGTCGAGAGCGCAGCAGGACACTTTCATTAAAGTGTGTCCGTGGAAGAGCTTTTCTCACGCATCACGGGCGCTTCCGTCTGTTGTGTAATTGAATTGTTTTAATTAAAAGTGTTCTCATTACAGCTCCCTCCCTCTCATACCCTACTGCTGCTTTTGAAAATGGCAAGATGGGGAAATGTGCAGAGATGTGTGAAGTCAGAGGACTTGGTAGCTTAGAGATCTTCCTCCCCTGTGGAGGGAGTTTCTACCTCACTCACGCCTGGTGTCAAACCCTTCAACAGCTGAGTCTTCTGTGTTTACAGATACACTGTGACCTTCTGTGAACCCTTTAGATTCCAATACATCATTACATCCATCCGTCCATCCGTGCATGCATCCATGCATCCATCCATCCATCCATCCATCCATCTTCTAACTGCTTATCCTGGTCAGCAGGGCTGGATTGGCGAAATGTACTGCTCGGCAAAAGATATCGTGTCATGGAAGACCTCGGTAAAATTTATTCTGGGGGGACCCCAAAGTCCAGGGCCGATATTTAATCCCAATCCAGCCCTGCCGGTCAGGGTTCTAGCGAGCATATCAATACAGTGTGAATATTTAATGTTCTGCAGACTACACACGTCCAGTTCTCTGATTTCCTTTTCAAAACAGAGACAGGGGATCAGCATTTACTAACCCCCCACTTCTTTATCTCCTAGTTCATTTCACGATCAATCCAGATCCCAGCATGCGTAACGTCTCACTCCTGTCTCACTCCTGATGCTGGGGACTTATGGCAAACATCAACACCATTTTTGTTTTTCACGCCCACCGTGAAGGTACGAGATGAAAAAGCCCTCACGGTCCGACACGGCAAACAGACCAGGTGTTTTTTTTTCCCCCACTCACCTTATTCTTTGCGGACCACCGGTCTAACTCCTCCCTGCCAGGGTCCCCGGTTCCTCAACAGCGCGTAAGCAGTGTGCAGAGATGCACGGCTCGACGTTTCACACCGGCGGCACGAGGCTCACGCAGCTGCCGGGTAAATGTGCAAAGCCGGCAGCTGAAGCTCCTGGTGACCCATAATCCCAAAGCGCTTTCACACCTATTTATACGGGCAGATTAGGCAGCTGGCTCTGCGCTGTTAAAAGCCACCGAAACAAGCGGGGAAGGCTCAAGGACTCGAGGCTCTGATAAATATGTATTACACGTAACACAAAGTGCTTCATATACGTCTTCACACTTTGCATATTTCAAAGCTTCCTCCTAGGAGTGTGGACAGTAAATGGCATTAAATATTAATTATGTTGTTTTCTCTCTCTTTCTGTTGGCTCTGAATCTCTAGAAGTAACCTTACAGTAAGGAGAACGGAGGCAGCGGCAAACCCTTTACGACTGAATTCCGATCTATCCGAGAACCATCCTGCTGAGAGTGAGGGTCGGCGTCTCGCACGGATCGCCCAGCCCCTCACACGGCTGTGAGTTCCTACGCACGGATTTCGGGGAGTTGTGAGTGCGTGTTTGTCCCCAGACTCGCAGCGTGAAACCTGGAGGTGACGGCCTTGACATTCACGTAGGCGAGGGAGACTCCGACAATCAAACGTGGCAGGGGAGGGGGGATGCAAGGGATGCCAGCCAGGCAGATAAACACTTCCCAGTTCAGGCAAGATGGATTGACGTCTATAGCATCCCACCCAAATCAGCCCCCCCACTGGGATGGTACATGCATGTCTGAGCCTTCACAGCCCCACTGCAGCACCCCTCCCTCACCATTTTTGCATCAATGCCACCCTGTCCCCCCCCCCCAGGGCTCTACAGAAGTGCCACTAGCCCTTCCTTCATGTTTGCACCTTTCTTCCTCTCGCCATTTACATCCTTATGATTTTGTAGAGTTTGATTGGACACCTCTGTGTTTTTCCATTTCTGGTGGTGCATGGGGGGGGGGGGGGCTATGAACTGTGGCACCCCCATAACAGAATGCAGAGCGCGGCTCAGCAAACCGCTGACAGCCCGGCGCCGCCGGCACGGAAACATAACACCTCGTACCTTCCAATCAAAACGTCGCAGTGTCAACCGGACCCGCTCGCCCACACGCGCCAAAACGCACCACCCTACCGCCACACTCCCGCTCCTGGCAAACCCCCCTGCCCGTGATTAATTACCACCTCGGCCGTAACTCTTTTAAGCCGGGCGGATCAGGCCGCTGGGCCCCGCGAGGCCTTAATCGTCCCAAAGATCGTGCCCTCCTCCCACGCAAAGCCGGTTCATTACGAGAGATACCTTGGGATACATATGAGCTGTCAGGCCTAAGGAACGAGCCGAAAGAGGAGCAGTGATGCCAGTTTCTCATGAGTGATGGTGGCCTTATGTAAGGGAAGGAGCCGGTATAGTCACTCCAGCCAGCGATACATTTAATCTCCCATAATTCATCACAGTTCTTAGCTACGAAAAACAATCACTTCACATGCCGCAAATACAACATATTTATGTTACATCGTATGTTCACAACGCTAGGAGGCCACTTTTAAGACAGCTTTTTTGTTATTTAATTGGATCTCCATTTGGGATTTGCTTGTTAGAACACAAAGAGAAGGATGAAATGATCTGATTAGTTACTTGGGACATAATTAATTGAGAAACTTTTACAACCTTTGCGATTACCATCGTGGGAATCCTTCGGCGCATAAGGAGAAATATCCAGCTCTACTGCTCCTCTCCGGAGTCTCAGATGGGCCCATTCTCATTTTTCATCTGCATTTATAAGCTTCCAAAATGTTTTCTTATCACAGAACAAAACATATCAATAGAGAGCAGTTTACAATTACCTTTTTTTCACAAATGGCTCTAGAAAAGCCATTGAACTTCAGGTTTAACATTCTTTGATTGGCACCTAAGATGGTCCATATACAGGCAGATATGCCACTGTATTTTGCTAAGTAGATGTTCATTTTCAACAAGGTTAGTTCATGTATATTTTATACATGCGTTTCTTTCACAGAAGAGCCAGTCGTCTGGACCTACTGCACACTGCCCTCTGCTGGTCACTGGTAATAAGGACCAGTCTGTTATTTTGCACTATGCCCTGGTCACGTCTCCATTGCCTTCCAGCGATTTACAGGGTTCCCTGTGAAGCCCTACCATCTCTGCCACTCCTGCATAAACGAGCCCAGCTGCGCCGGAACCGTGCGCAGACATCCACTCGTCTCGGTTTTTCCGACGGCGTCAGCAGGCAGAATGCCACCCAGGAAGCTTCCGAGCAAATTTTGGACGAGGTGTCCTCCCCGGAAGGCTGGCCGAAAGCTGCGTCACGCTCGCAGCGAGCCCGCAGATGATTTTCTGAAGAGTTCCTGTGAAGTTAGATCTAAACAAATCAAAAAAAGAGCTCTAGCCATGACACAGCCCTCTGCTTGATGTGGTTTTACTTCAAGAGCTTCAAATATGGCAGCGTGGTGTGACGCATCGCTCTTAAGGAAGGACAACCTCAGGAACACAGTGTGATGAAGAGCATCCCAAAGCCACACTTACACTGCTCCTTGTGGCTCTCTGTTCATCAATACTTCCCTCTCCGGCGCAATCGCTATAAATTACAGCCGGCCAATAAAGTATAAAAGGTTCTGACATCTTGCATAAATCTCGTTCGGCTTTGCACAAAGCCCGATGCAAATCGGACACCGTTACATTATTCGCCTTTGTGATGCAGTAATCGTGGTAATTGGGCATAACAGGTTTCTTGCCCATCATTTATAATGAGCAGCATTTGCCGTTACGGTAAGATGACTGAGACCAGCATCCCAGTTCCACCCAATGCCACCCATTACTCACGCAGGCAGCTGTCCGGGAGGTCACGTTTCCTGTTTGTTCATTTTGTTTTGCCGTGTTTCTCCTCATTACGCCGCATGGGGTTACCGAAACAGCCAGGTGCGGTGCTGAAGACACCTCACCTCCCTGAAGCTGGCAGACGCCCACGGGTATCGGTGGGGTAACGGGGGCAGCCTTGACGGCAGCTGTGACGCATGCGAACTGAAGCCTCGCTTCCTCCCACAACCAGGCGAGCGGGTCGAGGGAGTTTTGGGTGATCTGCTTCAAATTATCCTGTGTTTGTCACTCTCACCCTGTAAGCCTTGATGTATTTGTAAAAACAGCAGCCCATAGGTGACAGAAACAAAAATGATTGCAGGCAGGGGTATATATAAGGGTGGGACCAAAGGCACATTCACCCCAGCTGAAATCTGATTGGTCCCTTTCCCTGTCACTCAATTTAAAAACAATACATTGGCTAATGATGAGGTCGGCCTCTTTGTGTCAGTAATGGCCACTGTAATGCCCCCCATAGAATCACCCCTGGTTCCTGGGACTCTGACCTGCCCGCGGTTCCAGCCTGCAGTGCCTCTGCTGACCCTCCGAGCTCCAAGTGTCATGTGTCATTAAACACCCTTGCTTTGCAGTCACGCCATAAATCGGCGCCGGCGGGGCCGACCGGAGCAAAGCTGTCTTTCAGTAAAGCTACCTGACATCCCTGACGAATCCTGCGTTTCATCTCTCTTACCGGGGGGGGGATCGTCACCGGTCCAGACTGGCAGAGTCACTCATCGTCACACAGGGTTACATGCGGAGCCTCCGACGCTCGCACGCCAAATTTCCCGCTTGCCGTGCACGGTTACCCGCCACATCTTGTTCCCAACATGCAGCGGGGGACCAGAAAAGGACACGCAATAGACTCGACTGATGAGAGCGGTCACCTTTCAGCTCGGCACCCTTCGGCTCGCCTGGTCGCATGCCGCATGCTTCCTGTTCCCGTCACTTCCATTCATTGTTACTCCTGTTCAAGGAATTTGCAGTCCTTTATCCCGGGAATGCAAACTCCATTAAGAGGATTACCTGCTTCTGTGAGCGTGTGTATAAATTTGCATAAACCTGTTTGTGCGCAAACCAAATTACCATTTTTTTGTTTGTTTATATCTTAATTAAAGTCCCAGCAACATCTGATCTACATCTAAATAAAGAGACACCCGTTTCACTGCCATGTTAGCGCTAATGTGACTCCCTGGCGATAAGTGTGAGGCCACAGCTGTGGCGGACGCTGAAGCCACGTATGCCAGTCACAAGTCTCCCCCTGTCCACACGCCACCTACTGGGCCTCGCTGGCCCTGCACCTACTTAAAAGTCGCTCCCCTTGCTCCGGCAAAGTGTGAAATTAATTACTGCCACGTCCATCGTTAATCCTCACCTCTGCCACAGTAAGCTAATGACTGCCGGTGGTCTGGGTAACAGGGGGATATGGGTTCAAATACCTGGAGACATGCTCTTAATCAGCCTACTTAAGCATAATTACTTCAGCAAAGACCTTGCCCTATATGGGGGGAAAAATAATTAGCTATTTACATAGCTGTAAGATCTAACAAACACAAAACCATTTCCTATCAACAAATCATAATGTAAACATGACGTAAAACTTAACAAACATGTGCCCAAACATATGTCTGCGGTATTTTCCTTTTTCTCAGCACGGCTCCTGTGACGGCAGGCCCTGCAACATCCCGGCAGCGAGAACATGCATCGCATCATATTAGTGTGCGGCTCACGGCTGCGGGGCAGTGCAAGCACAAGAGGGGCAACGCTCAGTGGGAGCAGAGCCGGGAGGTCTTTGCTGACCAGCACAAAGCCCTGTCCATGCCTGCAGGCAACGAGATGGGTTCACGGGCCTCGCGAGCCTGCGATATTGCCGGGTCACCAAGCAACCGAGCAGACCGGAGGGGGCGAGGCGAGGGATTAAATGGTGTCGCCGCGATTCCTCCCGATTCGGCGCTCCAGAGCCTCTCCCAGAGGCCAGGCTGAATGTAAAACAGCGTGAAATGGCTGCAGCCGACCCAGGACAGTGTAGGCCATTGTTATTGTGGTAAAGAATGGGAAGGACAGGATGTGTGAGGATGTGTGAGGCTGTGTGAGACTGCTCCGAGCTCTCCCAGGATGTGTGAGGCTGCTCCGAGATCTCCCAGGATGTGCGAGAAACTGTGAGGCTGCTCCGAGATCTCCCAGGATGTGCAAGGACCTGTGAGGCTGCTCCGAGATCTCCCAGGATGTGTGAGGCTGCTCTGAGCTCTCCCAGGATGTGTAAGGCTCTTCCGAGCTCTCCCAGGATGTGTGAGGCTGCTCCAAGCTCTCCCAGGGTGGGTGAGGCTGGGTTAGACTGATCCAAGCTCTCCCAGGATGTGTGAGGTCGCTCTGAGCTCTCCCAGGATGTGTGAGGCTGTGTGAGGATGTGTGAGGCTGCTCCGAGCTCTCCAAGGATGTGCGAGGACCTGTGAGGCTGCTCTGAGATCTCCCAGGATGTGTGAGGCTGTGTAAGGCTGCTCCGAGCTCTCCCAGGATGTGTGAGGCTGTGTGAGGCTGCTCCGAGCTCTCCCAGGATGTGTGAGGCTACTCCGAGCTCTCGCAGGGTGTGTGAGGGCCTGTGAGGCTGCTCTGAGATCTCCCAGGATGTGTGAGGCTGTGTAAGGCTGCTCCAAGCTCTCCCTGGATGTGTGAGGCTGTGTGAGGCTGCTCCGAGCTCTCCCAGGATGTGTGAGGCTGTGTGAGGCTGCTCTGAGCTCTCCCAGGATGTGTGAGGCTGCTCCGAGCTCTCCCAGGATGTGTAAGGCTCTTCCGAGCTCTCCCAGGATGTGTGAGGCTGGGTGAGGCTGATCCAAGCTCTCCCAGGATGTGTGAGGCTACTCTGAGCTCTCCCAGGGTGTGTGAGGCCCAATTATGTTCCAAATTTTTTAAGGTCCCTGTCACTCAGAGGCCCCCAGAATCATCCTAAATCCCACATCCCCCACCCCTTTTATTGTGCCCCTGCAACTCAAAGTGTGTTTTTACTCAATGATTTACTCAACAGAGGGGATAAACCCCCAATAACACCAAGCTAATGTTATGCTAATGCTAATTTACCTAATGCTAATGCTACTTTGCATGCTAATTTGTTATTGTGTATTTGAGATCTACCCCCCTTTATTGTTTTTCACTTAGAAAACCGGGTCATAATGAATCTTAGCACCAAACTTAATCACAACATAGTAGCCTCTACTCGCCTCCACAGTGTTTCGCAACCTGGTTCTTCAGGACCCCCAGACAGTCCATGTTTTTGGTCTTTCCCAGCTCCCAGCCAATCTCGAATACCAAATACAGATGGGTTTGGAGCTGGGATGGAGTAAAAATGTGACTTGTCCCTGAAAACCGGGTTGGGAAACACGGGTTTAACACACAGGAATGAGGTTCCGGTCATTTCAACCAGTATCTTCCTTGCGTAGTTTGTTTTGACAGCCATGTTGGGCTTGCTTTCATGGCGGCGGGGTCAAATCAAAGCGTATGCGGCAGATTTTAACCCCGAGGCATAGAGGGCGGCCTAAAAACAAGGGGAATGAGTTCGTCACACGACCTGATTACATCCCACTGGAAATTTCTTATCAGCTAAGCCTCCCCTGTAGCGACAGCGGCAATCCTTCGACTTGATTTTTTTAAAAAGTCTATAAGTTCATAAGTTTGTTCGATAAGTTTACATATGTATGAGAAAGTCAGCACATCCTTCTGGTCTTCACTGGAAGCAGAGCTCCACGGAGCTATTAAGATATTATTCCGTGCTGCTGCCCTCACTGTTTCAATTAGCCGGCCCATTATGACAAAGACCGCAATTAGCACACTAAGTAGTTTGGGGTTTGTGCCTGAGCGCCTGGCCATATTAGAGTCTCACTGAAGGCTGAGCAGCAACGGCACAGCAACATCATTAGTGACTCCCGGTCATTTCAGGCAATTCCATGTCACCGCACCATATGTTCCGAGTACCTGAATCAAGTGGCGGACCCCGTCGCGTGGAGTTTGGGCCATTCTCTAATCCTTCCTGAGAAATGGGGGAAATACATGTAGCCTGTGGGAGTTTGTTTACTAGCTTAGTGCTACCATCTGGCACCCGTGAGGACAGTGACAGGTCCTATGCGCTCCCCCCACAGTCGACAGTGACAGATCCTATGCGCTCGCCCCACAGTCGACATCTTGTACCGTTGTCTCCCCCCTATCCATGCCCCCAGTCATGAAGTTTAACCGTTGCCACCCCCTCCTCTCATCGGACAACCTTTACTGTTGTCATCCTCCCCCCTCCCTCAATTTGGACCATTAACCCCCCGCAGTTTTACATGGTGAAATCATGAAATTACTTGCCTAGAACCACACGAGCTCCTCCTACTGCATATGGAAGTTTCCAGTGACAGAGCTGCGTGTCAATTTACCACGCCATTTACAGACTACTGAGTCATTCCTGATCTATACGTTGTCTCTGAGGAACAAAATGGCTGACAGAATGTACACTTCTTCTCAGTTTGCACTATACGATTTTCACGCCCATTAGTGGGCCGATTTTCTGATTAACAGACAGCCTGCTATTTCGTACACAGAGACTCAATACCTCTATGCATCCCACTCCCCGGGGTAGATCAAACCGTCCCAGTGTAGTGCAGATTGGTAATTGGAATCAAAACTCAGGCTACATTCATTAGGTCCACAGATCTGAACACACTGGCTATCTTTATGTTATTTTAAAGTTGCTTGACTTCTGGCGCAACTACAAAGGCATATGAGATGCATTCTTTTGTTATTGTACGTTGTATCCATTTAATGTTTACATACAGCGGGAAGCCAGTATTGGTGGATCAATGGAGATGCTGCAAGTGACTGAGCAGTTACTGACAAATAACCGAGAGGCTGTATTTCATGAAGTTCTGCAGCAGAATCCCCATGCACTTAACCTAAATAAATTAATTTTAAATATACATATACTTATTTTTTTCAATGAACAGGGCTAGCTAAGCAATAATAAATATAATGTGCGATTTTAAAATGAGTGATAAAATTTGTGTTTATTTTGTGTTCAGATGAGTGTTGGGCCCTATATTGATTTCCTCAGTCAGTGATTATGTTGCTGTCATATATAACGGTTTTTACAAAATTAAAACCACAAACTGCAATATATGACTACATAACTGAATAATAAAAGGGCAAATTATATTCACGCACACACCCGCGCATAAATTAACTCATTATGATCTGTCACAGAGGATTATCATTTATGTTCGTATAGCTTCGTGTTATATTAGGTTGGGATATATCACATCTTTCTTTTCAGATAGATTGTAAATCTTCAGATTGAGTCACTAAAACATTCAGATTGCCTACAAATCACAAGCCGCTGAAGATGTGTCTGAATCTCCCTTGCAGAGACAGGCACATTAAATAATTTAGTCTATAAATAATCACTCTTCTTCCATGGCACCTCGCGGAACGGCGGACTGCAAACACGGCTGTGCGGCTTTATCTCTCCACTGCAGCCGCCTTCGCCTGCTCCTCTCTCTCTGCCCCCCCCCAGCTCCCAGGGCTGCTGGTCCCTGATGACTCAGGTGCCTCTGACTTCATTACAGAAACAAAAAACAACCCCCATCCCTACCCAACCCAGGTCACTAAGCTCTAGCTAACAGACACAAACATACCAGGCTGAGAGTGAAGCGAGGGGAAAACTTTCATATCCAGAACACACTAGGGGAGAAGCAAACTGGAGACCACCTCTGCTGCTCAGTCCTGCGAGCTTCACATGCAGTATCTAGCATTACAGTACTGGGCAAAAGTCGTAGGCAGTCAAAGGGTATGTTTCCCAGCTATTTATCTGTGCATATTTGCTCAGAGAAAAAGACAATTTATCATTAGAATATGTGCAAATAAGTAACACAAAAAACACAGTAACAAAATATTAATTATAAAGTCTCACATATCTTGCTGGATGAACATCGCTTCAGGTCCCAAACCTCTCCTCTGGGGCACCTCAGCCATTCCATGTATTTGTTGAATTCCACCACCATCTCACTTCATTAATTAAGTTAATTAGATTAATTAGTCAATGAGGTCTTGATTAGCCAAATATGACAGTGTAGCAGTCAAGTCAACGAATACTTGGGTGTGTTGGATGGTCACTGCAAACATTGGGGTGACTGTCAGAGAGGTTTTGAAATGGTTAAACCACAGGTGTCAGACTCCAGTCCTGGGGGGGCAGAGCCCTGCACATTTTTGGGTTTCCCCTCGTTTAACACACCTGATTCAACTTCTTGTGCTAATTACCATATAGTTGTTGAGCTGAATCATTTGTGGTGGAACAGGGAAGGAACTAAGCTACACAGGGCTCCGGCTGCCCAGGACTGCAGTTTGACACCCCTGGGTTAAACTGTCACACTTTCACAGACATCATATCCTAGTTTTACGCTAATATGAAGATCATTTAAACATCATTTTCTTTAACTGATTAAGACTTTCGCACGGTATTGTAAGCAGGACTGTTTACATCCTACTGAAGCCATCCTATCTGATCAGCCAATCAGAGCACGGTATGTTGCCCCTGACCTTTTATCTCAGGTTCCCTGCAATGCATGAATAGGATTCGGAGCCCCCTGCAGAGATGCAAGCTGGCATTCAAGAGAACTGATGCGTCGCTGATAGGCTTAATAGAAAGATTAGAGGTGATGAGGGACATGACAGTGTGTTTGAGAACATAAATAAGTCCACTATGACAACAAGCCCCCCCCGCACCCCCGCCAGGAAGAGCACATGGGTGGAGAGCAGGAGTCTGTACGTGTGTGAACAGGAGCACTTTCTCACCCGTGACATGAGGACCGCTGCCAAGCACTGCAGGCTGTGTCCTGTGTTGGTTAAACTTGGTTGGTGCAGACTCTGGATTTTTCTCGATTGTACCTAGAACAGTCCCTCTTTTTGGGACCTCTCTGGAGCGTCTGCTCGGTACTGGCTAAAGTACAGAGCCTATGCAAATCACTGCAATGTCTCATTGGAAGACGTTCAGTCATGTTCAGAACCTGTTGGATCAGTGATTCTGGGAAGCATATCGGGAGCGTGTAAAGGTGGAGAAGTGGAACCGGGGGAGGTTTCGGCACTCCTTTGACAAAGAGGGTCCGTACTCAGTACTCAAAGGTCTCTGCTCTCAAAAGGCTGCACACACATCACACAACCCCCAGGACTACTTTGGGGAACTTTTAACACATTTCAATTGTTCTGGTCGCTTCAGCACCAGCCTGACTGAATTCACTGTTCCCTCAGTGAATAGGGAGAAGATTTTCACAGTCACCCCAAGTGGTAAACCTCCCTCTCTCACTCTTTCAGTCTCTTTCACTGGGCTGCTCTGATACAGCTCATGGTGGTTCCCGGGATGACATCATCACTTGTAGCATGTGGACGACATTTCATACGACATGTGGGCTAAATGTCGTGAGCATGGGTGAGTTACCATCTGGAATCTGGAATCACTTATTTCTAATCCACCTTTTTTTTTCTTCTCTCATTCCGTAATGGCTGAACAGTGAATGCATTAGGCAGACACAGGTTCAACTTACCATCCAAAATGGTAACGTTTGTAACAGCAGGCCATTACTTGATGTGATACAGTGATGCAGGACTTCCTAGGCTGGTGTTATTGTGCGCAGGAATGCTGCCCTATGCCTGCTGCTCAGCTGCTTCTATGCTAACAGCCTGGTGTGTTTCCTGTGTTTCCCTGTGGTCCACATTAGCTGTTCCTCTGTGTGATTCCAATCCCTGGCAGCCATCACCCCTGGCTCTATTCCAGGAGGAGGCCACAACACCATCAAGGGCTTTTCTGTTCCGCTCACATGAGAGAGGGTCAATGTCTCCAGCACAAGAAGAAACCAGCAATTCAATGTGGAAGTCTTTGTGCACTCCCTGCCCCCCCC
>JAODLD010000069.1:25300127-25336147 GCA_026781065.1 Mormyrops boulengeri | reverse complement strand
ATGTTTTACTTAAAATTACTCGTTTCTAATATGATACAAATTTTTTTGTAAACACATGAATGGAGCAATGACTTTTGTGATGAAAAGCAATAAATTTCAAGGCTTAAGGAAGAGCATAACGAAAGTACCGTGTGACGCCTTCATACTCAAGTGAGTTTAATTAAGTGACATGCTGCTCATTTTATCGCTCTCTTTCATTCAATGTAAAGTAATGAACACAGGTACTTCATTCCCCCCTTAACTTCAACTGAAAGTTATGGTTCATTAAAAAGCCATAAACCTTCAGTTAAAAATTTATATTTGAACAGCTGGTGATAAAAATACAGAACCCCCTACCCAACACACCCATGACAAGTTCATCACCAGTGATGCTGCATGCGATGCGTCAGGTGCTGTGTAGCCCATTCAAATCTTTTTCTTTTCTATTTACTCCTATGGATGAGCAACATCTCACCTGTCACTGCAGGCCATGTTTTCTAAAGAGAAAAAAATGGCGTCAAAGGTGGGATGGTGCATATCCCGTCCCTGGCTGTCTCACTAGGGCAGTGAACGAAATTGTAACCATCTCCCTTTCCTCCTGTCCGCCATGGCTGCCCTACCCACCATCCCGAAGAGACTGACAGGCCGTGCAACAGTTGAACGCAAGTGCGAGAGTCAGGTCCCCTTCGACGGGGGATAGTGGCTCAGGCAAAATTTACCAAGGCGAACCCCCACCTTGGTGGGTGAAATTTATGAAGGAGCCACACCCCCCTTCCCCACTTGGCAAACTTATTGATCACCAACAATTTACTGAGAGGGAACCCCCCCCCAGGTGAAGCAGCTGCCCCTCAAAAAGCTCGAGAGCCCAACCCTACCACCCAGATGAACAGCACTTTATTTATCTTGCCCGACCCTCCAGGCAGGGCCTAACGTGAACTGGGGGGGGGGGGGCAGTCAGCTCATCGCAATAGGCCGAGATCTCAGGGGAATGGAGGATGCTGGGAATGTGTTATCTTTCTTATTGTTATTGTGCTTTATTACCATGGCAGCAGCAGTAGGGACCCTCCAAACCCTGATAAATCAAAGACACACAACAGATTCACTTTAAACCCATAAGCAATGCTACAAGCTAAGAGATCTTCAAGAGACCGAGCCAAGTGTCATTAAACCAACTCCCAAAGCACAGATGACATAGTAGTATTTTCCCTCAAAAACATCAGATGACATGTATGTATGTGTGTGTATGTATATATGCACACATATTGCCTCTAGGACTGCTGCGAGGGCAGGGGAGATTCTAGGATTTTTTTAGGGCGGGGGGTGTGAACAGAGCCATAATTCATACTGAAGGAGCAGCCTTATCATTAGCCAATGATATGTTTTGAATTGGTGAGTGACAGGGGAGGTGGTACTTCAGGGACCAATCAACTGGGGGCAGTGGCCTTGTGGTCCCACTCCTGTATACACTCATGTTCAAGAGTACATAGGTTGACTGTTCAGAGAACACCACTGCGCACCACTATTGTACTGAGCTATTTTGCACATGTGGTCTTCTTTTTAACTTTAATTCCCCTTTCATCTTTCTCCTCTGACCTCTCTTGTTGAGAATGTGTGATTGTTGTGTGATTGGCCACAGAACTGCCTCATATTAGACATTTTTGTTTATCGCACCATTCTCAGTGAACTCTAGATAGTGTCATGCGTGAAAATCCCAGGAGGGTGGCTGTGTGAGATGCTGGAACTGCCACATCTGGCGCAACGATTATACCGTGTTCAAAATCACTTATTTGAGGCTCCTTAGCCATTCTGATGCTTGGTCAAACAGTAAGTGAACTTGCTGACCCTATCTGGGCGCTGTGTGTATTCAGCTGCAGTCACATGATTGGCCGTTTAGAGGAGCAGCCTGTTTGCATTCAAAAGTATGCGTATGTAATAATACTAGCCATTGAGCATATAATCACTATTAAACAGTGTCCTTTCTGTTTGAACACAAAGAGTTTGATGGATTCTTTTTCAGCACCCAGTCAGTTACATGTTTATTTCCTGCAGCCTGCTTGGATTTAGGTGTTACCTTCTCCAAATTTAATAGCGCTAAGTTGCTCACATATTGTCACGCAGCAGATGAAATGAATCACCACACCAGTGAGTTTGTTTCTGATCTATAGCGAGGCTGACAGTCCTGCTGGTGATTCTCCAGCCTCGGCGTGGCCCAGACGGCATCTTCAAGCTCGCGGGTTGGACGCGAGTGAACTTAATCTAGAGCTGACAATTAATCTGCCGGGTCCGGAAAGTCTGCCGTTTCCGCAGAGACGCTCTGGCATCAAGAGTGGTGACAGCTGTAAGACTCCTGTCTCATTACTTGGGATCACACATCAGCAGACACGGGCCCCATCCGCGGCACGTCCCGGAAACACGCTGCCGCTCAAATGTCGGAAGGAGAGCGCTTTTAATTGAGACATTGATAAACTGCAAGAAGTTGCAGCAGAAAATGCACAGATGCAGTTCTTTCCAGTCAGTAATATTATCGGTCATGACAATAGCGTGACAATCGGTAAGAAAGCCATTGATATGGACAACGGTTGACGAAAAGGAGAAAGCTGCCCACTTTGCAGTACGTCATCTAATGTGAGCTTCAGGTAACTGTCTCCACGTATGCAGTTTTAGGGTTTCTGCACATTGTCTTTCCAGTTCTATTCATCAATCCATCCATCCATTTTCTACTACATTTTATCCAGTGCAGTGCAAAAACAATTACAAACATTACTAGGCACACCGACTAGGCAAGGGGCCCCTGAAGCAGGGTGCCAGGCATCAACCCAATCAATCAATCCCTCCATCCATCCATCCATCCATCTTCCAATCATTTATCCTAATCAGGGACATGAGGGGGCTATACAAGGGCATATACTGAGGCGAGACCAAAGGGATGCTGACCCCAGCTGAAAGCTGATTGGTCACTGCATTGCCCCCTCCTCTGTCACTCACTGATACAAAACATATCTTTAGCTAATGATAAGATTGGCCTCTTTGTATGACCTATGACCCTGCTAAGGACGCCACCTTAAAAAATCCTAGAATTGCCCCTAGCCCTATACCAGGCACCATAGTGCGCAAGGCGGTACATGCTAGACAGGATGCCAAATCATCACGGGCCAGTCCAATAAGATTGTTTGATTTATTCTGCATTAAAGGGACACATACAAATTATATGTCAACACAAGATATACAGCTATTGAGTACATTCCTGTTGTTTTAGTTCGTAAAATTGGCCCTTTGCTTTCTTGCATGTGCAAGAATCTGTCACAGTTTGTTGTTCTACAATGAGCTGCAATTTCTACTGCCTAAGAACACTGGAAGCACTGTGTAGGTGAGTGAGTTTTGGGGCTCTGTCGCTATACTGCACCCTGTTGTTTCCCCATACAGACACGGCAGAAAACTCTGACGGCATCACCCGCAGAGCACAAACGACTGCCTTACTGACCCCTCGCTACTGTAGTTAATCTGTCTATATAACCTGTTACCCATTATATAACTCGCAGTGACCCCCTTTCTGGTGTCTTTGGGACCTCAAATGGGAGTCCAGTAGAGGTATAACTGAAAAAACGCCCCCCCTGGCTGAATTCAAGATTATAACAGGGGAAGCACTCTGGAACATTCTTCTATACAAACAGTGTGCAACATGGTGAATAAGCGGGACAAAAACAGATTGAGATAAGAACTGAAATAGATGCTTGAGAGTAGAGGCAAGCGGCTGCTCTATAGGTGTGTGTTTTGATTTGGAGTGTTCTCAAATCCAGTTTCTGGGAGACCCAGGAAGAGGCGAATAGGGATTAATGACTGGATGATGAGAATCACTATTCTGGGGGTGGGTTCACTGCCCCCCCCCACACAAGAGCCGTGGTACATCTGTTCCCCACTCACTGACTTAATTCGGCCTCCAAAGAAAATCTTTTGACAGTCCTTAAGCGATTTCAGATATCAGTATTTCAATTTAAAAAAAATATCTCTTTCTTTGCCACAAACTACTGAGCCATGATACTGGTAACCGAGGCAGGAATCAATGGAAAATTAATTACTGCCAGAATCATATGCCTCACTGAGAACTAGGAAGACAGTTTGACAATAGATTAAGAAAAAAGTCTGACGCGCGGATTTAGCTCTGCAGACGTTCTGAAAGAGAGAGAACATTCTTCTGTTCTTTTGGGAAGACCCAGTGGATATCATTACTGGTACAGTCTAGGTTTTCCCAAGTTTCACACATTACCAAAGGTTCTTTCAACATTCGCTCAACTGGGATAGCCCCTCCCACAAATATTCATTACCTAATCAAAAATGGCAATAGTGACTAGCAAAAACAGCAACACTGACTGGCAAAATCCCAACCAATGTTGATGATTACAACATTACCATATCGTACTTTTCGCTCAGTACAAATTAACCCACAATGCTTATGACTGAAAAAAACAAGATCAGAAATGCATACATGTGTTTTCATCTGCTAATTCAATATGATCAGAGACAGAAAGACATTTCTCCAGTGATTGGCCGTAGGCTTGAAAAGGAATCTCGTTTTTCATTGGATAACTGTCACCATACACATCGAGATGGACTACAGAAGTAACCTTGGTACATCTTTTCTGTCATTGAAGAGAAGAAATAACTAAATAATTAATTTTTATTTGGGCACTGGAATTAATGTCAGGAAAACACACACTTTATGGACATAAGTATTGGGACACACCTGTTAATTATTGATTTCAGGTGTTCAGATCCTTTGCCGCAGGTGTATAAAATCAAGCACCTATACTGTACATGCAGTCAGGTTCACAAACATATGTGAAAGAATGGGTCATTCTGAAGAACTTGGTGAATTCATGTGTGGTACTCTGACAGGATGCCACCTTTGCAATAAGTGAGTTTGTGAAATTTCTTCCCTGCTAGATATTCCATCGTCTGCTGTAAGTGGGATTATTGCAAACATTGAGGAACAACAAAACGCACATAGAGTGTAGAAGTTTCCAACACTCTGGTGCCTCAGTAACTGCAGAGTTGCAAACTTCCTCTGGCATTAACCCCAGCACAAAAACTCATGGAGATTCATGGAATGGGCTTCCATGGCCGAGCAGCTGCCGGCAAGCCTCACATCACCAAGTGCAATGCCAAGCGTCAGATGGAGTGGTGTAAAGCACACCGACACTGGACTCTGGAGCAGTGGAAACGTGTTCTGTGGAGTGATGAGTCACGCTTCTCTGTCCGGCAGTCTGATGGATGAGTCCGAGTTTTGACGGATGCCAGGAGAGCATTACCTGCCTGACTGCGTTGTGCCAACTGTAAAGTTTGGTGGAGGAAGGATAATGGTATGGGGCTGCTTTTCAGGGGTTGGGCTAGACCCCTAGGTCCACTGAAGGGAACTCTTAATGTTTCAGCATACCAAGACATTTTGGACAATTCTATGCTTCCAACTTTGTGGAAATAGTTTGGGGAAAGTCTTTTTCTGTTCCAGCATGACTGTGCCCCAGTGCAAGGTCCATAAAGACATGGTTGGGTGAGTTTGGTATGGAACAACTTGACTGGCCCACACAGAACCCTGACCTCAACCCCATCAAACACCTTTGGGATGAACTAGAACAGAAACTGCGAACCAAGTCTTGATGTCCAGTGCCTGACCTCATAAACATTCTTCTGGATCAATTGGCAAAAATTCCCACAGACACACTCCAAAATCTTGTGAAAAGCCTTCCCAGAAGGGTGGCAGCTGTTATAGCTATAAAGGGGGGACCAACTCTATATTGGTGCCTATGGATTTAAAATGTGATGTCATAAAAGTGCGCCCAATGTTCCTGGAATAGGCTTCGGTCCCCCCCACGACCCCGGTTGGGATTAAAGTTCCTGTAAGTGTAATGGCCAGGTGTCTCAATACTTTTGTCTATATAGTGTATACTTAAAAAATAATATAAAATAATACCATACACAAATAATGTATTATGTACATTGCTTATGCATGCCAAAGGTAATAGTACAGCTTCCTATACATTACCTTAACTATGTATTTTATATATTATCATCTGTTTTAATGGAGTGTGGATGAAGTAACATTAATGTTATGTTCAATTTTCTCAGAAAATCCCATATAATCTGATATAATCAGCACCTTTAAAATGCTGAAGTTCACTCTAAAAATGGATTAGTGGTAAAAATCCAAAGGGCTGATGTAGATGTAAATGACAATATACTTGCAATTTTTAATGGAATTTGCCAAAAGTGGTGCTTTCATGTCTACAGCACCAAGGAATGTGACATTCGCAGCTAATGAAAAGACACTCAGAATACCCCTTTATTAAACCATGTAATATAATCAGAATTGGATTAACCTAACCCTCCAAAAGACTGAATGGAACACAGAAAAGTTCTAATGTCTTATTAGTACCAGGGAACACGGTAATGCACAACTAGGTTATATAAAAGAAAAAAAGGCAGATGAGGCTTTAGGCGAGAAGCTGAAGTGAGCAGTTGGGTCCGACAGACCAGAATAAAACAAAGAGCCCCAGGAAACTTAATTTCTCCCACAAAAATCACATAATCTTCATCTTGGACATCTGGCAATGTAGTAGACCAACAGATTAGCTGTGTTTGAATGCAGGCGTGTCTAGAATAGTTAATGGAGGTGCTTAGCGGACCCCGACCCCGTCCAATATAAGTTGCTGGAAGATGGATGGTTTTTAGCGGACAATGGTATTCAAACACTTGAGTACCACCTGGGTTTTAACCAGAAGGCCTTCTGTTCACATACCCGGTTCCCTCAGCCTTACAATTGTGTGAATTATTACTTCAATTATCTCCATCTTGGACTGAGAATGGGGTGCTAATGTAGAGGGGAAGTCCGGGGGTGTGCAGTTCGCAGAAGTCCAAGGGATTCACATCTGCACCCCTGCGGCACACTGCCAAAGCCCGGCTACCACCCTTAGAGAGAATGAAACACCATAACGCTCGGCTCAGCACAGCTTCTCTTCCAGAAATGTCAGGGCACCGGGAGACTGTGAGACATCCAGCCCGCGAGCAGTACGGCTCAGAAAGCACAGCCTAGGGGGTGCCACAGCGTGCCCATTTTGACACTCGGTTTGAGAAGAGCAAAGGACACCAAATAGGTACCTTTCTCACGAGTACAGGGGAAAACTTGGCGTTCCTCAACCTGGATGTCGGTTTGGGCTTTTTGATAACAGCCATTAAAAGTGTGACAGGGCCACCTGGGGGTTTTCTAACTACAGTCTTTACCGTGGCAATTCTTTTAAAGCTGCAGCCTTTACGGGACACACTGAAAGGCCATATACGTCTGAATCGGGGAAATGCTGTAATCAATGCCACTGTTATCCGTAATAGCAAGGTTAGGGATAGAAGCTTCCGGCAGCATTCGAAGAAAGAAAACATCTGCCAATGTGCCAATTCCCCCACGTCCCCCCCACTGAAATCTCTCATCGTTTTTCAAGACAGAAATCATGCCAGGGAGTTGGGGGTTGACACAGCAAGACACCGGTTTCCCACGCCAGGCCCACACGTGTGCAGCAGTTCTCGTGAGTGTGGCGGCATGCTGGAGAATGATCCATTAGGGAGAACCATGTACAGGGAAGAAGCTCTCTGAAGGATAGAGAAAGTCACTCTTCGATTAATTCTGACTTCATAGCTCTCACACCATAAATAAGCACCAGCCAAGATATCACAAGTATCAAACTCCTACTTTTACAACTTCATTAGGTTAATTCGATTACTTTGTTGTAATTCCTTATTTCAAATGGAAGGACTGAATTACTGTGTACAACCCAGGGAGACTTTGGTTCTCTTATGTCCCAAAATGGAGGACTTCTTCATGTTGTCTTAACCATGGCACCACAACATGCTAATTCAATGAAAGCCATTAACTGGAGCTCCTCTCGAAGGCCTTGTATCTTACAAAGGCCTCGGATCTCTTAATTACTGTGAAAGTTTTCTGCGCTTACAAAGGCCTTATCGTTAGCCGTTATTCTCCCTCCAATTTGCAATGTTCTCACTTTTCCGAGCGGCTGTAGACAGTATGACGTAAGCTGCTGAGGAACTCCTTCTCAGTAAAGGTAATTATCCCCGAGCCAAAGAGATAATGAGTCTCCGGCAACTGTGTGCGTATGTCAAGCAGCAGGGCAGAGTCGCATTCCTGCGCCGTATCTGGGAGGCTGGCCTTTGTCTTTGCGCGGAGGGTGGAAGGCGTGAGGTGGCAGTATCCCGGAGTGCTAATGCGCTATTCCGTTTTGGGGGGGAGCTTCTGCTCACAGCACCACTGGAGACAAAGGACATGTGTACACCCACAGAACTCAAAATGGGGCCCTGCGCTCTCTCTTTCTCTTCCCCATTTTTCCAGGCATTCCCTTCACAGTTTAGAAATTCAGCCGGCCTAATTATTGCCTCTAGAAACATAAAAGTGGCTTTGGGTTGAAACATGGGCTTGCAATGAACACAAGGGTAGGATGGGCAAGGCCGAGTTACACAGCAATCGGATTATTAGAAATGGCTTTGGGAAGAATTACGTGCCAGTAACAAAACACAGTTAACCAAATGGACACTGTGACTTAAGGTGTAAAGATTTTATAAGCTCCACAGTATACCCTACAGTATATATAAATAAAATATGGCTGAAGCGAATGCTGAGCCAAGGTGATCATTATAACCCCCTGCTTTTGGACTTGGACAGCAGTCTTCCCTGTTATGTCATCATCTGGAGGACAGGAAGGCATATAATTTTACAGTCTATCCATCTATCTTCTATACCCATTTATCCAGTACGGGGTCGTGGGAGGTCTGGAGCCGATTCAAGGAATGATAGGTAGGGTGCACCCTGGAATGGATGCCAGCTCATTGCAGGGCACAAGAGGAGAGCTAGAACCAGCGAACCACAGGCAGGAATTGACCCCATGACCCCGAGGGTGGGAAGCTATAGTGATACCTGGTGAGCCAGCCACCCTGCTATGTCCAAAAAAAGTTTGTCATCACTCAAAGCCTTACCTTACTCTTCTCTTTCACTCCATCTCTGGAGAAAATGGAGATATCCTTCATCATGACTAAGGGCAGTGCAGTAACAGGAGCTGTTTTACACATCACTTCCATACCCACATGCAACACGCATATTTTAGCAGGTAGGTGTTTATCTTTCCTCGATATGCCAACAAGCCAGTGAGTGAGGGGGATATGAAGTACCCCTCTAGGGCAAAGAGCTGAGGGGTTCACCTCCGCATTTCGGAGTGATCCCAAGACAGCTGTGGCGCTGGCGAAGGATTAAACTCATCCGTGTGATTCCTGAAGTGCCACCCCCATCCCTAGCCTCTGGGCTAATTAAATTACTAATTAAGCCTTTGGATGCTTAAATCAGCTTTGCAGGTGGTGAGATAGAACCAATAACCTGAACGGCCCACACAGGAATGGAAGAGAAGGACACCTTGGGTTCTATGGTTATGTACATGTGCGATACCAATTAAAAGTAATCCTATAGAGTGCCTTAAGGTAGTTTGTCTCCAATATCCCCCTTTATTAATCCAATATCCTCTTTTATTTATCCAACCATCTATCTTCTAGCTGCTTCTCCTGGACTGGTCCTTTTTTATGCATTATTATAATTCTATATTGTTGGCTTCACATCTCCTAGGTTGTGGGTTTGAGTTCTGCACAGGCTCTATACAAACTTTACAAGTTCCTCATGTGTCTGCGTGGCTTTCCAGGTGCTCCAGCTTCCTGACAGGGTCAAAAACACAAGTTCTTGTCTCAAAATTGCCCTTATGCTGTGATGTGCATGAGTGTGTGCCCTGTGATAGTTGGGCATTCTCTTCCAGGGTTTCCCCCTGCCTTGTGCCCCAAGCCTCGTGGGATAAGATCCAGACTATCAGCCATACTGCACTGGATAAATATTTTATAGATAGATTACTACATTAAAGCATTATAAACAATTTTTGCTCAAAAGAATACTTACAAATGTTACATTTATGGATTTGTTACTGAACACATATTCAAGTGCATTGCATAGGAACACAACAAATGACTTTATCCTGAGGCTGTGTGGCTTCACACTTCAGGGCTTTGCTTAACCGCATCAACGGAAGGATTTGTGTCGAAAGGGCTGGTAAACACAATAAAGGATTCAGAATCACACTCTGCTTACTTCGTCACCCCGGGATAAATGAGTTCTGTTTTAAACCGATTCTTTAGTACCATCAGTGCCAGCTCAGAAAATCCTTGGGCAACAAAAAAAAAGAAAGAAAAAAGTCCTTATAATGGAAAACAGTTTTAATGTGCTGATACTTTTTCAGTGCTGCTGCTGCGGGAGACATTCACCCATTTACATCAGTTCGACACTGCGAGGGGAATGAGGGAACCTTAAAGGTCTGACTGTAGAACAGGCTGACGTTTACTTATCTGTCAAACATCGGCTGTAATTGCATGAGGTTGCCCCCAGAAACGGCATCCTGTCCTGTCCTCCAGTCTGTGCCAAGTGACAGACTTGGTTCTCCTTCTTCCAATTACCATCCCCCCCCCCCCCCAAGATGAAGTGCCTTGCTTGTCTCACTTTTACAGCAGAAAGTATGAGGCCAGGGATCTGCTCGTAATTATGACCTGTCCCTGAACATGTACCCAGGTGTTGGTCTAGGATCGGCTTACTCACGCCAAATCCTGACCAAATCCATCAAAGGGGATCCAAGTGGGGGGAAAAAAAAGACAAAATAGATCTTACAGTCATGACTAAGAGTGACCCACCTCCCCAGGATCCCCCCGCAAATGGCATGACCCACAGCCGCAGCTCGTCTGTATTACCTGCATGGTTCTCATAATCAAAACTCACAGAATCCCCGAGTGGTCACACAGGACCATATTATGGGGATGCCACCTTCATCCTACCTACAGCATCACCTCCTCATGGCATCAGCAATGATTCCCTCAAAACTAAGGAGAAATCGCTGACCGCTAGAGCACTGCCATCTGGCAGGCGGCCTACGTTGGCCCCTCGTCAAACTGTGACTTTAATCTCACTTGTGCGGAAGCCGGTGTGGAAGCGTGGGTAAGAAAACACCTGAGATGAGACGCACGGAGGTTCATCTCACTTTTTATGAAGTGAGACTCACAGGGATGATTTTTTGAGTTTAGTTTTAGTTTTTTTGTGCCAAACATTCTGTTTGGAATGTTTCCTTGCGACCTCAGTTCCGGAACATCCATGGGTGAAAATATCAGTGACCATCAGTTGCTTTGTAATAATAATCAGTTTACATTTACTTATAACACACAGATGATTACTGTCTAATTAGCAAGACTGTGAATTAGCACAACATTTGCAATTTTCTAATCAGCGATTTTTACCCACTCTACCAATATCTAAAATAAGATATAAAGACAGCTCTACCAGCCTTCAATAATATGTTTTTAGACAGTCAGCCACCTTGCTTATTTCTCCCTGCCTACATGTAAACTTCATAGCACACTGTAATGAAGTTTCTTTTCGAGTCTCTTAGGTTAGAGTTCAGTTGTTTCAGGTTTACTTCTCAAGCAAAACGTAAATTTAAGTTCAGGTAAAATCGTGTAATTTTAGCTTCTGATTACCCATTTAATTTTCAGCTCTATTTCATAAACCATATCTACCCCAGCTATATAATTTGCTTTATTCTCTTCATAGATAGCAGCACTAGTGTAGCATTGACTTATTTCGTAGCGAGTGATGCACACATTCTTGTAAAACTAGGTAAACAGTGAAAAGAGGGCTAGAATTACCCCATCATACCCTACATAGTTTCATGTTGTGGCCACAAATGATCAATGATTCCTGTTCTAACCCGATTTGTATAGAATATATAACCATAAGCATATTCCACCTTAGCAGGAGATGGTACACATTTAATCAGAAGCAATTTCAATCAGTTCCATCATTTTTTTCTCTTTGTAATAACATCCCAATTCGTTTTGGCAACAGTGAAGTGAGCCACGACCGCAACATCCCAGAAGCTGCTAATTTTTCCGGTTTTATGATTCACACCTGCCCTCAGCATCTCAGCTTGGTGGCCTGTTGCAGATGCCCATGAAGTCGTCCTCCATCTTCACCCATACAGCATCCGCTTTGCTGGCCACATCTTCTTGCATGAATTCCCTGACGTACAATTTGTATATTATATATAATGTGCCATGTCTAGTTTACTCACAATTATTCATACAACAGTCAACACCATAGCGTCAATATTTTCAATGTTATTTCTAAAGCTTCCAGCATTTAGATATTTTTCAGAGGTAGCACCGTGTCCCAGCCTGATTTGTCTGCTCCTTCCTTATCATCAGGATATTACATCTTTCATGTACGCTAGATCCCCTTCCATGCTGGCCTTAGTTCTGTACATCTTAAAGCTACATTTTGAACCAGTCAGTAAACGGTATGCGGTGGATCCAGTGAGCTGATTTGTTCTAACCAACAATTTCAAATCAGGGTCTTTAAAAGCAGACATGCATGAACCTTCAGTGGTCGTTGACCTTGACTGGCCCTTGTCATCTTCTGCCTATTTCTGCTCCATCCTATATTTGCACCAACAGGCATTAGTTTGTCTGTTTCACCAAAGATTGGCACCTGCAATTCCACCCCCAATTTAGCGCAGGTTTAACTCATGTCAGAGAGGCCAATTCCACCAGCATTGACAGCCGGAGCTGTTTTCGACCCAGGGACACTCCTCCATGCACATCATCTTCTTGCCTTTATTTTTACACCAGCTTTTTCTTTATTTTGCATTCGCTTCTTCAAGTTCCGTGACTCTGTGAAGTTCACCTAAGGGTCTCTGCTCGAAATAAAGCGTTTGATCTCCAGCACCTGGAAAGAGCTGCAGCGCGGTTGCAAGCACAGGTGGTTTTGAACTTCGAAGGAGCGGAAATGAGCAGATCCATAGCATATGTCTCACCTCCGCTTTAAACATTCTCACCTCCCTGCACCAACATTGCTAATTGGCTTCGGCGCATGGCTCCTTGTCATGACCATCGAGTTTCAATGATCAGTGGAAACATAATGCTTTTTAAACCCGGAGATGTAAATTACATTTTAAAATTTAGATGGAGTATCTCTGACAGGTTTAATATATATATATATATATACACACACACACACATATATATATATATATATCCACACACACATATATATATGTATATATATACACATATATATATATATACTGACAAAAACAACACAGAAAACAGCATTTGTTCCAGCTGCTCTGACTTAACAGCTTCCCGCAATTCATCCCCGTCTTTCAAACGGCAGATTGCATCTGACCAAACATAACCAAGACACTAAAATATCACACAAAGTAATAGACATAGATGTTGCTCTATGTCAAGCAGGGAGACGGTTTGTCTATGTCCTTAGAGACATTGTGTCCAGTGCTGGAACAGAACTGCTTATTTTTGGTCTGCGTTTTAGCCAGTATAGTGCTGAATGACGTCGGCCACCTAGCGGATGACAATGAAAATTTACCAAAATATTTACATTTTTGTAGCTCTGTAAAGATTTAAAAAAAAAAATAGAACTTAAAATTTATTACTAGGTGCTGCCAAGTTGATGTTGATTCCTGGTGACAATATAGATGCGTTCCTGCAGAATGTCCTGTCTGCTGTCTATGTCTGCAGGCTCGACTGGGAGCCGGGTGCCAGGAGGTAAGGGATACTACAACAAGCAGAAGCAACAGCAGTTAATGAGCTCTAGTAGCTATAAACAGTCAGCTTGCTGCTCAGCCTTGTTTGGGTGTCGTCCAGCACCACGCCTCGATCCCTGATTATAGTATAGTGTATATGGTGTGAATAGTTAAGCTAGTGGACTTGTTTGGCCTGTTTATTTGGCCTGTATCTCTAAAAACCCTATGCAGGTCATTCCATTCTTACCTCACTTTGTAGCTGGTCACTTCCCTGTCTGTAATTAGTAACGTTTGCCTGTCGTTTTCTTTGTATCCAACATGGGAGCGGTATCGGGCCTGATATGGTTAGGAATCCCCTAGGCTGTTTTCTTCACAGTCTATGGTGTTAAGAAAACATCATTTGCTATATGACCAGTGGTGGAAAAAATACACACAGTTCATGTACAGATGCCACAACAAAATGTTACTCAAGTAAAAGTTATCTAGTACTTAAGTAAAAAAAAAAAAAAAAAAACTGGTTAAAAGTACTTACCAGTAAAAGTACTATACATTCAAATTTATTAATGTTACAAAAATCAGCTTATCCTTTTAAATGTATTTAAGACAAATTAGAAAATAGCATCACAAGCTACAACGCATAACAATAGGCAAAACTGAGTCATAAGAGCACAAGTGGAAATTTTCTTTTTATTCAGAAAATGGGGTGAAACTTACTCAGCTTACAAGTGCAAATTAGCGGAATGACTTTTTAAATTCTACTTAAAACAAAAAAAAATTGATCTGTAGACCAGATTTAACAATGAATTATTAACATTTCGCAGGTCTGTACTTTGAGAGCTCTAACAAAATCCTCGCCATCTGCTATGGAAAATGGCTGATCAGCCAAAGTGATCATTACCATTTTTTCAGTAGTATAGGTTTAAATATCAGGCGGCAATTTCGGCATTCTTAACTGATGTACTGTGCACCTCTACATATTGTTTGTTCCATCTTCAGAAAGACAGTATGTAATGCAAAATAAATCATAATAATAATAATAATAATAATAATAAAACAAATATATTGCACAAGAATCATGAGAGAAAATCGCGATCTCGTGATTTTGTAAATGCAATGGAAAGCCTATCATTTTTTAACCCCCACGAAGCGTAAGGGTCAACAGTATTTGTACTTCATTATTTTACACTCCCAGATATTTACACTGCCACACAGAAGCAAAACACTGTAAATGCATATCTTGTCAAAATTGAGTTATGATTGAAATCTGGTCCCTTAGGCTGATTTATCTCACGACAAACTATCCTAGAAAAACTAGCCTGTGCTACATTTAATAGGTATGCCTGCACTACATGCCTGCACTATCATTTTCCTACCTACTACACATATGGCTGGAGAATCTAAAAACACTTTGCCTTTTGCGTTTCAGTGCCAGTGTAGTTACTATATTTTGCCTTTGTAGGGCAGCACTGTATGCACATAATTAGCTCACTTACATAATTAGGTGTTACTTAAATAGTTAAATGACTCAATTAGGTACCGATTAGCCACATAAGTTAAGGTATTAGTCACTCAAAACATACAGGGGTGTATTGGACAGCTGTTAGAGTGATCTTAGGAGAGGTTTTGAAAAGGATAAGCTGACACACTTTACACAGACTTTACACGCAGACACAGATATAATATCTTATTTTGACACCAACATGAAGATCATTTATGCATTATTTTCTGTGACTGTGTGTGTGTATATGTTTATGTATTTCTGTACACACACACATATATATATGAGAGAGAGAGAGAGAGAGAGAGGCAGATAGACAGACAGACAAACAGAGAAGTGGTGCATGGAGGAACTGTAACCTATAAGCAGATGAGAGACCCATGACCCACTCGGTTGTTATCTGATGCCTGCAAAGTCACCGGGATACTGCTGTGTCGGCTGTCAGCCTGGCCCAGATATGGAGGTACAAAGGATTGCATCTGGCATCCATGAGACCATTTGTCCCCTGCATCCTACCTCTGATCCACTGTGTTGTTTTCAGGGGCGTCATCCTCAAACAGATGGCTTCAGCCATCTCTCCAGAGACTCCTCCTGCCTCCATGTCCTCAGCAGGCCGACAGACATAAGCAATATGCCTTTAGTCTAAAATTAGCCATATTCAGTTCACTACAATTCTACATATGGCTAAAACAATAAGAGTCCAGATACATAACAAGCAGGGCTGTAACGGTACACATATCCGTCATGTGCCATTCGGCAAATCATTTTCGTATCAATACACAAAATGAAACGAACGAATACATTTATTATTGATACGGGCAGAACTTAAATTCACAAGTAGAGGTTCAGCACCAAAAACATTATGCTGCTTGTGGCTGAGTTGGTTATGAGTAATACTAGTTACAGTCAGTTATAATTGGCGGATAGGGAACATTTCAGTTTCCCAGTAAATTACATTAACACTGGGGAGAGAGTAGTTGATAAGACCAAGATTGTCTGTCGGCTCTGCTGTAACGAACTTGGATATGTTGCTGGAAACACATCCAATGTGTTAACTCATTTGAGACATCATCTGAGAGTGCGTACAACCGCGGCAAGACAGAAACAGCCTCGGCAAGTTAGTCTACCCGTGCTGCTTTTGCCAGGAAATTCAGACCCGTCTGAAAAATCACCGCAGGCTAAAGGGGTGTTTATCATTATAGATACGCGACCATACTCGGTGGTAGAGAACACGCAATTTTGTTCATTATGATTGTGTTGATGTTAATTTTTTGGTTTAAAAGAAAATTTTACATATTTATTTTTGCAATGTGCAAATCATAAATCTTGGGTTTTGATATTAGACACATTGACAGATGCATTGCCTTTGGTTCACAACTATTCCTAATTGTGTTTATGTTTGCAGTTTTAATAATAAATCATTTCAAAGCAAATTATGTTTTTCCTGCTGTACCAAAATTGCACTGAACCCTGCACTGAACTCTGAATTTTGTGTACTGTTACACCGTTAATATCAAGTGTTAGTACGTGATTTTGTATTGGTTGGTGAGGAATTGCAGGCTGCTGTGCTCTGCTGGGTGGGTTTAAGGTCCTCTGACCCCTTGTAGAAACACAGCCATTCTGTTTGAGCTTCAGAGAAGATGGAGACAGCAGGAGGTCCACAAGCCAACTTGGTTCCCTAACACTGGAATCAAAGGATTCGAGTTGTATTACAAGAGATGCGTCTCTTTGTTGTCCACAGCAGATAGGTGAAAGATGCACTGAAATATAACACTGAGGTAGATCCGGGGGTGCATGCTGGGAAATAAAATGATGCAGACTGCAGTGTGCGGTGTAACCTGGGCGCACATGGGCATTTTAGCCTCAGACACACACGTCACCGTCATAGTTACATCGGACACATACTGCACAAAGCTACACAGTCTCTGGACCCAGACGGTCTATTCCCCTCAAACTGGAAGGCTCGATGAACTTCACGGAATTTTCCATGAAGTCCCAGAGCGGAGTCAGGTTGGTAAGCATGTGTCAGCCTGTCAAGGCCCATTATAAACAGTAGGATTGATGGCTTTCCTGAGCTCCCATACGGCTGCTGCGAAAGTAACTGACAGCATGAGAAGTAATTAATCAGTGTGGGCAGGCGTCACGCTGCCTGCATTTCCATGTTCTTAAGGAGAAGAGTGAGAAATGGAATGGATTTCCTACCACAGAGATTAGAATTTAAAGAAGTTGGGTAAAAACTCAAAGGCATTATGCAGAAATCAGCTTTTTCATTCTTTTTTTTAACGCTGGATTTAACCTTAAGATGTGTGGCTTTGTGTTGTGTTCAAACAGACATCAGTAATGCTCCTAATATTCTCTATCTCAGTAGTGATTAGCAGGAGCAATCGGACTTCCACATGCAAGCAACGCTGATTGTTTTGGACTCTGAACACACTGTACGTTACGCCTCATGGCGATTTTAGGGAATTGAGCGGTTTTATATTCTGACCTGCCAAATCTCTCTCGAAGTCCATTTCTGTAAAGCCTGCTTCCATAGCTAAGAGCAGCCAAACTGCATCAACCGTGACACTGACACGCTCATTAGGCACAGTAAAATCTGTGGAGACGCCCCCCCAATGATTCCCATTGTAGTGTAGTAAACTAACCATAACAGCAAATCATCAAAACTCAAAAACCGATGAAAATTCATAATAGTCTTATTTTAAGTAGATGATTTGAAGGGTTTATTTTATGTGGGAAAAAAACTGCAGTTTTTTCAGCCTTTGCTATCTGGGTCCCACACGCTACACAGCTGAACATGTCCACACACGGACTAGCACACACACAGATAGCGCTGCTTGATCACAGTTTTATGGGAAAGACATGTCTTATCGCAGCTGCTCCCGGACTCGCTCGCTGGCCTTGGGGGGTGGGGGACTGTAACTACAATTCCTGCCCCCCCGACAAAATATCACCTTGGGCTAGGTACATTTTTACATCCCCCCAAAGGGAAGGTGGGTAGAAAGAAGCACCCTGTACCTTCCCCCTGTACTCAGAAACCACGACTGTTACGCATTAAAGCATTTACTAACCACTGAAACTTGACTTTGACTCTGGAATACAGGTATTCCCCACTTTACGGTAGTAAACGTTCCGTAAGCCGAAATGATGTCAGGCCAAGAAGCAAGTACTATTCATTTATACTGAATTTTTTTTTAGCATTCCCAGACCCAAAAGAACCCAGCAAATCATACCAAATAGCACATAAAATCTAAAATAACACTACACCCTGTTACACACCTAGACTATATATAAAGTGCAGAATAGTAAATACATAAGCCAGCAACATAGATCTTTATTATCATTGTCTAGTATTACATTCTGTACCTAACTGCACGTTCTATACTTTTATACAACTAGCAGCGCAGTAGGTTCGTTTACCACAAACATGCATTGTTACGAGGGCTACGTCACTAGGCAATAGGAATTTTCATCACCATCATATGTGCGGTCCATTGTTGAACAAAGCGTCGTTATGGTGTGCACGACTGTAAATCTATAATTGGCTCGTTGATAAACACTAAACTATTTTCTCTTTTCTCCTTTTCTTCATAAAAGCAAAAATCCTCTTCAGATTTCTTTCGGTTAGCGAAAACAGGTACAATTGTAGGTCTTTCGTAAAAGCGAAGTGGTGTAAAGTGAACATTCGTAAGGCAAGGGGATACCAGTCCCTACCTTATTCACATTTTATCTGTGAAAAGTCACACGATTTCCCCCTTCATTTTTGTGCATATTGTAATTTAGCATATACTGTAAGCAGAATCATGTTGCACTGGTTTATCCAGAACCATTTATCAGGGTAGTGTTTCCCAACCCAGTCCTTGGGGATTCCAGACCTGCTGGGAGCTGGGAGGGAGCAAAAATGTGCACTGTGTGGTAGGGAGCAAAAATGTGGACTTTGTGGTAGGGAGCTGGGATGCAGCAAAAATGTGCAGTGTCTGGGCATCCCCGAGGACCAGGGTGAGAAACACTATATTAGGATGTATGTGATCCAGAGCCTCTCCTGAGATGCATAGCAAAAGTTATGCCTGGAAACACCCTGAACAGGACATTGGTACTCAGGGCCGTAGCTACAAATGCAGGGCCCCTTGACAAATGTCACCTTGGGCCTCCCGCTTGGGTTGGCATTCTCAATCTAAAAAAAAACACAGTTCCCAAGGTAAATAGAATTTGCTGGGCAGGGCAGTCCCCTCAGTAGATTTTACTGAATGGGGGGTGTTCCTCAGTACATCTCACTGAGCACGGCCCCCATATATAGCTCAGCCCCATGAATCTGCTAGAGTATCCATGGCCCTCTGACACCCCTGCTGGTCCAATGTACTGTGCTCATATAAACACAGTGACATGAACAGCGTCATCAGCCTGTGAGCAGAAACCCATGCAAACACAGAGCAATGATGCAAAGCTCAGAACACACATCCAGACCCCGGGTTAAGCCAGGGGGCAGTGGTGGCCTAATAGTTAGGGAAGTACACTGTAATTGAAAGATTTCTGGTTTGAATCCCTAAACAGCAAGGTACCGCCCCCAAGCACTGCTCCCCGGGCGCTGAATTACCTGCCCCCTGCTATGTCACATATGGGTTAAATGCAGAGGACACATTTCGTTGTGGTGTGTCAACAATGATCACTGAAAAAAACTAAATTCTGACCCACATCCCTGGGGGTGAGTACAATCTCATTTCCTCCCAGGGTTACTATGTGTCACGATCGCCCGTTCAGCCCCCACGTAGATCACGCCTACCTCATTTGCCTCGTGTGAATTCCAGCTGTTTCCTGTCTGTTCTAGTCCATCCCGTGTATATTAGTCCGCATTCAAGTCGGTTTCCCCAGGTCTGTCATTGACGTGAGTTTACCGTGTGTTCACCTGTCTGCTGGTTTCCCCATAATAAACCCCATCTTATTCATATTCCTGGCTCTCTCGCCTGCTTTCCTGCTCGCCGCACGCCGGTCATCATACTATGGTTTTCAGATACATTAGCTTTTATTTGTATTTAGTTTCCATTTTGTTTTTCAGATTTAGTTCACTGTCACTTTAGGAGTGAACAAATAGGGTTTGTTTTTACTCTATGAAAATGTCTAGTTTCAGTTTAGTTTGTATCTAGTCTCAATATTAGTTTTCCTTTTCAGTACCATGTTTTGATACCACACTGGGAGTGACTCACATGATTTTTCATCCTGCACATGAAACAGCTGAGAAAGCGTGAAGCAGTTTGTTTTCTTGTCTTAACATTCCCTTCCAAACCCCTCACCTCTTTCCTGCAACACCATCACGTTTCTATACCTAAGGATCTGGTTTATTGGTGCTCCCAGTCCCTGATTACAATACACACACATTTGATGGGATAAGAAAAATAAGAAAAAGACTAAATAAGTATAGTAAATAAAATGAATCCCATTGCAAACCATTAAACAATACTTAGTAACTGCATTGCCGTTTTTATCCAGTGTCATATTTAAAAATATATATTTATTTATATATTTTAACGAAATTTAGTTATTTTTTCCACTCCAAGTTTTACTTTTAGTCTTACTTTTTCGTTAAATACCCCTGTTTCCTCCTGAATCATCGTGCCTCATAGGGTGATAGGGATCCAGAAGGACTTATAGATAACAGTACAGATCCTCAATGTGTGAAACAAACACTATCCGAAGCATGGTGCTGATAATCATTTCATCAAGTTAGTTCACATGAAAGGTGCTGTAATCAGTCATCCAAACACTAAAGCTTCCCAATGGCCCCGCTATTAGCTTCACGGGTAAGTTACGGGTTACGTATGGACGGGCAAACAGCTAAAACCACGAATGGCTGTGGCTGAGAGAACCGCACATCAGTCAATCAGCCGTCGCGGACACAGAGTGACTCAGGGAAAATAAAAGTGCCACGAACACAGGTCAGAAACAGCTCTGAGTAAGATGTACTGCCCCGCCTAAGGAGGGGAACAGAGCAAATAAAAAGTAACATTACCGCTAATGCAAGCCAAGCTTATCTGGCGTAATCCAATGTAGGGGTTTACTCCATGAATTAAGTATATAGTGTTAACTTGCACCTAAAATGATCGAATCGTCACTTTATTCTTCTGTTCTTCTTGTGTTTATTACAATAAATGCACAATTTACTCCAAACACAACTATAAACGTCCTTGGGGACAATACAAATGCTTTTCAGTGCGCAGCAGTACATTTACTGACCTTTCACTGACATCTTGTGGCAGAATCGTGTCAGTACACCCAATCGTGTCTTTGAATTTGTTTGCCTAGTTTGTTTATTTTGAAGTAAATAAATTATTTGACTCAGAATATTATACTATCAAGGTCAGTCAATCCTATAGGCGGCAGCCTAGGACGTCAACTTCTGAGGGTGCGCCGACTTGCCAGCCAGTTTCAATTCGCCTTGGACGGGGGGCGCCGGTCGTGATGCTCGCCTAGGGCGCCACATCGGCTAGAGCCGATACACTGACTCGCCCACCTACCGCAATTATTAACTCAATAATGACGTATCCGTTTTACAAGGTAGCCCTGTCTTGTATGTATAAATTTGGCTCTGGTTCCTCATCAATTTTGCTTTCTCATTCCTGACTCCCATTAAATATTATCAACTCGATCGATAGCCTCCAAGCATTTGAGTTTTAAGCTCCTTCAATAAAATGGATATAGATTTAATTACATTTTTGCTGACTTTAAATTCCAATTTCGGGTGGCTTTTTCAATTACATTGCCTGCTACTGGCGGTTGGGAAGGTGATTGGGGTATTGGGAACAGTTGAGTCTGGAGCAGAATGGAAAACAACTAATCTTCAGCTTCTTTGAATTCACCCAGTAGATGTGCAGGTGAACTACAAGGGACTGATTCATTTCCTCCCGGGTGACGTTACCACGAAAACGGTAAACCTTAATTACAAAATTGCACATAATACAAGAGCTGGAATTATAGTTGCCTACACTTATCAATAAAGCAGCATATCACGTAAATTTGCGGGAAAATGTACGGGGGGAAAACGACGAAGACAAATTCGCTGCTATGGTTGTTTTGATGCAGAGAAGGATCGCTAAAACATGTTGACAAGTTAGTACCGCTAGATGGCAACAGTATTCCGCCTATACATGTTAGGCTGGCGTGCTAGGGTAGTCGAACAAGTATTACTCTTGCCTTATAATTTCAGGCTGTATGTTAGAATCCCGCCTCTGCTCTTTGTGTGTAGAGTTTGCATGTTCTTCTCCCACAGACCAAAAACATGCTTTTAGGCTAATTTGTGTCTCTAAATTGCCTACAGAACGTATTTACCCTGTGATGGACCAGTATCACATCCGAGGAATACGGCACCTCTAGGTATCCAGGAAAACCTTAGAGACCTTTAACGTGCTGGGGTTATGTTGTGACAATTTCAGTTTCAAGAGATTCAATATAAATATCTTATCAGCTAATCATTTTTCTTTCTACACAGGTAAACACAAAAGTAATGAATCAGTAATAAGTCATTTAAAATAAGTCGTGAATAATTAAAAAAAATATGAAATGTCTTGTGAATAC
Source organism: Mormyrops boulengeri (assembly GCA_026781065.1). Classification (NCBI taxonomy): domain Eukaryota; kingdom Metazoa; phylum Chordata; class Actinopteri; order Osteoglossiformes; family Mormyridae; genus Mormyrops; species Mormyrops boulengeri. The sequence goes on along the minus strand of JAODLD010000069.1, from coordinate 25,313,437 downwards.
CCAAAAGATGGGCTGCACTTTTCTGTGAAAAGCCTTGTATTATGTTTGGTTACTTATGATTAAAGTTAGGGCTAGATAGGGGCTAAGGGTGTTATAGTTAGGACTACACCTATTGAAATGAATGGCGTGTCCCCACAAAGATAGGAATAGCAAGGTGTGTGTGGGGGGGGGGGGGGGCACACGTGTTTATGTGTAGGTCATGTGATGGCCTGGCATCCCATTCAGTGCAGCTCCTTATGGGATTGACTCCAGGCCCCCACCGCTATGACCAGCAGACATAAGACAGATTCATGAAGCATAATAATTATTTATAGTACTTACTAATAGGTTACTCTAAAACCTCACTTTCCTTTTGAAGACACCGATTTTCGTTGTATTGTACTGTGCAATAGTCATAGGCAGTCAAAGGAAATCATCTTCTCGTTGATATAAAACTAGGATATGATGCCTGTCAAAATTTACAAAGCCGCTCCTAAAATCAGCCCAGCAGTCGTCCAATGCACCCGACTACCCCACCTTGCTAGGCTAATCAAACTGAGTCATTTAACTAATTAAGATAATTAATTAGGAGAGGCAATGGTGCCATGTTATGAATAGAGGGGGCAGGCTGAGGTACCTCCGAGGGTTTGGGTACCAAAGCGGTATTCTTGTAGCCACCCAGCAGGATATCAGTAGGCGAAATTCATATTTTTTACTGTTATTTTTCATTTGAATATATTGTAATGAGACATTGCATTTTTTTCTGAACAAATTTACACGTATCAACAAGAAAAATAGCTTTAAACATTTTCTTTGACTCCCTAAGACTTTTGAACAGCATTATAGATAAAAGGCTAGTACTTTCAAATGAATTATATTGCATTAAAGTATACATTACATTAAATAACTGAAATGTGTAAATTAAATTATCGTGTGTTGAACTGATGAATGCATATACATCAGACATTGTTCCTTTAGCCATGTCCTAACACCTGTAATTCATGTGTCGCATTGATACAGGCACACCTTTGCAGTAAGGAAACGGTTAATCGGGAATGACGTCACAACTAGGTATTTTCTAAATATGTAACGTCGCTACTTTGCATGGTGTGGTATAACTTATTGGTCCCAGGGGGGCTGGAGTGGGAGGGGTGTGTTTACTTGAAAATGGACTTGCATCCCAATCAGGCCCCTTTGCAACTAGAGAGTGTCATTTTAAGGTTGCGATGTTATCTGCCTGTTCCCAAAAGTAAATTTCAAACCTTTGCATTTGTGGGTGTGTCTGTAAAGGGTTAAACAGGCCTTTCAGAGTCACACCCATTCTAACAAGAAGCAGGAAAACAACGACAGTTCGGCATTCGTTCACTGGTATCTCCTGTACTGTAGTCGTTGTTGTTTTTTTGTGTAATTTCTTAGGCAAATTAGTGCGAACAGACAAAGAAAAAAACAGAAACCCAGGGTTGAAGCCAAATTTTGCAAACAGGTTTCATAGGGCCTTTGATCCCTGACAGAGACGTCGGCCACGGAGAGGAATGACCACCCCATTCTCTCTGCTAGACAGCGAGCTGAGTTGCTCCATATGCTGCGACATCTTCAGGGAGCCTGTGGTGTTGAGGTGCTGCCACAGTTTCTGCAGGGCCTGCCTGGACCGCTACTGGGGGCAGTGTGCCCCCACTGCGCGACAGTGCCCTCTCTGCCGTAGCTCGGCACCCCTGACGGAGGAGCCGGTGCTCAGCCTGACCTTGAAGAATCTCTGCGACAGCTACCTCCAGAAAGGTGAGGAACGGGGCAACAGCCAGGGTGGCCTTGGAAGGGACCCACAGTGTCCCCTGCATGGGGAGACCTTCAAGCTCTTCTGCCTGGAGGACAAAGTACCAATCTGCGTGGTGTGTCAAAGTTCAAAGGCACACGAGAACCACAAGTGCAGCCCCATAGGAGAAGCTGTCCAGGAATGCAAGGTGAGACTCTGTAGATCTCATGTGCATAGGCACAGCGGAAACAACACGAACCTGCTTGTCCGGCAAGGCAGCGTTTTTACCTCGAATAAGAACAATGGATCTTCCGTCACTTGGGGAAAATCTGTTATAGGCGCTGTGAGGGTAAAACAAATATTAATCCAACAACTTGACCAGCAGAACAATTTCTTATCAATTCTCAGCATGTCAAATATATAAATTCACTTCCACCAAATGTGTATTGTTTCCTTGACTACAGTGAAAGCTTTTACAGTTGCCAAACCTTTTTTTTTTTTAGCCTAATGTGTATTTAATTGTTTCTCAGTCATGCCAAAGTGGGTATGGTGTAAGTATAGTGTAACTAGTACAGACTTGCTGTCTGTACTATGTGGGCGAGACATAACAATCCCAGTCTTCTGATCGTGCTGTTTCTGTTCAGGAGGTGCTTCGGGCAGCCCTTGGGGCCTTGCGAGCAAAGTGGGAGGCTTCCGAGAAAGTGAAACAGACCTTTGAAGAAGAAGTAGTTCACATAATGGTAACAGTGAATTCGCAAAGGCCGGACACACATAGATTCACAGGATGAGAAAAAACAACCCATTAAAGACATTAAAAGCCCCAACCTTAGTCACTCTCACCCTGCCATAATCTTCAAAGCAAATACATTATTAAGCTTCTGCCCACTAAATTTTTAACCTGTACCTCTAATGACCCATACTCAGCCTCTCTTAATATGGGCCAGAGAAAATCGGACCTTCATCATCCAGCTACCTCAGCACTCTAAAAGGGATAGTCATTGTCGGTGTCCTGGGTCGAGCAGCCTGATGGTCCTTGTCCTGTTTCAGAACCAGGTCCTGCACACGGAAACACTGATCAGAGCGGAATTTGAGAGGCTCCACGCTTTCCTGCAAGCTGAGGAGGCTGCGAGGATGGCCGACCTGAAGCTGGAGGGCGAGGCAAAGGCGCTGAACTTGAACAACCAGATCAAGGAGATGACAAGTAGCATGTCATCCCTCTCTCACTCCATCACTGTGATAGAGGAAAAGCTGAGAGGGGATGATCTAACTATTCTACAGGTGAAGACCTTATCTGTCCATTATCTGTACCCACTTATCCTATTCAGGGTCGCAGGGGGTCCGGAGCCTATCCCAGAGGTTATGGGCAGAAGACAGGGAACAACCCAGGATGGGGCGCCAACCCATCACAGGGCACACTCACACACACCATTCATTTACACATGCACACCTTCGGGCAATTTGGTAACTCCAGTTAGCCTCAGCATGTTTCTGTACTGTGGGGGGAAACCAGAGTACCTGGAGGAAACCCAAACACGGGGACAACATGCAAACTCCACACATGGAATCCTGGCGGAGACCCAAAACCAGATCCCAGAGGTGGGAGGTGACACTGCTAACAAACATTATTATTATTATTGTTGTTGTTGATGATGATTTGAATAGGACTGGCATCTGTGCCTTAAAATGGGTTGGCACACCGTCCTGAGTTTTTCCCTGCTTTGCACCCATAGCTTCTGGGCTCTGATCCTGTGCAGGACAACTGGATATGAAAAATAAATGGATGGATGGATGGATGGATTATTACAGCTTATTACACCAGCACCCTTGTAGTAGTATTTCAGTCCTTTTCGTGTTCCCTGTTAATGAGCGTAAGCTAAACACATTTCCTAACTTACAGTATTTCTTGTCTCTCAGAATTACAAGACAACAGAGAAAAGGTACACAAACTCCTTGCCATACTGTTATTTTACTATGCATTGTAAGTGCTGGACCTGAGCTTTTACCAGATCTGATCCACCCTTTATGGACACAGTGTGCCGTTCACAACCCAAGAACCAGAGATGTTATCCGGAGCACTTGTCAACGTGGCCTCCCACCTGGACTCCCTGAAGTACCGAGTTTGGGAGAAGATGCTGGGGACTGTGCAGTACCGTGAGTGCTGGGGGTCCAACTTCAGATAGGGGGAATTGACTGGGTATGGAGAAAAGGGCTGCATTATTCTGGGTCATCTGACCTAGAGATTCCCTTAACAAAGAACACTACAGGTGGCTTACAAGTGCTAGAGGTCAGGTTAAGGCTCACGGCATATCTGAGAGCCAGCAGACATTTTGCAATTTACAGGCACGAATAGGCCTGTATGAAGTTCTGGATATATCACATGCTGTGGTGTATTTTAACACATGGACTGGGGTGGAATTTAGTGGACTATATTGGATTGGAATGCACTAGATTGGATTGGAATGCACTAGAACGGCTTGGAATAAATATGCTACAGTCAGTCAAAGGTAGCATTTTGCATGTGTCTGGAGTAAACGACACGTAGCTGCTCTCTGTCTCTGTCTGTTCAGACCCGGTGACCCTTGACCCCAACAGCGCAGCACCGTGGCTCGTGCTGTCCGATGACCTGACTAGCGTGTGTAAGGGGAATGAAAGTCAACGGCTCCCCAACAATCCGGAGCGATTCAGCCTGGACACGGCCGTGCTGGGAGCATGCAGCTTCCGCTCTGGCGACCACTGGTGGGACGTCGAGGTTGGCGACAGCTCGACGTGGGTCGTGGGTGTGGCCAAGAAGTCGGCCCGCAGGAAGGAGAAGCAGTCCTCCATCTTCAAGAATGGGTACCTGACTGTGTACTACTACAAGCACATGTACTTTGCGGGGACTTCACCCCCCACGCGACTCGTCCTAAAAAAGAAACCCTGCGTGGTCCGAGTGCAGCTGAACTGTGACAGGGGACGGGTCGCCTTCTCTGACCCCAGCGACAACACGCCCATCTACACATTCAACCACAAGCTTACTGAGGAAGTGTTCCCCTACCTGTGGGTGGACTGTAAGGAACATCCTCTACGAATGCTGCCTGTCCCAGTGTCCATAACACAAGCACAAGTGTCCAGTGCAAAAAGCTGGTTTTGAAACTCCATTGCGCATCGTTCCTGTAAACATGAAAGTGAATGATATTCTCTAAAGTTGAAACCACATTTCATTAACAAATCTAACATTGTATTTAGCATTTCTACTCTTTGCGCATCTCTGCAGTTATTTTCATTTTAAATGTATACTGTGTGTGTCTATCAGAATTAACAAACCGATATGTGACAAAAAAAACAGCTTTTATTGTAATCATTTAAATATATTATTCTGATTTTAAAGTGTCACTCATACAGTGAAAATACCAGTTTAGTTTTACAGTGTAATACCATCTGAACAGGATGCAAACGGATTGTTAGAAATTCCAACACCTCTTCCTGGAAAAAATATATTAAAAGTTGTAAAATTAAATAAAATATTTAAATCTGCGCAAATAAACGATAGCAAATAATTCTGGTCATGTGATTTAAAATAAATGAACGTCACATTCATCGGCGTCAACAGGTAACTGGATTAATACCTGTATTTCCCAAAGTCACGTGGGAAACATAATAAAGCAAAACAGATGGCAACTTGGCAAGAGATCAAATATTATTACACCACAAGCAGCGGGACGGCACCACGACGACAGGGAAAACGAAACAGCGTGAAAACGCGACAGGACTTTCTTGGTAATTATTCATGTAAATTATGGAATGAATGCGAGCGTTTCTGACTATTAAGTGTAATCCTAGATAATGAAGCCGAAGGCATAACTTCGAAGTCCCGCGTCTGAACTTTGACACTTGGCTGCAATGATAATTGTAGTTCTTCCTTTTCGAATGATACTAACGCACAATAGAGCTTAATGTATCATAAAAACATTCGCATTTCGCCCAGAACAGCATGTTAATTTATTACGCACATTGTCACTAGTCGAAAGTCGAGGTGGTTGTTACGTGGTTTCGTATAAATGTAAGCAATATCGCATCAGTAAAATGAAATGTAGGAACATCAACGTACTGTAACACAACCGGATTTCCCGTCGCTTGCGGAGCGAGTGATGATGACACATCATAATCGGAGTATAACTACATACAGTCTGTTATAACTACTTTCTGACACAACAAAGACACGGTAGCTTATGGTAAGACAAACTGAAAGCAAAAGCGGAAGACGTACGCTGCCAATGACAATCGTGGCATAAGAACAGCATAAACAGTTTAACAGGATAATCCTAAGGATCGTTTTATTTTTGATACATTTTTACTTTATCAACAGAACTTAAATTAATGACGCTGTCGGAATTGGAGCTATTCATGCTGCTGTCGCCGGTCTTGTTTTTCTTCTCGATGCACAAGCAGAAGGGATAAAACAGGTAGCTATATTTTAGCAATTACTTCAAAGTAACTTAAGTAAGCAGTTAAACTGCATGTTGTGTTTTTTTTGGTTCGTAGCTTCTCGATTATTATTTAGTTATTCTGTATAACGTTTGAAAGTTGATGTTAGTTTTTTAAATAATTCAGAATGAGTGTAGCGGCCAGGGGAATTCTTATGTGATGAGTTAAAAAAAAAAAAACCCTGATGATTCATGCTCAGGCTTGCAATGCAAATATTACATTTAGCCGTTTAGATCGAAAGAAGCTGTTGTATGTGCATGTATATTTATTATACACACGTATATAATTTATTTGTATATGTCACATATGTACATGTTCATGTGACATATTTCGAGGTAACTGTAACTGTAAAAAATAAAAGCTGGTAAGGTTCCTCTTTGATTCTCCACAGTCTCCCCCCGACACTCTTTAAACCAAAACAATGGCGGATCATCTGGCCGGCGAGGTGCCCTTGAAAAAGAGAAAGTTGGAGACTCAGTGCACGAACCAGGAAGGGCTGGCTAAGCCCATGGTCATCACTGTCTTCAGCACCAGCCAACTGATGCTGCAGATTCCGGCACAGACCAACACCAGCCTGCCCGTGTGGCAGTTAATCCACGCGGGCCAGGTGGAGGTGGAATGGAGCGAGGCTCCCTACAACATCAGCATCCGCATCACCCCTCTTTATCCTCAGGCTGGATCCCAGACTCTCTCCAAATCTTCAGCTACAGACCAACTGGTGCCGGTCCATCATGGGCCAAAGCTCTACACCCTGCCACCAGTGTCAGCCGAATCTCAGCCCCCGTCTGTGGTGCTACCCCAGTTTCAGACTGTGGCCATATTACCAGCTCAGACTGTCACCCTGTTTCGGTCTTTGGATGGAAGCCATTTACAGCCCCTCCCCCCACCCATACCCTCTGCCCAGGCCAACGACGATGTCTTCCCCGTCGATCGCGTAGACCCAGCCTCCTACCTATCTCAACCCCTGCCCCGGACGGAATGGGTCCAGCAGGCCTACTTCCACACCCGCCCCCGGGAAAACATAGACATCTGCGACAACTTCCTCTTGGGCTACTGTCCGCGCCGGTCTGAGTGCCCGCTGCACCACACCCCTTACCCCTTCCACTGGCAGATCCGGCGCCAGGACACTCACCAGTGGATCAGCACCTCGCACTCAGCCCAGCTCAGCCTGGAGCGGCTGTACTCCAACAAGGAGAGGGAGAGCGTCAGGCTGAGGGAGGAGTGAGTACGGCGCGTCTACCTCAACCAAGCCATCAAATGTGGGGGAAGGGGATCGTGGCTGTCCTTATATGTTTGTTAGTAAGGAAGGAAAATGATGGATGGATGGATGGATGGATAAGGGGAATAAGGTATCCAAGCAAACCCCAAACAGTCTATAGAAATGATTTTAGAGTAATGGGATGGAGTGAAGGAATAGTGCAATTATTCTGTATATCACAATGAACAGTAAGCATCATCATCGAGGTATATTAGCATTGATTTCTTTCACAAATGCTTCTGTCCAAAGCCACATAAAGAGTACACTATAATCAATCAGAAATTAAGGAGTTAAATTATTATATGTGCGGCTAGGCTGGGCTTTCAGTGGCTGCATCGTAGTTACTTCAACTTTTTTTATGAATAGTACAGTAAACCAGTTTTCTAGAATTTCTGTATTTAGAAATTTAGGAAATTAGCATATAGTTTAGCATGATTCTGTGAAAAACAAATAGGAGTAAGACTTAAGAGGATTTACAGAATTAGTCTGGAAAATGCATGAGTCCAGTATGACAAATTTAGCGCAATGAAGCATTTGTAAAGTAGGTCCCATATTTAGTATTGTAAGGTGAGGTTCCTAGTCTCAGAAAACAGGAAGAAGAGTATGGTTGATACAGACAGACAACGGGGACCTGTTTTTTTCGTTGACTGAATTAGAAATTCACACAGAAGCTACTTCCTTGCTAATTCATACACACCAAAATTTTGGGTATTCCCTTAGTTGCCAGAATATGTTGTGTTTCAGCTGTAGCTGTTTTAGGGGCCATTTAAGGACTTGGACCTTTTCAGGTCACGGAAGGGCTCATTGATTCTTACCTGAATTACAACAGAAAAAAAATCTAGTAAAAGTCCAGTCATATGTAGTGTGTAAACAAGTGGTGGGGATTATTCTAAGCCTCAGCTGTAGAGCCCAGTACTGTTCCTGTTCATCGTACATATTGAGTTTTGTTGACTTTGCAGGACAGAAGAATTCACCCTGAATTTTGACACAATGCGGATAGAAGATTCAGATAAATATGATTTAGCCAGAAGGCTCTCCAACACCAGTGACCCATTGAAAAACCCACACTTTCCCACAGAGTGGAAGATGTACTGGTGGGATAACTGCCGCTGGGAATGTTACAAGGAAGTAAGCTCTTTACGTAACCGTCTGTTTGTGACATCCAACCTCTGATACCTCTTTATATAAGTAATCCCCCAAAGGTCTGGCTCCTTCTCATCTGACCTTCTGTTCTTGTCTGTGCCGTTCTGGAATGGAGATTAATGGTGGAATCATTTTTGACTGTTGCCGTGTGATTTACAGGACATAACAAAAGAGCTGGTGACCAGAATGAGAGCAGGAGAGTCCTGTTGCAGGCTCATTATTGGGAAGCAACAGTACGAGGTGGATTTTAAATACCTTACCCAGGAGAACCTCACCACCAGCTTTATACGCAGAGTACGATGCCGCCCTACTTTCCGTTCCCCCTTGGCCATCAAATCAAACCTCAGGTATTGTTTCTACCTTCATTTCATATTCTCATTTTTGGTCTGACTAATGGATGATCAGTAGAGAACAATTATGTCTTGAGATGACTGTTCTGCTCAGATGCTATTGAGAACATAGTACTATCAGCCTTCTTAGATGTCTCACATACTCTTCAAATTATCTTCAGAACTGTCATCCTAAGTGAGGCCCCAGATTCCAGTTGTCAGAACTACCCCAGCTTTAGCGTGGACCCCCTGGAAATGTTCACCAGCTGGTACCCACCTGTATGGACTCCAACCCATGACCAGGATGTCAGCCTGGTAGAGGTACCGTTTGGGACAGAGGCCTATCACCAAGTCCACAGGCTGTTTCACAAAACTATGATCGAGACTAAAATGGAGATCGTCAGCATAGAACAAGTGCAGAATGTCTTTCAGTGGGACAAATACCGCAGGTGAGTTGAAGTCACAGTCCCGCTTGGCTACGAAGTTGTTGTTTGAAAGAACAGAGGGAAAAACATCAGCCAGTGTGTTAGTTTGGATGAAAGTATCTGCTCTGAAAAGACATCCAAATGAGGATTGTCTTGGGGTGGTATGGTGGTACAGTGGTTAGCACTGTTGCCTCACACCTTTGGGACCTGGAGGGCTCCTGCAGGATTCCATGTGTGTGGAGTTTGCATGTTCTCCCTTTGTTGTCGTGGGGTTTCCTCTGGGTGATCTGGTTTTCCCCCACAGTCCACAAACATACTGATGCTGATTGTAGTCACCAAATTGGCCGTAGGTGTGCATGTGTGAGTGAATGGTGTGTGCGTGTGTGTGTGTGTGTGTGTGTGTGTGCCCTGTGATGGGTTGGTGCCCCATCCTTGGTTGTTCCCTACCTTGCACCTGTAGCCTCTAGGATAGGCTCCGGACCCCCCGCAACCCTGAATAGGACAAGTGGTTATAGAAAATGGATGGATGGATGAAGGATTGTCTTGGGCTACATGTCATAAGAAGACCTGCATTGTGTTTGGCCTGGGACCACTAACAGGCCAAAACTAAAGGCTAAAAATGTTACCAGTTACTACCAATGCTGCCCTCCATCCAGACAGAAGCAGCACATGCACGACCGCAGCCTGGACCAAGGAGGAACCCTGGAGATGCACCTCTTCCATGGCACCACCGAGGACGCTGCCAAAGACATCTGCTGGAACAACTTTGACCCACGCATCTCTGGAAAAAACGGAGTGGTGTATGGCCATGGGAGCTACTTCGCCCGGGATGCCAGTTACTCTAATGACTACGCAAGGGCGCCCTCTCCTGGGGGTTTACAACACATGTTCCTCGCCAAGGTTCTAGTGGGCAACATGAGCCTGGGAAAACGGAAATACTACCGTCCCCCGCATCTGAAAACCAGTAAGAGCAAGTATGACTCATATAACACATGCGTTAACCATTTGGACAATCCCTCCATCTTTGTGGTATTTGACAGCTGCCAGTGCTACCCATACTACCTCATAAAGTACAGGGCGTTGTCTGAGGTTGTCGACGTGTTCAAGTGAGACTATCATTGAACATTCCACAAAAGAGTAAATCAGCCAAGGTACTGGGTGAACGGCACAATTTATGTCTGTAACAAATTGATTCAAAGACAAATGTAGTAGCGGAATGCAGAGTAATTGACTTGTAATGGACTGAGTGGACCTCTAAGCCTTGGCAAAGACTGTGCTCTCTGGTGCCACCTATAGGCCATTTGCAATATTACAATTTTACTGCTAGGCACTAGTTTTTGCTATTTAGTAGTATTCCGAAGGGTAGTACAAGCAAAGGAGGATATGGGCTATAAATTATACTGGAAAAAAGTAAAGGATTGCTATAAAGGAACACTGTGGCCTCATTACCTTTATGGGCCAAACCTCAGAAGTATAGTAGTAGCCATCAATAGTGTTAACTGTTGTTTTCAGTGCCCACTATGTATTTCTCAGAACTGTACGTCACTGACAAATGAAGTACTGTTACAAAATTAGCTGACTTTGTTTAGCACTGCTCCTTGTTGGCACTGCCACAAATGCTGTTGCAGTGCGTTCCCATTTTACAAAAGCTTAAAATGCACAATTTTCTTTAAATTATATGGCGTGCCGTAAGTCACAAATCAGTTATGCCGTTTTCATTTTCCAGTCAGCAAAAATGTTTGAAATATTTAACATTTGAAATAAGCAAATGTTGCATTCTGGAAACGTGTGTAAAGTGAGAACCCTGTGCAGTTCACTGCATCTTTCTGGCTTTGATATTACTTATCAAACTGAAACGTTACTGGATCAGCCATTCTCTTATAGCCCCCGACCCGTTGCCACTGAGGGCAGGGTAACGGCTGATTGTGGATCTGGCTTGTGCCTTTTCAGATGGGCGTATTACTTTTCAAGCCTCTGTATGTTTTTGTCTGTATGTCGCCTGAGTGAAGGGGAAACAGCTGATGCCTAGCTGTATTTGCATATGGAAGAGAATGACTGTCAGCTGTACTGTACATCAACTTAAACAGCTTCCATCCAAGGAGTGACATCAAGAGGAGTCAGCTTTCTGAATAGTCATTTCCTTTCTAAATAAAATCATTGTGTTTTTATACAGCCCAAGAGCACCAATTGAATATTTATATCTTTTTTTGATTTAAAAAAAAACTCCATCTTTGAGAAGGGCATTTATGCAGAGAATATGCAAATAAAACAAGCTGGCTCTTACAGATATACACACAACCACAGAGTGTTAACTCGTACTGCCAAACTGCTCGTATGGAGAAATCAGTCCATCCGTTCATCCATCCCTTATCTAGTACAGGGTTGTGGTTGAAACCTGACACATTTCTCAAATCATTATACCTTTAGGATCACCATGAACAGGATGACCCGGTGGTTCCTGGTCATCAGAGTTATACGATCATTACGTTAAGGTGTTTGCTTGCAGTCCAAAATACCCTGACACTGAACTCATGCCCATGAACCCGACAGAAGTCCAGCCAGAATAAATAGGGCTGTTGAGAATTGATTTCCTTATTTTGGATAATGCTGCGACCTGCGATTTCAGCATCCAAGTAGACTGGAAACGGAGGGAGGGAAGGAGGTGTCGGCGAGATAAACAACACAATGACACATGTTCACAGAAAAAAACAAAGCGCCTTTACCGATGAAATGTTGCATTACAAAAAGTGTTCTTCAAAACCCTGCACTGTACAAATGTACCCTTTTACAAACCAGTTAGAAACTGCATGCATCCCACTGGATCTCCATATCAGGCCAGAAGCTGTCCTTCCAGTTCCGCATATTGCACTTACAAATCAGACAAAAGGTCACGTCAGGAATCAGTCAGAATTGAGATCGAAACACCAAATATTATTTGCTTCACCATAGGAAAACAATGCAAAAAGCTCACTGGACAGATATGTAACAGAAAAAAGTGCTTTTATGGCGAAAGATATACGCTTTTATTCTGAATGCCGTTAAATCAATGAAAGTGAGTGCTAAGTAAAGACATTCATGCTAAAGCACTCTGGACTTTAAAGGGCACCCTGTTTCACTAATGCTCCTGTGATGCACTTTAAACCAAATTCGGTATTTGGTACTGTGCTTAAATAAAGCTTCGAAGATCAGAAGACAGTGCAACTGCTGTTTTGGAAAGCAAACACTGCCACACATTCTGTAGACCTTATCCAAAATAATGTACATACTCACATTAATTAAAAAACAATTTAAAAAGTAAAGGTAAAATTAACTAGAAGTTGACAACATTAATGTAAAAAGACAAAAGGAAATTAAGATATTTTTTAAAATCTCATGCAGTGGACAGGCTAAGTTGTTCCCCGAGTCATGGTTAGATTATATAGCCTGTATATAACAGTTCCCTTTCCACCCACAAGGTGGTAGTCAAGAAACAAAACACAGAATAACAACATAATCCAAAATCACAAACACGGAAATATTATAATTACAAATTTAAAAAATACACCGAAAAGTCATTTTTTACTCATATATGCATGTTTTTTTTTAAAACACGATTCCAAATCTTGTCATGACAATGGCGCCCTCTGTGGCTGTGCTCCAGCCATTAGATCGCACTGCCGTTGTTGAGCTGCATGGCCAGCAGGGGTCATGATTGCCAGGAAGCCACCTTAACAGCTGCAGCAGAGGTGCTAGAATATGATCAGTGGATGGCAGACCACGTCGCCTTTTGGAGAGGGCTGGTTTTTAGGGGGATAACGTATCATGGGGGAGAGAGAGAGTGGGGGACCCCAGGGCCCAGAGTGGGGGGGGGGGGGGGGGGGGGCGGTCAATACCACGCCCATTTGGGGTGGAAGCGGGGAAGGGGGGTGGGCAAGGCCCGCCGCGCACACAAGGGGGAGTTTTAGTCCCCCGGGAAAAATTAC
>JAODLD010000069.1:25288751-25300027 GCA_026781065.1 Mormyrops boulengeri | reverse complement strand
CCCCCCCCCCCCCCCCCCCCCCCCCCCCCCCCCCCCCCCCCCCCCCCCCGTCAGTCGCAGGCCAGTTTGCTGTCGAAGCTGGATAGGCTGATGGCGAAGGCCTGCAGCGCACACATGGGGTAGTTGTAGTCCAGCGTGAAAATGTCCTCCGCCACTCGGCCGAACTGCATTACGATATAATCCGCTGTCATTAAGGGAGAGGGGGAAACGAGCGTTTCAAAAAAGCTTCAAGAACATTAAAATACAGCTGTACTCTAAAACACTGCACATGTACACACTGGCAATGTAAGAAACGCATCTGTATCTTCAATCTTGAGATCTTAATGAAAAAACAAAAACATTTACACCCACTCAAATCTGAACCATTTGCAGAACATTAGTGACCATTACTCCAGGCACTGGTTAACTCTGCTTTTCTGGTCTGTGTTGCTTATGCATGTCTAAGCTGACAATTGATTATCAACAGTATGTTAGTCTGGACCGCTGGTTGTCATGGAGGGGGACGCTTACGATCGTTGTCATGGACGATCTGGAAGTTCTTCACCGAGGCCTGAGTGACACGGCCGTGGAAGTTAAGCACGTAGGACTGCGTGTCGTCATTCCACACGGGCGCCTTGTTGTGCAGCTCGATCAGGCTATCTAACGAGTGGTTCTGCCACTTGGCCAGCAAGCTTTCCTGTTCCTGCAGATACAGACCTGATGCATTATTTACTCAACAGATGATGGAAGGCCGCACAGTTAAGCTCACAAGGAGGACTTCAGGTAGCCTTTAAATTCGCAACTGATCCATCAGAACACCAGGTGACTAATAAGAATGACAAGCAGCAAACCAGCAGATCTCCTCCATAGACAGACTAGGGCACTTACGCTGGCCGGCCGCACTGGCACCCTCTCGAAGCTCATGTTCATGCCAGGGATGATGACGGTCATCTTTCGGGGGCCCTTGAAGCCCAGCACATTGGTCTCCTGAAAAGACCAAGACCCCATCAGGCAACTCCACAGACTCCAAACTCCTGAGATAAGGTGACACCTATAGATGACACTTCTCAACTTCATTTCAACAGTACCCCATGACATCTGAAGAGTAAATAAACATGAATCTCTTCTGACAACCACGAGAGAACCATCAGGTCATTAGCATTAAATTATATATCTGCCTGTGAGGTTTTTTCAGCCATATTGCATAGGTTAGTGTCTGTACCCTGCATATTCTCTAAAGGTCAGCATCATCTCAAAGATCCAAGAGCAGTTGCCCTTGAAGCCACAATCTTTTGGCCTTCTACCCTTTTTCAGTGTCTCTACACCCAGTCCTGGCGGACCCCCAGAGAGCCCACAGTTTTGCTCCCTCCTACTTCCCAACACACCTGTACCAGAAATTCAGTGTTCTTAATTGGCTGGGAGCTGGGAGAGGGCAAAAATGTGGACTGGGGGTCCCCGAGGATCAGGCTGAGAAACACTGCAGTAGCCCCTTGCTGCCTTTATGTCCGAATGCAGCTCTGCTGCACTCACGTAGCAGATGGCGGCCAGCTCCTGGCGCGTGTTGCTCTCTTCCAGTAAAGCTCCAGGCATCTTGGCTGGGTTGGTACCATTGTCATACACCGTGAACTTGGTCCCCATCAAGTTGGACCTGGGGAGTAATAGTGGGGGCAAACAGATAGTTTTGCGCCAAGCAGCGGACTCGGAATGTGTCCCACCCTGACTGACCCAGGAAAAAGGTGTCCTCCATCTACCTCAGCTTCCCGACAAAGCTCTCGCCTTCTCGGGACAGGTCCGTAGCATCCACTGAGATCAGGTAGTTGGACGTCTTGCTCTTCTTCCTCTTCCTCCCTGCCAGAAGGAAAATCTGAAGGAGAGAGACAATAAACATGAGATGATACAGAAATTCTGCCTGACAGTATAGAAACAGGAAATAAATTTTTATTATCATCATTAAATAACTTTTTTTAATCCAAGCAGACTTACATCACAGCCATACTCGTAAAAAAATTTTGGCTAAATAAAAACATTTTTATTTAAAAACTACCATCTTAGACAGATCCACTTCCTAAACTACTGCGCCACCTGCTGTTCACTATGACTCCATCAGAAAGGAAGCCCCGCCCCCAGCCTTTACCCTCCTTCCATCCTCCTTCTCCATGTGCATAAAGTACGTGGGGTACAGGCCGCGGTCCATGCCCTTCTTGTCGCGTGTGATGCGGCACTTGACCGTGATGCCGCGGGGCGCCGGGCGCAAGACAAAATCCTCCAGGTTGTCAACCTCGATGGTCAAAGCCTCCGCCGTGGGGGACCCGGGGCCCACACACTCCTGCAGTTGAAGGCAGAGTCAAAATCAGAATCGGAATCCTTTTTATTAGCCAAGTATGTTTCCAGACAAGGAATTTTCCTTGGTGGTGCTTTTAGAAGACATTACAAAAAACATATAACAATTAGGAAAGGTATATACAGAAAAGTAATAAACACTAGATTGGCAATATATCAGTCACTAAATATGTTAGTCATATCAATGTGAAATAACAACCTATTGTAAATCAATTTATTATTTTTTTACAAATTAATCTGCATGAATGACTGCACCTTGCACCCCCTGGGAGAAAAGCTTAGAGTTGCCTTTACCTGTGCTCATAAATACTCCTATAGCTGTGAATCAAGACTGAACACCTGAACCAATGAGCATAGGGAGGCAGGGTCACAGTCAAGTGGGAGGGCTTACGGTGTTGGACTTGGCACTGGAGGCCGAGGCAGGCCGGGCGGTCTCCGTGCTGGGGGACTGGGACCGGGTGTTGTCTTCATCTTCCTCTTCTTCGTCACTGGCCTCATCGTAGTTCATGCTGACGGAGATACCTGACCAATTTGGGGCAGGAGGAGGGGAAAAAAAAGTGAGAAAATACCAAGAGGTTTAGGAGATGTGGCACAACCCTTAAGCATGTGCATGTTAGATGATTTTCACCCCAGAGGGCGATGTTTAATGACAGTCCAAGATGGGATAATACCAATTTCTGCTACGAAACATGGCGTCATGATGATGCCTTCATGGGATAATAATCTACTTCTCATATTCTTTGACCGAGGAGGCATTTAAGGTCGATGTTCTATAATAAAGCCAAACTGAAATCTTCACAAACCAAATCTGTGACTCATCACTCCTTCTTATCCCCACATGACAGTGATAAAGGAACAGGTCATGACCCTGGAGACAGAGAGACAGCTGGTGCCGTTGACATACTGCTTTAATGGACAGGCCGTGTGCTGACGGAGTATGAAATCACCATTCCTCTTCGTACCATACAGTGCAGTTTCTCAGTGGGATCTATTTCCCCCTGGGGGAGAATCCTCTTGCTTATCACAGGTGGGACTTCTGACCTCATCCGCCCGTTCCTGGGTGAAGTCAGCAAGTGTAGAGGTGGGGCTTTGCTGGTCAGAAATCTAAAGGGTGTCCCATGTGACTGCAGGCAGAGTCATGTGACCCATGTATTACTGCAGCACATGCCCCCCAATGCGGTAGTAGAGGGTGCTGCATTCTGCATGCAGTATATACTAGTCATTGCAGAGCACATTAACAGAGAGCTGGAAAATGATGCCACTAAACCAAACCACAAAATTCCAGATAATAATGAGAATATGAATCGTTCACTCCTTGTCCTTGAGTGCTCCCCCCACCCAGAAATGGCAAAGCTCCTCCCCACTGGACCAGGCCTCAGAATTTTCAAGAACACAGTGGTGTTGCCCAATGTCGAAGGTCAAAATTACCAAGGGCAGGATGTCATCTGTCAACCAGCTGTGTAGACTGTACTCTAATGTAGGCCAGCCAAAAGACCCGCGTCACGTCCTGGGTGTGGAGTCTCCAGTACTGGACCTCTCACCTTGCCTCTGCAGCAGCTGATGGAGGTCCGTCTTGGGCTCCAGAAGCTGCTCCGTGTCCCCGTCACGCTCCGGCTCGGCCTCATGCTCCGGCTCCGGCTCCTGGACGGTCTGCGGCTGGCCGACGGACAGGATCTGGACCTTGGGACCCAAGTCGGAGGCCTCTGGGCTCAGGAATGTGGCTGGCCCATCAATACCTGCCCAGTGAGACACACTCTGATCAAAATCATCATTTTAAATGCTCGAGAGAAACATTTCCATTAGTCTGTTTTCCTCTCTTTTTGGATGCTCCAAACACTGCATAGATGTCCAGTACAGGAACTGCCTAGCCTCACATTTCCGAAATCTTAAGGGTCTTAAAGGCCTCATTAATTGATCCAGTGCTGGATAGATGTTCATCTCTGCACACTCCACTCCTCCAAGGATTTCCATGTAGTTTCTGCCTCCCTCTTTCTCTCACATACTCACTCACACACACTCACACACACACACACACCTGTTACTCTATCTATATCTTTGTGGGGACCGTCCATTCATTTCTATTGGAAAAATCCCAACAATGACAACCTTAACCCCCACCCAGGTTTTGGCATTTTTAGTTCTTTAATTGCAGTCACAGATTTTTATAAAACTGAATTTCCCCTCATGGGGACTGAAAAAATCACCCCCCACAATGTTTACCTGGACCACACACACACACTCTAAATCTCTCAGATAAGCTATCATTCTAACAGCTGGACTCTACTGGGCTGGACAACTTATGAGATATTGCCACATTTGGGTTTAAATGTTGCAAAAAGTCAGCTCTATAAGTATACTAGCACTCACAGTTGAAAAACAGTCACCTATTCACTTCAGCAAGCTACCCTTTGCTTCCAGTCCTCCTAAAACTTCCTCGGGCAGAGTCACCCCCCCCCCCCCACCTGAACTGGCATAGCCACCTGCCTGCAGCCTGCCACCCTGATGGTAGAGGAGCTGTCGAGCAGCCGGAGATCACGGACCTAGACCTGGAGTCCGGTAGGTCCCATACCAGCTGATGAGACTGGGAGCAGAAGCACTTCCCCTCCAGTCTTAATTTAAAGAGCACCTCCCTGAGTTAGTGTTCTGAGCTCGGACTCTGCCACACACCTTCAGTAACGCATTACAATATGTTCGAAAATTAAGCAAGACATGTGGGGCCGATTATATAAATAGCTATTGCTCTCACCGTCCAGGATGACATCGCCGGTGACGCCGAGACGCGGCTCGACCAGGGGGGCCTGCTCCTCGCTGCGACGAGGTCGCGAGGATCGCGGCCGGGCCTCTGGGTTGGGCTGTACCATCAGTGGCTCTTGTCGTTTCCGCCGCTGCTTCTGCTCCAGTAGCGCCCTCTGTAGGAGAACGGTGAAAGTTCAATGGGTAATGCCCTGGGGTAATGCCGCATAAAAGTAAAAAGCCTGTAGCTATCATGTCAGCCATTAAGTTGGGAAAGAGCAGCTCAACTCCCCCTCATTACATCAGGCAGAGTGTCAGACATCACGCCCAATGACCTTTGACCTCCAGTAGCATGGTGGAACGGTTGTGAGGAACACCAGCGTGATATCAAACATGCTCACCCACACAAAATCTATGTGACTTCTATCACAGCCCCTCTGACATTCTGGTAAGACTCTGTACTCATATCTCCTTCAGCATGACGGCAGCCGTGCTATCCAAGATGTCCTCACAAAGAGACAGGGCGGACACCATGCTTCCCAAAACCCAGTCAGGTCTTGGTGAAGATTTTCACTCCCACTGCTCGACTTCCCCAAATGTAAATTAGCACATCACAATCTCCCAGTACTGGAAGCATGGCTGGAAAACCCGTCCAAGCAGTGACCCACCGGGAACAGGGGTGCAGGTGCAGGAGATGGGCCTGCACTCATCAGGTCTACCTCACCGAGACTGGACCGGAACATGCTGGCATGCCATGTTAGCGACCATGGAACCAAACCATAGAATTTTTCAGCTGCATTCTGACAAAAAGATGACATCAAAAAAAAATCTTCTCTTGTCTCTTTGGTCCCAAAAAAGTAAGGGAGGGAATAAGAGAGAAAAGAATGGATATGTTCCTATGGCAACCGCGAGCTGGTGGTAGTGTGAAGTGGCTCCTGTCTGCGAAAGGTTTTTTTTCTCCTTTTCTTTTCTGCCTTTTCCCTCACTGTTCTTGTCCTCCACGGGTGCCATCCTTCCCATTTACTGGACAGCTAGAGACTCTAAATTTTACATATGATGGGTGTCACCACCTGACAGTTTAATTAGCTCCGTGACGCCCCCTGGGGATGCTGATTAAGTAGGACTTTGGAGTCACAGCACACACACTCCTCCCATCATGAACAGCTGGAAGTTTGGACCTACAGGCAAAATCACGGAATTTATAGCGTAGATTTTTGCGTATGTCTGCATTGTGACTGATTTTTTTTTTTAACTAGGGAAAGATATAAATATTCAAATTAAGGACTAATTTGACATTTGTTTACATTCAGACATTCAGAAACGGTGATATTGACAAACCACCATGATGGAGCTGTGTGTTTGTAAGAAACAGGTACTGGGACATTTAGTGGCTGCCCCCGAACGGGCAGGTGACATCATGGAAAGAGCCTCATTAGTGTTAAGGAGCCCCCTTTCAGCCCCCCCCCCCCCCATTGGGGGCCATGTGTCCACTGGGGAAGGCAAGGGGACCAGCCCAAATGACAACAGGCCTGACAGACTGCTGCTAGACAAGACCTCAAAAACACAGGTTCGACTCAGTCCGGTAGGTAAGCACTTCATCCGATGTCTCTGACTTCAAAACCACATCATATCTCAATAAAACATATCACAGTGCAAACATTTGTTCAAGGTCCTTCAAAGCCCAGGCAGGAAGCTGATTATGCTTGAGCCGCATAAAATGGACTGAACCCTGAATCTGTATCAGGGGACCGAACAGGGGGGCTGTTGAGTAAATAGGTATGGGAGCTCACTTCCCTTGATTGGGACCCCCTCTCGTCATACATGGCCGCTTATTTAAACCACATGCATGTGAACCAGGGATGAGACGGCCAAGTCTTCACAATTAAAATCGGGATGGTAATGAATAAAACATGCTAGTGGACTAACACACTTCATTGTAGTAATGATAGTGTAACAGAAAGACTACTATGTTTTTTTACGTAAAAGGAAAAGGAGATGAAAAGTCCTAGGGTACAAAAATAGAAATGTACCCTAACAACAAAACACTCACACTGCAATCCTTAGAAAATGAAACATTTACAGGTGAGGTGAGTCTCAGACTCCGTTCCCTGTCTGTTCCCAAAGGTGCTTCCATCACCCCTTACTGAGAAGGAATTCAAAGCCATAGAAAAATATATACTGTAAGGCATCTTGTTCTATGTTTAGCCGATTGCTAAGCTTGAAAAATTCAGATTTTCAGTGGCTTTGCTCTAACAGTGTGACAGAATGGGGTCTCCCACAGAACCGTGTGTGTTGTCCAGTTGAGGGAGACCACATCACTGCATACCTTCCATTGGCTCACTCCCTAATTGCTGCTGAGCCCGGATTTCCTTCACTGCCTCACCTGCGACACTTACTCATCAGGCGCAGACAGTGTAAATGGGACTGGCAGAACAATCCAGCTGCAATTCATAGTGCAGCAAGTTCGAAGCATCAATTACATTTTTACAACTGAAGTCACAGTAGAATGTAGAATGAATGTAAAGTACTGATCTATAAAAATTCTAACAAAATAAACTGGCTGTATGATTATAACCTACCGATTTTAACCCGGAGTAATATGTGCACTGCACTATTCCACAGAACAGTCTCATGGACACAAGCACACCAGAGACATACCTCAGTAAGATCAGGAGAGACCCTTAAGAATCAGTCAGTCAAGTACCAGGCTGCAGATCTAAGAGGGCATTGATGACAATTAGCAAGAAGTCGCTAACGGTCTGCAATAGCGGCCCGTAGATCCAGGGATCGCTGTGACCCAACAAAACGAGGGAAGAAGTGAAAAAAGCAACAAGAGTGAAGCAGGAGTCTGAAGCTTGGCGTTCCAGGAAGTATGCGTCCTCTGGAGAAACCAGATCACGCCCTGATAACTGTGCGAGGCTGGGTCAGGAGTCTGTGTCGGGGAAAGCAGAACATACATGCAAACACACAAACGCTAACACACAGAGCGTCATCACCCACCCTCTCCCAAGACATTATCAGCTGGGCGCCGGCGGGGTGGTATGCTCCTCTGGATCAGCGGCTCAGAGCCGAAAGGGAGAGACGGAGGAAGAGAGAGAGAGAGAGAGAGAGAGAGAGAGAGCGCAGGAGAGAGAGGAGGCGCGAGAGAGACACACAGCGAACTGAACCCTGTAAGCCCCACTCATAAAATCCCCCACCTCTGCTTCTCCTCTTCACTGCCACCCCGGCTGCCCCTGCACACCCCACTCTGCTCCAGGTTACAATCATCCTAATCTAGCTTCAACCACCACAATTCACCCATCCTACATTCCCATCCCGAACCATCCCAGATGAGGCACACTGTTCTTCGCCTGTCCTGAGACAAATTTCGAGGAGGTGCTGCCTCTCTGCAGTGACAGACACCTTGTCAGCGGCTCTCTGACTCACATGGATCGCTCAAGGTGTGCTCGAGAGCAAGAGGGAAAAGGCTATGTGAACCAATCACAAACAGAGGATCAAGAGAATGAAGAAACTGAGCCTCTGAATGAGAGCTATGTCATCCTCATTCGATTCACATTAGCCTCCAAAGCTAAGGCTAAGTCGCAATCAGAAGTGTGAACAAGAGTGAATAAAAACAGAACAGAAACAATCCTAGATGCCAAAAGGTAAGTATCTTTATGATTATCTGGCAAATCAGGAAGTCATGTTTATGAAGTACCAAAAGCCTGAAGTAGGCAATCATTTTTAGCAGACAACGTGTTAGCCACCAGGCTAATTTTCACCGCTAAGCTAATCAGATGAATGAAATGAAGAGAGAGACTAAGCTGATCATGTGTTTTGACTCCCAAATCACCCATAAATACTCAGTGTGGGTCGATCCAGGGCACCGCAGTAGATTTTCGTTGTGCTGCCAAGGTGCTTTTCACCCCAGAATGGCAGACGGGTGATGTCTCGCTAAGAGCCGCAGGCCGTCGCGCGCCTCTGATCCCGGCAGCGCTGCGCTCCAGGGAGTCTGCGTAGTCTCACCTGCTTTTCCAGTTTCTGCTGTCTGAGGCTGGTGCTGTCATCGTCCAGGGTGCTGTCAGGAGACAAGGAGGAGAGACGTGTCACAGGCACTCTGGAGCACACTGAAAGAAGAACGTACAGTATGGAGAACACCACCACCAACGTCATAAGGTATATATATATATATAGAAGACCTCAGAATCTGGCTCTATCAACTTAAATATTTATTCCATTCATTCCCTACACTTTTAATTTTCCACAGTTTGTAACTAGACATAACATTCAGACCACATGTGATCCAGATGCTGCAACCAAACAGAATTGCAGCAGCATAACATTTGAAATGTGCTGGTCAAAAATCTCTATTTCTTCCTCTGGCGGACAGACGAGCACTTCCGAACACGGCCATCAGAGGGTATCCCTGTGCTACAAACATCCCCACCACGATGAATTTCCCCCATGAGCCTCTGCAAATACTGGCCATACATTAGCAGCTCATCTTAATGAGACAGTTTTGTGACAAACGCACAAGACTCACATAAGCTGCAGAAACATGTGAGCTCACACGCACAGCTATATTTAGAAGGATTTTCACTTACATTCCTAGGTAAGTACGCTCACGGGAAAATCACAATAGTACACCTATCCTGTATCAACCAGGAAAGGAAATATCTCCCATGTTTGAGTCAAATGAAATTTGGTTTGCCGGGTTGTTTTTTTTACATCCTAACTGCTCTTTCTTCACCTGATTTTTTTTTCCCACCTAAAAGGAATATCAAAGTTATCATCAAAATGCCATGAAACACGGAATGGCGTCAGGATTGCCTCACGGGAACTGCGAGCCCAGTGACGGGCCCTTCCAGCGACCTGCTGCCCCTCCCCCTCCCGTCTGCGGTCAACATTGAGGTTTCCAGCGGACGGAGTGTGGCCAAGCGGCGAAAGTGGGAGGTGTTAATTGGACCCACGGGATGCCTGTTGCACACTGACGGTACTATTTTAAGAGCCATTTCAATAGGGGAACTTTTTCTGGATGTGGATTATGGGAGAGAAAACAGAAGTTTGCCAGTTTCAGTTGGTGAGTGGTAGTCAAATGCACAACTGAGGAACTGCAGAGCCGACTGCCCCTCCAAGTCCCCCACCCAACTCGAGAAGGCGGGGCAATGCCGAACTCCGGGAAGACCAACCCTCCTAGGGCTCATTACACATTGCTGATCCCTGTCACAGTACAGCTCGGTCATCTTTAATTTTGGTACCTCTTTGTATCTAATGGACAAATTTTATTTATTTACTTTTTTTTTTTTTTTTTTTTTACACATGATAAATCTTAAAACATCGCTTATGGATTTTTATTTCTGTCTTAGTTTTGGTCTAGGTAATGACCATTAACCACTGCGCCACCCGATGTTCAGAAAGGGAAGTTCTCTTCAGGCAGCCGCGCAACTTCAGGCATTGCTAAGCATGCCGGTGCTGCTTTGTGCTGCTTGGTAACCAGCCAGCCGTAACAGAGATAAGAGCGCGGCAGCCAGGTGTGGCGTCTGCAGGATCTTTGATTACGGGGCACTCAAGGGCATCGCGGAAGGTGATGTCGGACTGCAGAAGGCACTCTGGTTTCCAGTCCGTGGGAATCGACAGTCACCTCATTTAAATAATTTGTGGGTTGATGTGAAATACCAAGCTGCTGTCCTCGTTTTTTCAGACGGGGGATCCAGAGCTGTGATCTCCTGCATTTACACCTCTCAGCTGTAGAAGCTGAAGGATCTTTCGCCAATCGCAGACCCTCTGCGTCACACAAAGGTCTTATAATTCGCACGAAAACTACGCAGGAGAAACTGGTTCACAGGCAATAACAAGGGTGTCTGCACATGGACTGAAGCGTTGAGATCAGGGCAGAGATAAGCTAACAGGGCAGTGAGCCCACATTTAGGAAGGAGGAGTCAGCTAAGCATTAGCGTAAAGGGCACAAAAAATATGGACCACTTAGCATTAGCCTGAAGAGTATAGTGAAAAGATGGGGGCCACTATCCATTAGCCTAAAAGGTACAAGGAAAAGGATAAGGGCATTGGCCTGAATGGTACCAGTAAATGATGGGGGTCATGAAGCATTAGCCTGAAGAGTACAGGGAAATGATAGGAGTCGCTTAGCATTAGCCTGAAGAGTACAGGGAAATGATAGGAGTCGCTTAGCATTAGCCTGAAGAGTACAGAGAAATGATAGGAGTCGCTTAGCATTAGCCTGAAGA
>JAODLD010000069.1:25269123-25280818 GCA_026781065.1 Mormyrops boulengeri | reverse complement strand
CCCCCCCCCCCCCCCCCCCCGCCCCGCCCCCCCCCCCCCCCCCCCCCCCCCGCCCGCCCCCCCCCCCCCCCGAGTCAGGGCCATTTTCATGATTCTGCAAGGCACTAGATTCAGAGGGAGGGGCCTCATTCATGCAGAGAAAACAAAAAGAAATGGAACAGCTGCTGAGGAATGCATTTCCGGCAATTTGGCCAAATAAGGTCGTCAAGCTCCACTTACAAAAGGAGGGCAGAGTCACAGGAAGCTGACGCTACCCCCAAGAAACAGTCACATGTCCTCATGCACTCTCATGTCACAAACTGACCAGGCAACGGTGACCAGAGGGTCCCAGCTGGTCGACACCTGTTCTCACCATGTGCTTCCCTGAAGGTCGACTTAAGAAACTTCTAGGGAACTTATTCACTTCAACGCACCCTCAATAATGCCCCCCCGCCGCCTAATCAGAGGAAGCCACACTGCAGGAGACATACGCTTATCAGAAAACCATGTCAGCTGGGAATAAAATGCAATTTTTCCCTCTGAGAGAAAGCACACTGTGTGACACCTAGAGCCTGCAAAAAAAATAGAAAATTGATAGAAAATTTCTGCAAGTTTAAACTGCAAATACGCTCACAAGGCAGCTACACATTAAAACAATGTTTCTGAAAATAAAGCTAAAACTTCCCTTTTACTTAAAAAAAAAATACATGCGCTGAGAGTACAGCAACACAAATAAAATCCCCTTCACATTCCAGCTACTTACATAACTTAACAGCTCTGCATCAGTCATAAAAGGAGGGGTCTCAAAATTCACAGATGTTCAGGGGATGAGGCATATGACAGTCATACGCAAAACATGACTATGAATCTAGGATGGCAATGTTTCAAAATTTTGGAGTCAGAGGATCCCTGCAAGCATGCATCTTTGGAGAAATGGAGCAAGCATCTCTTTCGCCTAGCTTCCATTATTTACATATCAGCTTAACTGAAGACATTTATCCAGTGGGTACAGTCAATGTTGGCTAGAATACCCTTCAAAACGAGGACTGGTGTTGCTGACACATTGGAACAAGTAGAGTCGTGCTTTCTGTTAGGTTCAGTAATAAACAACACAGAAACGTTTTGTTTTATTTGCATGTGCTTTGTGTATATTAACGCATCATTCTTGGTTAGGCCAGCTTATTTTGGAAGATCTTTAACTGAATTACTTGTCTTTAAAAACCGTCAGGTGTCATTATGATCATGACTAAAAATAACTATCACATATCTATTTATTCTGATCCTAACCCAAAAAAAACGTATAAACGTAAAAAAACTAATCTGTATTAGTTTTACACATAATCATTCTTTTTATCTTTAAATATTTAGTCTTAATAAGACATCCTGTTTCTTTCCAGAACATTTCACTTATTTATGTACTTTTAAAATATTTGCCCTATGTGTACTGTCTTTGCTGCTTGTCTGTTTGGCAATACATGTACGTTCGCCTGTACACTATGTTCTTGCTTCTGTATGCACCAGAATTTCCCCCTGTGAACAATAACGTTAATCCTAATCTTAAACCAGGAGAAATGATTTTAAGTTCATCACAAAAACATATCGTGAAATAACACGGTTATATCGCGTGCAGCTTATGATCGGCATTAGTCTTTAGATAAAGGTTGACCAGCTCGTTCATCAGAAGAGGTCTTCCCAGGCTCGTTTCCTGAAATCGGGACGTGCGCTTCGGACATCCGGCGCCGCTCGCAGCTTCCCGGTAGAAGCAGGGCCGCCGAGCTCAGCATCGGACCGAACTTCTCAATGACCCGACACCATGTATCACCGGCAGCGCCGCACGCTCAATGGATTATTGATTGGCAGCAACCCGATGCTCTGATTGTCTGTTATCCCCTGTTGTTTAAATATTAACCTCTGTAACGGTAAACATCGCCGCCAGACGAAGGTGGAGAAGTTTCTAAATTTCAAATGGTAAATTTGCCATTGTTTACATCAACTTTTCTAAACTGGGTAGCACAGCAAAAGTATACCGAAACATTTTAAACTACTTTATTTCTCCTAGGTAAGTTATATGCTGACCCGGCTGCATCAGCTAGCGAACAAGATTTAGCTAACTTTCCAGAAGTTAAATGGACAGAGAGTGGGCTGTTGCTGAATAATCGTATTATGCTCAGAACTATCTATTCTTTAAAACAAAAACTGTAAGAATTTATATTCATCATATATATTATATATAGCAGTTTCTGGCGAAAGATGTGAAAAGACAGCTAATGTGATTCGTGCAAGCCATAGTCGCCCGCCTGCTTCCTGGGATCCAGCAAATCCCACTCAGAAATCTAAGCAAGTCCGCGGACACGCCGCTCTACATACATAAGGTACATTGCTCCCATTAAAACATCGCCGATCTCTTTCTTACGTCGCTAAACGAAGATTTTACACGGTAGAGATGAAATAAACAACACTGGTCGACAAATTCCTACGTGTCCATCTGTATTAGCTAGCTTACCTGATGCTGTAGTAACTCATGTTTATGCGCGGTTGCTATGGGTCCCCCAGCTGTTGGCCTCACTGAGCAGCGATCTGTATGTAGTTGACGCTGAACGAATAAGTTCTTCAGCCCTGGTAACGGGACCAACATGCAACAGTCAGCCTCATTGGTCAGCAGGTTTTGTAGTTCCGTTGTGATTGGCTAAAAAGTGGAACGGCTTCGCCTGGAGGCAACGGTGACGTATGTGCGATAGTCTTCCAGGTGACCGCACGGCACAGAAGCAACTTTTCAAAAGATTAATTTTATTCTGTTTAAGAGCATGGATTTGCTTATATACTGCTCTGGGAGCTGATTGCAATGGTCTTTAACTTAAGGTATTTCATCATCTTTTACTAACGCACCTGTAAAACGAGGTGTTTAAACACGCTACCGCTAAACCAAAGTGTTCCTTTTCGTTTTGGTTAAAATCAAATTGTTGAAATACTATTATTGTCAAGGGTTAGCAGTCAACCTGGCAATATATTATTTTATAATGAGTTCCAGGCGTGAATGCGACATTCTACAAAGATTTCAGCGCAAATTGTTTTACTTATAAGAATTAAGTAAATCTTCATCTGAAAATGAATCCAACTCTGGATAATAAAAATCGTGTAACATTTGAGTACCTTAATACAAAATAAATGTGTAAACGTTTTTAAAAAGATCCAGAACAACAGTCCTTTAATTTAGTGGTCTGGATACATGACATTTTATTATATGCTGATACTTGTTGATAAACCAGTTTTACAGTCTGTTGATCAGGGAGAGAAAAATACATATTCACTTACAATAGACTATGAGTACAGGTCCATTATTACTTATTGATGGCTATCTCAGTGCTGGACAGTCGCCCTTGCTCCATGAGAAACCTCATCAGTCGTTTCCTCTTCCTCCAAGTAACCTTCACTCCATAGTCCTGTTCAGGGGTGTCCATCACTAAAATCTCTGCAGGCTGGTTATAAGATACCGTTTCTGTGAAGTCTGACAGCAGAAAAGGGAGTTTGGAAGAAAGTCTGCAGTTCTCAGTTGTTTGTGTTTCTGGAGTATCTAAGTCAGGGGGAGTGAAAACACTGTCCCTGTGATTGCTTTTCATGTTATTTGGTGTGATCATATATACTGGACCACTGGTATGTCCATAGTTGTCAGCCAGCTGTGCTTCAGTGTCCCCGGTGGAGGCTGCGACCCCAGGTGCGATTACTCTGCAGGCTGTATCTTTTATAGTACGTCTCTTAAGAGATGTAACCCGCTTTGGTGTTTCCATCATACTGCTACTCTCGATACCCCGAGGTGCTGCATTACTGGCAAGACCTGCCACATGACTGGTCTCAAGTTCATCCATGTGGGGGTTAGGGACATTGAGCCCATATGTAACAGCAGGACCTTCAGGTGGAGAAGAAATGCTAGTATCAAAGGTAAGTGGAGGAAACTTGCAGACACTTGTTTTCTTGGGCTGAGGTAAACACAGTGTGGAACTCCTGTTCAGAATACTACTCTCCGCTTTGTGACCCTTCCTTCGTCTTCCCTTTTGAGGTCCAAAGCTCTGCAACTGCATGTTGGTATCAAACTGAGGCATTACCTGAAAGCAAGTGCGGGGGGCACAGGGAAAGACAGGATTACTGGGCAGTGACATGCATGTATGTACATAATAACTTAAGACATATGCAGTATAAAAAGAATTACACGATAGCATAAATGCCGCAAAAATAACCAATATGCATTAACAGAAAAATAAATAAATTGTATGTTTAATGCAAAGTAGTTTTGTATTACCCAGGAAGAGTTGCGCGTGCTACTTTGACGCTGGTTTGTTGATAAGAAGAGTCTGGGGTTAGCGGCACTCTGTACTTGTGACCCATGGTGGTGCCTGGCTCCATTTAGCGGTGGCTCAATGAACAGCAACTGAGGCTTTCGGCTGTTTAGTCTTTTTTTCGGTTTGTTGCGGGGCATCGGAAACAGCCAGCATGGCCGTTTTGAATCACTTCACAGTATGTTATTCAATAAAGCTAAATAACACACACAGCTGTCCAGCTTGCTGCACCCGGCTACGAAATACAAAACATGCCGTGAGAATCACAAAGCACATAACATAATCTTCGCAAGGGAGGCGGAGAAAACGTCTTTGTAAGCATTAACGAAAGAGCCAAAATCATTAATTTGAGTAAAATACTAAAGCAATGCCCCACATACCGAAGAACAGAGCACATCAATGTCATATGTTTGTTTTATTAATAAACTTCCGCAATCTTCGGCGTTAGTAGGCAACTAGACGCTTTGCAAAGGTTTTGCTTTTCCATCTTTTGGCTAGTTGTACTCTGTATTCTAATTGGTCCGCCGTCGAACACGGAAGCGCTCATCTCTGATCCTATTGGTTATATACCATTCACGTGATTGGCATAAGTAGGACTGCGCCAAAATTCAAACGACCACACAAAACGAATGAGAAAGTGGTTGAATTCATTAGCTAGCTATACACATGAATTAATAGGTACTTATATAAAGACACCGCGCAAAGAAGCGGCAGATTATTGCTACACAAGGACACTCCTAATATGAAGGTTTGATCATGATTCAGTAACGTGTTCGTTGTTAAGTACAACTGCTTGTGCTAAATTAACATTGTCAGTATACAGTAGCGGGACTGCCGGGTGCTATTAAGCTAATAGGTTTTTAACTGTAAATCACGCAATTACTCTCTAAGATTTGCCTGTGAATTTTCTAACGTTATCGCGAATAGGAATGAGCAATTAAAATTACGAAACATCTGGATAGTTCGTGAATATTAGTTCTTAGTAACTCGGCCTAATAGCGAACCCATTGCTCTCCACAGAACATAACTTGCTAGCTTTAGCTAGCAATGGTTAGCACTGCAGCATTGTATTTGAAACACAATGACTATGTCTACCTAAGATTACATTGGCTATGTATGTTAGCAAGGTTTGAGTATATTTATATGGCGTATCGACAGTGGTTTATATATATGTGTATGGCTGACCAATCTAACCAGTTGTCAAATAAGGCAAACACTTTGTACTGATAAGGCCGGATGTTCGTTTGCGTAGTTTCACGTTCAGTTTGCTGGCAATACTACTAGTTAAGTTTAACGGTTCATTTTTCTAGAAGGCGATACGTCATCACCTAAACTAACGTTATTAAGAAGTTGAATATCATCACTAGATCGTTATTTTCTCATTTCAACTGTCTTTTTTTTTTGTTTTGATTTAATAAACATTATCCGGCACATACACGCTTTTGTGCTGGGTAAATCGGCTTTGTTCACATATTGAATGTTATATTATCATCTAACATAGATTATGGGTTTCTGTACACAATATTGATTACACATGGGACCTTTATCTAAAAAATAAAAATGCGGGGATCCTAATGATGACGCAGTGAGCGCAAAAGACAGCTTAATATTTAGGAGCAGCTTGTTTCTGAAATGCAGTAGTTGTGTAAGTTACACTTAAAGCACCGTAGTGCTCACTTCGATGAGTTACACATTTTGGAATGCTCTTTCAGCGAAATGACTTTGTCTGATGGATATATATTAGAAAAAAAGTTGCCATGCTGTGAAACAGTGTCACCTTCATTTTATTCTTCAGCCATCATAGCACACAGCCAGTGATTGACATTTGAGCAGAATGGAAGAGAGCCCCAGGCGGCCCCTGATCCTAAGGAAGAGGAAACTTCCCTTGGAAAAAAAAGAGGTTCCTGTCTCGCGTGATGGGCCCAACAGGCCGCAGTGCATCCCTGAGAATGTCCGTGTCATGGACCACCCTTCCATGCCAGACACACAAGTGTTGATCATCCCCAAGACTGCCGACCTCCAAAGTGTTATTGATACCCTCACTGCCAAAGGCAAAGAACGTGGCCCAGAAGGCCCCAACAAATTCATCTTGCTTAGTAGAAATAGTTCAGAAGACAAACCAGAGTCTCTCTGCCAGCCGTCCCTTGATATAGGGAATCCAGGGCCTTTGAGCACACAGGTGGGGTATGGACTCCTCAAAAAGTCTGGGACAGACTGTCAAGAAAAAGCCAAGCCCCTAACGGCAATAAAACTATGTGAGTCAGTCATAATTCACTACTCTCTCCTGGAATTAATTCATGTATTATTGTTACATGACAATGCCTGTTGCAACGTGTCATGTGCTTCTTGCAAACCCTTGGATGTCTCATGTAACTCATGTAGTAACATTTTATAGTGAACAAAGGGCTGGACTGCAACCCTCTAGATGACAGCCTGACAAATATCCAATGGCTGGGAAGGATGAGCACAGATGGCTTGGAATCAAACTCTGTTCAGAAAGTTTACAAAAAGGAGTCCCAGGAATCCCACCCTAAACTTCCCCAGGTAATTCTGTTTGTTTAAGCTACTCTGGTGTTGTTTTTCCTTCACTGTAAATGCTTGACCGAAGTATTTACCACCCAAGTCTCCTGCTGTTTGAAAATTTACAAATTTACCATAACTCTGAAAATACTTTTCTCCTTTAGCCTCCAGGAGAAGTGTTGCTTCCCACTACTAAAGATCAACTGTCAGAGAGACCGCCATATTCGTACATGGCCATGATCCAGTTCGCTATTAACAGCAAGAAGAACCGGAAAATGACCTTGAAGGAGATCTACACCTGGATTGAGGATCACTTTCCTTATTTCCGAAATGTGGCTAAGCCTGGTTGGAAGGTACACATGGTGCTCGTGGGTTGAACCAGGCAGCTGATTGTTTATTACTGGCTTATTGTTGTCACTGCTTACTGCTGCAAGTTTGACACATTTTATTGAGAGTTTGGGGCTTGTGTTGATTTTAATTGGTGGTCTCATTTTATTTTCATGACACGCAGAATTCCATCCGCCACAATCTTTCCCTGCATGATATGTTCATCCGTGAGACCACTAACGATGGCAAGATATCATACTGGACCATTCGCCCTGAGGCTAATCGGTGCCTGACGTTGGATCAGGTCTATAGGGTAAGTGTTACTGTACAGCCATATGGTCAACTTGATGCCGTGACGTTCAGAGTGCCTTTACGATATCGAACAAGCATATTATTATTGTTCTTGTTGTATAAAAACCGATTTTGTGATATCTGTTCATTCAGTGCTTTTGTTCAGATCAACTTAAATACAGATTTATACAGCTGATTTATTAGATGATTTATTAGAGTTAAGCACCTTGATCACAGGGCCCCTATTGCAACTTGAATCAGCGGCTCTCAGGTTACAAGTCCATGCTCCACACAGCCACCATGTGCATCCTATACTGTACCAGACATGTTACATAAATGATTTGTCAGTCTATTATTCTGTTTATTTCCTGCTTCCCCCTGTAGATGGCAGTGGACTCAGCAGTATCACCTCTCCCATTCACACCACAAGTCTCTGAGCAACAAGTAAGGCTTATTCCAGCACTTCTGTGGAGCAGGCGTCCAGCGCCGACCTCATACCTTCTGTGTCTGAAAGTTCTCTTGTGGCGCTAATAGAAAGTAGCGACAGGAAGGAGTATTCGGACATCAGCAGTCACGATTGATTTTGCTACCATGCAGTTGATTTAAGTAACCTGTTACTTCTAAGCAGGCCTAAGTCAGGCTGTTGTCACCAGCTATTGATGTCGTTGCCATATGGGCAGGGAACATGAACCATGTAATCCCTCTGGATAAGATGTGATCTCTTCCCACAGCAAAAGAAGCAAATTACTGCTGAAGTTAAGAAAGTGCCAGCTGCCGGTGGCTTTGGTGAGTAGCAAAAACGACTGTGACCACTGTAAAAGCTCTAGGTCGTATCCTGCTCATAGATTTATCTTTTATTTGTAGTGTTTTTCTTTTTCCATTAATCCTCTGATGTGTCTTCTTATTTTTCCCCGGTTCCTTATTCTCAGAGAGGAAGATGAAGCCTCTTCTGCCTCGCACAAACTCCCTCCTGGTCCCTGTCCAGCTCCCTCTTGCCTCATCTCTCTTCCTGTCACCCATACACTTGCCCCCTACAGCCATTCAGCAGAACTGCATCTCAGCCCCTGGTGGAGGCAAGAGACTTCGCATTGCCCCCAAGGTAAGGCCGAGCCATGGAATTAATAATCTGATTTTGTTGTGGTTAGTCTTACGAAAAGGCCAGCTTTTCTTTCATGTATGCCCCTTTTGCTTCCAGACTCCAGGGGAACAAGTGTCCCACCCCAAGAGAGAAGCAAGCAGTTCCCGCCGCAAGCAGCGCCTGGTCCTGGCCTCCAGCGAAGAACCCCTTGTTCTATTTCCTGACAGCACTTTCTTTGACTCTGGCCTGGCCTCGGACCTTTCCGGCTTCCACGACATCAAGGACGAGCCACACCCAGAACTAGACAGCCCGGGCAAAGAGTGCACCTATAAGACTCCGGTCAAGGGTACCCACCCGGCATCCTCCACCCC
This sequence comes from Mormyrops boulengeri, assembly GCA_026781065.1. Classification (NCBI taxonomy): domain Eukaryota; kingdom Metazoa; phylum Chordata; class Actinopteri; order Osteoglossiformes; family Mormyridae; genus Mormyrops; species Mormyrops boulengeri. The sequence goes on along the minus strand of JAODLD010000069.1, from coordinate 25,271,921 downwards.
CAGCAAGCCTCTCCCTACCCCTCCCAGTCCCAGAAAGGCCATGCCCCTCGGCTCCGAAGACCATAGCCTGCCAGACGTCAGCCCCATTCAGGCGGCCATCACACCACGACGGTCCAGCCGTGACCCTTTCAACACATCAAGTGCAGCCTTCAAGGAACTGTCATTTTATAGTGGCGCTTATGATCTCCTGAACACCATGCCTGACTCTCCTACCTCCCCCAAGCCCCAGACGCCAGGTACCGGTCCTGCCCCAGCCAACCGTTCCTTCACTGAGGGCCTGGTTCTGGACACCACAAACGACAGCCTGAGCAAAATCCTGGTGGACATTGACTTCCCTGGGCTGGATAGTGAAGACTTGGGGATTGGTAATATCAGCTGGTCCCAAATCATTCCTGATCTTAAGTGAACTAAAGCGCCCCTTGTTTCAGAAACCCGCCCCCCCCCCTTGTTGTCTGTGGGAGAGTTGTCCTTAAATTGCGTTTTCTTTTCATGCCACAGGAAAGGTACATTTCACTGCCTCTTGGTTCTGTCTTTAGAAAGATGTCTTTAGAATAGTTTGCTTGTTTTTATTTGTCTGCTTGTCTTCTGTTGACACATGTAAATATAATAGATCTTTATTTGCACAATCTGTATATTTTATTTACATATTTCAAAGTTTAAATTTTTACATCAACTCTAAGACACTACTATGCTTGGGACACAGAAATCCTGGGTAACTTCCATTTGTTGAACTGTTTGGAGTTTTTCATATTCTCTATATGCATAAATATTACACCACAATAAGAAACGGCAAAGGATATTTAAAGAGTGCATAGGTAGTGATCAGGGCTCTGCTTTAAAGGTTTTAGATAAAGACAAGTGACTCCTTACAACCCATTTTAAATGGCTACAGTTTCTTGTATGTCCATCTTTATGTGGCTTTTTAAGAAATGTATTACTTCATCTGTACTTAAATTCTAATATTACTGCCATAAGTAGAGGAGGTTTTGCTTTAATTGCTTTGTGTGAACAGGGTTTCTGGGCAAAATACTTCAAGTGGAGTGTTTCTTTGTGTGTTCCCAGTGACCCTGGTCTTTGTTTCCTGGATTGTGCTATTTTCAACCTGCTCCTCAGTGCCTCAGAGCTGTAAGCAAGTCCTAGGAAAGCAGTCCAACTCGCATGGAGACCTAAACCATGAATCTTGTGGAATATCTATGTGGATATGAACACCAAGACGTAATTTTTGTAAAGTAGGCTGTGCACGAATCAGTGGTCACATTGGAAATGTGCCGAAAGGCAGAAGCAGTCTTCTGGTGCAGGAACACCTGTATGTTACACTGAACACTATCACTGAAGTCGACATTTCATAAGAACTGCACTGTTATGCATTCATAACAAGGTTTTCATTTTTATCATTTGCAAAGAATTCTGTTTGTGCTTCTCTCTGGAATGGAAGCCTCCAATATGTCATTTATGGGAAAACCTGTTAAGGGATTCCAGCTGGACTTTTTGTCAGCCTACGTCATCAGCCCAGGCCTTCACTTATTGATGGAAAATCTTTGCTTTATCAGCACTGCAATTTATCTTTCCAACTGTACATATTTTTCCCCATGTTACAGTGTTTCCATTAAAAGGGCAATTTAATCCTGGGTTATGTTGCATATTATTAACTGGAAATTGTGATGTACTGCTGGGTGTCATTGTACAACACAGGCAGAGTCCCACAAGTTGCACTGTATTATATGCTTAGTTAATACATTCATGGATGAAGTTTGCAGGAACAGATTATGACAAGCGATGGCATAATTTGTAATTATGATTAATGACTGTGCGACACCGTTGCCTCGTGTCTCCCAGTTTGGGGGTTCGAATCCTTGTTCCAGTTCTGAGTTTGCATGTTCTGCCCAGGTTACTTTCCTCGTCCACTGCAAAGCCATGCAGTTAAACGCATATCTGTAAAATGCCTGAAGTGTGTGTGGTCCATCCAGGCTGCTCCCTGCCTATGCTGACGGACTGTAGCACCAGCATCACAGATAATGTTTATTCGAAGTTATGAGGACGCCGAATGCTATTTGACATTAACAGTTTTACAAACAACACTTATTGTGAAATTGACAGCAATGAACATGGTGTCTCTTGTAGAAACTTTACAATAACGTCTTTATTAAAGTTATGTGCTCATCCTATAATATGTCACTTTTATCATTGAGCTAAATGTCTCCACAGTCAGTTACGAGCATCTCTGAGGGCTTCAGTACGTTTTGACTTCCTCCTGAATTACCTCCATTAGGATCTGAAGATGCTTGGTGCATGATTCTGGAAAAACATGGACAGGTTGTGGTCAGCAACTAAAAACACGATCAAACCACACAGTAATATTTTAAAAATAGTTGCAGAAATGAGCCCATGAAAAATGATTGTGAAGAAACCACCACACAGATTAAGTGCTGTTATCTGCTCGGTCGCATGATTCTGCAGCTCTCGTGACTGTTTGGCCTTTGCATCACTCACGGAAAGCATTCCTCCAGTGGACAGGTAGGTGCTGCTGGTGCACAGTAAGGTAGTACACTGTAGGGATGGCTCGATACCACAATTTTGACTTCGGTATGATACTAGGATCTAATACCTTGGTATCGATACCATAGGTAAAAAAAAGGAAACAGGCAAATATAGGTGAATTGAAAACCGTTTTATTAAACACAGTGCTTGAAACTCTATGAACTGTGCAAAGAAATTGAATAGAAAAAAATAATAAAAACTACAATTTTGATTTTAGAAGAAACAAAACTGAAGAGATCTAATTAAAATAAAGTAATCTC
>JAODLD010000069.1:25229774-25247756 GCA_026781065.1 Mormyrops boulengeri | reverse complement strand
TAGGTTCTCCCCAAACGAGCTTGATGGGCCGAATGGCCTCCTCTTGTTTGTAAATTTCTTATGTTCTTATGTTCTTAAGTTTTTCATACAACGTACTTAGCGGTAACTTTGGTTTCAATGACAGCTGTTGATCTTAGGTCTAGCTTATAGATCGAAGAACAGTCATGGACTACAAAGCACTGTTGTAAGTCGCTCTGGAAAAGAGCGTCTGCTAAATGCCGTAAATGTAAATGTGAAGGTCAAAGATGCAGCATGCTGTGCAGGTCACATCAGACCTCCTTCTCCATGGCAGGCTCCAGCTTGCTCTGGGGGATCCCTATGCATTCCCAAGCCAGCTAGGAGATATTATCCTTCCAACATGTTCTGGGACATTTCCAAGGCCTCCACCCTGTTTGGATCCATCCATGTGGCACCTTTGTAAGATATTGAATGTTTGTATGTTTTGTATGTTGTATGTTGTATGTTTTTTGTAATGTCCTCTAAAAGCACAACCAAGGCAACCAATCCTTGTATGGAAACATACTTGGCTAATAAAAGGATTCTGATTCTGATTCTGATATCCAAACCACCTCAACTGGCAGTAGAGCAAGCACACCATTGTTCTTCTTAAGTTTTATCGTCTTTATTATTATTCCGTTCACCCGTTTTTTGGCCCGCTACTCCTCCCAGGGCTTTCGAGATAGAGACCCCGTTCCAACTCCGACACGTCGGGACCGATCTGGAATAGCGTGCTTGTTCACAGCTTTATGCTACGCCTTGTCGTTCGTTCGTTATTCCTGTTTTTCCGGCCAAAAAATGGCCCATAGGAATGAATGGGTAGAACTTTGGAACGATGATGTCATCCACTCTAGCTGTTAGAGTGAGAGCAGCAAAAAACCAGCATAAACTGTGATTTCAATGTTAAAATTCACAAGAGTTCAACGGACGATCACTAGGTGGCGGCATTGTGAACTTTGCGCGCCTTGTGTCAGAGTCTCCACGCTTCTTGCTGTGAGGTTTTGTAGACGGGTACGTGCTGGCTGCTCGACAATTAGCACATATGTGGATTTTTTCAATTTTCCCCCGTAACTATCCGATATTTGGTTAAAATGTTCCTCTGAAAAATATGTCTCAGGGTTTCGAGATGGGTTACAATGAAATGTGCGAAAAGACACATAATATATATATTATGTGTATAATTCTTATATGCTTGCTTTGCGTGTAAGTCACAGTTGATTTTTTAATTATATATGGAAAGTTTCGCAGATGAACACGCATATACTCTTATACTGCCGATGTGTATGTGTTTCTGTATGTTAGCACTAGTTGAATATTTCAGTTAGAAACTGTTTTTAAAGTGTTGTTTATAAATCTAGTAACACAGAGTTCTGTTAACACATTAGACCAGTCAGCAAATTCATCTCCCGAATTTATCCTTAGAAAATAAAATAGGTTTGAAAAACAGAAATTTGGATGTTTATAACTGAAATAGGTATATTTTCTGTTTTATGTGCTTAAAAATAGGTAGTACTTTTTATTTTTAACGACAATATTTTGTAAGAATTATTAGGGAAAAAATGAAAATAAGAAACTATTCTCAACTGGAAAAGAGGTTATTACAGCAGGTAAACCTTTTTGTTAAGATCTTGATTTATCCCTGCTGGAGGTAAAAAGGTGTTGAGTGGTGAGGCTGTCTAGTGTAAAATGAGATATTCCTGTAAATATAAGGTCCACACTCATTTTGAGCCTTACTGACACCATACTGCTCCACCTGCCTTAACGGTATTTGGATCCTGAGCTGGATGTGGTGAGGTCCTACTGAAGCTTCCTGAGATCACTGAATTGTTGACCAGGTGCAGTACAACTTGGAAGCTTATTTCCTTCGACACAGGTTGTTCCAGACTCCCCAGATTGGCTTTAGTCCAGACATCACCTATCATCTGAAGTAGAAATACTAATTAGGCTGACCTAATTAGAATGGACAAAGAATTTTAGGAATGCATGTTTAAATGAGAAAATCACAAGCGATTTAATGAAGTGGAACTGCGGGTGGGTGCAGAAGGGCTTCAAAATCGTGTTTGGTTACCCCAGATGACCGCAGCATGTGCAGCGTGCAGATATCAGCCCCGTGTAGCTGGGTAAGCGTTGGCAGCTGGGCAAACAACCATATGAGATGGGTTTTATTTTAGATTCTCTTTTTTCAGGGGGGCAGGCAGGACAACAAAGCAACAAAGACTGTCCAGATACACAAAGAAATACCATAACAAAGAGTGAGAAAAAAATTCTTTATTTATATAGCAGCCTTCATACTTGAGATGCAGCTCAAAGTGCTTCACATACAGGAAAAAAAGATCAAGAATGGACGAAAAAACAAAGCAGCTGTACAAAATAAACACAGATATTTTGCATGTTGTTCTGACAGCTGGCTCGGGCGTAAACAAAAGCAGAACTGCTTTTGGAGGGAATGAGGAACAGGTGGAATAAATAAACGTGCACTATCACGGCCACTTGACTGTCCCTTGTGAGACGGATGGTGGCCCCGCCCCCCACCGCAGTTCCCTGTGACAGCTACGCGCTCCTTCCAGCTCGCTGACGATCTGCTGTCCTCAGCTCCGCCCGCCGCTTTCATCCTGGGACCTGGGGCATAATTAGCTGCCTTGTCAGCTGGGGGGGGGGAGCTGGCGGAAATGAAGGCCTCAAATTAGCTTTGGTGCTTGTCACTGTCTCTCCCCCCCCAGTGCTTTGAAAATGCAGCTTAATGGAGCAGAGGGAGCCGCAGGGGACACGGAAGAGGGGGGGTGGGGTACCGTCGGCCGCCTGAGGAGCGCCGCTTGGTACACCTTCGCCTTCTCCCATCGGTCCCATGCGGTTCCCGTATCCCTGCAGCTTGTTCACGCCATCTTTACTCGGTTTAAAACCCTCTTGCTAATTTGCTGCTGTCGCCTCATTTTGGTATCTTTTAAATGATGCTTGATCCATGTATGTGTGGCGGCTCTAACGCAGTCCTCCGGGACTTCGTATTCAGTGTAGCCAGTAATAATGGTTATATCATGCTGACAGAAGCCCCCGCCCCCGGCCTGGGGAGAGCGGGAGAGGAGCTGGGAGCCAACCCGGGGCTCTGCTCCAGAACACGTTACCAGTAATTATGTGCGCTCCTGAGCACGTGTGTAGGAAACATGAGGGTCTTCATCTGCCCGTCAGCGCTGATTCTGTTCAGTAGGTGTCAGGGCAGGTGTGGGGGTTTTGTATTTATGATTTTCTCTGCATGTGGCTCCACTGAGAGGAGACCTGTGTCCCGTATTACCTGCAAAGGCCACTGGAGGTAGGCAGGCGTGTACCTAGAAATTCCGGGCCCCTGAACAAAATGTCAACTTGAGGCCCCTGCCCAAGTTTATGTATAGTTTTATGTATTCAAGGGCCCCTGCTAAGTGCTGGGCCCCGTGAATCTGCCAGGGTAGCCATGCCCCTCTGATGACGCCGTAGGCAGGCGTGGAGGATGTGCTACCGTACACAGCTATGTAGTGAAGTAATGCATTTGAACCCCCCAAATTTTTTTTGCTACCATCCAGTCATATAGTCTGGCAGTAAAGTCACTATTTTGAAACCCCCCCCCCGCTGCCCTGCAGAAATCTCAAATCAAACATAAACCTCAGTGATGATTATTATACCTGAGGAGACTTTTGTGTACGGTGAGGCTAACTGCCTTCCTTGAGGGTATTTCAGCTGCAATCCTCTGGCACTTGGACCTGCCACTTTCTTGTACGTATGTCCAAGTCCTTAAACACTTGTGGACGCACCTCTCTCCATCTCCTTTCTCTCAGAAGGCCCAGTCCCTATATCTCATGCATCCCTTCGCTATTCCAAAGAACGAGATCTTCACAAAATGTTGTCAGTTATGGTAGCTTTGGCCCATTTCTTCCCGTGCTGGCCATTTATCAATGCCATCATTGATGTAAGCTCCCGCATGTATCCAAAAGCCAAACGAGCCCTACAAAATAGTGCCGCATTTCTGTGCCAGATCGCTCAATACCCATTTGGCCCCAGATTACTGAGAAGGGATGATGCACCTGAACAGACGGGTGTTTTGTGAAACAAGAAAGATTTTTTTGAAGATAAAAATGTGCCTGTAGGAATAGCACTCATCCATCATAAAATAAAGCCTGGAGGGTAAACAGGTGACTGATTTTGTGCATGTGCCACAAGGTGGCAGTAATGCATAAGAAATTTTGGCTGCTACCTACTTACTTGGCCTCTAGAGGGAGACAATCAGCCTTTCGTGCACAGTCCTAAAAAGTCTTTTTTAAGCAATGAATTAATCTACAAATGTGTCAGGGTGATGCATTTATAAATGGGAGCGATTATTTGGTGCAGACGAGACCTCGAAACAGCTCTGTTCCTCCCTTGTCCCTTTTTTCCATCATGCACATCATCCAGTTCACAGCACTGACTTCGGCCTCTTCCTAACACGTTTCTTCTCTTGCTTTCTCAAACATTTCCTGTCAGTGCAGGAATAAGAGGATCACAAGTGAGGGATGGGGGGGGTGCTTGGGGGGGTGCATTCTGGTTCTTCTCATCGGTGTAATCCACTCTGCTGAGCCAGACGCCTTCCCTTGAATTCTCGTTATGCTTGCGGCAGTCGGTGCGTGTTAACACAGTGTCCGTGTCAGAGTTGAGTCAGTGGCTTTGAGGGAACACTTAAATACGGGTGTTAACTGTGGGTGCAGGGTTTCCTGTGAGTTTGTTTCTCCAGTACAAGGCCGTCCTGGAGGAACAGGAATACTTAATACGATAAAATAGGTAACACTTTACTTGACGAGGCACACGTGCTTAGTAATAACTCAGTTAGTACTAAAATACAAATCATGAACAAATATAGACGCTACTTGAGATAAGTTGCATCGCAGTTCATTAATGACGAACAAACATGAGATCAGTATTTCACTTGTGATATTCATGACTTGTTCCTTCAGTATTTCACAAGGGTTTACAGAATTAACAGATATAGTAATAAATATAGTAACTGCTTGGGATGAAAGATGCATCAGGATTCATTAATGATGAACAAATATGAGATCACTATGTAACTAAGGCTTAGTTTAATACATAGGTAATAGTATATTATTTGTGCCCTATCAAGTGAAGTGTTACCAAAAAACTATTTGACACGCATTTGTCCATAGTGCTAATAATAGTGAATATCCAGCAGCGCTGTGTGATAATGATAGCCTGTATTCAGCTCAGCCCCACGCGGCTTTGGTGATGTGAGCACCATGCACACACACACTTATAAAAACAGAGGGCTGCAATAAGACAGGTCTTGAATGTGAGATGAGCAAACGCATCCTTAGCTCTAACGCATGCATGCAAATGGAGCTTTTTGTGCAGGTCATTGCTTACCATCGTGATTCACGTGGCCTTAGCATGCTCGTGACCCAGCAGCACCCCCCTCTGGCACCGAAGGCCGCCGGCTCACTGGAGCCCCGCGCACATCGTGCAGGCGACGCCCAGCCAGAAGCTGCCCGAACCAGATGGCAGCATAATTATCGCCAGTCATCAACAAGTGCGGCCAGCTGATTAGCCTTTAGCTTATGTAGCGCTGGGCCGGCAGGTGGGTGCACACTGAACCTCCTTGACCTCCGAGGCTGCTCGCGTGGTTGGCTGCTCGTGACGGCACCCCCCCACCCCCAGCTGAGTTGCATTTCCCGCACGATGCCGAGCAGCAGGTGATGCGTCTGGAGTGGTTCAACAGGCGAGATGTTGACCTTTTCTTCTCCCTTGGACATCCATCTTTGTCTCTCTCTCTCTGTCTCTCTCACCTGCTCAGGAAGCATCCAGGGAGGGTGGGGAGGGGGGGTTGGTTTTTCTGATATTTGTGCTCAGAAGAAAGGGCACATCACCCCTGGCCCGTACCAGGATGTGTCTTTCTCTCCCTTGGTCTCTCATTCTGTCATTCCCTCTCTTTTCCTGTCATTCACATTGTTTTGTGCTTGATAGAACATCTTGTACAAATCTGTACACATTAAAAAGCTTAAAACGAGGTATATTTATATGGTCCCCAGAAGGGAAGTGATGTTGCATCAGCCAGGGTCACGTGACCTGAGGTGTTCTCATGCCTTCTGTTATGGGATTATGTAGAACCAGCAGGAGCAAGTGGTGAAGCGCTCAAGGGTCAACAAGGTTCAAGGCTGTTGGATGGGTCGGGGGAGGCAGCACTTATTTTTGGGATTCTGATCTCCATTGTGGCCCGGTGATGTGTGTAGAATATTCTAGTGTGGATTTGTCTGCTGGTGTATGTGGCTGTGTGTGTGCATGACAGAGAGATGGTGTGTTATCATCTTGCTGAGCCCCCTCTGCTACAGCTCTCTCCTTAGTCCCTAGATCCCCCTCATACTGGACGTTGGCACAGACGCCTCATGGCCCCAGGATTAAGTCACACCGTCACGTGTTGAAGTGAAAGTCATTTGGCAGAAAGCGGTCGTCTCTTTTCTGCTTTCCTCAGAAAATCTGCAATGCAAATGCATGGCTAAGGGACTTTGAACAACTCCTGTGCATTGCTGTTTACGTTGGGTACCTCAACAATGGAAATGGAGATCCAAGTAGACCTAAGTGAAGTTGCAGATGCCATAATACTATGCATTTTAATGTGGTTTGGAAAGACTCATATCAAGCTTCAAAGTAAGGGGTATCCTGCTGTAGCGCGCACAGGATTTGGTGCCCCCTGGTGACCCAGTGAAACAATCCCCCAAAATGCGCCACCATTGTCTGGCTTCACCCTACTTGTGTCAAGTCGGGCTCTGATCCTAAAGTGTGTGAGAGTGAAGAAAGACACCTTACCTGGTTGGTGGACAATGAGAAGTGGTTGGCCTCAAAGAAGAGCCTGAATGGCATCAGAGCAGCAGGATGTCTGAGGCTGCCTTGTGATTAACTATTCATTTGGGTTACAGCCTTAAGCTGCCTGTGCGGCTCATCACTAAGGGACTAAAATAGTCCCAAGCTAAAGGCCAGTCTCAGTGGTGGAGACTCGAGGTTTAAACTAGTAGGTTAGAGGCTAAGAAATCAAATGTTGCTCTTGACGTTTGTGGAAAGCTGAGTGTTTGAAAGAGAGTTATGGGGTATATAGAGGTTTACAGATTAAAAAATTTCAATCAAAAATTCTGCTTGTGTCCCAACAAGGTAGGAGCAAAATCATCAATGTCTGTAGCTGACAGTTTAATTCTACAATATCATTGCTGTCACTGCACTTTACCTGTTACATTTTAGCTATTCCATTAGTGGGGCTGGGAAATGATTCATCTCATAACTTTTCTTAATACTTTCTTAATACTGGTCCTGGTGACCCAGTGGGTAAGCTGGTTTTTGTTCCAGTTCAGCTCTTTATTAGTTATCCTTGACTGAGCTGGAGTTTGGATCACATTGAAGTCACCACACACTATAATAATATCTTGCAGTGATGGACACTTTGATGAATCATTTATTTTGTCAAAGATAAAAGCGCTTTGGCGATATTTCTGCTTCTGATGGTTCCTTTATTTGAACAATCCCTTTTCAATAGTCCCTGTAGATGGATGGCCTCAAACGCAACCTGGATCAGGCAGGGTCTGCGATTAGAATATGATCTAAGCAACACGGGACACATTGATGCAGAGGTGCCTAAGAGCAGTGTGTCCGCTTCCTTGTTCTGGGGCGCGGTACCACCACTTTGTTGTGCGTATCTGTGTCTGGGGGCTGTTTGGGTAGGTGGGGGGGAGGAAGTAGGGCTTATAGAGATTTATGCGTGGTTGCATACCATCCCAGAGTTCAAAACGTCATGTTCAAATTAAGATTAAGATTTTATTTTATAGATCCCAGGGGGAGATTTGAGACATACAGCAGCAAGAGTGTAGTCCAAAGATGGACATACATAGTGCAAAATGGACAAAGTATAAGAAAGTGCAAGTAGTGTAAGCATGTAAACGTGGTGTAAACAAATTAAAAGGTATACAGTACACAAGTAGAATATCAGCAAAACAGAATATTGTAGTATTAGAAGTAAATAAATCTTTGCAATCTATATTAACAGATAAACAAATAAATTGGCAAGCAGGACAGGAGTGGATCCTGTTCAATATTTTGTTCATGTGTGCAGAAAGCTAGCAAACTCACTAGTGTGAACCCAAATAGGGTGTATCTCTGCATTGCCTGGTTCCCCTGTTTTGACCGTTAATGGTAAAAGGGAGAGTGTCCTGCAAACAGAGTGTCATGCTGTTTCCCAGGACCTGTCTGACAGCAAATAAGCGTCACAAGGAGAAGCAGGCAGCCTTGTTCCTATTTCTGTAGCCATTTGCCTGGTCGCTCAGGGCCCATCCTCACACAGTACTTTCCTTGAACTCACCAGTGACCCACAAGCCCTGAGTCTGGGAATGACATTATGTCACATGTGTGCAACATGATTATGGCTACAGAACCATCAGCTCCAGGGCCAAGGGTTATAAATCTGTTCCCGCGTCAGTCTCAGGCACGGTTTCTATAAAACATCGCAATGTTGACTACGAGAGATGCACCGAGGATGTGGATGTTTCAGGAGAAGCGGTGAGTTTGGGGAGCCTATTTACACACCTGCAGTCATTCAGTAATTGTAATTCCATCGTTCTTTGAGGAGAGAGAGCCTGGGAGCAGTATTCCCTATCTCGGGGATTTCCAGTTTGTTCATTTTTGGATAGTGAGCAAAGTGGTTATTTGTATGTTTGCCCAGCTTGCCTGCCCCTTCGAATCCCAAGCGAGCCAATAAAGTCCCTCGTTCCAGTCCCCGTATCTCATGGATCTCTTTGCTATTCCAAGGAACGAGTTTTTCACAGACTGATGTCAGTTATGGTAGCTTTTGCCCTCATTTTTTCCCATGTATGGGCAAATTGACGCTAATGCACAGTGGAGAGGGTAATGGCCCTTAGGGGAAAAGACACATTTCTGCCAACAGTCTGACTTCCATCACAAAAACATAAGACATGTTTTTATCTACAGTCGGGGTCAGACGGCCAACAGGAAGTCAGCTGTGCGATTTCTCCAGCCCCAGAATGTCGTAGAAATGCCACCCGGCTGCCCCCTGCTTTAGCGGTGCTTGCATTAACAGAAGAAACTGCAGAAGCAGTGGAAATAAACCGTGTACTCTTGGACTCGCCACAGGGGCCTAAGTCTGTCGCAGCCGATGGCCTGAAACGAAGCACTCATTCAGATGGTTGGCCTATTTGCGTTCCAGGTTAACCGGCGGTGTGCAGAGATCTGGGGGAATTTACGCATGGGGCCGCTTACGTCGCGCTGTCCAGTTTTGTTCTGGCAGTGTATACAAGTGTAACAGTGTGCAGGAAGATAAACCTTTAGTGCTATTTAGCTGGAATTGCTAAGACTTGAAGCAGCTGCTTGAGAAAAAAAGGTCAAACGCAGTCTTAGTTATGCAAATGAGAGAGTAAATTTACCACGGGGGAACCAAGCTGAAAACAGCATACGTCTGTCCTCACGACAAAACAAAGGTGCTTGTTATTGGACTGACTCCAGAGAGATCACACGCCAACTGGAAATGTGGCTTTGCCGCTGTTACCTTTATCTCACACACTTTTTGTCATGGTGTTGCTTTGAGAAATGTTCCTCAGCCCTGGGAGTGGCTGGGTGGTGTTTGGTCTCATGTGAGCGCTCAGGAGGCACCTACGGCGGACAGAACCAAGGTTTTCAGGTCCCCAGATCAGTTTATCTTCCAGTTCTGCCCTTGTGGGCCCCTCAAAGCCCAGTTCAGCAGAGGAAACCTTTGGGGTGTCGGTGACTGTGCCATTGTGTGTGGCACAACATGATCGGTCACCGTCGGTGCTGTTTTGGCCAGTTTAGCATGTTTAATCGGTGTCAGAGTTAGTCAGCGAAATTGAGCTCGCTGATTGGTCAACCATCTGTATGCGAAGCATCACCTTTAGTCACGCCGGTGTGTTCCAACGCAAATTTTCACAAACGACGGGAGTTGACGGCAGGCGATGGGAGCCGACTGTTTGTCAGTCTTGGTTGGTGCTGCTCTTTTGCCGTCGGCATAGTGTGTGTCCAGCTTTATACTGATCTACTGCCCACTGGTGAAGCTGGAAAGAAATATGCAAAAATACATATTGAATATGAATATGAATACCTACCATAAGCAGTTACTATACTTACCATGTCAACTGTAACCACCCCTTAATATAAGTCATCAGATTATATTGGTTAGAAAGGTCAGTCTCTGTATCATTTCCTCTCATGTAAAGCAGGCAGTGCTGATCTCGAACATCCTCTGTTGGACTTCCAGCCTGCACTGGATCCTCCACATGTATCAGCCTTAATCTTCAATGCCCGGGCCCACTCTGTGGCTGACAGAGCTGATTAATGGCACCCGATTCTGACACTGTCAGACGTAATCCTGCACCGTTTCATCATCGCACGATTTATTTACGCTTATTTTGTGACTGACGCATGTGGAAATGTCCCCCGGCGTGGGCTGTCGCTGCTGCTGTGCGGATGTGTTGAGTCAAACTGCAGCCATTCCTGCGTTGAAATGCTAGTGTTGCAGTGACTAGAAAGGGGTTTCATTTTTACAATAGTGGTCAATACTGATGGAGACAGTGAGTCTTGTCGAAATATATACTTCATGCAGCTTTGACTTATGTAAAGAGACAGTGAGTTAGAGTGATGCACTTTCATTGACTTTTCAATGGGGATGACTATGGTGGACCATGTGACCCAGATTCTTTTTGTTGACAGGAGGAATCTTTGCTGTTCTGTGGCCCTGTGGGAGCCCTCAGTCATCCCCCATCGCTGAGAACTTCCCACCCATGTTATGCTCTTATCCTGTTCCCATGGCCTCTTTCATTCACGCCCCTGCTGGGTCTTCGCAGCTTGGCACCAGGAGCGCTGGCCCTGCCCGCGGTTCTCAGCATTTTTCCACTCCACTGTCCAACGGGTGTGGAGACTCAGGAGGCGCTGCATCTCTGGGTGTATGTGAAGATCAAACGTACATCACGAGCTGTGGGCCGCAGGGGTGGAGCAGAAGGACAGCGGGGTACAGTCATGCGGCTCTTCCATATGTCGTCAGGCTCGAAAAGAAAATCGAAAGGCGAAGGCCATCAGTTCAAGCCAGTCATTAAATAAACATGTGACATCTATTATATATGCTGAATTATATACTGGCTTAGATACTTACCTTTTATTTATTTAACAGATGCTTTTATCCAGTTGAGAAGATAAGGTCGAAAAGTTCCTGGAGCAATTGGGATTAAGGGCCTCGCTCAAGGGCCCAACAGTGAAATCACTCTGCTGACTCGGGGATTTGAACCAATGACCTTCCAATCATAGGTACAGTCAGGGGCATTGGAAGTGGGGGGGCGGGGGACCCCCAATATTAATTTGGCTTTACCCCTTCCAATAAATAGACCATTGCATTTAAATTGTTAAGTTGTGTCCCTCCCACTATCAAACTGACTCCCTTGGGCACAGCATCCTAACCCACTAAGCCACATAAGACCTCCAGAACACCCCCAGCAATATCTCATACTGTAACATCAAATACACACAGAGTGCTACATAGCATTTGATACACAGTTAGTTAGCATTGTATTTTCAGATGAAGCATTGCAACGTAATGGTATAAATGTTACGGGACTTAATTTCAAGAAATACTCTTATTACTGAACCAGAATTAAACTGCCAGATGACACCGATGCCCCAGTGAGGGGTACGTCACATATGAAACCGTCTTTCTTTTAGCACCTATGCATTATAATCATCCTGTGAAATCATCCACCAGGCAAAAGTCTCTTTTCCGGCTGGGCTTAGGTTCGGTCCCCTGCACTTTCCTGAAATAGGGTCTCCAGAGGTGGGTGGGGGCTTCGAGGGATGTGTTATTCTCCCGACCGTATGGGTGAGGGACGGGAGGGTCTTGCGGGAGCTACTGTGTTATGCTCGGGCCCTAATGGAGAAAAGATGGTGCACGGGCAGCGCGCCAAAAAGCCAGGTCTGATCTGTGACCAAACGTCACAGCAGAGGCTGAGTCACACTCAGCCCCTCAATTACTCATGAGCCTCTGTGTCAGCTGGGGCCCCCGAGATGTCAACCACAGTGTTTAAAATGGCATTTGTGCCGTGGGGTTGGTATCACTCTCTAGGGTTATACCAAAGCTTGAGATGTACTGTGGGGCTTAGATGGGGCTGCAGATAATGCCACAATGACACTGGGATGGGTTCCATCAAATGCTAGGAGAAGTGGTAGCTGTTGATCCACTGGAGGCTTATGGTTGGGTACATGTGTGTGAGCATTGTCATATATGGATGCTGGAGTTGGTCTAGCCCACCATGGGAACATCTGCTTTGAAGCATCACTCATGGACTGGTTAACATGAGAGCTGAGATGCTGAGGGAGGGGAAAGGAGACATCTTTCATTATGCATATACTTCAAAGAAAAATGGCTGCCCTAATAGTCCGCTCCATGCAGCTGGCAGAGCGTGTTGTTTCAGCCATGTGTGGGGACCACAGACCACAGGGCCTTCATTGTCTCTATGGGGGGAGTTCTGCGTAGGAACGACTCAGCTTGGATTATGCAAAGCATGGTGGTTGGAGAGCTGCATGGAGACGATATCTATCCCCATCCTCATCCGTCCCCACGGACATCTACACTGCCCCCACCTCATCCCCCATGCACCAAAACCGCCTCCACCTCGTCCCCCATACATGTGGACATCCGTGGTATTACCACATTCTCCATTCCCATGCAGCCCTGTAATCTCCCTTGAGTCTGCCATCAAGAAGTTCTCACTGGCCAATAGCTGGTCATTGGCATACTGTACCAGTCCACTATCGCCACATCTTTTACTTGTTCCTTCATTACACAAAGCACAACCATTTCGATCAGATACAAAGAAAGAGGACGACACTTTGTAGCCAGAATACATATCTTTATTAGGCTGATAAAATACTGCTCGGAAAAAACATACACAAACAGCACATCTCATCCCATAAGTTCTTCGTCTCACACGTTGCATCACTGCTACAGAACGTCAGAGGCAAATAAAGAGCCGTTACGTGTCAGTGGATAACCACGGAAATAAACAGACCAACAGATACTGCACAAGGGCTCATAAATCTGGTACTCTAAGTGCTCATCAATTATCCATACAGTCAGCAAATCATCTGGGAATCGTATCAGACACTTTAGGTGAAGATTAAGGATTAGGTGGCTCTTCTCTGGTAGGGCAATAGCAGAGATGAGCTAAAGTCAATTCTGCATTGAAACATTGAGTAAGAAATCAGTTCGCTTTTACAGTCAATAGTAGCTACTTTAATCCAAAGAAGAATAAGAGAAGCATAGACGTAGATTCTCCGACAAAAACGGGTGTCAAGCACCAGCCTGGAGGGCTAGTCCCCTGGAAAGAGCAAAGGGAAGCGAGCTGGGGACTTGTCTCGGCACCCTTCTCTGATTGGCATTTGGAAGGGGAGTTGTGGGTAGTGCCTCTTTCCCATGTGCAACGCTAATGTCAGTGAAACAAAACAGCTCCTTCTTTTCGCACACGCATTGATACAAAGGCTAACAACTAGAAAACAGTGTTCAAAATCGGAAACATCTACTGTCCACAGGGGGCATAATCAATACAGTAAATGTCACTATGGCGATAACTCTAAAAATATTTCAGTGCTCTACTTTTCCATTTGACAGACACAAATAGTTTTTTTTTAGAACTCTGGAAACAATTATGTACTGAAAATCAGCTTTTAGTGGACTTCTTGTATATGAGACCTTGGGGTGAGGGGACTCACAGTATGGTGGGTGTTTCACTGGACTGAAGATCATTCAGCAAGGTAGTAAGCAAAGAGGATGCAACAGCTTGGAGTCTCCACTTTGTCTGTAATGTAAATGTACAGATTCGAAAGGGTTTTGGCAAAATACGGGGAAATGAGCTTCTTGTGCTACATGCCAACAATGATTCAACAGCTAGTACAACACCCCTGCCTGCGCTGCATTGGTTCTGTCCATGACTACAATTAAGACCACAGAAAATGCGAAAGAGGGGAAATGGTATGATCCTACTAAAACATTGACATAAAGGGTTCCCAAACCTCTTCTTGGGCACCATTAGCCATTTCACCTCTGGCATTCCTGAATCTGCTAATTATGATTAGGCTAGTTGATTAGTTAAATCAGATTATGTAGTGGTGGTATTATATGGAATGGCTGGAAGTCCTCAAGGGGATGTTTGGAAACCTCAGGTTTAGATGAATATTGAAGATAAGGACCCCATCCTAGAACCCAATGGAGGGCCGGCAAGGTGAGGAACCATATGGAGGGAGAGACCAAATGCTCCAGATCTGGGGGGCATGGAAAAGGTCACATGGTTGGGTTCTTGTTGTTGTCTGGATGGCACAGGCCTTCCATGTAGGTTTCCAGGAATGGTAGCTCCTCTCCAGAGCCATAGAGCCTCAGAACTCTGCCATGGAGATCCACACAACACTGAGCCAGAAAGGGATACATAGGAATTTAACAAAACAGAGCAAACATGATCCGTTATCACAAATAACAAATAGTGTAGCATATTGTATCACTGAGTAATGTATTTCACATAAATTACCCCTTTCATATAAAAGTACAAGAAATTAAATCTTTAAATTGACTTAGATGAATATCTGCTAAGTACCTAAATAATCGTAGTAATAAATATTCTCCACACAAGGCTGAACTGGAAATTTACCATTCAGTCTTTGTAAACATTTCCATGAATCATCCACCCAGGTATGTTTGGCATTTCAAACAGTGAGATTATCAGCTACTGAAAGCAGTTATTTCATACGGTGCCAGAGTGACGAATGAACCTGAACAGAAGAGGACATTTAAAATGCCTGGCCCTTAAAGGCCATTCCACTTATCTGCTTACCAAGAATCTCAAGGCGGCAGCCGTTACAAAGCCACGTGGGATTTGGTGACAGCTAAGCTACCTGACAGAACAGCTGGCCAGCTTTATGCTTGAAAGGAGTGACTTAACCACTGTATGCGCCGCATGAAAGTAAAACAGCTCTGGCTAAATCTCCTCCACTGGGACTTTTCTTTCAAGTCACCAGAGCTTTTGTGATGTGGCCGGTTTTTGTTTTTGAAAATCAGCAGCTCTGGAAATCCCTCACGGCTCCGGTACAGTTTCCTCCACGGCACACCGGAGTTAATTCAGCCAGATTCATGTCAGCACGCTATTTTAAGAATGTCTGAAAACATACTCCATGATAAAATTAGATTAAATTCTCAAAAGGAGCTGCCCAGAATGATGGAGAAGTACTGTGAGTCCTATGTGGGCAACGAAAATCTTTTCTTGTGCAATATATTGACATTTCAAAATATCTTTTCCTGTCTTGCCCCTAGGCATTGCTGACGGATTTATCACATCATACTGTGTTTTAACGGAGTGATTTGGGTTAAGGAGCCTAGTCAGCAGGACTTGGGGCTTCAACAGAGAACCTATATGGTTCAGCTTCGTCATATTCTACCAAATTAATCAGTCCCAATGTAGGAATGTGCTCAAGGCAAAGGCAAATATGAAATAACTGGATATTTAAAAAGCGGAAAGGCTTACTTTCAGTTCCAGCAGAGTCTGGAGACCCAGGCACAGATCAAACACGTCCTCCTCTAAAGAGGAAAGAAAGCATGGAGAGGTGGACCCATGTTGAGTGGGTGGTGTACGCATAGGCTGAAGATGCACTGAAGAAGTGGGGTCCTATTGACAACTGCTACATGTGGTTTTTTAATAATTCACTGTTGTGTAACCTGGCTGCTTGAGACTTAGTCAGAGGCAGTTATTGCTTGATTTGTATTCTGTGTTGCGGGTATTTTCTGAGGTGCATGATAAGCTTACACATTCAAGTCCTGACACTACAGGTGTTGCTTCATTTTAAAGGACAAATGCACAAAAATTCGACTTGCAAGTCCCAAAAAATGCAGATAAAAGTTAAAAGACACAGAGCCTGTTTAAAATGGCATTATTTACACATACTTTTAAAAATCATTGTATCGTTTTCATTATTAATAATCTTATTATTGTTGTCGTTATCATGTAAAATGCTGGATTCTGTGTAGAAAAATCGCCACGCAGTTGCTACCAGATAATTGTCATTCCATCTTTCTTTTGGTAGGTCATTTTTTTTTTTTTGCCTTCAAATGATAAACATATAATTGAAAATTCATAGTGAAATGACCCTGCAAGGACCTTACCAGCAACAAGCGCAGAGCACCGCACCCTCCCTTTGCCTAGCTGCAGATTGAGGTCCTTCACTGTAGGGGGCAGTGTGGTCACAGGGCAGCTGTGTTCCTTTTGGTCGCAGGTATGACCCTCTGGAGTGGGCAGCAGCCTACCAGTAAGAGCACAGCATGGATCATATAACAACAATATATCAGAAACAGGATCCAGGAATGGAGGAACAGAGACGGCAACAGAATACTGTAACAAAGGCCGATGACGCCTGGAAATCAACCACAGAGAAAAATATATACAAAATGGAAATTCACACAGAGGAAGACAGAGTATTTGTTATTAACCAAATCCTCCTGTACATTACAGCCTGAAACTACTGATAGCTAGAATTAAGCTTACAGGTAAAGATATTCTTAGATAGTGAGGTCTCCTGTGGATGTCCCACAGTGAATACATTTTGAATTTCCATTGCATTTGGATCCTTTACACATTAAAGTGACAGCAGCAGACCATGAAGTCTTGCACTGTTTAGCTTCCAGCTGCATGCATGTTCCTCAATGGACAGCTGTGACTGCGGTGGCGGCCAGAACTCTCACCCGAGTCTTCGGCAGCAAGTGTAGGAGATGCGGTTGACCTGGCAGCTTGTATTTATGGAGGCTTTCACTTCCTTGTCACAACACTGCGGATTATAAAAGCACAAAATTCAGTGACATGTCCGCACTGTAAGCGCCCGTGCAGAAGGCAATTGGACAGAACATACGACAGAAGCTTCACCAAACTTAGTTTGGTTTCCTAATCAAAGGCATTTAGACATATTGTACGATGTAGTTCCCTACTTGCACCACCAGGCTGTACATAAATTTGCCACATCAAGATGTGAAAGTATTTTATTTAGGACCAGAATTAATTAAAAACAATACAGATTTTCACATTGCCAGCATTTTAACATATACATATATACATTTTATTTAGTCATAAAGAGCACTGAGCATTGTATTTCTTTCCGGAAGGAGAATAACAGTAAGCTGAAAATTCTGATCTGTGTCAGTCAGGTGATAACGCATTTAGAAAACATTATGTCATTACTGAAACCCGTCTCTGTGCTCTTCCCTATTGTATAATCTGCCACAGGCTGAGAGTGTCACTATGGCCAGCACTGGGCCACTGGTAAAATTAAATGGAATTCAATATAGTCATATAGACCATAGCTTTGTAATGTACACGCTACATTTTGTTACGTTTTATTTTTTTACATTTCATTTTTATAATATATTTATGGGTTTAGATGCAAATTATGAATTTAATTATTGTATGTCAGATAATTTTAGCAAAATAAAAATGCCAGTATTGCACACAAATGCAGTGCAAGACTCTTGAAGCACAAATCAACACCAACAAAATTACCAAATAAGTAGCAGATTACAGTTAATAATTAGTTATGTACAGCCTACTGTCATTTCTGTTTATAATGCAGTTTATATTTAAACTGAACTACTGTAATCTTAAAGGGATTATTGCATATCTCCTAGTTCTGTGCACACACAGCTGTCATTGTCCCTTTAATACAATTAATTCTCTTTGCCGTCGACTATCACTGTTGACAGAGAAGGCTTTACAGTTTCTGTCCTCATTCTGCACAGTGGGGCTTAATATTCAACTAATCAGTAGGTAAACTTCCACAGTGCTGTGACTGGCTGGGGGGGGGGGGGGCCGCATATGATTAACCTGTGGCGGTAAAAAGACCCGAGGCAGCCGAGTGCAAAAAGCCCTAATTTTTCAGGTACCCAAAAAAAATGAA